>JAULSU010000004.1:4287740-4900274 GCA_030512335.1 Immersiella caudata | reverse complement strand
TGCAGTTTGATGGCGTCAGACACAATCCTGCAAATGTCAGCTTGTGAACATTACAAACATGATGAGAAGAATGACAAAAACATACCAAAATGGCAGCTTCTTCGCCAAGCGGGGTTCGCAGATGGACAGGTGAGAACTGGGGTTTGGGAGGTGCACCCTTCGGTAACGGCTTGTTCCAGCAGCAAGTCCAGCGTTCTCCAAGCGGACGTAGTGAATTCTGGCCCCCCCAAAAAAAGATGAAATTGACGACAACACAAGTGTAGACTGTCCCAGCGTCATGAATCGCCTGGCACGCCTTGTCTCCCCGCTGAGGACCCTTAGCTCCCGACAGGACGGCGCTGCCAAGAAACAGCGCGCTGACGCCCAGAGCGACGGCAGCGGAGGTCCTGACGTCGCAGCGGCACTACGGTGCCACCACGGTGGGACGGCGGCCCTGCCAGCGCCCTAACCCTCGGTCTGGCTCCCCTAGCAGCTGTCGAATGTGGTCGGACGAGGTCGGTCCTGTCAGGGTGAAATTTTAGGTAAGATGAGCCATCTCGACTGGGTTTTTCCTCAGGTCAACAAAACTTTGTGGGAAAAGAGAGACGGTGAACAAAGTCGAACCCCACAGTCCCGGCGGGAATAACGAGCATTTTCCCATTTCCTCAGTTCATGGGCCACGGCTGGGCTCGTGTCCCCCCTCATGGGCCCCCCGGAAGCGAAAATCCCGATTAAGTCCGACGATTGGTGCCAGCAAAGTGGCGTATGTAAGCGGTACCCTTGTGACCAGGTCCAGACCAAGCTTTAGGCCAGCGGGGGCTGACTCGATTCGTACACGGAAAGCGAGACATCAGCCGCCGTTGAGATTACATATAGCGTCGTCAATCCCGGCCCGCCCGAATTCTCCGCACATTATCCGAATGCCCCCCTCCCCTCAAAAACCGACAAATTCAGAATACACTCACTATGTGCTGAAATCACTCTAACAGTGGAATCTCAAAGTCCAAAACCTCCCCGTCCAACCCCTCCCCCCACGTCCTCAACCCCCTCTTCAACCCCTCCGCAAACACCCTATCAAACTCCATCCCATCCCTCTCATATGTCAACTTGCCCGTCCGCCAGGTCAACCACTTCTCCGCAATCGCCCCCTCTGGCGCCCTTAAGATCCCCACCGCCACGTCCACCTTCCTCCTCTCCTCCTCCGACATGTAAAACACCGTTGCGCCGCAGCGTCCGCAGAATCCCCTGAGTACCTTCTCTGAGGAGCGGTATGTCTTGAGGGTTCCGTACCCTTCAAGTGATTCTGGGAGGGGAGGGGAAATTGAGGACAGGGGGATGAATGTCCAGGCTGTGACGTGCGCGCCGGTGAGGAGGCGGCAGTCGTTGCAGACGTCCATGCAGGCTAACCACTTTTGGGGGTCTGCCGGGGAGGTGTAGCGCTTCACCAGGGGGTCGTCCTTGAAAGAGGGATGGTTGGGGCGCGGGAAGGTGAAGGATACGCCGCCGCAGTGGCATTCACCTCGTAGTCGCTCGTGGCCGTCGGAATCGAATTCCTGGGTGGGAGTTGGGGGAGGGAGGATGGGGAAGTTGGGGTCGTTGGGTTCGGGTGCCCAGCTGGAGAGTTTGCGGTTGTTGATCTCGGGGAGCCAGGTGTGGAGGCCTACGGAGGTGGTAGGCGGGAAGATGTGAGAGCGGATTTGGAAAGTAGATTCGTCATGCTCGGTAAAGATGGAGGAAGCAACGCGCCATTCGAGCTGGCCGCTGGCGTGGTCGGGAATGATGTCTTCGTCGCCGATGTGGCAGCCGCAGGTGGAGCAGAAGAGACGATCGGAGGCGGCGAGGTCCGAGTGACGGTAGCGGATGATGGAGATGGTCGGGGTGAGGAATACAGGGGAGGTTCCGGTCGGGAGGGGTGCGTGAAAGCAGGCGAGGGTGCCGTGCACTTGGCGGCAGATGAAGCAGCTGCAGAGGTGCGTGCCTAGGGGGAGAGCTGAGGTCGGAACAGTGACGGTGAAGCGGGTTGATTTGCAGTAGCACTGCGCTGTGAGGGTTTTGGTAGGTTCTGACGCCATCTTTCGGTTGAGGTGGGTTGTTGGAAGTTGGGGAGATTGAAAGAAGAGAGTTCAAGGTTGGAGCCTCTTATCAGTGATGATTGACGACCCCGCACCTTGTGTTGCGGCCCTTGATCTGTCAGATGGCATGCTGTTACCCCGAAGGCCCGCGAGAGTCAATTCACGCGCGTTGGACATCTCGGATAAAAAGGGGTGGATTTTAGGTGTGCATTTCAAACAGCATGCCGCCCCTCCGTGAAAACAAGCACAAAAAAAAGCTTGCACCTAGGCACGGATTAGCAAGATCAGCCTGGATGCCAACTTCGCCTGCGCTCTAGCACACCCTCCCCCTGACCTGGGTCCTCTCCACATCACCCCACCTGTTCACACATCGGCCACACAACTTCAACAACCTCCGAATCGAAAGCAACCCCTGCCTTGCAAGCAGTCTCCAAGGCGTCTGTCCAGTATCCCAGAACCCCAGAATGCGTGTGCTTAATATGCAGACGAAATTCGGCCTGGCGAGAAAACCTCCTCGTGGCGTTACATTCGCGGAAATGGTGCACGTCCTCAAGATGTCGAATTCTCTTCTCCCAATTGCTCTCAGAAACGCTAGGCAAATCCCCGGGCAAACTAGACCTGGAAAAACCCTGCCCGCAGAAGAGGCAGAGGTCGACTTCCTCCGGCCCCACAGTTGAATCCCACCCAAAAGCTTGCCCATAGCTGGTCAAGGCCGAACATGACCAGCGAGATGTAAATCCAGGATGGGCGGCGGCCTGGTGTTTCATGACCTCATCCCTGTTTTCGAACCGGGAGCCACAGTGACGGCAAACGTGGTCTGGATTCTCCGTTCGCCGGTGACTAGCAAGTTCTTCCTTGGATGCGACTCTGGCTCCGCAGCGAGGGCATCGGTATGTCATGTGCTTCTCCAGCCGATGACTGAGAACCTCATCCGCAGTCAGGAATTCATCTTGACAGAGAGGACAATGGTATGCTGCTGCGTAATTCTCCTGTTCGTCGCTCCTACACGCCATCAGTATCTGGAACACCAATGTGTCGACTATCAGCATTAGAACTGCCGTACCAATGTTCATTCAGGGTAGCAAAAACGGGGGGACCCCCTGCTAGAGCCCGCCATACGGGAACCTCTGTCTGTGTGACTGGCGGGAGGCCATCGAGAAGCGCCGACCGAATTTGATCTCTGTCGTTCCCCCCGATAAGGGGCCGCGGCCTCTGTTTTGCCGATGCTTTGCGTCGGCGAGGACCACCATGTTGAATCACATCTAATGCGACTATCGGGGATCCCGCGCCGGAAACAACTTTGTTCTGCGTCAATACAAAGGGCTTTTTGCGTTGGCGAGTGCCACCCTCTTGATATGTATCGACTCCAGTCATCAAGGATCCCACCCTGGCTGCCTCCTTGAAGTTGAAGTCAAAGTTGTTTATATGTCCGAAAACAGGGGGATCTCTGCGTCTTGCTTCTTCTATCCATTGATCCAGAAGCCCGCTTGTCGGTCGCCGGCTTGGTGACCGCGGCCGGGTCGTGAGGGCAAGTCCGCTTCGTCTTCGCCGGTATCGAAGCAACCCTCCGCACAACCAAATTACACGCCGGCGGCATCCAACCCAAAGCGTGCAGATTATAATCGCGATGGGCAGGAAGATTCCAAAGCTCCTCTCCGTGTGGGTTGTGTGTTTCCACCGCGACTCTCTCTTGTCAAAGATCGGAGGAGGATCAAGCGTCATAGTCCTGACCTCCTCGCAGCTTGAAGACTCGTATCTAACCGCCTGGCAAAACTCCAGAAAGTCCTTCTTGGCTGTCCATTCCGCAAGAATCTTTGCCTTCTGACCGTCTTTTGTCGCGGCGATGGTCGACCACAATGCAATGCAGGCGATGATGAAGCCCCCTGTTCCAACAACCGTTGCCACGCTGGGTCTCCATGCTATTCGTGACCGGGCGTGATTCGACGTCGCAGTGAGCAAATCTCCTAGCGCTCTGGACGGGGCTGAATGGGGGAGGGGGGCCTCTGCACAATTGATTTGAGAGGGTCTCGATATCTGCGTTTCGTCGCTCGGCACAGAACTCGGGCCTGGATTGCTTGAAGCTGGGCGCAGATCGTTCAAGTCGAGAGACTCGACCCCGGCCGTTGCGAGCTGTTGTGAGTCGGTACGCGACGGCATCAGTGTCGCATGTGAGGGTAAGGTCGATGTCAGGATCAAGGATCGAAGTTTCGGCCCTCAGCTCGATTGCTCAGGAAGCTGCAGGTGTGTTGCGGCTCCGCCACGCCTGCCGCAGCATCCACCGCCCATTGTTGCACATCCGACTGTCTAATCCCTGGCCCTCATGGTCGGAAGGTGCAGCGCTCGTAATTGCCTTACGAGGCATCCTCGCTGTCTTCGTCCCCGATTGGCCGGAAATGTGATCTGTTGCCTCGGCGAGTACAATCAGCGGGGTTCGCTGTGAAGCATCAGATACCTACCTAAGGTACCTGATCGAGTAGTTTTGAACACTGGGTTTTGCTTCTCGCAGGCCGCATCAAACAGAGGCGTTTATTGTTGCTCGCGATCTCCAGCCCCAGCGCAACAGCAACAAAATGTAAATCCAAAGATCGCTGAGGTTATGAGGCATCGAGTTCAAGGGTTGTCTACCGACCGCCATTGGCTCCCACAAGGCCCTTGAGCTAAGGGCTTATTTCTTCATAATTCATAGCCAGAAACAACTGCCGGCCCTGGAAGGGGGGTGCCCTTACGGTGTATGCCCAATGATAACATCTGGTGACTCAGATACTGTTTGCCAAGCAGGAAAGCCCAACACCAGGAGTACTTTGGTTTGTGCAGCGCAACACGTTGCGGTGTTGTAGTCTTGGATGTTGTTTATTTGTTTTGGGACGTGACGATAGTACTTATTGTAAAGAAGAACGCTTCTCAGAAGCCGCGTCAATGGTAAAGGGCTGTCTCCCGCTGAGCAACACAACAAAACGCAAACTGGCGAGCATGATGTGACGCTCTATCGGCCAATGTCCTCCACAAGACCATTCCTCAAACGATAGTAACTCTGCTCTCCCCCCCTCTGATGTCGAACTCCCTTAGCAGCTCAAGTGGCCACTGCGGGCAAGGCATAGAGCGATATGAGGCTGATGGCGTTGACCGAAGGAAGTCGATCACCCCCATCCTGCCAGAAACTACTTCTGGGGTACGCTGCAGACCTAACAGTGCATAGCCTAACCGGCGACACTCGTCAAGTGCCATCAAGTTGGAGAGCTCTAGTTTGATCTCTATGGCCCTGCCCTCGCGATCTTCCCTTCCTAAACCATAATGACCGGATTGCCATCCATCTTCCAAGCCCACCGAGTTCGTCGAAAGGCTGCTGTCATTAAAGTCACAGACGCTTTGAGCCTGACTACTTGACTCCTTGTAATCTGGCCCCTGTAATGAGTCGGTTGTGTCCACTATGGCCGATTGAGGAGAGTATCGCCACACCACAACCGGTCCCCACATTGTCGCCCCGGATCCGGGGTAGGGAGTCAGAAGACGCCTGATGCTTTCAGCAGCGGCATCTCCCTGGGGCGTCGGTTCAACCCTAATTACGACATCATTACCCCTAATCTCTGCATGGAACTCAGGGCAGACGACAGCGCGATACACGTTCGCGATTTTCATGTCCTTATCAACCCATGTCCCGCTCAGGCTGTCAAGCAAACACTGCTGGCTGTCAAGAAAACACTGCAGGATGTCGAGCGCCCCGTCGAAGCTTTCAACCCCAGGGAAAAGGTTTCTGAGGTAGTTATGAAAGGTCGTCTCTGGTGTTGGAATGACGGTGCTGAGGATGCTGTGGACTGTGCTTTGGAGTCTGTCCAACCTGAGGTCTTCCCCACTGTCATCCCCAATGTAAATCCCACGCTTCTGCATCTGACGGGCATAGGTGTCTAGCGTGTCGTCCGGCAAGACGAACGCGATGCTGAGTCCCGAAGAACAATACAGCAGCTTATACGACAGCGAGGCCATATGCCCAACAGGCCTCATGATAATATGTAACGGTGCCCAATCTCGGTCGAGCAGAACGAATATTTCGTCCAAAGGTTCCACCAGATCGGCAAGTCCCTGGTCCTCAGATAGGATGTAGGCCAAACCGAGGGAGCAGCCTGGTCTCCTGGCCTCGAATCTGTATATGCTGATTGTTGAGGCCCACGCGAGTGGAAAGGGCTGAACCCTTGATGCGATCGTGATGATAGGGATCAAATTGAGTGACAACGCGAATGTGTAGCCATTGACGGTAGCTCCGTGGAACCAGGTTGATATGTGCAGCAACTTCAGTGATACACCCTCGTTCAGACAGGGTGTAAAATAGAGTGTTGTGCCTTCTCCCCGTTGTAAACACCTCCGAACACTTTGAAATGTATCTCGTATTAATACCAAGCTCCCGTTAAACCGTCGCTCCGTAGACGATGGATGGGACCTACGCTTCCCGGTCAATGGCGGTGCCCAGGAGGGAAGGCCTATGCCGGCTGGATTTGCAGAAGCCCATTGAAGCACCCCAGGATACCTTTCGCTGAGAAGACAGTAAGCCGCTATCCCAACTGCGATGTGGAGAGGCGGTAGCGAATAATCTGGTCTCGGGGCTGAGGGGGCAGAAACAAGGCCCAGCAAAGCGAAGGCCTTGTCCCGGCTGTCCGACGCGGAAGAATCTGCCGTCATCTCGATGAGGTCTGAGAAGGAGTTCTTGGATATTCTAGCTTTCGAAACGTACTGCATCCATGGAACAGCGGTATAGCTCCATTGACGTGCGTCGGGCCAAGGCGTCGAGGAATCAAGTCGGATCTCGGTATTTCCAACTTGAATTGCCACTTGAGGCGAAAGAAGCAACTCTTGAACGATCCAAGCGCGGCTGAAATAGCGGCGCTTGAGAATCGGCGCAAAATCAATTTTCGTGTGACCGGACGGTGCGCTGCTGCTGCTGCTGCTGCTGCTGGTGGTGGTTGAACCCAACGATACAACATCTTCGATCCAACCCCGAACAGGGTAGTCTCCAGGTGTTTTGTTCGCCATGTCGTCGCCTAAATATACGACCACCCGCCTGCAGTTGCTGTAGATAGCACCCATCTTTGCCACCTGCGCACTCCTCTCCCTGACGTTTTGCTGGTTGATGCAGATGGCATCGACCCAGATCAACCGATGACCCCTCTCCGGCCGCAGAAACGTCAACATATTCCAGCAATTCTTTGTCTGCAACGATACGTCCCAATAGGGACCGATATAGGCCGGCCGACAGAGAGTGTCGTCTCCATCCTCGCCACCCCACGTGTACGAGACACACTCGTATTCGGGGTAACGCTCATCTTCGTACGTCTCCAGGCTTATGCGGACCGGGAAGTCGTCACTTTGCTCAGCTGTGAGGCAGAGAAGTCGAAACTCGTTTGAGGAAAGTTCATTTTCGTGGATTGTCGATAGAACGTGTTCTGAATGGGGGCTTGCGTCAGGGACTGCTGTGTGATCTGCACCAAATTCATGTTGTTTGCATGGCTGAACAAATGCTGATTTTGAGGGAGCGCTCGACTGGTTGATATACGGAACTCCGGGAGGCCAGGAGAGGCTATATGTGCTGTGAGGCTCCATCTCGGGAACAGGCGGACAAGCACTCTGGCGGCTGCCATTTCGAGACCAGTAATGGGATATTGGGAGCCCGGTTGCAAGTTCTGCAGAAGATGTCGTGCCCGTTGACACAAACATCGGGGTTTTGGCAGGTGTCCAGATGCCACCGGCTGAGCCCGAGCGGCTCAACCTCCGGCCCTGTGGGATGTAGGTCGTCGGGCACTGTATCGCGACTTGCTTTGGGATGCGGTGCGGCCATACTGGCTGGGGTTTTTTTTTTCCGTACTGAAGGAGCAAAGCCTAATGCCGTGTCGTTTCTGTGTCGGAATATCTGAAGGTTGGACCTTCCGCATGGCTGCCTGAGAAACCCCTCATCATCCGTTGACCAATGGGAGATGTCTTGGCTGGGCTGTGCAGGCCGGAACGGACGCAAAGTGTTTTGGAGGGCGTGAATTGGAAAAGAAAAATCGAATCAATAGTGCTCATGTATTTTAAAATCCTAGTGATCGGTGAATCAATCCGGTATGAGGACACATCCAACTGTACATGATCTCGAACTAGATCTAAAACTTGGCTTCGTCCATATTCCTCACCCAAGTGGTGAGCCACTTGACCGAGTTGATGTGTCCTGCAACGCTGACTCTCTCATTGACTGTATGGATCCCGTTATCGAACCCTCCGGTGGGATCCTCAGGGTCATACCCGGGATCGAACCGGAAGATGTGCTTCGTCAAGGCCCAGTAGTACCGCGTGTCAGTATTGCCCGTCATGATGCCGGGCGCGACAATGACGTCCTCGCCTTGGACCGCACGGGTTGTTCCTGCGAAGACCTTGAAGGGCCCGTCGACCGACGCATCGGTAGGCGTGACGGGCGCGACCTCGAGGACGTCCTTGGTCTCTGTGAGAATGATGGATGAGGGCTCCTCCTTGCCGTCGAACGCATGCAGTGTCAAATTGTACTTGTGGGCCATCTTTCCGGCCAAATCGGTGAGTCTATCGCGGACGACTTGGGTTGTCTCGCCGATGTTGATGCGGTGGTTGACGGTGACGGTGACGCGCTCCGGCAGCGCGTTGATCTTGATCCCGCCCGTGATGACATCGACAGCTTGCGATGTCTGCATGAGGTAGCGGGTGTACTGATTTTGCTTGGCAGCTTCCAAGGCAAGATAGTCTGGCTTCGCCTTGCATTTGTGGGAAGACGACTTGCGGTGACTGAGCAACTTCTTGAGCTTCTTGGGGAACCCAGGGGAGTAGGCGGCGCCGCACTGAAGCTGAGAGTAGTAGGGGTTCTCGTCGTCCAGGCGGGTGGGATAACCCTGGTTGGCCTCGATGTTGGTGATGAGCTCGCTGAGGACGCCGATGCTCGTGTGAGCAGGAGGAACCGACGAGTGGCCTCCAGGCATTCTGACGGTGATGGAGATGTCGGTGTATCCCTTTTCGGCTGTACCAGGAAGGAAAAAGCGCGAGCCCCAGGCCTCTTGGTAGCCGGACCCTTCGTCGACAATGACAGCCAGACCGTCATCACCGTATCGCTCGTGGATGAATGCTGACAACTTCTGCGCTCCCTGCTTGCCCGAGCACTCCTCGTCGAACCCGAAGCTGAGAAGAACGGTGCGTTTAGGATGGAAGTTGGCGCTGAGCAGCAGCTCAATGGCTTCAAGTTCGGCGATGAGCAAGTTCTTGCAGTCGGAAGAGCCACGACCCCAGATATACTTGCCGTCATAGGCTCCCGACCTGGCCACAAAGTCAGTGACACATCCTCAGCCATTTGACCGGAGTACTCACCACGGAGGATACTTCCAGGCACCAATCGTCTCAGGTGGCACTGGAACAGTGTCCTGGTGAGCCATGAGAAGACTCGGCTTCAACGACTCATCAGAGCCCTTCCACGTGTACAGCAGACCGTGGCTGTTGACCTTCTCAACCAGCAGCTTCTCATGGACGAGGGGGAAAGCGCCGGCGAGGTAGTGACTAAGATCATAGAAAACCTCCCATCGGGGATCTTCGCCAACAGCGCCTAGATCATCAAATGACTCGCTCTTGACCTGCACGGCGCCCGAGAGACGGGCAATGCTAGCATTGCGGAATGTCTCGGTGGCGATGAAGTCTTGCAGCTTGTCGAGGTCTTCGTCCTTGCTAGGGAATATGGGGTCGGGCTGGACGCAGCCGGCCTTGAATCGCTCCTGGTGATCTGGTTGCCAGACCGGGATGTTTTCTGGGAGCGCATCGAAGTGCGGTGCGGCGAGATAAGAGATAGTGATAAGCGCGAGACCTCCGAAAAAGAACCGGCGTGCGCGCGATTGGCGGCGGGTTGGTGGCTGGGCGTTGACCAGCAACGTCGAGCCAGAAAAAGGGCTTTGTTTCTCCATCATTGAGTCTGGACGTCCCATATCGGATGCAGAAAGGGGCAGTGGATGGTAGAAAGAGGTCCAGCGACAGCGCGTGGGGGAGAACGCCGAAAGGAAACCCGCCGATCCTCGAGGATGACGAGTCAGGTGACGCAGGGCGGGAGTTCAGGGCCCACAGCCGCTAAGACCTGCTTGTTTCAGCAGGCGGTGAAACCGGCAGAACTGGGGGGATGAAGTGACACCAGCTTCTCGCGCCATCGTTACACCCGATCTCAGGCGTCTGCGACAAATGCACAAAGGAAGCGAGAGATGAACACAAAAAATGATGGTGTCATTCCGACCGTGTAGGAGCTGCGAAGCCGAGCTCGACCCGTACAAAGAGCCCAGCGCAGTGGCCCGTGCGCCTCCTGTCCCTTCCGCAGTTGGTGGAAGGAGCCGATTGGATGAGTCAACAACCGCGGACGACAGTGGACGGCAGCGCGTTGAAGTTGCGACAATCCCACCAACCACCAAGTCATAATATATGGGGATGACGTCGGGTTCTCTCTGCAGTTTCCACAAAGGAGCTCTCAGCGATTTCTTTTGACAACTGTACCTCCCTTGGCCTCCAACAACATCCGCAATGCACTTCGCAAGTCGGGCCAAACTGGAAGCGATGCTCGCGATCTCCACCGAAAGTGGACAGCTCACTGAGCTGTAACCACCACCTCTCCCTCCCTTATTAACCCATCGCCCCTAACCGTCACGGTAATCTTCCCTTTAGCGCCCTTCTCCGCCTTCACAATACCCAGCGCTAGCCCCGAAAACGCTCTCCTGCTCGCGCTCGGAAACGCCGTCATGTCAGTCGGGTCTCCATTATCCGTCGCCACCAGCTTCCCCGGCCCCGCAACAGAAAACTCCACCGTGTTATTCGTCCGCGGCACCATTGTCCCCTTATCATCAACCACTTCAACCCGCACATACGCCAGATCTCTCCCATCCCCGTCAATAACCGCCCTGTCGACGCTAACAGCCAGCGCAGCCGCCTTCCCAGCCGTCTTCTTCACATCCCTTCCCCATTCCTTACCATCTTTATACCCCACCGCCACGACCTCCCCAGCCTGATACTTCACCTCATCCCAGCGAAACCGATACACCCCCTTCCCCGACTTCTTCCTCCTCCCCTGCGACACCCCATTCACCCAAACCTCCACCTCCTCCGCCCCACTAAACACATGAACCGGCGTCACGTCCCCCACCCTCTCCGGCCACGTCCAATGCGGCAGCAAATGCACCATCGCCTTCTCCGGCCTCCACCTCGCCTGATACAACCAAAACCGATCCTTCGGAAACCCCGCCAAATCCACAATCCCAAAGTACGAGCTTCTTGACCCGCCCTGCCCACCCCACGGCGTCGGCTCCCCCAGGTAATCAAACCCCGTCCACACAAACTCCCCCGCCACCCACGGCTGAAACCTCTCCTGCGCGACGAACACCGCGTCGGGACTATCCCCCCACCCCGGATCCGCCAGCTCGTAGGCGCTAATATACCTCGCCGCCGCATCGCTGCTCCCGACGGCGCTGTACCGGTTGTTATTCCCGCTGTGTACGGGGAAGAAGTACGTGCCCCGCGAGGAGATGCAACTTGCTGTTTCCGATCCCCAGATCATTTTATCGGGGAACTTTTGGTGGAATGCGGCGTAGTTGCCGTATTCACCTTGGTAGTTCAGCCCGATGATGTCGAGCGTCGCTGGCAACGCGTGGTCAGGTGTTGCGGCGTTCATGGCGGATGTTACCTGGCGTGAGGGATCTTCGGAATGGACGATGGACTGTAACTCGATCGCTTCGCGCGCTACGAGGGCGGATTCTTGGTTTTGGACTTCGTTGCCGATGGACCAGGCGATGACGGAGGGGTGGTTGCGATCGCGCCGGATGAACGCGCGGAGGTCGGCTTCGTGCCATTCGGGGTAGAGGAGGTGGTAGTCGTTTGCTGTCTTCCCGGCGGACCAGCAGTCGAAGGCTTCGTCGAGGACCAGGAAGCCCATTTCGTCGGCGAGGTCGAGGAGGTCTGGGGCGGGGGGGTTGTGTGAGGTGCGGAGGGCGTTGGCGCCCATGTCGCGGAGGATTTGGAGCTGGCGTTGGGTGGCGCGGTGGTTGTAGGCTGCGCCGAGAGCGCCTTGGTCGTGGTGATTGCAGGTTCCTTGGACGTAGACGCGTTGGGAGTTGATGAGGAGGCCGTTGGAGGGGGAGTAAGTGATGCTGCGGATGCCGAAGCGGGTTGTGTAGGTATCTATCACGGCGCTGCCTGAGGAGAGCGTGGTTACGGCAAGGTAGAGATGGGGTGTTTGGGACGGCGGAGGTCCCCAGAGGCGCGGGTTGGGTACAGTGACGGAGTCGTTGACGAACCGCTTCTCACCAGCTGCCACGGCCGTCGTGACCGTCTTGATAGTGGCAACCGCTTCCGCACCGCTACCGTCTCCCACAGCATAAATCCGCGTACTCACATCCACTTCCCGCGCCGCACCCCCCAAATTCTCAACCTGCACCACAACCTTCACCGTCGCCTCCTTCTCCGACACATCCGGCGTAGTAACCTGCGTCCCCCACTGCGCAACATGCATCCTATCCACCTTCACAAGCCACAAGTTCCGATAGATCCCCGCCCCAGGATACCACCGCGAATTATCCACCGCGTTTTCCAGCCGTATCGCCAGCGTATTATTCCCCTCGCGCAGATATCGCGTGAGATCAAGCCGCCAGGATGCGTACCCCCACGGCCAGCCGCCGACGAGATTCCCGTTGAGCCACACGGCGGCGTAGGACATGGCGCCGTCGACGTCGAGGAAGATGGACTTGGTACCGGAGATGTCGTCGGCGGTTGCGAGGAGGGTCTTGCGGTACCAGCCTATGCCATTAGTTGGGAGGCGGCCCATGCCGCCGCTGATGCCGGGTGCGCCGAAGGGGCCGGTGATGGCCCAGTCATGGGGGAGGTCGACTTGCTGCCAGGTGTCGTCGTTGAAGGAGGACTGCACGTAGGGGATGTTGGCGCCGGGGCTGGAGGCAGAAGGGTTCGGGTACTTGGTGCCGGTGATGAAGAGGTTGGCTTGGGGGAGTAGCCATGGCTTGAGAGAATTGTAGGAGAGGGAGTCGGGGTTGTTGGTGAAGCGTGAAAACTTCCAGTTGTCGTTGAGGCTTGTACGAACGCGGCCGGGCGTGGGGATGGTAGCCGCGTTGGCCGCGTTGGCAACGGCGAGGAAGACGAGATAAGTCAGGGCGAACATGGTGTCTTGGTGACTCGAACTCTAAGCGGTGAAGGTCATGAGGAGCGCACAAGAGGTTCGCCTTATACCTCGCCCATACCATTCCGGCTATGTCCCCTTCTCCAGCGTTTTGGTCCGCGCTTATCCGTGAATTTACAGTATCGGCCCTGTTGGCGCATTTTATTCGCTCCGACGGCCGGTCAATCGCAGCCGAGACAACAGTTAGCCGCGCCAATGGGCCACCTCCGGCACCGGGTGAACCTGCGCCGCATGCAACTACGTCTCCGCAAGCAGAGGCCCAATGTTCGTGATCGAAGCTTCGCTGCCGGTTACGGGATGTATTCGTACAGAGCAGCGATGGCTTTCGATTGGTGGGCTGTGCATATCCAAATATCAATCAATCAGACGACTGCCACAGAGCGCCTCTCCCACCGACGTACGACCTCCTCGTCATTGGGCGTCAACTCCCTGTATCCAGTACCATCCCTGACCTTGAGCATCGCAATCCCGATTCGTTTGTAGGTCGTCCTACTCTCGTCCGTTGCCTGCAAAAGTAAGCCCCCATAGGTCCGGTCATATCTAGATCGTGAGCCCCTATTCCAGACCCACTGCCATATTCCAAGATGAAGCAGGATAATGTGGCGTGCTACAGGTGCTTCCGTGTCAATGAAGGATTGTAGAGTCCGGCTCTCGCTGTCTGACGGCGGCAACGAATCGATAGCCGACCGGTAATTCCTCGCCACCAGTTCCGCCCCTTCGACGATATGACCCTGAATCACTAGCCGACCGCCGTCAACACTGGAGAGATGATGAGGAGGGGAAGTTTCACCGTTTGGGAGAAATGTGTCGGCTTGTATGATCTTGGCAGTGGCAGACCCGACCAGAACGGGCGAGAGGACGTTGGAAGAGTAAGAGACTTCGAAGGTCACCCCCCCAACGATGGAACCCCAGCTCCACGAGGGAAGATTGGCACCAGGACGCTGCGTCACCGGGGTTCCTGTCTTTGCCCTCCACAGGAGGCTTTCCAGGAGAGGTCCCCGAAACAAACCAGCGAGGTACGAGTCGTTCAGTCGGACCTGAAAAACGGAAGCCGCACCAGCGAGCGCGGGCAGGACATCAGTCAAGACGGTGAGTTGTCGGGCGGAATAATTCTCCACCACTTGCAGCCAAGACGCATAAGTCTCCACCATGTCCTTTTCCTCTTCTGCCGAAGTCAACACTTCTCGTGGAGCGTGGGTTGGTAGAACCATCTTGTGCGACCACAGACCGGGCATCGGGGCTAAGAGCATCGACCTTGCGCTGGGGCGCGCCAGAGCATCGACTCGCCCTTCCGCAAATGTCCCATGCTCACACTCCCAAAAAATTTGCCGGCGGGAGTAATGCACCGTACGTGGCGATAGCAGCGCCTCCTGGAGGACCCAACCCCGCGACGCAAGCGTGCTCTCAGCGCCTGTGATCTGCTCGCGAAAGGAGTCCCACTTCCCCGCGCGAACGTACATCCATTCTCGATGACCAAGCCCGATGTTGAGTCTGGCGCTGCGGAATGGCAAGCGTACAGCGGAGGAGAAGGAAGCAGGGTTGTCTCTCTTGGAGAAGATACCCTCGTGGCAGTTGTGGGCGGCACTGGCGCTGATGTTGAGCTCGCCGTAGCGATAGACGTCGCCCATGCGTAAGGCCTCGCGCTCCCAGTCCTCGCGGGAGTATTGGATGATGCACAACGAGTCGATCCAGAGATGGCGGTAGCCGAGGCGTCGAGTTATCGAGACAGCGTCGCGGAAGGTGGGTGGAAGTAGTAGCATCGGGATTCCAGAGTCGGTCCATTCCTGCAGGGTTCCAGCGTTTGTAGTTAGAGGCGAGGAGCCACCCCAGCAATGGCTCAGTGTTACCCAGTGGAAGGGAGCAGAGTTGGTCGGATGGACAACCAAGCGGGGTTCTTGGGTTCCATCAGGGGGGCCCACGTCGACGGTGCGAGTGGGAACGAAGGGGGATTCTTGCGGGCTCTGCTCCTCAAGACACCGATGGAGCCACATCCGTAGTAGCTCAAAGCACTCGTCCGCGTTGGAGAAGGCGCTGACAGGCCGCCCCTTGATCCCTTGGGCGTGCTTGCACCTCTCCAGATCTCTGCAAAAGTCGTCAGTTTCAAAGCCATGAGTATGGGTTCTGACTGGGGTGATTGCACCTTTCTCCCGTCTTCCACTCGGCCGCAGTCCGATCAACAAGGAGACCAAACATGGCCAGATAAACGGGATTCCCGCCCTGCTCCGGCGGGGCCTGGGCGAAAACAAGAAGGTTGGACACATCATCCTCAGTGCCGATTGCATCGCTCGTGGGAATAACCCTCAAAAAGAGCGGCAGCGTCCGCCAGCTGTCATCTCCTTTGACGGACCCGCCGAGCTGGGGACCGCCCTTAATAGTGTCGTGCAGAGCACCGCAGAATCGACAGTTGGTGCACGCCGCGAGCTCTGCGAAGCTGCCGTGGTGCGCATAACCTGAAGGACTCCATTCATAATGGAGTTTATCGAAATCAAGGGCTTCGCAGAGACTGCAAAGCATGGTCGTGTGTAACTTGATGTCGAGAGCTTAAGGATGTTGATGCAACGTTTCGTCGTTTCGGGGGTGCATCAGGCCAATGAGCGACTTATGGCTTCCATCACTGGTCTTGTCGGGTGGGGAAGTTGGCTACCCCCTCTCCGAGCGATTCGCTGCCTATAACAGCGATTTTGTTCCCGCATTCTGATGGTCGCTCTCAAAATGACCTCTTTGGTTGATCAACTTGGCGCTGAGTTAGGTACTCATCTATCCCAGACTGTCAAGATGCAGCGCCCAAGGCCGTTCAACGAGCCGCGTAATGCCCGGGCTCGAGAAACCACGATTGAAACGCGCCAGACAGCAAGGACTTGACGCCATGCATTTTTTAGCGAGTGTAGCTTCGCAGGTTGACAATCGAATGTCTTTCTTTCTTTGCCCTTAACCTTTGTTCTTCTTTTACTGAAGGGCCATCAATTGTGTGCAATCCCTGGCGATCGCCCCGTTTCCTTCAATACCAGACAGTAGGTACATATTCCCGACCTCTTTGTTCGCAAACAATCGACAACAAACGCATCGCTCGGCGCCAATCACTGGTTACTCGTCCGTCCTCCCTGCCCGCTCCAAAAGCTCTTGTTGACCTTATCCTCGCTTGCTGGCTGTGCCCTGCCATGCTTCTTCTCAAACTCCCGATTGTGCGCATCCACTTCCTCCTTCTGCTCCTTGGTCATCTTGGACGTGCCGCCATGCACCGAGGCATTGTAGATTTTAGGCTTTGGCGGGGGCGCATGCGAGCTTTCCAACGGCTCGCCGCCACCCGTGCGCCCCTTTGCGCCGCCTTCGGCAAGCCGATCGGGGACGACGCCTTCGGTGGGGCTCGACTCGGACCCTTTTGCCGCGGCGTCCTCGGCGGCGTCCTTGCTGCGCGAGCCGCCACTCTGTGTGCTGGCCTTTTCGGCTTCCTTCGGGGACGAGGTCGCGTAGCTGCGGGTTGAGGTGATGCGGTTGGCTGCTGGCAGACAGGCAGTCGCAAACAGGGAGCGTCTGGCAGACGGGGCTGCTGAAGAGAGCTTCGGGATGCGATTCATGGTGGATGGATGTCTGGGGCCGACAATTCCAAGTTTTGAGTGTGATCGGAGCCGAGAAGTTTGGGTTTGGGACTTTTTCTGACCGGAAGAGATGTTGGAAGGATGTTGTTGTAGTTGAGGGAAGTGACGTTCGTCCGAAGTTGCCAAGGGGTAATGACATCACCGCTTGACGGGCCTGATCGACGCTCAACCAGTTCGTTGGTTCCACCCCAACCGCTCGGTTGGCCCACAAAGATCAGGCACATGACAATCGAGGCCTTCAATTCTACACCTCATGTGGCACGGCGTTCACGGCAACGGATGGCCCGCGCCGTGGGCGTCCGAACTCCACACACTCATTCACTCTTGCGAGGACCTTATGAATGGGTTTCGAACTTGCCGGCGCCGCCGGGTGCCTCAACGCCATCATGTGGCAAATATAAGTGCGCCTGAGATGTGTCAACCACTTGCACTAAACACTCTTTCAAGTCGTTCCAATCCCTCCAAAAGGACAACTTACCAGCACTCCCTGATTGGCCATTGCGACGGGTCATCCCCCGGCACGAAGTCACAGACCCCTGACTACTGCAACTACAAGGGGGCTGTGTAAAGCACCCCACCTCGCACGGCAGAAACCCGACGCTCAGCCCCAAAGGAATTGGGACGGGGATCGCGAACATGGAGAAACGGCGATCTCCCCTTCATCCTCCCTCACCGAGATTCCGGGCAGCTAAAGCAGCCATGCCCGACGTCGGCTCCCGAAGCTCGGCCTTGGGCACCGCCGGGAGCGACGACGCCGCGGTGTTCTCGCCGAATTACACCATCCTCCAGCGTCTGAAATTCGCCTGCATCATTTTCGTCATCCAGAAACTGATCTTTGCTCCGATCCACATCTTTGGGCTGCTCCACGACTTATTCCATCCTAGGCGCGAGAACCGTCCGACTCTCACCAAGTCGTATCCCACCAACAATTCTCTCCCCGTCAGGTAGATCATCCCTTCTCACTCTCTAGAAACGAGGGCACTGATGATCCCCAGAATCTTCTTCCCCAAATCCCACCGGCCCGCATCAACCGTTGAACGCCTCCCTACCCTCCTCACCGTACGTCCCCCCCCCCCCAACTTCCTCTTTTCCCCTCTCCCCACGTATCTAATCCCCTCCCCAGATCCACGGCGGCGGCTTCGCCCTCGGCACCCCCCGCGACAACGACACCTGGAACTCCACCTTCGCCTCCCACCACAACACCCTCGTCATCGCCCTCAATTACACCAAATCCCCCTCCGCCCCCTTCCCCCACCCAATTTACGACCTGGAATCTCTCATCTCCTCCATCCTCTCCGACACCTCCCTACCCATCGACCCCTCGCGCGTCGCATTAGCCGGTTTCTCTGCTGGAGGGAATCTCGCTTTGGCCGTATCCCAACTCGAGAGTGTCCGGACGCGCATATGCGCAGTCATACCGCTATACCCCGTAGTGGACTTCGTCGCGCCAGCAGAAACGAAAGCGAAAACGAGGAGGTTCAAACCAGAATTGGGTGGGTTTCGCGCCAAGGAGAAGGATCTCCTCGTTCCTGTAACGAATACCTTCAGCTGGGCGTATGTGCGTTCAGGACAGCGGATCGACCATACGCTGTTGAGTCCATACTATGCGGAGAGGGAGGCGTTTCCGAGGGGAGTGTTCCTAATAGGGTGCGAGATGGATATTTTGGGGCAGGAGGCGTGGAGGATGGCGTGTAAGTTGGCGGGGAGGAAGATACCCGCTGTGGAGGAGGCGATGGGGAGGAGGGAGCCGGCAGGGGTGGGGGAGTTGATATTGGAGGGGGATGAGAGGTTTTCGTTTGAGGAGAGGGTGGGTGGCGGTTGGTATCGATGGTTGCTGGTGCCGGATACGATTCATGGGTTTGATCAAAAGATGCAGGGGGTGAAGGATAGGGAGTTAGTGGAGGATGCGAGGATGAAGACGGAGAAAGTGATTTCGGTGATTGGCGAGTGGTTGTTTTCGGGGCCGTTTAGTGCAGGGTTAGATAGACAAGTGTAAGATGGGCTCCAACGCGAAGGAATCCACCGAGGTGAGAATTTGGACTAAAATGACATGTCTTAAAGGCAAGCGATTCCAGTGTGATACCTAAGATGGTGTCTAAAACCAAAAAAACCTGTAACATATTACCAAACGCAAGACTCCCAACAACCCAATCACCGAGTTCTGTTCAACCTCACATACTCCAACTGAGGAAACCCCAACACCAGCACAAGTCAACAAGAACAATTGGGACAATTAAACCAAAACGAAATCATCGACAATCTCATGCTCCTCCTGCTCCCCGCTCACAGCCTCCTTCTCCTCAAGCTCACTCCACTTCTCAGCACCCGCAGCTGTTCCAGGTGCTCTGCTGTCAGCGGCCCAAATCTCCATGACCGCATCCTTCAGTGCACCATCAATATCCAGCTTGACCAGCTTCTCCACTCGCTCTTCCACGGTGTCTTCAGTGCCAATGACAATCTGCCAGATGTCCTCTTTCATGGGATACGACATCTCGCAGCGCATGATCATCTCATGCAGCCGCGTCTTGACATTGACCACATCAAGCCGGAGATCATCACCCAGGTAAATCTCGAATTGGTTCTGTTGAGACCAGCGGTGGACGTTTCCGAGCTGGACGACAGTGGTGGAAGTTCCCTTGGTCACCTTGAAGGACTTGTCTGATGGCGTGATATTCGTGTTCGTGTGCCCGATGAGCTTCACCGTCCACTGGCGCCACTTTCCAGTGCCGTTCCACACCGGGCCGATGGTGAGTCTGCCGTCTGCTTGGCGCCAGGAGATGGGGGTGCGAACAAAGGAGCTCAAGGGAGGATGGACCGAAGACTCTTCCTTCTCGGGCTCCTCGACAAGTTCGAAATGCGCGTCGGCACCGACGACGAGGATGATTTCCATCTCGGTGGGGCGGTGAACGCCGTTCTGGAGCGCGGGAGTGGAGTCGAGAACAACTATGGTGCCTTCCTTGGCGAAGAGTGGAATCTCGGACAGGGGTCGGTGGACGCGAATGTGACGACCCCCGTCATAGACGAGGCTGGGGTGGAGAAGGTCGATGTATCGGCCGCTAGCGGCAGGGAGCCAAGCGGTGACACCTCCGAGTAGCGTGGTGGTGCTCTGGGGGTTGGTGATGGGGGTCACGATCAAGTCGGGTCCAAAATAGTATTGGTTTGGCATGGCGTAGGCAGCATCGTCGTCGTGATTCCAGTACATGGGCTGGATGAGAGGCTCATCCTCGTAGCTCGCACGGATATTCATGGTGTAGAGGTATGGAATGAGACGGTGACGAAGTCTCAGGAATCTTTCCATGGACTCACGGGCATCTGGCTCGTAAAGCCAGGGTTCTCGAGACGTCCACTGACTCGATTCTGAGTGCAAGCGCAGAATGGGCGAGAAGCAACCCATCTGAACCCATCGGGCGGTAAGCTGGCCGGAGCGAATTCCCCACATGTGACCGCCGATATCGTGGCTCCACCAACCGTAGCCAATGTTCGAGGCAGTTGCTGTGAACTCTGGCTGGAACTGAAGGGATTCCCAAGTTATATAGACATCTCCAGAAAAGCCAATCGGGTAGCGATGCGAGCCGGGGCCGGCGTAACGTGAAAAAGTGATCGGCTTCTCGTTCGTGTCAAGATTCCGTACGCTCGTTAGATAGTGGTAGTGGTTGAGCACCCAAAGGGGGTCGACGCCAGGAATGCGTGACTTATTGCCCTGCTGCCAATCAATCCACCAGAAATCAACCCCCTGCTTCTCTAGCTCGGCCTTGAGAACATCAAAGTACACGTCGAGGAAGCGCTTGCTGGTGCAGTCGAATTCCACCGGTTCCCCTTTTGATGGGTCGAGGCCGTAAGCCTTTGCAACCTTCCCGTAAAGGTCCTCGAACGCTCGGATGCCGTCGGCTGGGTGATCGTTCAATGTCACTCTCAGCCCCCGCCTGTGCATCTCCTTGAGGTGTCCTTCTGGGTCTGGGAAGAGCTCTCGGTTCCAACTGTACCCAGTCCAACCTGAGCCATATTTTGAAGGGACATTCACCTTGTGCCAATCCATGTCGAGCACACCGACTGCTAGCGGGACTTTTGCTTTCTGGAAGTTGTCGAGAAGCTCAATGTACTCGCTCGATGAGTAGGCATGGTAGCGTGACCACCAATTTCCCAGGGTCCAACGTGGGAGGATGGGCTGTTTGCCCGACAGGCGATAGAAGTCCTTGATGGCGGCCTTGTGATCGCCGTGATAGGCGAAGAAATAACCATCTTTGCGTCCCGGCCGACGGATCGCAATCCAGCCATTGTCGAACAGCATGGAGTTACTGTCGTCAAGCACGGCGTAAGTCTTTTTGCGGGAGAGAACACCGGGCTCAATCGGAATGCGACCATTGGCGCCATCCAGGGTCCTCGCAGTCCCGCCAAGATCGCCGAAGCTCTTGCCGTCGTACTTCCACACGTCTTTTCCAGCTTTGATTGTGAACCCGGTCGAGGAGTACTCTTTCTTGTCATAGGAAAGCTTGAAATATTCGGTTCGGATCTCGAGCCCTTTCCCGGAGTCCACGACGGTAAAGCTCGGCACGTCAAAGTTGCGCCAGAACGCGACGGTGGACGCGCGGTCCTCGAAGCCCCCATCGCTAGACCATTCGTAGCGCAGGAGCCGCGAGGTCAGGACGGTGAAGCGATAGTAGCTCCCGCTGCCGCCGCCAGCAACGATGGCCTTCGGATTGGCCACGGGTTGGGATGGGAACGAATAGCGGCTAGAGGACGCCATGTTGGGGCGAGACTGCGATGCAAATCGCAAGCTCGGGGGATTGGACATAACGGAAGAGACGGGCGACACGATAGAAAGTCACCAACAAATTGATGAGAGATTGAAATTGACAAGCCGATTTTAGTGCGATGGACAGGTCAAACAAAGTTGAGGTGAGCGATGGAAAGGTGGTGTCCATGCGGGGTAGGACCCACTTCCCCAGTGCTTTGGCCCGCCTGACCAGGCGCTGGCCAACCAGGTCCGGCCTTGTGATCGTCGCCCGAACTCCCGACGTTACCCCAATTTCGCCCCACCCCGGAGTGCTGTCAGCCCCCCCAACCTCACCTCACACATGACAAACAATGTGTCCTACCACTAGAGACACGACAGTGCCAACTGTGGCTCTGCATCTATCGACTCTAGCGTACGTTTCCACCATTCTGTTCCAGAGTTCGGTGGGTTTACAGGGAACAGCCAAAACCCAACCACAGGCTGCACGTGTTTTGCGCCGGCCTCGCACTTGTATGCCAGGGGGAAGGGTTGGCTCTGCACAGCCTGCAGTAGTGTGTTCGCTGTTTCCACGTCGCGAACTTCTGGGATTTGAGAGATTGGCGAGTTTGAAGTTGCTGGCTGCCCGATCCACATGTGCGGGGCCCGGACAAGCAACTGCTGCCGAACTGGGCGCTGGCGCTTGATATCCCAGCGATCCAGGAGTTGTTGCCACTGCGCAGAGTTGCTTCCCAATGGGTTGCGGAATACCATGTGGACGCCTCCATTCCTTTCGTCCTTGAGCCCTCCAAACACCCTGCGTGGCGCATCTTCCTTAGCGTAGAGACCAGGCTTAACTGGCCGTGGATCACGCTCCAACAGCTCAAAGAACGGAATGTCGGCCTTGGCTGGCAACGAAAAGTCTCTTGCGGGGCCTGTGCTACTGATACTCTTTGGCCTGTCAGTGACAAATGATGCTTCGATCCAGTCCGCATGCGGCAAAGAAGGAAGTTGCTCGTTCTGATTTCTCCAGATGATTTCGTCAAGAGTGGACAGGAAATGGACCCATCTATGGTAAATATTCGTCAGCCTTTTCTCGAGAAACTGTTTTCTAGAACTCAATGTCTCAGGCGCACCCACGCTACCCTGAGGACATCCAACAAGGTCATAAACAGCCACCTCAGGAGCCATATGGCGGAAAGGGGAGACCTACGCTTCTTTCCACGGCACATCAAGGGCGCTGTCATGTTTGTGGTCACGCCCAAACTCGTCAAGGTAGCCCGTACGACTTAGAATCCTGCGTAGCCCGAGATCTCGGGGGTCATGCGCTTTCAGATCGTGGACAAAATGGACCATTGGGGTTGGGCCGGGATGGTTCCCCTCGACCTTGATCATGTCAACAATGTCGTGTTCAGGGTTGAAGTACAGGGTGCCCTGTGACTCGGCGCTCTTTCTTAGCCTCTGGACTTCGTCTACATCCGAGAATTCGGTCATGCAAGACAGGGTGAAACTGCAAGGTAGGTGGACGCGATAAAAACGGAGCGCCTCTCCCCTGGCTTCTCTGTTGACGTACAGCAGCGCGCTGTTAAGCCGACGACCGTGAACTATGGCTTGGTACGGCCGCTGCGCGCCCTTTCCGGACACCACCCTTCCAAGCTCGTTCTTGGTGGAGTAGAGTGATTGGGCGTCTTGCGGGGGGGGGCCATCCAGCAAAGTCACCTGGAGAAGACGATGTCTAGATTTCAGCGACAGCTCCCAGATCTTAAACCTGATCTCCGCAGGGAAGTCAGGGAATAGGGTGAATGAACCTCCCATGCCGCGGTATCGGGGGGCAGTGTTGAGGAAGACAGGAGTGGGAGGAGGGCGCGGAATGTAGGAGTTCCCAAAACAAGTATCTCCTGTGGGTTTCGCCGGGAGCCCGCGGCGATTCGAGCCATCTGTTGTAAAGATGAAACCTGGGCGCATTGTGATTGCTTTTGGGGGTTTGAAGGCGAAGAGGGCGCTAATTTGGAACTGACCCAACGGGAATCGCAGCACGACGGGATGGTTGAGGTCCATCGTTGACCAGGTAGAGCAAGATGGGGGAGCCCAAAGAGCAGAAATGACATTAAGTTTTTGCAAAAACCCCGGATGAGCAGGTGGCGCTCGACCTTAACCTCAGCAGTGTAACCTGGTGCATGTGAAGCACGGGAGCGGCACCTTCGTGTTGGCGAGATGTTTTGCCCGCTTCAGGAGATGGCTGGATTCTCAAACCATTGTGTGGAAACTTTGGGAACTACGGCCTTTACTGCTTCTTGGCACCCATACGACAGATGGTGAATGGCAGCGCAAAGACTTGTTGAAGTGGAAGGAGCGCTCGGCAATTTGGGCTTGCGGGTCGGCCTCGATAAGCTCGGCCATGGCGCCATTTGGCTGCCGGTTCGGCACCGCTGCTTGGAAATCTTCGGACGGTCCACCGCAAAGATTGCAGCGCCCGACCATGCCCGCTGGGTTTCTGCTGCATTGCAGATGACGTTAAAAAAACGAAATCCTTCATAAATCCGCTGGTGCCCAACATTGCAGTTATGGATTCGGCTCCTATCTCCTCGGGAGCCCCATTGCAGCTTCTTGGCGAGATTTTCGACCCTTCTTGAAGGCTACCACCAGACGCGATGGCGACAGACCAATCCCACGCCATCCCGATTGTGGACGAGAAGCAGTCCGATGCCACCGATCTCGATACGGGGCGGTCCGGCTCCTCGCAAAACGATAGTAGCACATCGGTCGGTGCGGCGACAGAAACCGGGGAGCCGATCACCGAACTCCCCTGCGACCTGGAACTTCCTCCGATTTATTCGATCCACTCAACCTGGCAAAAGCGCTTCATTGTTCTCTTGGCCGCCATCTCGGCCTTCTTCTCGCCAGTGACGGCGCAGATCTACCTGCCCGCCCTCAATGTCATCGCCGAGGAATTCCAGGTGACGGCCGCGCAGATCAACCTCACAGTGACGACATACATGATCTTTCAGGGTATCACGCCAATGTTTATCGGCGGGTTCGCCGACACAGCAGGTCGGCGCCCGGCCTATGTTATCTGTTTTGTTGTCTATATCGCCGCCAACATCGGGCTCGCCCTCAGCAAGAATTATGCGTCACTCCTTGTCATGCGCTGTCTCCAGTCGGCCGGGTCCAGCTCCACGGTGGCGCTCTGCCAGGCCGTCGTAGCTGATATCATCACCAGCGCGGATCGTGGTCAGTACATAGCCATCACAGCGATTCCCACGATCCTTGGACCAAGCATCGGCCCAGTGCTGGGCGGCGTGCTATCGCAGTACTTGGGCTGGCGATGGATCTTCTGGTTCCTCACCATTGCCGCTGTCCTCAATCTCGGTGTCGTGCTGTTCTGGTTCCCCGAAACCTGCCGCCGGATCGTGGGGGATGGTTCCTTCCGAGCCCATCCGATTTACAGCACATTCTGCCATCTCCTGAGGGACAAATATTCTCGCCGTCGGCGTCCCAAGAACCAACGGACCAACTCATCTGGATCGCGCACGCCCTCGCTGCGCATCCGGGCACCGAACCCACTCAGCTCCCTCCGGCTTCTCGCCCACAAGGAGCTCTTCATGCTCCTCGTCTTTTCCGCAGTCGTCTTCGCTGGGTTTTACGCCATTGTCACCGCTTTGCCCAGCCAGCTTGCGGCCTTGTACGGGTTCAACGACTTGAAGATCGGGTTGATGTATCTTCCCACAGCGGGTGGAAGCCTGGTGTCAGCGGCAGTGGCTGGCCCAGCTCTGGATTTCAACTACCGCCGCCATGCAGCACGCTTAGGGATATGTGTCGACAAAAAACGCCAGACGGACCTCGCGGATTTTCCCATCGAGCGGGCGCGGCTGGAGGTAGGGCTACCGCTGTTAGTTCTCTCCACAGCCGTGACGGCGGCTTGGGGCTGGGCAATCCAAGCCAAAGCCCACGTCGCTGTGGTTTGCGTGCTGCTCTTTCTGATCGGGCTGACCATCGTGGGATTGAACAACTCATTCAATGTGCTAATAGTTGACATCTATCCTGGGAAGGCAGGGGCCGCTGTCGCTGCGAATAACCTCACTCGATGCCTTGTTGGAGCCGCCGCAACCGCCGTCATCGTTCCGATGATCGAGAAACTGGGAGCTGGGGGGGCGTTTACCCTCATTGCTGGCCTGTACGTGCTATTCTCGCCAATGGTGTTCATCATCATGAGTCGGGGAATGCGGTGGAGGGCTGAGCTTAGGGAGAAGGATGAGAGGAAGCGGATGAAGAACGCTTCAGCTGATCGGCGATGACGCTCTTGTCGTCAGTGTTCAGACAATAGTACGACCCGCCGCCGCCGCTCTTCCCCCAATCCTCGGAAAGGTCTTCGAAGTCAGCAACCAGCTCATGGCTCCTTGCTTGCGTCGCCGTGCGCTTGCGCTCCCTCCACTTCGGCTCCTGCGACCACTTTTTCAGCACCTTATCCACGGCGGCCTCTAACGCAAGTCGCCATCTTTGCGCTCTTTCTGGGTCTCCTGCAACGCCATAGCTCATCATCCAGTGCAAGATGTGGCCGACAAGGTGCCTCGACGGACCGTGGTAGCCAGTACACGACTTCAACCCCTCAGCGAACAACTTGTTGGCTTCCTCTTCCTGGCCAAGCTCGAAGCATAAGAGGCCGAGGTTGAAGCAGTAGCCGGCATTGACCATCATGAAGTATGGGTCATCAGTCTCGCCGCGTTCGATCCACAACGCTACCGACTTCAACATGAGCTCGGCCATGTCGTAGTTGCCGTGGAAGATCTGGGGGGCGGATAGTCTGAGCAGGAGGCGGCAGTAATCCCCGGAGGGTTGGGCATCTATCCGTTCGAGGTAGTCGAGCGTCCACAGCACGACCTTGTCGATCTCGGCAGCATCGCTCTGCGCGGCCATCGTCCTGGCCAAGAAGTACTCCTCGAGCAAGATGCTTGACGCCATCTCTTTGTGCGCCTGCGCCAACGATTCGAGGTACTCTAGCCGAAACAAAGCGGCCTTTTCCAACAAAGACTGCAAGCCCGCAGCGTCCAGGGAGATGACTCGTTTCCACGCCAGCGCCATGGGGTGATGGATTCCCAGCAGGGCCTCGCACATCCCCACGATGAATGTCCCAATGGCTTTCGCCACGGCGCGGTCCCACTGGTCGAGAAAGTAGTAACACCGAACGAGGTGCACGAAGAGCGAGACGTCCTGCTCCTTGATCATCGATCCCAGATGGTCCATCAGCTCGTTGATCAGCGCAACAGCTTGCGCTTGACTTGAGCCCTGGTGCACCACGGTCCAGATGTCCGACATCCACGCACAGATTCGCGCCGTGCTCCGAGATCCGCCATCGCCGAGATAACATCTGCCCTTGGTATCGTACCGCCACATGCCCTGGTCGAATCCCCCGTCCATGTAGTCGCGGAACAGGTGCAAGACCTCGCCGTGCATGCGGGTTTCCATCTCCGGATCAAGCGGACCGGGCACGGAGAACATTTTGATGGGGTCAGGAGACGGCGTCCGGCAGATGATCCCCGCGTTAGCTCCACCAACTTCGACTTGGCCTTTGTCCATCTTAGCCAGCAAGTCCGGCCTCCGCTCGAGGTATCTCTTGATGTCGTCCCAGTTTACCGCATGTCCGTTGACTGTGAAGGCAGACCTCTTCCCAACTGCAGCACGGTCACGGGCAACACGCACCATGTGAGCTACGCGTGCGTAGGTCTCGCCGGGGCGTTTGTCGAGGCCCCATTTCTTCGTTCGGGTTTTGTACATTTTCTCACTGCGGACATGTGAGCTCGCTCACTCAGAGAGAAAACACGTAGCGGGGGGGCAAGCTTACGTCGCCAGGAAATCATGATACGTTTCCATGTGCTTCTTGACATCCCTGAGGGTCATCTCCTCATAGTAATAAAGGCGGGTGATGGTATCTCGGTGGGCCTCCCAGTCCTCCGGAGATGCGTATTTGCGTTTCGGGTTCGTCGGGGGAGGAATCGCCAGTGCCGAAGTCGACGGAGCGGGGGCTATCGGGATGATGCGTCGATGGCCCCCGCCCTGCCGCGCAACGCCATGGCTGTGTTGTTGCTGCTGCCGGAAATGCATCGGTGCCGCTCCCATGGAGTTGGGACAAAAGATGCAAGGGAAGACATTCGCGGCGGGGGGGGGGACAGGTGTGAAAGACGTGATGGGGAAATGCACACCTCAAATAATTCCTTTTTCTCATCAAGCTTATTTTAGTGTCCAATCAGTGGGTCGCGGACGGAGGTGACAGGTGGGTGATTCGCTAGCTCCTCGGCACCGGGGCCGCTAAGGCGCTGTAGGGACAAGGGTGGCATCGCGGCCTACGAATCGCGGGCGCCGAGTGGCTCTTGGGTGAGATCGTCAGGGAGCGGGTGTGTCCCGGATGGGGGGGTAGATTGCCGCACACAGAATGGCTTGCAGATTGGCGGTCGCCCTTGCGTGAGATTTGGCCGACTGCGTCACCGCGGATCGGGGTCCAGACCAATGGCTGACGCAAGTGAGGGTTGTGTGCAGTTTCGAGGTTTGGTGAAGGTACGGGGTGAGGGTTCTCATAGGGCTGGTGGTGTGTTAGGATCTAGGATCGGTCGGTTGGTTCTGTTTCCTGCAGCAAAGGTTGTGGTGGTTTTTTTGGTGGATTTAGATGGGTGCCTGGGTGTTGGTTTCAGGGATTGCGCTGGAGGACCTGGACCTGGGCACCGCGCACAAAAGGAGGGGGGATACTTATCGGTGATGGCTTTCCCCCGACATGCGGCGCTAGTGTTTTTTTACCTAAATTTTCCCATTTTTGGCTAGACTTTTTTTTTCTTCTTTCTTCTTTCTTCTTTGATGTTTCCCTCGATTTGGACAGAGATCTGAACGAGGTAGGAATCTTGATGTTTTTCGCAACGACGTAGCAAAGTTTGTGTATGAGTCTGTCTTGAGATGCAATTGCGCACTGAATAGTGGAGAGAAGGGTCATGGGGCGAGTAAGCGTCGAACGAGTTGCTCATCGGGCTCGCGACATATGTCACGCCTGAGACAGTGATTGCGCCCGGATGACCGGAAAGATTCCCGCAAGTGGATATAGAGTTGATCTGCCGTTCCCTTTTCCAGGAACCACTTCTCCTAATCGACTTTGAGCTGGGTTGCGGGCATTGGGCTTGTTCCGCTCCGGAAAGATCACGAAGCTCTTTGGATACCTAGGAAGTAATGTTTAACGGGTGAAAGATTTGTGGGGTATAGAACCTTGACGGACGCCGTGAGGAACCTTGACGCTCCAGCTTTTGAGTTACCTGATATTCGATTTCCTACAGGGTTACCGAGCAGAAAGTCAGATCGAGCCACTTTGGGGCTGGGAGGTCCACAACAAAATGCATCCTCTACCACGCCCACCACGGCAAAGTTCCAAAATGCCGCTCCCAGGTGAATTGCGAAGGTCGGTGGGGTCCTCACACTGGAGACAATCTTATTTAGAAACCCGTTGTTCTTTGTTTCGGCGTGCCCTCAAGTCAATCGCCCGGCTCAGCCCCCTGTTGCGCTGTATTAACGACAAGAGGACAATGGTATTGAGGCTGAGATCAGATGAAATCTTTGTTCCTGAGAAAACATCAAACTTGATGTTCTTCCAATAGACAGGTCAGCCTCTTTTATCAGCCACAGTTGCTGTGACCTTGCAGTTCTCGAAACACCTGAGCTGAAAAGCGAGGGTGTTCCTACTCGCGTCGTCCCGCCTCTTCGCGGCTCGACTTGCATTCCTGCGTTGACATCGTCTGCCTCAAAAAGAAAATCATCGGTATCGAGAGAAAAGCTCCTGGTCATCAGTGAGTATGCCCTACTACAGCCTTTTCGGGGAAGTCCCCGTCGAAGTTCCAACACCTGCTCACATTCGCCAGATCTTCTACAGCTGCTTCGGCGAAACCATCGTCGAAGTGAACACGAGAAACACTAGAGTGGGAACTCCATCAGAGCCCTGCACCCCCGTACGTCCCCCCGGCAGCGATTTTCGGCACGACTTTGAAGATCCCGTCTGGAACTTTTCAAGACTTAAAGATCAACTGCTAAATCCCTTGGACACACCGTCTAACCGTGACAGCAGCTTCCCTTCCAGCATATCTTCCCCAGAGACCCCGCCTGTTAGCCTGTCCTCAGGCATCGAGCAAGACTCCGGCCGGCTCCAGAACGTACGGCACCGCGCCCCAACGCCGGCCGCGAAGCAAGAGTTTACCGCGGAAGACATGGAGAGCGCGACCAGCTCGCTCAGCTCGGCAGAGTCCGTCTCACCGGGCTGCTCTCCTCCGAGGTGGAGAGCCTTCATTGGCGCAACGCCGGTTGACCTTTGCTCCCCTGCCTCACAGAACAAGCCATCCACGAACTTGCCGCCAGCTCCGAACGTCTTTGCTGCCGGCAACTACTTCCACGAGATAACGGATTGGAGACTAGCCGAAGTCTTTTACAAAGACATTTGGCCTACGGACCCCGGCCTCATGCCCCCACACATCGTTGGCAAAGTGCGAGTGCCTCGCCTCAACTTCAAGGAGGTCATCATCCTTGACGACGACTCTGTTGCATTGGGTAACATTGCCAGTTACTTCACCAGCGCCCTGCCTTACGATTTCCAGTTTGAGTACCAGGAAACGGCCAGACGTCAAACCGGCCCGCGCCGCGCACCTTACCATCAAGATGGGCGCCACTCTCACCCTGTCTCGGCAAAGCAGCTGGCTGCGAGATTGCAGATTGCCGTAGATGAAGAAAAGGAGAAAATACATCGTCGGCAGCAGGAGCTTGAGGAGGAGATTCACATTGGAAAGAGGGGAGTCTACGGCTGGGAGGAGAGCGAGTCCTCCGACGAGATTACAGGAGGTGAGGTTACAGGGCAAAAGAGAAAGAGACGGGCTGGTTCGGTTTGAGGGAATGGTGACGGGGGCACGGTTCAGTACATAATTATTGAGGGATTTTATATATCTTTAGACTCATCATTAATCGAAGGAAAGAGCGGCTCATTCCCATAACTGGAGCTGTGATGGTGTTAGTGGTGGGGGAGGGCAAGTGGTCGTCCAACACAATCGTCTGTCTTCTTCTTTACAGGGCCTGCAAAATTCCTGCTCTTCCTCAGGCTCGATTGCAATGCTTGCGGAACGCTTGATCTTCCTGGGGGTTTTGCGGCTGGACTTGGTACTAGTAAAGCATGATCCTCAGTATGGTACCTATCGTAAGTGCTCAAGGTAGCATGAATTACTGCGTTAGGTTTTGATATTAGACGCAGGGTATCATGCTTCAATGAGCTAATGACCCGCGTTTTGAGAGTCAGAGACTTCAAGGTTAAGACCGGACGAAGCGCTCAGGACGTTTCCCAGGTATTGCTAGTCGCTCTACTTGTCCGAATACATCATTATCTCACTTTCCTCACCCATAAAACCTACCTCGCTCAGCTCCTAGTGCACGATACATCATCCATCTTTTAATTAAACTTTCATGTGCCAGACTCCTTCAGTTAGGTAACCTGAGGTATGTACCAGGTATCCGGCGCTTTCTCTCAAACATAAACAACTTCCAAGTTCCGCAACTTACCTTTACCCAATCTATTTGCCGAACAACAAGTCGGGGAGAGATTGCGAACACCGGGCTTACTCATTTCTTTTGGAGCTGTCGGTCCGCCGGGTTCCATTTTGAACACACGGAAGGCGTCACTCTCATTCGGTATCTGCCTATGAGCTAAGGGGAAGGCTAAAACTTTTATTGAAGAAGAAGAGGAGAAGGGGTGGCGTCTGGGCGGGGCTCAAGATGAAGACGGGGAACTTGACGTCAATACCAAGAGGGGAATTGATGGCTGGGAGGGCGACGAGCCTCCGAACGGAGGGGGCCTGGTAGTTGGGCAACCATCGACGTAGGTATACACTGCAGCGACAAAAAGAAGTATTACGGCTAGGTAAGATAAAAAGTTTATCTTTTACGGCTACTCTGTGAAACTCTCAAAATAAACTTTAAATTGGGGCAAGAAGCGCAACAGCCTCTCATTCTTCAACCTCGAAGAGTCAAGCGAGGTCGGGAGGAGGGCCATCAAGCAGAAACTTCCGCTCAAGTCGCCCTCTGGCTGACTCTGGCAGTCTTCACATCACGTCTTGAAGTTTGACGGTATCTCGAAACGACTCGATTTCCACGGGCGCCCTCTCCATAGCCGCCTTGGTGAACTACACACCAATGAAGCCAACCCCAAATCTGGTAAGTCCTCCCTCCCGCAAAATTCACTTTCACTTCGCATTTCGTTCCCCAGCACGTCCCTGAGGTTTTCCCAACGAGATATCCAGTCCGTTGGAGAGTCCTTTGACACGCGGTCCAACTTCAGCAGCGCCTTATTCCTTAACATGGCGCCCCACAAAGTGCCAGCCGTAGACCAACTTACGCACCCCCCGGCGCTATTTCCACAGCCAGGAAATGTCCCAGACGGTAAGATCGACGCGGCCATATCGCTGAGCTCGGAAGAGTCGGAGGGCTCGGGATATTCAAAACCGGGTTGAGCGCGAGGAGATGGCTAAAAGGGCCGAGGAGAATACCGGTAAACAGGGAAGAGGTATGTACGAGTACGGGGGCGATTCTGGATGCTTTGGCAGATGGAAAGCTAACGCGTTGTATCTTCCCAGGCCAGCCTGCCCAAATCTTGGGAAAAAGGAGGCGAACCAATTAGGTAGCTTCAGGGGAGGATATCTCCCTTCCTGCCCCCGTATTAGAGCAGCGGTCAGTTCGGTATATCATCAGGTATTTATTATAATTAGGGGAATTTCACTATCAACTGTCCATTTGAGCACAGCGACAGATCTAGACGCCAAACGCAGACACCGTGTCCGCCCTACCACCCTGAAGAGCGGTATTTCTACCCGGTTAACCCGAAGGTCCTGACCGCCAAGCTAGACGCTCTCTTGAGCAAGGAGCAGGAGGGGGAGGTATGTATGAACACGAAAGATATAATCACATGGCTAGCAAGCTAACACATTACATCTTCCCAGGACACCCAGCGCAAGAGCTGGGCAAATGGAAGCGAGCGAACTCTTTTTAGGGGGAATACACCGCTGTTTAGCGAGGGAAGAGTCGCATCGGAATCATCGCTATCATGAACTAGGTTTAATTAGAGGAGTTCAATTCCAAGGGCACCATCCCGAACGAGTGAGGTCTTGTTCTCAAACGTGAAGCTGTGAAGCTGTGAAGCTGTGAAGTTGGGAAGTCGGTGAACCCCTTTGTCCCTGCCGCCAAGACGCTTTGACCCCCCATCAACCCCGCGAAAACCAATCACCAGCTAGTGCGCCTTGGCACGTCGATCACCAAATTTCTCCACCAAACTCACCTCCACCTTCTCACCATGACGGCGCCAAGTGGAACGACAGCACCACGCGCCTCAAACAACAGCACACAGCGCCATGCAGCTGGTCAATAAGGAACGCCAGCGCAAGATCCGCCACGAGCTGCTCACCGAAGCCCCCAACGAAGGCACTCCCGAGCGTGAAATGTCCGTCGTTCCTTCCCTCTCCCCAATCAGTCTCACCTCACCCCATTCGTGTCCTCACCGACTGACACTCTCACCGACTCCCATTGACCCAACAAACTAACCCCTTCCCAGCTACGACCTCAACCGCAACACCTCCCCTCTCCTGCGTCTCCCTCCCGAGCTCCGCAACCGCATCTACGAGCTCGTCCTCTCCGTCGGCCAAATTAACGTCTGCTACAAAAAATGGGAGCACAAATCCCGCGCCTCCCGCTCCGGCCAGCGCTCCACTGAAGCCGTCGTTGAAGGCGGTTTCTACTGCCGCATTCTCGACAAGAAGCAAGACCCCTGGAAGACCTCCCCCTCTCACCACCACCCCAATGTCGCACCTCCTAGAAGCGGGAGCAGCCACGTCAAGTACCAACAAGGCATGGCCCTCCTATCCTCCGTCTGCCGCCAACTCTACAACGAAACCGTCCTCCTACCCTACGCACTAAATGTCTGGAGCTTCGAGAGTAACCATGTGATGGAGCGTCTGCTTCTTAAGGAGAAGAGATTGCCGAGGCCGCATCGCAGGGCGATTAGGATGCTGTACACGCCGAGTGTGTTGACGGTGGCGGTGGAGAAGGCGTTTGGGAATCTGGAGGTGCTGCTTCTGCAGGGGGGAGTGAGGATGACAAGGGTGGAGGTGGTCAAGGGGGAGGGGAAGGCAGTGTTGTGGGAGGTGCAGCATAGGTGGTGGAAGGAGGAGGGGAGGAAGTGAGGGGATGATGTGAAGAGGGGGGTTGATGTTTTGTGTGGGTGAGGCGTTGCTGATATTTAAACAGGCTGTGGGAGTTATCTTGGAGGGCTTGCGAGGAAACAGGTCGGCCCTTTTGGGGCCAGATGAGGCATGTTATGATGTTTTGGACGTGTTGGTATCTTCCAGCGATGCCCTTATGAGGGTCTAATAGGCGTTGAACTTCAACAATAATGCACGGCCGGAATACAGCACGACGCCAGATACGTCGATAATGAATGGAGTTGAGTTTTCTTGGGAGTCTATTTACGAATCTGATCCCTTTTGCAATCTGTGACCATGCTTGCACGATCCTCCCCAACCTCTCTTCCTTCTCACCCTTTCTTTCCTTCCTCAAAGGGGGCGTACTGAGCCTATCCCTGTGATTTGCGAGCAGCCCGGGAAGTCAACCCCCCTACTTCGTCTTGTGGAAAGCAGTATGATGCTAATCCCGTCAGCAGCGCTCTCAAAATACACCCCAAAGGAAAAAGATAACTCACCACCTCCACAACATTCGAAAACTTTTGCACCTCTGCAAACCTTTCCGCAATCCCCTCATGCGCCGCCAACCGCTTCTCAATACTCTCCCACCCCGACGCCGCCGCAAACACCTTTGCCCCCTTCACCTCTTCCAGCGCCCAACCATGCGTACCCACGACGAACCCATCCGGCGGCGAACTGTACAGGTGCTGCAGGACTTTGTCGAAAGCAGCTTCGAATGCGGCCTTGTCTACGTCGGAGGGGAGGAAGATGGAAGAGAGCTGCACGATGGGGGCGGCAGCCACGGCGGCGAAGGGCTTGGAAAAGGCGATGGCGTTGTGGTAGGGGGTTACGTTGGGGTCGCTGCCGTCGATGAGGGCGGAGGAGAGGGATTTGAGGCGGGTGTAGAGGGGGGAGGATTGGTTGGATTGGTAGGCGGATTCGGATTCCCAGACTGGAGGGAGGGTTATTCTACGGTAGGTAAAGAAGGGAGGGGGAGAGGAGGGGGGGGGAGTACGGTTGATGAACTCGCCGGATTGAGGGCGCTCGAGGGGGTGGCCGAACCAGGAGGCGACGAGTCCGGGGCGGGCTTGGAGCTCAGGGCCGAGGGCCTTGAGTTCGGCGTTCTCGGGGCTGTCTTTCGCGTCGGCCTTCCAGGGGAACCAGGCAATTTCGGTGATTTCGGGCATTTTGGCAGTTGAGTGGTGATGTTGACCGAATTGTCGGTTTCAGCTTGTTCGTCCAGCAGCTGGACGGCGCCCCTTTTATGAACTACACACGGGGTCTCATCTTGCGTGTCCTCAATCCCCGCGTTTCAAACAGATCGTCGTCACAAATTTGGAGAAAGGCCAGATTGGGAAACGGATTCGGGGTAATGCACAGGCTGATTGGGCCAGCTGCGTGGAAGTGATCTAGAAGAAGTGCATTCAATTCCTGTCTTGGGAGCATTAACCTCGAGCATTATGCCGGTGCCGCATGCGCTTCGTCATTCGTCGTTCCCCCGCATCCGCCCGCGCGGCCTCGACATGCCCACCACCCGAGAGCCGGGAGACGCCTTCGGGATTTGGGACGGGTTGCATAGCAGTAATGAGTCCAACATGACATCTAATCATCTGCGCCATCATCCCCCCCCCCCCCCCCCCCCACCTCCGGCGCATTCTGGGTAGACTCTGAAAAAGACGAGTCAGCTTCACCTCGCCCCGGATAGCCCGATTTCTAGTCACCCAGTTGCGAGAAGGGCACACGAAGAGGGTCTTCAGCGAGCTCACCTCGTCAAAGCAGCGACCGTGAAAAACACAGCCTTCCACTAAAGATGAAGAAACTCAATACTTCCGATCCGATTAGGCCTACCTAATCCTAAGCTTCCTCTGCCCCTTCATTCTTCACCCCTTTCCCCCAATCCGCCACCGACATGACACCCAAAACGATCACTCCGAGCCAGTGTCCCAGGTGCACGGAGTCTCATTCCAGATATCAATCCAGGCCTTGCCATCATAGTCATCATGGGTTTTGGCGACGTGGATTTGCTGGACGCAGCGCTTGACGCGGGGATCTCCGGGCTTCAGTGGCCGGTAATAATAATGGGCGCGGTTCAGGCCCTCGCCCCAATCAGGGCAGATCTCCTCTATGAAGGACGGAATGTCGGTTTTCTGGCATCCGTCGTTGAAATTGTAGGGGCCGCTCCAGAAGTTCTCGTCGGTTCTCCAGGAACCGCGGCTGTTGCACTCGGTGCCGATAGGGGTGCAGCGTGTAACGATGGTGAGGGTGTCGGCGGCAGCCATGCCGGCCGAGAGGGTGGAGGTGAGTAGAGCTGTGAGCTTCATTTTGGTGTCTGGGTGCTTGGATTTGTTAGACGGGAAACTTAGCTCGAGAAGGATAACATACCTTTTGGCAATGGGAATGAGCTGTGTGGTCTCGGCGTGAAGTCAACCGTTGTGCACCGAGATGTGGAGTCTGGACGTCAAGGGATTGTGGGTGTGATAGTCGCCTCTGCCAACGAGAGAGAGAGAGAGAGAGAGAGAGAGAGATTGCCCTCGGTGCGGCGGCGGCTCTTAAATACCCCAGCAAGCCCCTTTTCTTCATCCCCTCACCCGATTCTGCAGCCGTCTGCGTGACTTGGTGGTAGGTACCAACTCAACGTTCCCGAGCTGCTTCAGTGAAGTGACAGAGCCAAGTCACAAGGCTACGGCTTAGCAAGCCTCTCATCAAGGCCCAGCGGGAAGGGAACACCGGATGGCACCAGGAATGGCCTAAACCCCTTCAGATCAGATTGACAGGGAGACGTACCAATACTCCACGGACTGCGTCCCTTTCTTTCTTTCGTTGCGACTGGCTCCCTGCAGTAACCACCTCCCGGCTTCACCCGCTACCGAGGCTTGATCCAAGGGGTAAGCGGGCGAAGACTTCCGTTCTCGTTGTCTGCGCAACGTTCTTGCTCATATTGACCGGTAATGCCAATCTGACCACCCACGATGCACATCCGATGAGGTGACTTGCTGTGTGCTATTCGACCAGTGACTGAACCAACTGAGTGGATTTGATGAAGATGGGACGCGAGTAAAAGGGGCGTGCAGAGTGACACACACACACCTTGTCTCGGCACCACAGGAAGTGGAGTCACTAGGCTCCTGGAGCTAGCTGGGCGAAGAAAAAAACATCGAATTGTGGGTCGGAGGGCTTGAGGAGGTTTCCTCAACAACAGAGGGCAGCTGGATGTGACTCAGCATGTCACAGCCCTCCGCCCACTTCCTCCGCGGAAGAAGGGAGCTGGACGGAATGAGTGGGCAGCAATGAACCCGCAAGCTCTCATCAAGGCGATGACGAGGAGGAGGAGGAGGAGGAGGAGGTGGTGGTGGTGGTGGTGGTGGTGGTGGTGGTGGTGGTGGTGGTGGTGGATCTGTGGAAGCGACATCTTCATATCCGTTCATCACCGGCGTAGGAGGAGCGAAAGCAGCGCAAAAGCAAAACGTTTGGAGAATGTGCACGAGGGGGAACGCCCGGTAGCCGGAACGCAGAGGTTGGATATGTTTGGAGCTATTGCTCCAAGGGAGAAAAAGAAATGGAAAGAATATGTCGCTAGTTTCCCATATGCCTATCGAAATTCCCTCTTCGGGCAATGATAAATCCCCAAAATTCTAGTCCAACCACGTCCGCTGCCTTGCATCAAGAGACGAACATCCTGGTCCTCGTCATACTCTTCCGGAAGGTCAAAGCAGCCAAGGGCATACTCATCTTCCTCGATGTCGTCCGAATGACAAATCCGATCCCTGCCTGGGGACCCTCTCCTCAAATCAAGGCAAATGAGACCTAGCCCCTGACGCCCCGCCACTTTGACCATGATGATGCCGCTGGCCATCAGCGTTTTCAGTTGGATTTTGACGTCGATAGAGAATCCGTCACCACCGTCTTCGCTCCTCCGCGCAAAGGGTTTGTTGTAGGGACCTTTGGTGATGAGAATCGTGTACAGCTCCATCGAGAGAAGATACTCTAGTATCTCTTGAGGATCGACACCAGTGACGCCTTGCAGCTCGCTGATGCTCCGGCAAGGGACCCGTAAGCGGAGGAAGTCGCGCCAAGGCCAGTCAGAGACCAAGACGCTCTTGGAAGCAAGCAGGATAAAACCAGCAAGAACCCAGAGGAAGACGGTGATGTTGAATGGGTCCACCCCTTCCAGCCTTGAACCCAAGAACACGCCAATCATGATGCCACTGATGACGAGGACCGAGCAAACAATCATGAGCATAACGACGTATTGAGCCTTTGGCACTACCACGGCTTTCTCTTCAATAGTCCAGCGCTGGAATTGTTCTTCAAGCTGGTGCAGCTTCTTTTCTGACTCCAGAATAAGGTCGCTCTTCTCCGTGACGGGTAGGCCATCCCAAACTTTCGTACTTCGGTCCTCCCGGTAATCGTATGTGTGCAGTCGGTTTTGGGCAATGAGAGATCGGGATAGTGGCCTGGTATCAGAGTCTTCCAAAGTCGGCTGAATGTCCCTCTCATATGCATCCGTCCGCAGGGAAGCAAAGACGACGTATTTGCGCCCCCTCAGAGCGTTGTAATTGATGGTGTGAGTGACGGATGATACCCTCGTAACGATCTCCATGGCCCACACGAGGTTATTGAGCTGGATGGGCTGAGTGCACAAAAGCGGCACCAAGGCAGATGCCAGGTCCCCCATTGTTGCGATGCGGGTACGGAGAGATTCTCGTGGCCTAGGTTCGATTCTGGTTGCATCTTCTTCTTCAAAGTCGAAGATAAGGGAGGCACCCTCATGACTTCTTGGAACGTCGGCGGGGCCTTCTGCCTTGTTTGTGCTCGCTTGCACTACACTTCGGTTCAGCTCGTTGGCGACTTGCGAAAGCATCTTGAAGCCGGCGTAGGAGAGGCGGCTATATTCGCGTGAGCTTGACCCCGTCAGCTCGCCGCTTCGATCCTGGCACACCAGCGTCATCAACCCAGTGGTCCCCGCCTTGTAGACAAGAGCACAGATATCGAAGGCGTCAGCGCGATAACCCGAGGCACGAATGTGCTGGAAGAAAAAGAAGATAGCCCGCAGAGCATCTATGGTCCAGCTGCCAATCATGGCCATTTCCTGGAAGTATACGGTGGAGCTTGCCTCCTCGCGGTTCAGGAGGTGGTGGACATCCATTGCGTCACTGTCGCCACGTCCTTCTGACTCTCTGACCTGGAACGGCCGTCCATCGGGCCCGACAATATCAAGAACAGGACCGCGGCTTCCCAAAGCACTGATAACCTCAGTTTTGGCGAGCAGATCCTGCCCGTCGTCAAGGGACTGGAGCGCAAGTTTCTCAAGGTCGCTGAAAAGATACTTCATCTTAGCCGACGTCTTGGCAAGCCCAGCCAAAGCCCTGGTGTGCCAGAACTCGATGGGGATTCCTTGGAGAGCGAATCTTGCGAGAATGGCTGTTGTATAGTCAACCATGGCGCAGAAGATCTCGTATGTCAAATCATGGATGTTGAGATCGGCTGGGCACTCTCTGCCCTGGCGTCGTCCCTTGGCGTTCGTGTTTTCGTCGGATGGTATGAAGGCACTCGACAGAATGCTGCGGGCCCTGAGATACGTCCGTGGCTCGAAGCGGTCTCTGTATGAGTCGAAGAGCAAGAGCTGGTTGTCGTGCGAGCAGATGCTGAGACAATGCAAAGCTTGATTTCCCAACTCCGACAGGTTTTCGAACTCGACCTTGTTGATGGGCCACGACGGGAGTGGAGACTCGAATTGAAGAGGTTTATTGAAGTCGGAGACAGCTGCAAGAAGACGCTCGGCCTCAAGCCGCCAGAGCGCATCTTCTTGTGCCTCTGAGATGTCATATCGCGAGATGTCGTCAAACTTGGGCCACTCGCCTTCAATGGGTGCATCTTCGGATGGGGGCGTGTATGACTTGTGCGCCCTGATGAAACCAAGAACGCGACGTAGGTCCGTTTTGCAAACAGGTTCACCTTCTGCTGCAAATGCAGGTTGAGGGAGGGTGCGACCATTTTGGGTGTTGGTAGCCGGGTAGGTCCGGCCTGGCTTCCTTGTTGGCCTGCCTGGGCTGGGTTGCGGGGAGGTTTTGTGCGTGGCGGCCATCTTTGAATTCCAGTTCCGACAAGACAAATGGATTGTTTGCCATGGCGGGGCCTCACGAGCAGAAAGAATTGTGGGGGAGCAGTGCATTTGAAGAGCCGAGGGCTGAGGAATGTGCGATGGGGGCCTCGCGCTTCCCTTTTTGGCCCACCTCAGCTCCTGTCTCCAGGCAGCCTCCAAGGCTTTGGAGGGTGGGTGGCACCCAGCCAGTACTGGCTGGCCGAACGCACGGCCACAACGCCCCTAACCAACTCGAGCTACAGTATTGAGAGGCGCTGAGCCTGTGGGGGCTGTGCCACGTCTGCAGCGAATGAAAGGGCGACCGCTTGGCCAGTTCGAGATCGGTGCAACGACAGGTGTGGCACACCACACCGAGGACGACAGAGCCTTGCCAAGTCGCGGGAACCTGAACCGCAAATACATCAACATCAATTCCGCATGGAACCTGGCATGTGCGAAGGCGTGGGGTATTTGAAGCCACCTTGCAGAGGGACTTTCTCAGCTCACCGCGGTTCCTTCCTTCCATTCTCATCCCCACCCTGTGCGGGGCTCCGGTATCTGTTCCCGTGCGTTTCCATCTTGCCTCCCATCATGTCATCAGCAGAAATATTTCGCCGATTCAACGATGTGCTCGGCGGGCGACTTCGCCGCGTCTCCTCGGCGACAGATGGTGATGGTTCGCAATTGACACCTCACACTTCACTGACCAAAAACGCCACCGGAAAGCTGGCCATCACTCCCGTGCCCACCATCACCACCATTTCTGCCGAACACGCCGCTACCCATCACGCTCAGTCATTCACCGAGTCCAACTCCGCTGGCCTCACCGCAGACGCCGTCACGGTAACCAACCCTGGGGACATGGATGGGCAGGATAACATCAACGATGACGAAGAGAAGTCGGACAGAGAAAACCGGCAGTCCTGGATCCCCGCTGTCAAGAAGCTCGTCCAGTTCAACGACCTCCGCAACAATGAGCGCGTGGTACCTATTGAGAGTTTCGCCCAGGTCCGCCGTAAAAGGGTCAAGAACAAGCGTGTGGCTGTTGACCAGTTTGGCGAGTACTCGGTTGTCGCCCGGAAAGTTTTGAGCATCGACCTACGGCTCACTGACTACCGTCTCGAAATCCAATCCAAGCCACTCCGCAGTATTTTCAGGAAGATTGCCAAACCTTTTAAGGACATCGATCTCGACGGAAGCCCCATTTTGATTCGATATCCCTTCAAGAGCCTGTTTTTTCTTCGCCAAGACCTCAAGGAGCTTCTTGAGACGGACATCACCGCTTCCACGAAGGAGGAGATCACCCACCTTGTGGACTTCATCGAGACCGAACCAAGCCTGAGGTCGATCATCAAAGAATACGAAGCCACAGTTCCCAGAGGGAAGTTCAGAGAGGATCTGACATGGACACTGTTCCGGCCGCATGATCTCGTTTACTACAGCACTTCATACGTCGGCAGTTCCAAGTTTCGCTACGACGGTTGTGGCTTCGTTGACAAGGTCGAGACCGGGATGCTCTCTGGTACTAGCACTGAAGCTGTTCGTATCAACTTCGCCGTTGGCCACCACACCGGCACCTCCTTCGGTATAGTTCAGACATCCGAGACATTACCAGCCAACACCACTGATATACGCGACATCAACATCGAAAACCTGCCTGTCATTCCCATGCGCTTCCTCCCTCCTGCCGATCAGGAGAAGATCAAAACCAAGATGTGTGAGCGGGGGAAAAAATACGTCAAATACTCGACAGCTGACTTCACCATGCTGGAGTACAGGGGACCGGTTGCGGTGCAATCCGAAGCGAGTGAGAAGATGATCTCGGAATTCGGGAAGGCTACGGGTGGCATGAACCTTAGTTGGGAGGTACGTCCAAATACTGCAAAGCAACCAACGCGCAAGACAAGTCCACTAACAAGCTAGACTAACCAACGCGTCGTCATCGATAACACGGTCCAACGTGAGCTCGGCTCTCTCCGCCATGCCTTCGATCGTCGTCTGGTGTCTCCATCGATCCGCCACCATCTCGGCCAGGTGCGCCAAAAAGCGGTCGATCTTGACGGCGACGAACGAAAGGCGCTTCATGCAGATATTGGGGGCCTGCCCAATGACCTTGACAGCGACCAGAGCAGCGACAGCAGCAGTAGTAGCAGTGAGAGCAGTGGCAGCAGCAGCGATAGCAGTAACTCCGGTATCTTTGCCTTTAAGTTCGGAAACAAGGACGTGGAGTTGATGGACGAGGATTATCTTATCTGTCACCCCGGAATGGTCTGCTTCCTTCTCCGCAACCGAATCTGGGTCGGGATGCTAGTGTCCGGGCTCAGCGAAATCAAGTGGCGGTCGGACCCCTATGTCCACCTCCAGCTAGCAGAGGAGAAGAAGACACTGATTCGAAACCTTGTTGCGGGTTTCGGGACGGATGTCGCACAGCAACGCCCCGAGAGCGTCGAGGATCAGTGTGACGATGATGTCGACTCCGAAGATGAGTTTGACGACTTCATTGTTGGGAAGGGAAAGGGGCTGCTCTTTGTCCTCCACGGCGCACCAGGGCTTGGCAAGACCTTGACAGCAGGTATGTGAGCACGAGAGCACGAAGGTCGCAAGTTTCTGACGGATTCACTGCAGAAAGCGTCGCAGAAAGCACGAGGAGGCCGCTCTACCATGTCTCAGCTGGCGAGCTAGACGTCGACGTCAATAAGCTCGAAGAGCAACTGACCAAGATATTCCGTCTCGGTCGGCGCTGGGGTGCCGTTGTGCTCCTGGATGAAGCCGATGTTCTGATGACCCAGCGAAACTCGGCAGAACTGCAGCGAAACGCCATCGTAGCTGGTAAGCCTTGCCTCGCTCCCATCACGCTGCTTGAGCTCATGACTCATGACGTGCCTTTCGTACAGTTTTCCTCCGGATGATCGAGTACTACCAGGGCATGCTCTTCCTCACCACCAACCGCCTCGCCGAATTCGATCCTGCCTTCTTCAACCGAGTGCACATCACCATTAAGTACGGCAACCTCGGGCCTGATGAGCGCCGCAACATCTGGCGGCAGCACGTACAAAGAGCGTGCAGGAGGAGCCGCAAGCCTTACCTTTGGAACGAAGACGCCTACCGCTTGCTGGGCAGCATCGAGACCAACGGCCGCGAGATTCGCAACCTGACGCGGACCGCTGTTGGATTTGCGCAGTCAATGGACCAGGATCTGGATATCACGCACGTCGTCGCTGTGATTCGGAATAACTTGGGCGAGATGGGGAATCAGGACTTGGGTGGAATTTTTGCTGAGTTGAAGGCGGTTCACGAGCGGCTTTTGGAGGAGAGACCTCCCGAAATCATAGTGGAGGCTCTACCGCCTAGTTAGCGCACTTTTGGGACTTGGATAGGTATGTAGACGCCCCATTCTTGAATAATAACCTCTTTTCATTGCCACTAGGCAGCAGAGCCTCTGCCGCAGAGGTATTGGACCCTGAAAAGTGAACGCCTTGATCCTACACCGACTTAATCGTCCTCCTCCCGTGAGTACGTCTCGCCCATGCTCGGAGCATTGTCACCGGACTCAGAACCAGAGTCCTCCTCACTGCTCACGGCGCCATTGTTACTGTGCTGGGTCCTGATCCTCATTGGCGGCCTGATGGGCGATTATCATCTCTACCGCTTCAAAAAGCTCCCCGACCATCTCCATCAGTGCCACTTCGTTATCTTGCCGTCTCACGGATATCGCCATGTCCCAAGCTAGTATTAGATGTCAGCATACGGCGAAGATTCAAAGAAGTCACGCAAATCATCACGGGAAGCGGTGTCTAGCGGGCCCAGAGCAGAATAGTTCACTTACCAGACCCGAGATTGCTCGGCGGAACTGTGCCCTCCACAATAGCTTCCTGTAATTTTTGTACCAGAGGTCGATGGTCTTCGCCAAACAGCGTAGGATGTGGCGGCGTGTGTTGCTTGTAGGCGTCGCGATCGCGGTGTTGGCGAGCTCGGAACAGTCGGCACCGCGAGCGTCATAGAAGTTATTCAACGACACTTGAATGAGGCGGTTAGCCCGCCGTGGGAAGGAGTGAAGTGGTAGAGGCCTATATGCCCCATTTTCTCCAAATAACCGATTAGAGCGTACTCTTGAAGGGACTGAGAGGCTTTTGAGACAGTAGCCAGCGCAGGGTTTTAAAAGAGCAGCTGGGCCATCTTCTTGCTGTGCTGTGAGTGCCTCCGATGACCGTGAGGCGGCCCGCAACACTTCCAGACAGTGCTCATTCACAGCATACACAAGGGTCAAGCCTGTTGCCCTGTGAACAGTCACGGTCAATCGACATATTAAGTGACCAAAATTCCGAGGAGTTATCTTTCGCCAATTTATCGCGTCACAAGTGTTTGACTGCTTGGAAAATTGGTTGGATGTCTTTGTGTGACAACAATACCATTATGACTAACATTCCCAGACCTATCCCAAGTTTGCTCCTGACGCCCGGCATGTGCGCTATCCGAGAAAGCCCATCCTATTCCATCACGTCATCATAAAATTGAACGCTAATGAAACATATCCCTACTTTACAGATTCGTGCCCCTTGTCAACGATCACGGCGACTTGGCATCTAATGCCCGCAACCCCCTGAGATCATCAAGCAACGCAGCAAACGCCCAAAACATCAATGCAGCCCCAACTTCTCATGCGCTTTGGATGGCGTCGTCACGCAGACAGTGTACAATTTTTTTGCCTTGCTGTCCATCTCATAGGATACCTCTGGCGATAGCGCTTTGGTCGATTTGACAGATTCGTCATCAAGCATGGAGAAGCGGCCCTGCTCGGCCTGCACAACTGTCGTCCGCTGAATACTCACGCCACCCCCGTTGGGGTGCACGATGGAAGGGCCAAGAGAGTAGGGTATGGCGTGTGACGTTCCGAGGATGCCAGGGAAGACATGCACGAGGAGAGGCTTCAGTGTGGTGAGGCAGGCGCAGATGATGGCGAGGTTGACTTCGACTGCGCCCCAGTAGGCAACGGTGGAGAAGGTGTAGGTGACGTCGCTGAAGTCGAGCTGTCTGATAGAGATGATGCGGATGATGGAAATGAGGCAGACGCTGGGTTGATGCAGCGAGGTTAGCTGGGTTTCTCCGATAGGGAGTGTGGGATGGGGCAACCTACAAGAAGCCAATGGAGAAGACAAATACCAGACAGATCTTCCTCTTGAAACTCATCTTCAACTTCACCAAGATTGGGATAGGCAGGGCGAAGATGATGAAATCTGTGATGATGTGCATGACGGAACTCCCGAGCGCCAGGGCCAGCATGGGCAAGCAGGTTCCAGGGATGGAAGGGTCCCAAGTCTTGGCGAGAGGGGTGCATCCGACAAAATCGCTGACCAAGACCCAGATGTTGCAGATCATGATGATGGCCATGACAGCAAAGTTGGCGTATCGAATAAGGCCGTGCGGCATGATGCGCAGATAGAGGAAGAGGATGGACATCTTGGTACAGGCGAGGCTCGTTTTGTAGAACATGAAGCTGTACCAATTTTCCTGAGAGCCCAAGCAGATGATCAATAAACTGTGAATGTTGATATTAGGGGTTCGCTGGACCCACCATGTTCCCCTGGATAATCTGGTCTGGAGTGAGTGTCCAGATGTGGTGTCCTAGGCTGGAGAAAGTTTCTGGAAGGCGGCCTCTGTGAGTTCCTTAAGCTGGGATGGTTGAGGTGAGCTCCTGGAACTTACGGCGGATGAACCCAATGCATGAGCCAATTCCCATAATCTTTGAACGCAAAGAGTTAGCTGGGCGCGTTATAATGTAAAAAGGGGCTGGGGACGGGTGAACATACCATGGCGGCGAGAATCAGCCAGTCCTCGACGCCTAGAACACGAAGGATGAAGCGACGTGTGTAGAAACGCAGGCCGACTGCGATGGTCGCGAAGACCGTCATCACCGCCCACGAGACGATGATTCCGGTCTGCTGTGTTGACGTGTCCAGAGCAGGCCCACCAGGGCCGAAGGGCGGGCCGGCATCGCCGGGGAAGGTTGAGTTGGAAGACATGGTGGCACTCCCAGTGGGGATGTTCGAGCTGTGCGTTCGCAGTAGTTTCTATAGGAGTGCACGCCTTATGAAGAGAGAGAAGCGTGCCGGGGTCACATTTCCGGGACCTCGAACACGGTCGGCACAGGGCAACGTGGCGCACCACAGGGTATTGGGTGTGAAGGGCTCGGACCATGCGGTGAACGGATCTTGGTCGAATGAGTGGTTTTCTGCATCTCCAAGAACGCCACGATACCCTAGCGCGACAGCATTTTTGCGGAGGGTTCATTCGAGACCCTTCAGCGTTCGCTGCGATGGGGACCGAGCATCAAGAGGTCGAGACTAGCTCATCTTTGTGCTTCAACACCGAGCGCCGCAAGTTCGGGGACATCGTCACCGTCTCAACACTGAGAGGTGTGACGTCAAAGGCATGAGAAATCTAAATCTGTATTTGAAAGAAGTGTTCGTTGCTGCTGGGAAGCCAGGCGCGAGACTGCGCTAGACTGAGGGGAACCAGGAACTCGGTGTCGGCACCCACCCCGGAATGTGGGGTAAATGCCAAGATGCCGGAGCTGACACGATCGACAGTGACAAGACTCCTGCAGGGTTCAGCGAACGAGCCAAGGGGACCGTCCGCATGTGGGCGGCCCAGAACGGTGGTCGGGGTCGTTTTGGTTCAGGGACAGGCATGGACCGAGTGACCACCTCGTGGATTGAGCCATTCACGAGCCAGAAGAAATGGTTGCAATCAATATCAGTGCTGAACCCCCCTAAAACGTCCTTGAAAGCCACCTAAAGCGGGGCAAAAATTGCAGGTATTTCTTCCACCACGTGCCACGGTCACTGGCAGCCGCTGTGATATGGGATTTTAGTCTGCATCGATTTGCACCCTTGGCGCTGCCCGTAACCGGGTTTGGCTTGTGTCGTTGACACATGCTGCTCATTCGGTGTAAAGAAATCCCCAGGCCCCAGTGGCCCAGCCCCCGAGCAAAAATACCATCATCAATTTGTACTCAAGTCGAAGGTCTGATACCGTCAATCTTGCCAAGCTCCTCTGTCACCTCCTTTCCAGCGACAACATGCGGCTGGACCGGTTGCAGGACGAAAAGCACCCGAGCCCATTCCGTGCTACCTTAAAAAAGGGGAGGGGTCAGCGCTGAGCATTGGGCAGCCAGAAGCAGACTCAAGACTCACTGACGTTTCTCCAAGCGTGCATCGTGGCTCGCTGGACGCACATGTCGCCGCGCCGCAAGATGCGTGTCTCTCCCGAGTCGAGGATCAATTCAACCTCGCCCTCCACGACCACGCCGTAGTCCAGGCTGACGGTACGATGCATGAGGGGCTCGGCGCCCGGCCGGATGTCGACGTAGCGGATGACTGTTCCGTTGGAGACGGTCAATCCTGGCGGATCGGCCAGGTGCTGCTGGTAAACAGCGACATCCTTCCCATCCTCGAGGACGGTGGGAAATCCCTCGGTGACGTAGCAGGTGGAGAGATTGACGACCTTGCTCGGAACTTCGGTGAACGGGAGGTCCTCGGGGAGTGTGGAGTCGATGATGGCTTTGCCCTCCTCGTCGTGCGTGGTGATGAACCGCTTGGGGCGAGACAGATTGCCAGACAATGCCATGGTCGCGACAGTCAAGGGGAGAGACACAAGGTTGGCCGGGTTTTGTGTATGTCGGCAGGGGAGTGCGGCAAGGTGACTATGATTCCGTGGCAGGAGGAAAGTCGTCCAGTCTTTGTGTCGAGAAAGCGCAATGAAGATTGATCCTATCTTTGTTCCGGTGGGGGCGGGTGAGAGAACCGGGAAGGTGCAACCCTACCAGAGTACCAGACACCCCACCCGATGCCGCACCCTCCCGCTTCTGCAACCCCACATCAGTTGCTCCCCTGAGCGCTGAGGGTGAGACAAGGCAGATGCACCGTCGAGCCCATCTAGAATGATTCTTCGAGTTTTCCTCTTCCAGTTTTACATGCAGCCTCGCAAACCCCTCTCCTTGGGCTCTAGATCCTCGAGAAATCAAAACATCACCAAATTTCCATGATACTCTTCGCACATGCAATGAGCCGAGTCCAAAGCTGCATCTTGCTGCGCGGGTGAACCTCGCTGAAGGGCGCAATCGAAGCAGAGCCCCGGCCTCAAATGGGCGCATCTTCGAGCTGCCCGCCTACCCAGCTTGCCCTCCAGTTCGCGAACAGCCTAACGTAGCTACAGCATTTCCTGACGAAGTTTTGAGCTCACCGGCTGTTGCATCGGCCGTAGCTATCATGATTCCAGGGCACGTCTTCGCCTTTCGCGCCAGGATCGAAGGAAGGAACATCGAGGGACAATGAACAGACAGCAGCACCTCAAGTGGCGCGAGAGATGCCCCCTTTCAGTGTTCTGAAAACAGGCCTCCGAGTGAGAGTTTCCATTTCTTCCACTAGCGATCATTCTCTTCCCCAATCCAGGATCCTCATTACCGCCATCCTTAGCCTCTCCACACCCTTCAAACTCCGAATCCGACACACTTGGGACGGCCTCAATTGTTCGGCACTCGATGAGCTGGCTCGATTTTGCCACGTAGCTAGTACGACAGATTGCCCGTCGGTTGGGTTCTGTCAACAATGACGCCCCCTGCGGGAGTTGACCAGCACGTCGTCCGCAGGCCATCCGGTGGACCTACCTAGTAATTGACTCGATGAAAACTCCTACGGCCCCAACATCTCGGCAATACTCGTATCACCGAACGCAAGTCGGCTCAGAAGGCAGCGTCTTTACCCGAGCGCCATGAGATTTGACTGGCCGACCTGTCGTGGAAAGCTACTCTGGAAACATCTGTCGAGCCGAGTGATTGGCTGATAGTTGCCAACCGAAAACATGTACTCCGACGGCTGAGAACAGCAGCAACGAGACACGCATATTGTCGACGATCAAACAGCCACGCACTGGACAAAAGACGTTTGGGGGGATCGCCTAAGGCTATATCAGCCCAGAAGTTCCCCATTCCCTTCACCAACCCTGCTGCATTTTTTTCTCCCACCTCAACAAACCCCAGACACCAACCAACACCAATACCAATCATGGCCTCCTACTGGACCGCCCAAAGCCCCGTCTCCTCCCCGGGAACCGACCCCCTCACCACCACCGCCATCGCCAACCTCTCTCCTGACCTCTCCTCCCTCCGCACCGCAACCACAAACGCAATCTACCATTTTACTAACGTCGACTCCCCCTCTCCCAATTCCGACATCCCCACCTCCCGCACCGCCGAGAAATCCCTCCGCTACGCCTCCTCCATTCTATCCACCCTCCTCTCCCGCGGCTCCTCCCCTTCCCTCTCCATCCCGCGGGACCCTATCGACAGGGTCGTCGGCTGCTCCCGTGACACCGCTCTCCTCTTCCTAACCCTCGCGCGGGCCAAAGGTATCTCCGCCCGCGGCAGAGTCGGATTCGTCTCTGACAAGGATCCCACCGATCCTTTCTGGCTCGACCACGTCGTCGTCGAGGTCTACGACGCCGAGTCACAGCGTTGGAAGATGGTGGAGACCATGGCTAGCGAGTCGTCGAGAGACGAGGGTGACGATGTGGATTTCTTGGGCTTAAGACCCGGTGTGGACTTCATGACCGCGCCGCAGGCGTGGAAGACAGCAAGAGACGGCATGGTGGATGCAAAGAGGTTCGGGGTTGCTCCGGGAGAGTGGATGCCGGATTTTTTGAAGGGGTGGCATTACCTGGCGCATAATGTGCTGCACGATTTGGCGTGGCTGGGAAAGAAGGAGATGCTCCTTTGGGATCATTGGGGGGTTCAAGAGGGAACGAGAGGGATGACGGGGGAGGAGGTGAGGGATAAGTTGGGGAAATTGGTGGATGAGGTTTGTGAGGTTACGGGGAGGGAAGATTTGAAGGTGGAGAAGATGGAAGAGTTGTTGGGGAGGGAGGGGTTGGCTGTGCCGAAGATGGTGGGAACGGTTGCTCCGAGTGGAGGTGGGATGATTGAGGAGGATGTTTCCAAGGTTCTTGGGCTGTAGTCATGTTGTTGTGATAGCTTGTGCTGCTTTGGATGTCCGGCTACCTCTGTCTCTTCAGATTATATCTCCTCGGCTGGCTTCAGGCCTTTTGTGGCGTCCGAATATAGGGTCATTAACCAACGCAGATAGCCAACTTGAAGTTTCCTCACTGCGGTCCGCAACTTCACCTAGGTACTTGTTAAGGACTTGTTAAGGAAGCCAATCACGCTGAACCCCCTTCTTGGTCCACCTTTCCCTCAATCACACAGCTCAACTTAATCTTCTCGCCACCCGCCCCCCCCCACTGGGTCAGAACACTAGAGATATTCGATTGAGAGGTAGATATGGTTGTCTCTAGCGTCCAATCAAAACTTCTTAATGGTTGCCACTTTACTGCAACCCACCAAATGGCATATCCCGGCCGGTTCGCCACCTCTGGTTGCCGGCACTGAGGCTACTGCTCGGGATGAGACAGCCAGGTCAAATAATCCCCCGTGAATACCTTGACCTACAGGTGGATAGGCAAGTATACGTGAGTAGCTTGATCGTGGACAGGAGATTCTCAGCTGAGCTCCAACTATCGTCATCACTTCCCAGAGCTGACCAGAGCCTCAGCAATTCCCTGTGAAGAGGAACGAGAAAACGCGTCAAGCAACGGGTCTAAAGCCACGACTAAACGCGCCCCTCTAAATCAGTAGTTCTCTCAGAACGTCGTCCCTTCCGTCAAAGTAGGTCGGTGACTTTGTGCTTGATCAGGGTGTGAGTGATTGAGAGCGCACAATTCGAAAATATTTAAGTGGCTCTATTCCCCCTGCCCGCACCTCTCTCTCCCACCATACAACCACTTTCACCTTCCCAATTCCGTTCACTCACAACAACATTCATCCCAAATCCCGGTTATCCCAACTATTCACTACCCACCCAACCAATCAAGAGTCTCCAGTCACCATGCGCATCGCTGCCCTGTTTGTGGGCACCCTGGCCTTTGGACCCGTGACGGCCCATCCGGGCGAGGACATTGCCAAAGAAGTTGCCGACTATGAGGTAACGCTCATGCAGTTTTCACATCGCTCGCTCGGCCACTGCATTGACAAGATCAAAGGCAGTGCTTTGGAGGCTCGCTCCATTGTCCGTCTCACCGAGCTCGCCGCGTCGCTGATGAAGAAGCGCGGTCTCGTTGGTGAGTCGTCCGCTGACTGCTGACTACCTGAATGATTCAGTGAGAAATGCTCACGCTCTTGCAGCTCGTGACGATGAGCCGATTGATAAGTCGCACAAGTCAGATGCTGGCCACACCTCGGACACTCCTGCCAGCGAGATCTTTGGTTCGAATGCCAGCTGCGTCCTGGCGCCTGAGGTTATCGAAGGCCCGTACTATGTTGCCGGAGAATCCATTCGCAAGTACCTCGTCGAGACCCAGCAAGGAGTCGAGCTACTCCTGGACATCCAAGTTCTCAATACCGAGACTTGTGACCCTGTGCCCGGCGTTTACGTTGAAGTCTGGCGTGAGTCATCTCCTTTGTCCCCTCTCACCCACATCTTTCTTGTCGAGCCGCTGCTAAGCAAGGGACAGAGGCCAACTCAACGGGCGTCTATGGAGGCATTGTCGCTGAGGGTGATGGAAATTCTAATGACAAGACCAACGCGAAAAAGTCATGGCTTCGCGGCATCCAGAACAGCACCGAAGACGGCATCGTTCAATTCCACACCCTGTTCCCCGGACACTATCCCGGTCGCGCTCCCCACATTCACGTCATGGTGCACGTCAATGCGACCGCCCTTCAGAACCACACAATTCACGACAACAACGCATACCACAACGGTCAGATCTTCTTTGATCAGGGCCTCATCGATGAGGTTGAGCAGCAGTGGCCATACAACACCAACCAACAGGCCCTCCTCCTCAACACGGACGACGGAATCCTCCAAGCGGCCATGGGCCATGGAAGCGATCCCTTTGTCAACTACGTCTACCTCAACGGCAATGATGTCAAGGATGGCCTGCTTGGGTGGATCTCGTTTGGCGTCAACACTTCTTTCACCAAGTCGATTCATATTGCGGGGGAGTATCACGGCTGGAACTAACCGAAGTTGGTGACTTATGGTTGAGGAGTGAGGGGATATCATCTTACACAGCAGTGGAGTTTATGAGTCGGCGGGGCATAGCTCCGATACCGAATACGTCATACTTTTTGTTTTTATTTGCTTGCTTTGAGTACTTTATCCCGCAGCAGCTATTGGAGCGGAATGCCGGAGGAATGGGGTGTCTCCAGAGTAAGGGGATCGTCTTCTATCCCTAGCTAGTCATCATCGAATTGACTGCATCTTGAAACTTCACTCCCACGCAAACGTGCCCTGGTGAACTTGTCATATCATTATTCATTATTTCCCCCAAGTCACCTCTTGGAAATACTCGAAAACGTACTCCCACTCTCCGGCCTAAGCTTCTTCTTCTCATCCCCAACCCAAAACCCCTCATCTCCTGGCAACTCGGCCGCAGGAATCTCATTCGCCGCCATCTCATCCATCTGCCAAAACGTCTTCCTCCCCCCATCCATCTCTCTCGGCGTCATCGGCCGCTCCACACACTCCGAGTGCAACTGCGCCTTCCCAAACTCGTCCCCCCCACTTGTCCCCTTCTCCATCCTCTCCTTGTCCCTCCTCCTCCTCCTCATCCAAACCCAAAGCCCAACCCCAACCATCCCAATCCCCACCAAACACCCCACCACCGGTCCTGCCACCCACGCCATATCCCTCCCTCCCCTCCCCTCCATCCCCTCCACACCCAGCCCTAACCCCCCTGTCCCCCCATTATCATTACCAACGCCCCCACTACTCGTCGTACTCGTCCCCGTCCGCGCCGGCGGCACCGGCGGCGTATAATCCCACGCCCCCCAATCCGGCACCGTCATCGTCCTCGTCTCCTCCCCACTAACCACCCTCCCATCCCCCTGCGTACTCCTCCACGTCCTCGTCTCCGTAATCACCGTCATCAGCTCCGTCGGAACCAGAAAATTCCCCCCCGACGACGAAATCGCCGCGGCGACGCTGCTCCATTTTGATTCGACAGAGGCGAACTCGGTGACGGCTACGACGGGGACGGTGGTGGCGGTGGAGCCGATGAGGGGTTGGGAGAAGGAGATGGCGCAGTAGTTTATGTAGGCGGCGAAGCGGGGGGTTATGTAGCTGTTTAAAACAGCGGCGGGGGAGGGGGAGTGGGTGTCTATGCAGGTTGTGCAGGAGGTGAAGGATATGGAGAAGGGGGAGGAGGGAGAGCAGAGGGGCGGGGTGAGGCCGGTTGAGGTTGCTAGGTTGTAGGCTGTGTCTGGAAGTGGGTTAGTCTCGCAGAAGGGAAAAAGAGAAAAAGAGAAAAAGAGAAAAAGAGAAACAGAGAAAAAGAGAAACAGAGAAAAAGGAGAAAAAAGTGAGTGGTTGGGTGGTTCATGCCAGGTAAGAAAGAGGAGGGGGACGAACCGCAGGTTGAGAAGCAGATGGCAGGGAGCACGTCGGCTTCGGGATTCAAGGGGAGGGCGGGACCGCTGGAAGGGGGTGGAAGTGTTGGTGTGGTGGAGGTTGAGACTGTGACTGCAGTCAACAACCCGTCGGTGGTGTTGGCATTGTCCATCGTGTTGGGAATGTCTTCAAATCTGGGCTGGCATGGGGAAGCAGCAGCAGAGGGGCGTCGCAGCGAGGGGGTGAAAACGATCGGAACCGCGCGAACATGGGCATGTCGTGTTTAAGGCGGGCGTGGCATCCTCGTCCGTAGGAATCGAGCCAGGCACTTGGGTGGATTAAATTACCTTGTTTCAGATCGCCCATGTTCTTCAGAGACTTGGCGTCGTGGGGAGCTAGAGGAATACGAAGTCAGGGGGGCGCACCGACCAACCAAAGGCGGTTTATTTTGGAGGATTGGTGACGGGTGTGGGGTAACCAGTGAAAAGGGGCGGTGGGGTGACATTCCCAGGATTTGCTTATAAGCGGGACAGGGGTATCATTTCCCACCCGTCCGATAAAAGGAGTCATGCCGCAACTACCGGCACCACTTGCCCACGCGCTGAACTGACAATGGCGTGCTTTCGATTGCCGAATCTCGGAATCAATAGATGACGTCGATGAAATTCTTGCCAGGGAGGCCCTGGCAAGAGACGCCAAGGCACCCGACGAAGCCGGGTAGATGAAAAGGCTTCCAGGTGAACCATGACCGCGCATGTTGTGAGAGCATCTCCGACACACTGGGAAAATACTGGCCAAGACCAGAGTGCTCGAAGACGTGTCTATTACCCTGTCCGTTACCCTTAAAACTGAAGCTAAAGACGAGCGAGGTACTGCGTCCACTCCGGAGTATGAAATGACATGGCGGGCAAGCTTCGCAACCCAATGAAGTCCTCGATAACCAAAATGGCTCGACAAACGAGATAAAAAATGAGCGGAACCACGCCCGCGAGTCCCCAAAGAAGGAATTTAACAGCACTCCGTACAGTATGATGTAGAGATTCCCACAACCCATTCCAAGCCTTTTCCACTCTTGTCATGTCCTCCGGACTTGGTCTGTACACAGCAAAGGTTCAGTAGAACAAACACGATCTCTCCGCACAAGCCGCGATCCGAATTCCCACGCAGTCAGCGCGCCCATGACCAGGCAGCCGTATCCGACCACGTAAATGGATGAGATCCTCCACATGAGGGCCTCTGTTGGCGTTTCAAAATGGTCTTTCCATGCAATGGCGTGAATGGCGCCATAGACAAGCGCTGTAATCCAAAATACGCCCATGGATTTGAGTTCGGAATCCTCCTCACTGCTAGACTCTGGATTCGGGAAGTTCGGTGTCGCGAGGAGGGCCATTCTCATTCCGGTAGAACCTGCCCTCAGGCTGAGAGAGTTGAAGGAAAGACCCCTATCTTGCGGAAGAAGGTGTCTGATGCTTATGGGCGCAACGAAACTGGTAAAAGGGGTGTCTTCTGTGTCACAAGGAGTAATGGTAAACATCGAGTTCGCTATTTCGGAAAAATGAGCTGCGAAGCTCATCAGGAGTTGCCACCGGACGAGGTAGGTGAGATCTACGTAATATTTTGGGTATGGGTCCAGGAAGCGGAAAGGTTTAGGTGCTAAGAGCGCATCCCCCACTGGATTCGTGGCGACTACGATTCTGTCTCTCTGGCCGCTTGTGTCCGTATAGACCATAGGATGTGGGAGGTCGTGAAGGGTGAGATCGTATGTTGTTTTGGATCTCCCCTGCGTGTCAATGATTGTGACTGTGTAGCCCCTTTCGGGAGGGTTGGGCAAGGGAGGGGTTCGGTCTGGCTGATCCATCGCAATGGAAGACTTCCACTGCCTCCAGTCGCAGGCCTGACCAATCAAACGTATATCATCGATCTCCAAGCCAGCTCGACCCCTGTGCATACTACAACTCCATATGGTTGCTGCAAAGCTCGGGGCCCAGTCCGATGTCAGCAAATATGGCTCTGTGATATCAAGCGGTTTCTCCCACCAGAGGGCGTAGATCATCAAGGCGCAAATGGCATGAGTAAGTGTATTGAGCTCAAGCGTCGTAACAGGCAATCCGTTGGCAAATCGCATGACGCATTGAAGAACCAGCCAACTTGCTTGTGTGATGACCGGTGCCTTCGCGGGAGCGTCGGCCTTGCTCTTGTCTTGGATGGAGTCCTTGCAGATATTGGGGAGCAGCCCAGCACGCGCCAAAATCAGCACAGCTTTTCTGCCGAGGACGACTCGCGGGGATCCGGGATGTATTCGCCAGGAAGGCTCTCTTGACCTTGCTTGGTGTCGACAGCGAAGCCTCCCATGCAGGTAACCAGCTGTGTGTGGTGGTCCACTTGTGCTCTCTCTTGACAGACGGGTACCTCTCGTCCTGGCTGGGTCAGCAGAAAGTCGCCGGGCCAGACGGAGACGCTCTGTTAAAGAAGCACCTACACCCAACCCAGAACGCCTTCATTTGTCCTGTCCGTCGCTATCTTCGTCGGCGATAGAGAAAGCGGCGCGCTTTGTAGATCTCGGGCGGGTGGGTTGTCGTGGACACCAGAGGGTGGATTGCAGAGGAAAGGGACGTGAATGTAATTGAACGCTGGTCGAAGATGGAGAGGTGGAACTTCGAGCTGCATCCTCAGACTGTCCCATTGTACAACGAGGAGCTCAGCCACAGTGCATCCACACCAAGGACAGGTGTGAAGTCTTGGCGTCTGCGGTGTCTCACGTGACCCTGGTCCGCTGCACCTGCCAACTGGTCGATGATGAACAAGGTACCCACTTCTTCGGGCCAGCTCAGGAAGCAACCTCTTGCCATGCTGCGCAAGCTCCCATGGCGGCCCACAACGGCCCCTCCCAAAACAACACAAACGCCAACTTTCAAGCGATTGTTCTCCCGAGCGATGGCTCAGATGACCCCGCGGCACTCGGATGCGCCAATCCACATTCTCGGCGTCGGAAACCTCGGAAAATATGTCGCCCATGCGCTTGCAAAGTCGTCACCGAAGCCAGTAACCTTAATCTTCCACCGAAAGAGCCTCGAAGATGAATGGAGAGCGGAGGCCGAGGCTATAACCTGCATCACAGACGGCGTCAGCGACAGCAGGTCCAGGTTCCAGATTGAGACTCTGCCAGCCGAACCGCAGGACCCAGAGCCCATCAAGCATTTGATCGTCACGACAAAGGCCTACATGACGGTTGGTGCTCTGGGTCCTCTGAAGCGTCGACTTGACTCCAGCTCGACGGTTCTCTTTCTCCAAAATGGCATGGGTACGCGTCTTTCCTCCTCTTCCTAACTCGAGCGCCTCCTAACAAACCCAAAGGAGCTGTGGACGAGGTGCGAAAATCGCTTTTCCCTACCGAGAAGGACAAGCCGACATTCTTGAGTGGGATTTGCAGCGCTGGAGTTTACAGTACCAAGCCCTTCACCATCGTACACGCCGGGACGGGTACTTTGTTGGTCGGCCCTGCGGATGACAGCGCCGCCCTGAGAAGCGCCACCCAGCCCGAGCTTGCAAACGAGATGCTGCAGAGGTTGTCGGAAGCCAGCGTGCTCGAGACGGCCATTGTATCTGCCAATGCCATCAAAGAAGCCCAGTTAAAGAAGCTGGTTGTCAACGCCGTCATCAACCCCTTGACAGCAATCCTTCGATGCCAGAACGGAAAACTGCTTGACAGACCTGCCGTTTTCGCCGCCGCGACGCTGGTCATCGAGGAAACATCCACTATTTTGAGGGCAATGATGCCTCATCTAAAGACCGCCTTATCCGACCAGACATTGCTCGAGCTCTTCGTATCCGTGGCCGAAAAGACGGGGAAGAATACAAGCTCTATGTTGCAGGACGCCAAAGCTGGCCGAAGGACGGAGATTGACTACATCAACGGCTACTTCTACAGCGAGGCCGTGAGGCTGGGTGTGCCCCACAGGCGCAACCAATTGCTGGCAGAGCTTGTGGCCATGAATGCGGTTCTCGAGGCAGAAGATCTCCTTGGGCGGCTCACCACAGACAGCTGAGCAATAGGGATCCAGGTCGCATGAAGAGTGGTGAGCACATTGTTGCTGGTTGTGGAATCGCTCTTGTTGCTGGATGCACGGCAGGAAAAGTTGGGGTTCGTGTACCAGCCACATCAGACATCCCGCTCAAAAATGGTCAGATCAGGCGCTCGTTCATCAGTCAGCTGAGTGTCGACGGGCCGCTGTGTCTGCGATTTGTTCTTCACTTAAACTGAACTGTCTTCTCAGTAATCAGCCTAACAAACACCACCAGCACGCCGGCATAGGCCGCGGTACCAGTCACACCACCTCCATACTGCTCGTCATGAACCTGGCGTTCAGGATTCCGAACATAACTACAAATACCGTCGTCGACACCAAGGCTGTCCACAAGGGAGTGCAGTGACCTGGAGCCCCTGTGGACCAATTGGAACTGGGCCCGCGTGCCTCTGTGCCAAGAGTGGCCTCTGTCAACAGAGGCCCTCGAGGGTATAGAGGGAGAGTAACCCTGCGACTCTTGGCTTCTGTTGTAATAGAGGGGAGTCGGGATAGAGGCCGGTACAAATTACCTCTCAGTGAAGTAGTATAGATACCGTCATCGTGTCCGTGATGGAGTGAAGGACCTCCTGGTTCTTCACGTTAGCAATTCATTGTATTGTGGTGCATTAGTTGAATTGATCTACTGTTTGGAACCTCTTGATCATACGACCTGCGCGACAGTGCAATCAACCTTGAAGAGTCGTGCTAGCCCTCAATCAATCATCTTTGTCAAGAAAAGTGGGGTGGTGATGACCTCATTTGCCACACCTTGGTGACCCCTGAATAGCGCCACTGTTGAACATGCGGCCTCTCCGGCCATTGACGGCTTTCCACGGCGAAAGTGCCGCAGGATTGCCACTATATTCAAGTATATAACAACGCTTTTCGGCACTGCAGATAGTGTCCTAAATCAAGACAATTTGTCTAATGCCATGTGGCCCTACCTGGATCTCGCCAGTGCAACAATCTTTGCCCCTACCGTCTTTTGGAGTCCTTCCCTACAACCTGTCTCTTCCTCGGTACACCCCGGTGAACTAGGGCGGTGTCACAAGGGACTGATCTCACAGTGGCTTGGAACCAAATTGAGTTCTGAACAAGACAATTCAATAATCTTCTATGGCCTCAAGGTCGTTGCCCTTTACTCTCTGGCAGAGCCAGAGAGTCCTTCTTTGTACCGCCAACTCTGAGCAGCTCCGGTCACCCGCACCGCTAGCTCCGGAGGCCCTAGGGCTGTGCCCTGCAATCCGGTGACACTGGGCTAGAGAGGGGTGCAAAGCCTCTGGATGTTCCCGAGGATAAAGTTCTAGGTAGCGATAGCAACGAGGTAGTTGATGACGAGAGTGTTAATCTAGCTACAGAAGAGAGTGCATGGGAGAATCTTCATAATATGCTATCTTTTAATCCTGCATGCAGTTATTACTGTACCTGGCAAGAGTCTAGCTACCGAGTATTTAGTTAAATAGGAAGGTATTAGGATTACTAGGGAGTATATAGCTGTAATGACTTGGATAAGAGCGCTAAGACTGAGGATAATTCCAGTACTTGTAGACAGGAAGGAGAGCGGAACGGCTTAATGGTTCGTGCCTTAGAGGGTCCAAGGCCACGACTAGATTGTGAGTTTAGTGTGCCGGTGAGGATGAATCACAAGGGTTGTAGATAGTCAAAAGATATCTCAGTGCAAGTCACGGCAGTGCCGACCATTGATAGCCACGATGATTAAGTCTGAGTTCTAACCTTAGAATATGGCATACATCCTTCCCAATGTCTTCTGAGAAAGGCAGTTCCTAATGCGTCACTGCAGGCAGCCGCGGCGGCCTTGGGTCATCATCGATACACAACCTTGAGCAACTCCGGAATAGAAAACAGTCCCTTAGTTGACAGAAGAGAAAGCACCAAGAGACCGATTGGTTAATATATTCGTTCACCTCCTATCCCTCTTGCAACACCTCGATGCGGCCATCGCTTGTCACGATACATCTTTTCGGAGCGTACTGGGGGAGAGGTGTCTCGAGGAATGCGTCAATTACGAGCTCGGCCTCGTTGCTTAGCTCGACACTTTCACCCCACCAGGCAGAGATGACAGGCTACTCGGACCCAGACGACGAGAACCTAACTTCTAACGACATGGAGAACGCTCGCCTGATGGGCCTCTTTTAGACCACCTACGTCTAAGCAATACCCGTCATATACTCCCTTTTCCCTTCCTCTGCGGCCAATGCGGACATCCATCTGGGCCAACCCACCATAATCGTGTGCTGCCAATCTATCTGCCACACAATACCCATATCACTCCTGGGTGAAGCAGACGTAGCAGGCTGTGACCAGATCATCTCGTTTGCCGTTTTCATCGCCCTCAACGGGCTGATGGTCCGTGAAGGGCCTCTCGGCACGCCAGCGATTGAAGACGAACAGGCTGGGTCTGAGCCAAGATGAGTGGATTAGATGACGACGGCGGAATCAAATTCAAGCCTGTGACGAAGCTCATGGCTCTACGCCATCATGGGATGGGCGCCTCTCCCAAGCCTGGCCGAACAACGGTGGTCAGCGACGGCGGCGAAGGACGCCTGTCCCGGCTTTTTTCGGTCGAACTACCTCCGGAGCGCGGAGGAAGAACGTTAAAGATCATGTGAGGTCCAAGAGTCGAAGTAGACGAGCTTCTCCAGGCGCCTCAAGCCAACAATGTTCTTAGCAGGGCTAGCAGAACGGCGGGAGCCCTTGGAGCCCTTGGAGCTTTTGTTTTTGGTGATCGGATGCGATTGAGGGAGGATTCGTAGAAGCCACCAGGTCGCGGAGCGAGGAAAGGGAAGGGGGGACGGTGGTGCGCATTGACAGCGTTGTCGCCGAGGGGGCGACTGGATCCGTCCGACAGAATCGGCTGGAACATAGCATCTGGCTCTGGGTCGTCCCTGGTACTGAAAGTCATCGTTATCAGTCTTTCGCTTCTTGGGGAACGAGCTTCGGGCTGCTGAAGGGGGGGTGTCGCCATTTCGAGTCGTCGCTTTTTTCTCGGCCGTGTCGTTGTTGCTTCTAAGTATCGCCTCGGTTCCCGCTATCGCTGTCGCCATCGCTGTCTACACCTTTTGATGAATCCGCTGGGGCGATGCTGCTATCTGTTTTCGGCGTATCCTGTGCCTTCTCTTTCTCCTTTCTCCATCTAGACGACAGCCACTTCAGCAGCCGATATAGGCTGCTGTATGTGTTGGTAGTTCTGCTGATAGTTTGCAGCCTAGGGAAGAGACTGATGCTAGGACGCACTTCGGTGCGAAGGAATTCCCATTCTAATTTCCAGAGCCGCCTGCCAGAGTCAGCGTAGGCCACAGGTGCGAGGCGAAGCGAGGTTGGCGTTAGCATTCTCAGTGCCCCTTATAACTAAAGCTCCCTCCGCTCAGCAGGAAGCTCGTTGCCGCTCGTTTCGCCAGTCAACATCTCCACGAGGGCATCCTTGATCCACTGGTCTTGAGCCGGGTATGGCCAGCTCCTGATAGTCGAAACCGCCGCGCTCAAGTCCTCGACATCTTTAGGTGTCATCGTATTCGCATCCACTTCATAGTCAATCTCGTGCTCCTTGCTCATGTCAAAGAAGCTGTAGCCTAGTAGGCTCATCAGATCGGATTCGATGCAGATCCTACACTCCCAAGCCAGGCTCTTGGATGATAGAATACGGGCAAGCGCGGCACACGCAACAGGCAGCGACGCGGTGTAGACGCCCAGTCCCTGTACTGGCGTTGGGTAGCATTCAGCGGTAGGCGGCAGGCGTCCGAGGTCACGAGTCGAGATGCCACTCCATGACAGTGGCGCGAGTACGAGGACTGGTGGACGATGGTACTTGGAAATCGCATCGCCTAGTAGAAATCGTCTGGCGTTGCTACAGTACTCGGAAGAGTATCCGCGCCTGAGGCCTTCGTCGGCGACGGGAAGGCCGGACTCGGTAGCAGCAGCGGTAGCGTTGGGAAGAGCATGATCGGGTACGAGGAACGTGTAGTCCTGTGTCAATTCTTATTAGCAATACGTGGAAAGATAGGAAAGGGAGTGCCACTTGCCTTGTCGACTACCAGAGGGTAATTCAGGCGTCCCAACAGGGGGTGGTCCCATTCGATCAAGCCGACCTGCGCGTTTGCGCATCGCTGGAAGAAAGATGTAATGCGAGGCTCCATGTCGAGCCGTGTTCTAGACATCTTGTTGCTGCGCGATTCTCTGCAAATGGACGCCATCGCGCTTCGTTGCAAACCGAGGGAAAAAAAAGAGGGAAGGACCCCATGACGCAGGAACGCTCGAATGTGGTGTCTGCATCACGTGATGGCGGTCTCCTGCGGTTACCCACATGGTATAAGAATGGATCTTCCAACACATCACACCGCTCCGGCCACACCAACGGACCTGTGGGGCCCCACGTTGGGGTGGGGTCCACAGATTCTGCCCACTACCTCTTGGCTCGCGGAAAACTCTCCGTGAGCCACCTCTCTTCCACACACCCTCATACCGCAATATATCGCCAGATTATCTCTGATTGCGCGTCCCACAGGACCACCTCATTGCCCACAACCAGCAAGCCCACCCTGGCAACTCAGAGCACAGCAACTCGCCCAGCCCACCACGGCCCTGGGCTTGCAGTCGCTTAATTACGTCAAACAGGGTGACCTGGCACAAGGAGCCTGCAATTCAACTGCAAAAGCCAGCCGGCTCTATCCGTCCAGCGAATGACGGCTCTATCCGTCCAGCGAATGATGGGTTATCGATTGCGCGGTAGGCTTAGCGTGGTGTGATCTTGCTGTGGTGACTTTACCGTTTTATGGTGGGCGCTTGTCGTGGTGGGCTTGCCGAGGTGGGTGGGCTTACTGTGGTGAGCCTGCCGTGGTGGGCCATGTCAGGGTGGTATAGTCAGCCTAGCCATGCCAGGCTGACAGTCTCTTCCAGCGGTCATCGCTGAAATCCGCCCTTATCAGGGCGGGCCGTATCTGGCTACCTGCTGTCTCGTTGTCCCCAGGGCTGTCCGGCTTCTATGGCCCTTCGTCCTCACGGCTCGAGGCTCTGCGTCCAAACGGGAAAGCTCCATAAAGCGGCGTACTGGACAAGTCAAATAGGGGCGCTTCCCGAGACTCGCCTTGTTTTTGCCGATGGGGTCGCCATCCCTCTAAATGTCGACATCCTTGTCTGCTTCAGAAAGGCAAGCTACGGTTCCACAACATGCATGTCTTCTGCGGTTCCCCCGCGTCTTGATGGCTCACAATCGTGACCAACCAGGGCAACTGCTTTCGATGGCCCAGCACAAGAACTACTTATCTCTGCTGCTGGGCGTGCCGTCCCAAGAACCCCCTTATCTGGAAATTGCAAACCGGGAGGGCGAGACGTTGTTCAACATCACAATGGCGTTGCAGGCTATCCCAACCTGCCTCCTTGACATCACATGCGATCAAGTCAAAGATCAAAATCGCAAGATCAAGGAATATCGATTCGCGGTCTACCTCTCTGACAAGCAATACGCCGAGATCTATCAAAACTTTGTCGACAGCGCCAACCCATCACCAAGCGACGAAGACACCCTCGATATCGAGGCAGACGAGGAGTCGCCAAAGACCTTCATCGTCAGCATCAAACAGGAAGCGCCGATATTCCTCGTCCGCGCTAACAACAACTTTGTGCGTTTCAAACCCTGAGCGCCCGCCGAGACGTGGGCGAAAACGACAGGTCTGTGGGCGCATGTGAAACGGGAGATGGAGGATTGGGGCTCCGAAGCGCGCATGAACCATCCCAAATGGCTTCAGCCCATAGCATTCGCGGAAGCCCTGCGCGTGCCTGTGGAAGCGGTCACTGACGTCTGGGGGTCGATACGCTGTATCATCATTCGGAGGAACGGGGACACCGCGACTTCCGCAGAACCATGTGCGGCTCAGCGTCTTTAATCTCGACCCACGGGCCATACATTTACCGCAATTATCTATCTAAAAACCTCTCACTCTCATAGTCTCAGTCTCTCGCTCCGTCAATCTCTCTCTCTCTCTTTTCTCTCTTTCTCTCCCCCTCTCTTTCTCTCCCTCTCTCTTTCTTTCCCTCTCTCTTTCTCTCCCTCTCCCCCTCTCTCCGTCAAAGGGCAAAGTTTGACGCACCAGCGGCTTATCTGAAAATCTGTAGCGGGTTAGCGGGTTAATGTAATATAACCCCTGGCCTGGGTTATCGTCTACCCTCCAGGGCTCCGACCAGGGGTTGAGGGGGGGAGGGGGGGGGAGACTTGGCGAATGTCGATGTGCCCTTACACACTCCACTAGCGGACACAATCAATCAATCAACCAATCAACCGGCATTTGCTTCGGAGATACCGAAGACCACAGCTATCGTTTAAAAAAAAGATAGTATGTTGGCCATACAAGGACACCCATAGTCGTGCAGATATATTAAGTACCTCAGCACGTCAGAGGAGCGGCAAGGCCGCCTGATGCCCGAGCGTGCGGCATCACTCCATGGCCGACGCACCCACCAGCCGCCCCCTAATTTGCTTGGCCAAGCTAGCGGGCCGTTTCAGCACGGGCAAAGGGTGCGGAGGTAGTATTAATACCCAGACTCTGCATACCGGCTTCCCCAGATTTTCAGAGCCCAGCCTAGAGCTCATTCTCTCTGATCATGGAGCTGACACGAGCCGATGTGGAGGATGCACACAAGTTGATCTCCTCCAAAGTTGTTTGCACCCCTGTCATCACACTGCCCGAGCTCTCCTCCATCGCTTCAAAATCCTACGACGTTGCTGCGGAGCTGTTCCTAAAGTGCGAGAACCTTCAGTATACAGGATCCTTCAAAATTCGAGGCGCAACGCACTCCCTTTTGAAATCGGCAGACGAGTGTTGCAGACACGGCGTTATTGCGGCAAGCTCAGGTAGCCATGCAAAAGCATTGTGCACAGCGGCACGGGACCTCTCCGAGAGCCTTGGTGCGACGATACCGGTTCACATTGTCATGCCCCGGGCGACGCCGAGCGGGAAAGTGGCAGCGGTGAGGGCGCTTGGCGCTCAGGTCTATTTCTCCGGGAACTCTTCCTCGGAGCTGACGGCCATGACGCAACAAGTCCGCAAGGAGACGGGAGCAAGGCTTGTCCCTTCGGGCAACAGCATCGACACCATCCTCGGGCAGGGAACAATCGGCCTGGAGCTCGGGGAACTGGACATGGTGATTGCTCCGTGCGGCTCCGGCGGTCTGCTGGCTGGTTTGGGCATCGCGCTCCGTGATAGCCACACACGGGTTTTCGGCGCCGAACCCGCAGAGGACAACGCCGACGACGGCGCGCGTGGGCTCCGCGAGGGGAAACGGATCGAACACGTTGAGCACAACGAGGGCTCGACAACCATCGCCGATGGGCTACTCCTATCCATCAGCCCGCTACCATGGGAGTACATTAGCGACAAGCGTTATGTGGAGGGTATTTATACGGCGACGGACCGCGATATCAAGAGGGCCATGAAGCTTTTTGTCCAAACCACAGGGATGGTGATAGAGCCGAGCGCTGCAGTTGGCTTGGCCGTAGTCCTCTATGACGAGGATTTCAAGAAACATGCCTATGCAGGAAAGAAGGGGGAAAAGATTCGCATCGGGGCCATTATTACCGGGAGCAATGTAGAGCCACATGTGCTGCGGGACATTATGAATACCTAGGGACTTTTCCAGCGCTGAATCCTACAGCACCAGCAGCCTGGCCAATCATGCCGCTGCATCCCGTCGCGTCAGGTGCTCGCGGAGGGGCTGCTTCTGCCTGCGGGGTAGCACTGCGTCACGCCACGATGGGGCGAGTCCCTCTCCAGACGATATCCTTTATTCTCTCCTTGTCCTCTAACCAGTTCTAGCGCCATCGTTCGCTGTCGACGCCACCAATAGATATGGACCCTCTTAGCATCACCGCGGCTGTTGTAGCCCTTTACCAGGCGGTCGCGCTGGTTGCATCTGGAATCCGGACCCTCGCATCGTTGCACGAGGCCCCAGGCGAGTTCCTGGACCTGCAGAATGAGGTTTGTACTCATCTTTCCATCAGCGCAAAAGACGTTCAGGTTATGGCTGATACCCACTAGCTCAACACCGTTCGAGGTTACCTCTTACTTGCTCAAGATGTCCTGCGGACACTCGCCGCGCCAAGCGAATCCTCAGTGCTCCCAGACCTGGGTAACCTACGGTACATCGTGGCAAGCTTGGAGTCAAAGATGAACCGGCTTCATGTCGAAACCCAAAGGGCCCTGAAGACGCCAAACAGAAGTGGCCGCGACGGTGCAAGTTCAGAAACAGTGTCATCGATGAAGTGGGCCTCGATCAAGCCCAAGTTGATGCAACTCCGAGATCAGATCTATAACCAAAGGGTAGCCCTTGCAGATGTCCTCGCAGCCGTGCAACAGTCCCAGAGGTATGAAAGCTGCTCATGTCCAAACCTGATGGCCTAGTACTAAGGTTTACCTTGCTCTCTTCAGCTTCGCTCAAGGTATGCTCATTCTTGATGTTTGCCAAGCAACGGAAACGCAGTCCCAAGACGTTGGCCGCAAGATCGACGACGCAGCGGCCTCTATCGAAGACCTAAAATCATCAATGGATGTGATCAAAGACATGATCCAATCCATTGGTGTCACATCATCGTCGTCTCACTCGGACCCTTTGGCTTCCAACGCAGAGACGTCACGCGCCGGAATCGACTCGGTCGAGCGTGCGAAGACTACCCAAGGTAGTTTCAGCAACGAGGGTGTCTCCTCCCGGGATCTCCAAATCTCGCTGAACAAGATCCAGTCAAGCCTGAGCGACCTCGCAGGGAGGGTTGGGATGGTGGAAGAGTCTACCGTCGTCGGACTGACCTCCGCATCGGCCACTTTGGAGTCAATCTTTCTCAGGCTGGACAAAATGCAGGGTGGGGTCACTGCGGCGCCGGACGGTGACGTAACCCAGGCCGAGACGAATGTGAGAAGGGTGGTTTCTTTGCCAGGTTAGGACCATCGCTCAATGTGCTCCAACATCGTGCTAACTCTACGCTCAGGTGTTCGTCCAAACGGCGAGCCTTCATCTAGCAAGGACCGGATACCAGACACCACGGGCAATCTGGAACTCAAGGTGGCCGTTCGTTGGCGCTGTGCGACGACGTGCAAGTGCCAGTGTCACAAGTTCACGTACAAGCAGAGCCCTGGCTATGCCACCCAGGTGGTTGGCAGGCTTTTTCTCGCTTACAACACGGCACCCGTCTTCCACCGAAGGCCCTGTGACCATCCGGGGTGCCGAAACCAATCCATGCGCTCAGCTCAGCTGCGTTACTCGTTTCCAACATGGCTGCTCCGAAGAGCTCTTTACATGTCGCTTTCGTGTGACTCGTTGACGGGCGCTGGCGCGTCGCTGCATCTCAGGGTGCCCAGAATCATACCAGAGAGCCACAACGTCTGGGCGGCCATCAGGGATAGCGACCTCGCACGCCTGCAAAGCCTCATGTCTAGGAAAGACGCATTTCCAACAGATATCGACAAACACGGCGTATCTCTGCTCTTGGTGAGTGTTTCGACATCAACGTAGACTTTTGCGCTAATTGGTACCAGCGGGCGGTATATCGACGCCAGTGGGCGATTACCGACTTCCTCGTTGACGTAGACCCAGATGTCACGCGCAAGAACAACTTGGGCCAGTACGTCAACTCCTTGCATGCATACTACCGGGGCACGGCTAACGAGGATACGTCAGATCTCCAGCATCGCAGGCAGTATTCCTATTGAACATGGGAGTACAAACACGATTTCCCGAGGCTTCAGCAGCGTTACAGAAAATTCAAGGGCTTGGCGATCCGGAAGAGTACGGCTTGAGCATCATCCACGAAGCCCTACTCGGGCGGCGCAACATCAGCATCGAGCAAGCCATCGAGTTGGACCCGAGTGCTGTCAACTCCCGAGACATCTGCGGCTTTCCCCCACTCCACTGGGCCATATTCAAGAACGACGTCGACGCCGTCCAAGCCCTCCTGGCTGGTGGCGCCAGCACAGAGACGCGCGACTTCGAACATCGAACCGCACTTCACTGGGCAGCATTTTATGGCTACCTCGACTGCGCCACAATGCTGGTAGCAGCTGGGAGCATTGTGAGCGCCGCGGACTCTTACGGGAAGACGCCGCTCCACATAGCCGTTCGGGAAATGAAGGCCGACTTGGTCCGGCTTCTCATCTCGCACGGCGCCAATGTCAACGCCAGGGATAAGGACGGCTGGACAGTTGCTCACCAGCCCGTCTTTGCGACTTTAGCCCAGGAAGCTTCGTTGGAGGACTTTGAAAACATTTACGCACTGCTGAGCGATGGCGGCGCGGACATGCAAAACGTCCAGAATCCAGAGCGCAAAACGCCGCTTGCCATGGCGAAGAAGGTTGGCATGACGCGCATGGCAGAGGCTTTGGTTCGAAACGGGTGTGCAGGATAGGTCTATTTTCGTATCCCCTCCATTTTATTACCCATATATCATTATCCTTCAACCCCCCTTCCCACCACCCCCCCAAAAAAAAAGCCACCCCTAATTCCCACTCCACTTCACCCCCCTAACCCCCTCATAACACCTAACCTCCTGCGCCCACTCATGCGACGACTTCGCATCCACCGGCAACGCCTCCAAGACTGCACACTCCGGCACCAAATTCACCGCCACGCACCCCTCCGGAATCACCAGATGCGTCCCCGTCGCGTTCCTCGTCGTCGTAACCCAGTTAATCACCTGAAACTGCCTCTCGCTACCGTAATACGGGATCGTCCCGTTGCACCCCACAAAGCTCGAGCCGATTACCTCGTTCAGAATCGTGAGATATGAAAGGGGGTTGAACAGTCTCGTCATTTTCACATTCTGTGCTCCTGATCCGGCGTTGACGTAGATCCCTGCGCCGTGTTCGTCTGTGGCTTCTTGCTGGTAGGTTATCCCTTCGGGGAAGGGAGGTGTGCCACCGTCGGTGAGGGTGGTGGTGAAAGAGATGGAAGAGGAGGAAGAAGTGCCGTTTTGGTAGAAGGTGGGGCCGGGGGTGGAGGCGGCGATGGCGCGGTTTTGGGCGGGGCCAATATGCACGAGGTTGAAATAGGTGTTGTGGATGGGGGGCGTTAGATCGTGTGAGGGGTCCGTGACGTTGATGACGAGGCGGAAGCCGCGGGAGCCGGAGGAAAGGGGGACGCAGGAGGCGGAGATGAGGGTGGGGAGGAGGGAGAGGAGGATGGGAGGATGCATTCTGGTAGTAAGACTGGTAGACTCAGTTGGAAAGTGGAAGTTGGTGTTGGTTTTGTTGAATCAAGCTTCAGACGAAGCCATCATCGCCCCTTTTATATGGAGTCATGGTCGTGCAGAATGGTTTCTCAGGTTTCCATCTGACAGCGGGGGCTCCGTGCGGTGGCGACCGGCTCAATATACGGCAATGCAACACTGCGGACACGCGATATTATCCTGTCAGTGATACGAGCACAGATTCGCACCGTCGCCTGCTGAGTAAGATGAAACATTGATACACGTCGCTGACAGAGGGGCACCGCCACGGGAATACGATCAATTCAATCTCGTACTCCGAGAAACCAGCTGGCTGTGGTGAAGCTCTGGTCTTGTCTTGTGATATCGGTCTGGGGGGGGGCTTGGGCGCAGCGGCGAGCCCTCTTGCGTGGAGCACTTCTGGGAGGTTAGATGTGGGCGCTTCGTATGGAAGATTGCCGATTTGTGGCATAAGTCTTCGTCCTTGCTGGGTGCGAGGATCAAGCTTGTTTGCAACATTTCCCCAGCATTGATCACAAGTGTAAGCCTGCTATTGAAGTGACATACGCCTGCAAGATCAATTGTGCTAAACCATGAAATCGATTGCTACAAGTTTCGTAAGTTAAGCCGCAAAGTCCCTTGCGGGATCTCCAAAGCTTCAAAAAGAACACTCCGAACTCCTGAACTAGTAGTGATACCCAAGTAAAACAACCGATGTGAGATAGATTTCGCTTATCCAATACTACTCCTCAGCAGGGTCCAACAGTCCAGGTGCAGAAGTCTTCCCGTCCGTCATGGACATACTAACTCCCCACCGTGGCAACTGTGGTCCTCGGCAAAATAGGGTTCGAGTGAAGGCGCAAAGATTGAGAGACATGCTGAGGAAGAGCCAAGAAGAATATCAACGTCACCCCAGTTCCATATCATATGAAGGCTCAGGAATGAACTGCGAGAAGTCGATGTGATCCAAGTCCACGGTTGACAATCCTTCTTGATCCCAAGATGTGCTGGATGCTGAGATCTGCTCTCCTGGAGACAGCCACAGAAGCGAGGAATCAGTGCTGAGCGATGAGCACAGTGGGTCTTCGAGACAGCTGCTGAGCTCCACTGACGAGGAGAGCGACACCGGTGACATGTCGACAAATGCGTCAGCATGAAGCGTAACTGCGCCGCAAGAGTCGATGAAAGGCGAGAGAGCCATGTCATCGGGCGGTGACAACAGCGCGTTGGTTTCGAACAGGTTTGAGAACGATGCGACGGGGCTGCCTTCACCGCTCGGTCTCGCCGGGATGCTGGTAGACATGGCGGAACTTTGTTCGCGGCTGGCCGATGGAGGATCTACCATTGTTTCACGGACGCGCCCAAGCAAGATCTCGACCAGCTCAGAGGAGGTCGAAAGCAACTGGGAGTCGAGGTTCGCGCTCCCGTGCCTCGTTTTGAACTCCTCGATGAGTGTAGAGCGTTGGTCTTGCCAGCAGCTGAGGATCCTGTCGATTGCCTCCTCCATCTTGTTGGCCACGTAAGGGCTTCCAGGTCGGGGTGCGCCTGGAAAGAGGATGTCCCAAATGCTGTTCCACTGCCCAGCTTCGTTGAGACTGCGGTTCACGCGTCGGCTCAGAGCATCCCTCTGTTCTTCCGTGATCCCCGCAATCGAAACGCCGCCAGCGGCCTTCGTGCAGGCTAGCTTGTTGGTGTGAAGGTCCCGGGACTTCTCGTCGGAAAAGCTCTCCTTGCAAATGGGGCAGTATATGGGCATGCGATGGCGGCGGACGAGGTGTTGCTTGACGTCCCGAACGCGGGTCAGCTGCAGGCGAGAACAACCTCTGTGTCGCGTCTTGTCGTATTTGTACATCGGGCAAGCGAGGTAGCGTTTCTGGTGTCTGGCATTGCTGTCGCCCTGGCTGTCCCGGCCGCTGTCCACATCGTTATCATCGCCCTCGTCGTCCTCTTCGGAGTCCCTCCGGAGCGCGGAGCGCCGTTGCCCTCGAGATGCTGATCTAGGACCAATTGGCTTGTCCCTCGAGGATCTCTTGCACACGCCCGGTCTGGTTTGCTTCTGACCCAGGTGCACGTAATGCCCCACAATTGGCGATGCTGCACCGCCGGCATCTTCTTCCTCTCCGTCGATGTTGATCTTTGTCCACAAGCTTCCGTTGGTCACTGCGGGGCCGAGGGCAGCCCTTGGCTGAGCAGAGCTGAGATGAACTCTGCCATGCATACTTGACACTGAAAATACTGGAGAGATGCAGTGCGGAAAACATTCAGAGTGCTAACACCGAGAGTCTTTGTTGAAGAGGGTGAAGTCGGAAGGTGGGAAACGGGAAGCTATGCGAGGAGCAAGCGGACGACCGTTCGAGAAGACAAGGCTCTGGGAGTGGTGCATCTCGTCCACAACTGTGGAAGGAAACTGGAAATGCAGGTTGATGGCGCCCAATCGGGCAACGAGGGGTGGAGGCGGGCCGTTACGCAGACGGCCTGGGGTGGGCCTTCCGAGCCTGCTCCTGCCCTCAAGGATTGATCTCACAATTGTGGGCGAACTCCCGGATTCATTGTGCAGATATCGATCCCACAGAGAAAAGAAAGTTGGAGTCCACAGATGGGGAAAGATTGAACGGTGGTATATATGCTCCTGGATTGCTGGACGCGAGAATGGAGAAAGTTCGTCATATTTTCCCGTCGGCTTCCGCATTTGCACCAAAGTTGGATTTTGACCACCATGGCACTGACATCGTCAATATCGGGCGCGGCAGCAAAGACATCGTGGGAGGCCACACAGAAGGCGTCTCGGAGGCAAGAGTGCCCATTGTGCTGCAGTCGGACGAGGGGCGCTGACCACCTGCAGGAAAGAGCAAGCCGCCGGCTTGCGAACCATCCGCCTGGATTCTTGGCGGGAAGATCTAGCCCTCGAATGGCTTCTAGAGACAGACACGCATTCTCAATCGCGAACCCAAACACGAGCCCACGCAGTTGCAGCAGAAATCGCGACCTTCAACAAGAACTTCTCCCGCCGACCCTGAGACGCAACATCGACAACCTAACAACGCATTACTGCGCCTTGTGTTTGTACAAGGGCACATCGCACACAGCTGGAGAATGGCTGACCCAGTTTCCACAAGAGGTCTGCGAGGGGGCTTGAGAAGGATCTGCCCCTCAATCAGCCCGCAAGGCAATCGGTCGCACAGGGGCTCTGGTTGGATAACGCTAGGACAACGGTGGGGGGTGCGATAAGCTTCTTCCACAGTTGTGGAAACATTGCTGGCGACGTTGTGGACGACGCAGAGTCGAGGATGCGTCGAGTCGGGCGCGGACGGGGCTTTAAACTGACTGTAGCGTATGTCATGCCACTTATAGAATTAGCCACCTCCTCTTTCACGATTCCGGGCGCTGTCTTATTGTTTTGCTCCCGTTTTCCATCCTGCTGTTGCCCGTTGTTGAGGTTCCGCCACACGGGCCGTTGCGTGCCTATTGCCCCACCAATTTGACCCACAGGGGTTTCCAAATTCGACATGGCCGCTAAAACTACCCTGAGATCACTGATCGACCCTTCTGTGTCGTGCTGCGTCGCTCCTTCGCATCTCATACCTCCAGGTAGGTCGCTATTCCAGCTATTGCTTTTTCTCTGTCCCCGCCGCAAGAACTCTCGTCGCCCTGAGTACTGACCGATATGCCACAGTGGCTCGCCCTTTTCGCCCTCCACACTCTCGCTTCTCTTTGTGGTTGCTCGACGTCCTGACACAACTGGTCGTTTTCTCCGCCCTGCACCCGTTGAAATTCTCTGCCCACAGGATAACCCTCACTGTCGGCCTTCTCCGAAAGAAATGCGTGATCATCCTTCACCCCGAGACGCCGAGTCGAGGCAGCAAAGAGACATCGGCTGGACGCAACAACGATTGGGTTGAACCCAAGAGTCGCCGCTCGCCGCATGTTCAGGGAACTGCAGGACGCCACACGCCTCGACGTCGCAAATTGGACGATTCCAGCGGCCGCTCGTCAAAGCCCAACGTAAAACGTCCTGGGGTCGCGCCTGCGAATAATGGATCGCTATTTGGATGTCCCCTTTACAAATTCGACCCAATCAAGCATCGAAATTGCCTCGTTACGAATCGCTTGACCTCGTTCAGTTACGTCGTTCAGCATTTACAGCGCTACCACCCAGTGCAGCCGATTCACTGTCCAATTTGCGGCGAGACCTTTGCCACTCGAGAGGCATGCAACAATCACATCAGCTCACCACGGTCGTGCTCACCGAGAGATTTCCACCATCCTGGACTCACCGAGGACCAGTTGAGGGCCATCCGACATCGGCGAAATGGACTCGATGACGAACAAAGTCGTTGGTTCGACCTGTGGGATGGGATGTTCCCAGAAACACGCCGCCCAGACTCCCCTTACGTCCTAGGCGAAGCGCAGGAGCTATTGCAGGTCGTTCGCCGTGTCTGCATCATCGCCTCAGTTTGGCTTGGAGCGCAGCTGCCACCAAACCAGTTTGCCCTACTCGACTGGGACTATATCACCGACTTGGTCAGCAGGATTCCGTATGGGCCCGCCGAAGGGGACCGTTCCTATCTGTCTTCGGACGACCGCGTTCCACAGATGCCCGCAGCAGGTAGCCGGAGCCCCAGCGATGTGTTTTCGCCCTCACATACCCACGGTCACCTCCCATATCGACCGCAACCTGCCACCTTCGACGAGGGTTGGGCGCCGCCATTTAATAGCAGCCCCACGTCCGGCAGCTCACAGCTGAGCAACAACCAGTTGGTTTTTACCGACCCTTCCCGGTCAAACACCCAGTCCGTCAGTGCCTGGAGTGGCGTCAACTTCGTTGAGGAGCTTGCCATGCCCGAGGAAACACCGGACCAAGATCTTGATATGGACTTTGACCCGAGCCACTACTACGATCACATGGGTGGGAAAGACCCAACATGCGGTCAATGATGGCTCCTATTTCAGTGATTTCATTCGTTTGCTCGGGGAAAGGGAAAACTGGCGATTGTTCATATTGTAGGCCGAAATGCATCCGTTATCATATCATTGGGTACGCCCACTTTCCGTATGCTGCCTGCCTCTGTGCATGGAAATTGCTCGATACGAAGATTCACGTCCGACAGTGGACCCCAAGAGGCCTGTTGCAGCCCCTGTTACTTACGTTCACGTCTGGTTTTTGTCTCTAGTGGATTCGACGGCGCAGGTTTCAGAAGTGGTGGTGGGATGCTTTCTTTCAACCTGTATGCCTGCCTGGGTTGGCTCTATGACTCCACACCGTTGAGGTGATTATCAGCCCAAGCAATAATCCAACACCACCATCACCCGAAAGATACCAGGCGATGTTCCCGTCGATATCTTCGTGGGTTCTACGAAGCTTGGCCGAACTTACCAGCCTAGTGTGGCCCTGCCTACTCAGCTCCCTAGAGTATTTCCTGCAAAACGGACGCATAAAATGCTTCGCGCGTGGCCGTCCCAGTACCCAAGTCACCATAACGTATTATTCCACGTCTTTCCAGTTCTGTCGATATCAAGTCACGCCCTTCATCGGCCCAGAACCGTAGCAGCGCTATCGTCTCGCGTTCGTATGCCGCCAAAAGGTATGGGGAATCCGGCTGTGGCGCCCCTGGAAACAATATGTTCCATGTCCCAAACCACTGCTCCTCTGCGCTTATCCCCATAGCCTTCCATCGTTGGAAACCAGCGTCAAGCTCGTCTACCTGATCTTCAGACACACCAACCGGCGGTGTAGCATCTTCCCTTCTCTCGCAGCGGCGCGAAGTGATATGAAGATCGCGGTCTGTGGCCGAGGAGAATGTTGTGCGACAGAGCGGGCAGAAGTGCGCGAGCTGGTGGTCGACGATGATATGCTGGATGACGGATCGAACGCTCGGGAGGGAGAGAGACCAGACACATTCGTTATGCTCCGCGGGCGCGAAACGGTAGAAGGGACACGCCCAACTCCTTCTAGCTTCCGCATGCTCTACGCGGACGGGGCGAACATCAACAACCGATGAGGAAGAAGATCGTGTTGAAGCTGTGTATTCGCTCTCGCTCGTGCCACCATCTAGGACACCAGGTCCCATGGTTGTTAGCCACAGAAGGTTGTCGTAACTAAGGTAGCGTGACCTCCTCGCCTCCCATGCTTCGCGAAAAGTCTCCACGAAAGGTGGGATAGAGGATCTCAAAGGGTCGGTGGTAGTCAAAGGCTGGAGTTTGTCTGGGAGGGAGTCGAAGAGGAAAATGTCCTCTTCTCCAACCCCCCAGTCGCCGACGCTGCTGCTGTCGTCGTCTGACTCAGCAAAGTCTGGTATCGCCGGTTCATCCTCGTATTCATGGGGAAGCGCCAGCTGATCGTTGGCGCACTGGGAGATGCGTTTTCGAGATTGGGCAGCTGGCGGAAAGCTTTTGCACCCATGGCAACATGATGCCGGGAAACAGCGAGGAACGTCGTGCATCAATTCGTCAGGCGTATCGACCAGCGCATGGGCAAAGAGGACGTACTCAGACGAAGGGTGCTCCCACGAAGAAGCGTGAGGAGAAGAGCTGGCGTCGCAAAACCACATTGAATGGGTGTTTATGGTATCGATAAGGTCTAGTCATGACGAGGACTTGAATCGAGTGTGAACCCGAACCCCCAGAAAATGCCGACATTGTTGGGACAAGCGATTGACTCTTTATCGGACAGGCGTGGTTTGGGACTTGAGTTGGAAATGATGAGGCAAGGCGAAAGGTGAAGGTGACTCAAGATCCTAGGCTCCTGACGCTGAGTGCGATGTTCCAATAACGGGCAAGCGCCTGTTCCGGAAGTATGATCGCCTAACGTGGGACGCCTGGCCACGCCACTCAGAACACAATGTGTTCTGAGGTTCAGCACGAGATGGCTGATGACGGGCGAAGGTGGGTCTTACCCCGCCTGATTGGTCAAAATAGCGGGCGCAGATTCGCGCTCGCGAACAAACCGCACAATGTGTTCTCTGCTTGGTCCGTGCGTGGTCATCGCAGACGCGCTTGCGTCACGAATTCGTCGGTCAAATCGTTTCACTGGAGACATCCAACATGCTTTTCTGGGTACGCCTATCGGATAATTTGTAGCACCCGAGAGCGCTCGATCTTAATGCGCCATCATTTGCTCATGTGGTCGGTCGCGGGCCGGCCATCACCAGATCCAGGAACCCGAGCATCACTCAGTTGGGGTGCCGATATCACTACACCGAGTTCCCGGCAAAGCCCTGACACCGCCATCCCCTAAATACCGTTGTCCTGGTCAGACTTACGGCTGCAGCATATTTTTCCTTGATACATCACGCTCCGCCCTCCCAGCATCACCCACAAGGCTTCACCGAGCAGAGCCCTCCAAACTGATCCCTCCAAACTGATCCCTCACAAGGCGACAGAAGTGCATTCGCGACAACACAACTGTGGAACGCAACTCCTGAAGTGAATCCCTCGCAAAGTGATGAATCATCACTGCCTTGAGCCTCACAGATGCTCGTCGGGCGCCCTGGTCTTGAGGGGCCATCATCCATTCCATTGAGCTGCAGCTGCAAGGAACGGAAGATACTCAGAAAGCTCGATTCAGGCGATGAGTGGAAAGTTTCAGGTCGACCTCACATGTTGCGCAGCATGTCAAATATCAAATGTAAAGCCTGGACTTACATGCCCGGCTCGTGTATGGACGTTGCCCGAAGGAAGAATTGAAGAGTGTCGGGTGCCTGGGCCTGGAGGGCCTAAGGCCGGGAATTACCCATGGGTTTTTAGGTACTTATGGGTAACTATAGGTATTTTATAAGTAATGTAGTAATCGACGTAATAATCGAGAGAAGTACTGATATAATGTATCGTATAATTATATAGCTAGTTATTCCGTTATACTATTAGAGGTTACTTTTCCTCAGTAAAACTATTAATACAGCAGGGGTAACCGATGTGAGTTCACCCGCCACGAGTTAAGTCCTTCTCGGACTTAGGTGTAGTAAGGTTAGCTTATTTAATACCTGGCATTTCTCCCCACCACCCGTTTAACCTTTTCCTGTTTACGCTCCGTGGTTTATTAAGCACTGTTGCACTGTTTTCCCTTGGCGCTATATTTTTGCGCGCTTTCGCCTCCACTGCAAAATCATAGTCATTGACGTAGAGGCACATGGCATTTGTCCACGCACGCACAGAGCCAATGAGTTGCAGAGCTGCGTTACTTGCCATCGCGGTCCAAATCGGGCGCGCACTGCGACTCGCTCAGGCTCGCCCTCAATCAATCCTCATTTGCTCTGTGGTAAACGAACGGATAAATTTAGGGGGCGGCCTGGCTGCCGATATTGTACTCGAAAGTTATAGCCTGGAATGGGAACCGGGTTGTTTGTGTTCGGGCCGTAGCTGAGGTCTGCTGCCCCTGGACTCTGTGACAGGCTGCCGAGTCAGAGGGGGCCGTATATCATGGTGTTTTTGTTGGTCTGTGTCAGTGTGAAGGGCCAAAGAGAAGAGGGAGGGGGGGGGGGGGGGGGAGGGGGGGTGAAAATAATATAAAGAGCTGTTGTTTCGTCGACTTGGACGTCTACCTTTTTCTCTGTCTACCCGCAAAAGTTCAAAGTCCAAGACAAAAAGCCCAGACCTACATCTCCGAACCATGAAGGTGAGGAAACCCGTCCTGCAGCTTCCCCCAATCCCTCTCATTCTCTAACTTACCCGCTGCAGATCCTCCTCAGCATCACAACCATCCTCTCCCTCCCCCTGTCAACCCTCAGCAACCTCTCCGACCCACCCTCCCCAGCAAACTTCACCACACTGGCAGCAGGCGCCTTCCACCCGATCAAAAATATCGCCACCGGCAAATGCATCGTCCCCTCCTCCCCAGTCCGCGACGGCGCCCCCCTGCTCACAGCAGACTGCGACAACTCTCTCCTCCAACTCTGGGCTCCTCTCAGCGACGGTGGACGCAACTACCGGTTTCAAAACGGCGCGACGCAGCTGTGCATCTCGCTAAGCCGGCTCGAGACGCCGCTGGCGACCCAGCTTATGGGGTGTGAGTGCTGTGGGCAGGGGACGGTGAGCAATGCGCAGTGGGAGACTAGTGGGAAGTTGCCGGATGTGACGACGTTGAGGTCGCGGATTGGGTTTAAGACGAGCAGTATTTGTTTGGATGTGGTGTCGGGGAATGTGGCGGCTTCGGCGGTGTGTAATGGGGGGTTGAGTCAGAAGTGGCAGGTTGGGTTTTAAGTGCCTGGCGTACGATGCTTTGTGGTTTGTTGGAGAAAAATAGGGACAGTTTACTTCGAGCGGGCTCGAACCTAGGAATTATCCCCCTTCGCAACAACCAAAAACCCAAAATGCGCACCCATCTCCTCCAAATACGTCCTTTACAACTCCTCCCCAAAACTCCCTCACCGCCTCCTCCCTCATATCCTCCCTCAACTTCACCTCCACCCACTCCATCTTTCCCAACATCCCTCCCCTCCTCGCCGCCCGCTCATACACCTCCAACGGCAAATGATAATTTCGAAACCGCGCCACTGCCTCATCGCCCTCCCCCAGCGCCGTAACCTCCACCCTCCACCCTCCCTCCCCCTCCGGCATCTGCTCATTCCGCTGGCAGTAGCCCTGCGTCACGCGAATCATCTCACGCATCTTCTTCTGCGCAGCCTCGGTATTCGCATGCGCAGCGAACGCGTCCATATCCGCTTGACGAACAGGAGGCGGCGTGATGCCTACGAAGATGGCGGTGGGGCTGTTCAAATTAGAGGAGAAGTTGTGAGTAGTAGCCGGCGCCGCAGGCTAGGTCGAGCACGCGGGCTCCCTTGACGTGGGAGGCGATGGCGGTGTGGAGGTTGGATGATTCGAGGCATGCTGTTGGAAGCCTTTTCATCATGTAGGTTTCGCCGATGGCGTCATACTGTGACGTTGACATGGTGTGCTGTTGAGATGTTTTGGTGGTGATAGTGTAACGAGTGTCGGCGCCAAAACGGTTGTTGGAGAAGTGGGTGGGTCGGTAGTCTTAGTGTCTCCACTCCTTGGCCTGGTTGCGGCCACCGGTGGTTCGTCATCGGCTAGTTCCGAAGTTGCTGTCTACACGATGTCGCGCTCGACAATCTCAGCATCGTCATTTTGACCGTCATCACCATACCAGCGCTCCTCCGTGATGATGCCAAGTCCCAGCCTCTGGCAAAGACTGTCCTAAGGTGGCGGCAAAAGTAGCATCAGGATGAGACCAGGGATGGGTCCAGTCACTCCTTCCTCAACGATGTTGGTCGCATATTCGTTGCGTATAAGAAGGAAAATGACCACCGTCCAGTCTCTGCTGTCGACATCGATGCTTCTGAGGCTGGTGCCGAGGCCGAAAGTCTGCAGGAAGGATGGTTCTGTGCGCCTTCTGCTGGAACAAAGTGCCTTGCTAGGCGCAGCGTGGGGGAATTCGCATCTCGGGGCTGTCGGTAAGAATTTGGCATTTTATGATTGGAGAGACAGCGGATGCGCAGTTTCCTTCTGCCTAATTACTGCAACACACTTGCCCTATGTGGGCGAAGCTGAACGACGTGGCTTGCCCCAATCTGTAGAGTGCCCTAGATAGTCCGCCAAAGTACTGCATGTGCAGTCTCTTGCAGTCGGTCGGCATGGTCCCAATAAGGAGAAGGGTGCCTAGGCAAAACCGGGTGTCGCCATCAGAAGACATTTAGTTCTCGCCCCAGCCGTCCTGGATCCCAAGTTGTCACTGACATTTTGCCAGTTCTTTTCGTCTCCTCCCAATCGCGACTGTCTCGCCTGCTTCAACTTCCGCCGAAAGACGACCATTCGTCGCAATGGAGCACAGTGCGTTGTCGACAGCTTAGCCGCCTCTGGTTTTGGTTGCCGACATGGAAGTTGAGAGGGATATAGAATCACTGGCCTCCGCGAACAACCAAGCCTCCAAAACTCCGAGCCCGAGCCCAGCCAATCCAACAACCACAACTTTGCAAACATGGCAACGGCCGTGGCTGACAACTCATGGCCGATTTTCCGACAGCCGATCGCGCATACGACACTTTCTGGGCCGGCTCGGCGACACGTGGGCCTGGGAGTTTGCCTCGATGATGCTCTCGCTGGCCGGCATGACGGCCATTATCGCCATCCTCAAAAGCTATGACGGCAAGGCGTTTCCCAGAATGACCGGCGGCATATCTTTGAACTCTCTCGTCGCGACGCTTTCTACGCTGTCCAAGTCGAGCCTTATCTTCTCGGTTTCGGCGGTGCTCGGCCAGCTGAAATGGGACTAGTACGACGGCACACCGCGTCCGCTCGACGACGTGGAGACCTTTGACAGAGCGGGCAGAGGTCCGCTGGGCGCCACCAAGCTTCTCCTCGGCAGAACGGCGCGCTCGGTCCCGGAATCCATAGGCGCCATCGCCATCACCTGCGCTCTCGCCGTGGATCCTTTTGTACAGCAGGTGGTGGGCTCGGCACAGGCAGAGTCGTATGTGCCCTCTGGACCTGGCAACGAGGCTTGGACTGAGCGGCAGACAAGACCAGCGTACTTCCCCAGAGACCAGAGCAGAGACCGTACCCCTCCCATGTTTGGCGACCCTCAACGCAATTACTCCGATCCAGATCGGGCCAACTATCTGGAGCGTTTGAACGGCGCCCTTTGGAACGAGGCTTCGGTTTATGGCCTCCAAGCGCACTACCCCTCGGGCAATTGCCAAGTTGACAGCTTCGAGACACTAGAGTTTTGTGTTGACTCAGCAGTCGTCACAGACCTCGAGAATCTATACGTCAACTGCAACGCCGATGCATCGGGATCCGGCCCATTTGGAGATCATTCCTGGCGATTTGCCGCATACCAATCTGGGATGATGCTGGGCGGAAGTCTTTTCTTGCCCCCTCCCGTCAGCAGCCACAGGATTCCCCGGAGGTCAAAGCTCGAGCCCGCGAATGACACCCCATCGGCAAGATGTATCGCAACAAGATGAAGGAACTTGAACAGTTTAAGGGCTACGAGCCTAGGTATGGTCTAGTGCCTACCCAATAGTGAGCAACAGAATGGCTAGTTGATACACCGCGGACAGGTTTGAAGCGGGCCTAATTTCCAATCTAGAAGGCAACTACACCTAGGAGCTGAGAATGAACAACAAAGATACACCCTTCGAGCCTTTCTCAAGAGCCCTAACAGCCACCTCAGGCAGAAGGAAGACGCATTCTGAAAGCCAGGATCGCTGGCAACTGGGTGTAGTTGCAGCTAGCGTCGACCCTCTTCGCATCTCTGTCAGCCTCGGTAAAGGCCAGCTCTTCCATGGCGTCCATCACCAGGCCGGCATTGAAGAAGGTCAAGAAGAGTTCGGCCATGGATTGGTGGAAGTAAATCGTGCAGCATCAGTGTTTGCCGCCACTCGTGCTGGGGAGTACAGCGCCAACCTGCTTCTCCGGCTGTCCGACGACCGCGACGCCCTTTGCCGGCTTCACGTCGAGATATTGAGTCACGAGCTTACCAAGCACTACTCTCTTCTCACCCATCACCGGATCATAGTCGATTGTGATGCTTTTCGCGGCGTTCGAGGTGATGAAGACGGGGCGCAACACTGTTGTAACGAACCTGTCGCTGATCATCCGTGCAGTTAACGACTGGCACGCGTCCAACTTACACCCCGTCCTTCCGCAACAGCTTTGGCACAGAGGCCGCAAACGTTCCAATCTCCGCAATGTCCATGATCGCCATATTGATCAATACGGCGTCGAACTTGCCCCCTGGTCCCTGCTCTTCCTCATCCCGAATCAAGGCCTCCCAATCTTTCTACGCTGTCACATCGAGTTTGCGGAACTTGATTCTGTCCTCATCTTTCGGCTAGCCACTTGTAATCTCTAACACCTTCTCACTCCCGTCGGTAGCGAGAACCGCTTGTGCGCCTCTACTTGCGAGCCATCTCGCGCAGAGCCCGTTGCCCGTGGCGAGATCCAGGGCTCTAGAGGTCGGCTTTGAGACCTGAGACGACAGCAATCGGGTCAGACATGGCTCCTGGAGCACTTGCCAGTAGTTATTGCCGTTAAGCGTAATGCCGGCGTCCCACCATTGCGCGATGTTGTCCCAGGTTGAAAGGGCCTGGCCAGAGAGGGAGGGGTCTGACATGTTGGCTCGTACAGGATTGAGGGAGCAACGAGGGTTGAAGAAGGAGAGAGGACGACTCACTGAGCATGACCTAGTGGTGAATAGAACTGAAGATCTAGTCAGGAAGCTCGTGGCTTGCCGTCGCCAAGCCACGATTTTGCCGGTCATGTATCTCCCCGCCGTGACTCAGGCCGATCTCAAAAACTGCAGTGCACCCTGCGCGCCGTTGGACGACAGTTGTGGCAGTGCAACCATTCTATGCAATCACCAGTGGCAGCTACAGGTACGTGTCAATGAAGGTGAGATGATTCATTCACCGTCTCACGAGTTATTCTTTGCAAGCAGGAGCTGGGAGTACATTTATGGAGTCCCTGCCCGGAAAGCCCTTGTAGGTCAGACTTGGTCCGACGTTTGAGGCACAGTTCGCCATCGGGAAACCTCCAAAACAAACTGGGAAAAAGTAGAGGAAAATGCTGCTGCATATAATGAATGCCCCACTGCCTCATTCATCGGACCTTCTGGTAGAGAAAATATGCAGAAAGAAAAAGGACCCAAGTCCGCCGCTCTGCCCGTCGAGGCGCGCCCACTCGCAAATCGCGGTACCATCCAAAATGTCTGATTGGTACGGAAGGGCAGCCCCGAAGCATGAAAAAGACAGCGATATCAGGGCTTGTTGAGGACGTTGTAGCTTCCAGGGCAGGCCGCGTGTCCTCTCGAGTCTGCAAGGAGCAAGGCAAGGGGTTACGGATGGAGGGATGGCTGACTTGGTTTCAGCAGAGTCATTTCTGGCAAGCTTGGCAATCGCTCCATGCGGCTTGGGGGGGGGACTCCCACAAAAGCAAGTAAAAATACCTCAGCGATTAAATAATTATTGGGCTCAAGGCTGCTACCAGACCGCCCTGCTTGTCAGTCAATCGGTGCTCCAGCATTGCTTGGCAGGCAGCCACAACACTGTCCTGACGTGAGTCAATCCTCAATGTTGTCAGGCGATGCCACTCGAGGCAATGTGTAATAAACTTGGCCTGGATAGCTGACCACCACCGCCCTGCCAGCGCACCAGTGCCGGAAGTCTAGAACTAATCGCCTGGCAGGTCGCCTCGGTGAGTCAACCAACCTGAAAGTTCAATTGAACCAGAGGGCACGGGCTCGGCGCGCCTTCGGGCGTCACCGCATTTATTAGTGGTGTAGGGGCAACACCAAGGATTGGCTTCAGCTTTGCTGCTGTGGTTGATTTCTTTTTCTCTTTTTCCATTTCTAGCCCAGCATGTCGCCAAGGGCTGAGAGCACTTGCATGTCAGGCTGTTGGCAGGCTCGATCACGCCATCTCCTTCCGACGACTTTACGTCATCGGTCGCTAGATGCTGCCCAGGCGTGACGCGACGGGCAAGGTTCTTAGCCAATATCTCGCCGCGCCCAAAAGGCCCGTGGGTCCCAGTATGATGATAAGGCGCGTTGGGCGCCGACGTGATGATTTCAAGGCAGATATGAAGACATGAAGCCCTCCAGGTTGAAGATTGCGAGTGATGTGCTTGCGCGCTCCCTTCAATCTTAGGCACTGACGCGATACTCAAGGCACCTTCTAGCTGCATTTTTTTTTTTTTTTTTTTAGCAAGAACCACACACCTTCAGCATGTCTGATTGCATCCAGCCAGATACAGACGTCGCGGGTATAGGCGTGAGTTACCTACGATTACCCCCATGGCGCAGTTTGTGGTGGTGTAGCTTCATGTTTCTGACAAGCAACCTCTTGAACGCACAGGTTGTAGTGGCATACTCACTGCATAGCATGCTTGTGCTCTTCATATCTATGGTCTTCACCTGGCTGCGCCACAAAGTCGAAGCCAAGCAGGGCACGCACAATCCCGATTTTGGCCTCAGCCCACGGGTTGAGGCGCTAGGGAGCCTGCTGATCCAGCTGATGGATCAGCAGCCCATCCTCGCCGTGGCGCTGCTCGTGGGAACCTACGTCAAGCGGACGCCCACGTCAGCGTACCATCTCAAAATGGTGCAGTATCTAATCAATCTCAGCACCGTCTCCTACGTCGTCACGGTCGGCTTTTCTCCCCGCCAGATTCGCATGCCGTGGTACCGCATCCTCGCATTTTTGGCCCTGATCATTGCGTGGATTGTCCCGTCGGCGCTCTCAACGTGGGACCAGGTCAAGGGCATCGGATGCCCCCAACAAGGCTCCGTCATGCCGCGAGATGATAATGACGAGTTTTACGCCGACCCCGCAATCGGCCTGGCGATAATCGTCTTCATGGTGCTCACCATCCTCCTGGCCACGGCTCGCGCGTTCCGCGCCCGATTGGAGGCTCCGCTGAAGAACCCGCACGACCCGCACGCGTTGCGCGAGGCTGGCTTTGGCCGCCGCTGCTGCCAGTTCACGAGAGCCATGTATTATTTTTATCTGGTCACTATCGGCCTCAGCTTCATCATTAGTAACATCCAAACTATGAGGCGGATGCGCGAGAGGTTCAGCCATCGAGTGGGTGATGTCGAGAACGAGTGGGGGTACGGCCAGGTCCTCGCTCTCGCTTTGGTGCTTATGCCAGCCGTGGAGTTTGCTGCTGCATGCTTTCGTAAGTAAATCCTTTTTTCTTTTTTCTTTCCATCGGTTCGTGGCGAACCTTCACACGGCAGTTTGTTTAATAATTTCATCCGGTTTAAACAGATGGCGTGGTTGAGGTTCTGCAGAACAAAACCATGCGAGGCACGAACATCATGCATCGGCCGCGCCAGGAAGATAGTATGGAAATGCCAGTGGTGAATCCACAAGTGGTCTGAGAGCTTGCGGAAGAGCGCCAGGCAGCTTGGGCTGTGTGAGGGAGGCTGGGTTGTGGAATGAATGGCATGAAGCCGTTTGTTCTTCGGCTCTCGGGTGTAGGGCCCCTATTGCCTGATAGTTGAGAACGGCGGTAACTTCCGTGCTAGATGGTATCTATGGATACCTAGCTGAGCCTGACAATTTCCTCGTATGCGTTTTTCTGTTCCTTGTGATGGTGGGAAGTGGAGAGGCTCCTTTGCTTTTCAACAACACCCTTCACTTCAGCTTTTAGGCCGCGAAATGCCAGCGATTGCAGCTCCCTGTGATGGCTCTTCCTAGTAGGCCTCCTCTTCTTCCTTGTGGACGACCTCGGTACAGCACTCTCAACGCTAGTGCTCGTGGCTACATGGCGTACATTGTTCAGTGACACAACAGCATGCCTGGCCAGAGGTTTGCTCCGAATCGCGATGGTTCCCTTCTTTCCCGTGCTCTCCTCCGGATTGGGCGCCATGACGGAGGCGGTCTTCCACCTGTACCACTCCATCGCCGGCCACCACATGCCAACGGTGTACTCCTTTCCCAGGACGAAACCCGACGGGCTGAATCGGCGTCCCTCTGGCGGCTGGCTGATCTGGCGAGAGGGAAGGCCTGCAATGGGGTGTTCGATGATATGCCCAACCTGTTTCCCTGAATCCCGATCAAGAACTCTCCCCTTGGTCGGAGCCCGATTATCTAACACTACTTCAACTTCTGGCCGGTGCCAACCGACTATGTTGCAGATGGACTCCGGGACGTGCAAGACATTGAAAAGACGGATCCTGCATCGGACGTCCGAGTCTGGATGTTGTCGAAGGACAAGCTCAACGGTGCCGGTTGGGATGGCTTCCATGGTTTTCCCCTGAGCGGCTGCATCTGGGAGGACGTGTGTTTCGAAGGGGTGGTATTCGTCTTCGAGGAACCAGCTGCGATCTTTGGCGACGCTGGGTTGGGTTGGTTAGTGGTGTGTTGCGGTGGAGAGCAAGGCGTTGGGGGGGGCAGCGCACCTGATATTGGAGGTGGGGGAGTAGATCCAGTCGGGGTATATGCCTTTGTCTGTGTTTGTGGGGGACATGATGTTGCTTCTTCTTCCTGTTTCGATCCGAATTTGGCCCAGGTGGCTCAGGGCGCTGTGATGACTGAGAGATGAAGAAGAGTCGAGACAACAAGCTTTCAGGGCAGCGTGGGGTAATTGCAACAGCTAAGACGGCTCAAACATGATAGGTCAGTGTGCTGCCAAGTGGCTATCAGGAATCCAATGACCCGTTCTGTTGTCTCGTGGTGCCGCACTGGGCTCGGAGGTTGACATCGCTACATTTCTTGCCTTTCTCGCCGGAGAGCCCTCTCACACTGCTGAGCCCTGTCCGAAAGCCAGGGGCCCTGAACCCCCTTTCTTTCTAACAGTAATTGACGGCCTTAGGAGGGCCGATGCCGATCCTGCGCTAGGCAATGATCCTCCTCCATCTTTGGGCCTCGGAGTCAAGGAACGTAGCTCTAACGTCTCAAATTTTCGGTTTCGCTGGTATTGTTGGATCTTGTCATCTTGACACTGGAAATCCTACGCACAGGTGTCGTGCTGCGGGCTATGGGGTGGCTCCTGGCGGCAAAACCCGGCCGCGCGGTTGAGGCCTGCGGCCAGGCGTTTGCACGGCAACAACCATTGGTAGAGACGAACCTCAGCTGCGACCTGAATTGGCCCCACTTCCCCCAGGCCGCATTTTGAGGCAAGATTTGTTGAATCTCCACAGCTTGTCAAAAGTGAGGCAGGTACGGCCTAGATGACGGGATCGGATTTGGGCGTACTTCCGGAGCTGCCAGGAATTTGCTCAAATCAGGTTCACATTTCCATCTTGAAGTTAGCGAGATTGATCACTTCACACACATTATCCCCCTTCCCACACTCCTGAATCATCAGTCCATTTGCTCCCGACTGTGGAGTCATGTCACGCTCCAGCGGCGATCGAAGTGCCAGCCGTACCAGCTACGAAGACGAAGAATATGGTCATGTGGATGATTCCCAGGCTGGCGGAACCTGTCAGAAAGAAAGGGGTTCAGGGGGCCCTGGGCTTCCGGTCAGCGAAGCTGACTGGATGCCTGGCACCGCCTGAACGCCAGTCAGCCTCAGCCATGGTGTTGACGAAGCTGAATCCTACGAAGTGGTCTATAAAGAAGGAGGTTCTGGCTTTCAGCCAGAACCTCCACAAGCAATACAATCAAGCAATTGCTGCCCATCGTTTCCACCCATTCCACGGTGCAGTGTTTCTGACAGAACCCACTCTTCCCGCTCAAGTGCGTCAAGTTGCCGTGTCCGTCGACGAAGAATTCTTAGGGAAAATCTTTCACCGCGATCGAGACGCCGCATGCAAAAAAATGAGGGTTTCAAGAAATTTGTTGAATATCTGGCTGATGCTGCAACCTGTCTCAATGAGACGGAAGAATCGGACTCCGATACATCCGATAGCCAGAGTTGGGGTTCCGCGATTGATGAGAGCGACAGCGACTCGCGACACAGCTCTCCTCCTCCGCCAAAGTGGAGACGTTCACGCAGAGAGCACAGCAGAGAGCGCAGAGAGCGCAGAGACACGTCCGAGGCTGACTCTGCTGCTTGTAAAACATCAGAGGATGGCACCGCGTACGATGTTGGCTTTGAGATGGCCAACAGGGCGAGCCAGCCCGTGCCCAAGGGGTGGACCGAACAGGTTTCCAGCATCAATGTAGGAAATCACGAAGTGAAGACAGAGTTACTAGTCATCCACTCCATGGAACATAGAGTGTCCAAGGCCGGGGCAGAGCGAATTCTGATGTTTTGCCCAAACATTTCCCAGCCTGCGAATATGAACGCCGCTCCGGGCCTGGCGGCTTCGCGATGGTTGTAAGTTCCTACACCCGTCACAATGACGTTGTTAAGGCACAAAAAGCATTCTAACGACGCACCCAGGCATGTTCACCACGACCATAGGCATATCAATACCGTCGAACAGTCTGTACGTGTTTTTGAGGTACGGAATTGGCCCCTGGATGTCTTCTTTGCTCCGTTGACTAACTGAGCGGCTAGACACTTGTCATGAGTTGTCCATTGATTGCGCGGGCGTCAAGAGCTCAAGCTTTATCAGTCCTCCGCTCAGTCGAGAGGAGCAGCCAGGACAAGCCTCAGAACTGCTATCCAGTACTTACGTCCCCGTCTCCCACCATGGGTCGGCCATTCATTGTTTGTCACCCATTTCTTGTTCTCAAGCCACCAGCAGATGAACAGACGTCCACGGGAGTGTTCACATCCACCCGGACCCTCAAAACGGGGTACGCGGAGTATGAGGGCGCACCTGAGATTGAGTCTGATCAGATTGTGAGGAGGCTAAGCCTGGGGCTTGGGAACAAAGTCCTCGGGGTTTCCACGGTCTGGTATTTTGTGTTTGGCCCAGGTGAGTTAGAATTGAGGGACTTTTCCTACGCAGTCACTAGGCGAGCATATGTACTGATTAAAAGACAGGATTAATGATCACACTTGCTCCTGTCCCGCTGCGGGAGCTATGTCATGGTATTGTTGAGGACGAGAGCCGGATCGGTCGGTTCCATACCGTGCGGGTACAAAACGATGACGATGTTGGGTCAGGCCGGGAAATTTTTGTCGACGCAATCTGTAGCTACGCAGTAAGTGCTTCTCTTGCCTCTGTGTCGGTGTCAGTGTGATTATGATAGGGGCGCTGACATTCACAGGATTTCATTCGCCGTGCGCTCTCTCTCGTGACTTCGGGAAGGGCAGACGTCACGGCCTATGACTTCCATTACGCATCTGAAGATGAAGACACCCAATGGCCGAAGCCGCTTACACCAGAATCATGGCTTCTGCTGCTTGAGGCCGGGAAGGCAACTGGAACGACGGTCTACGTCCGGGAAAAAGACGGAAAACCCCGGAGCCGTTCCCGCTCCAGGAGACCATATCACCGCTACTCAGAGTCCCCAACTCAAACGGACGCTCATGAACCGCCCGCGGAAAGGACTAACGTTGTTGAAATCGAAACGGAGCAGATAGAAAAAGAGGATATTATCGATATCCTCTTCGGCGGGGGTCGAGACGGACGCGTGCTTGGTAACAAGGAAAATGCTGTGGTGCACCGCAATTCAGGGGGGAGTGGTGGAGAAGGTGTCGCTGAATCATCAGATTCTGAGATCGATTTGCGGTATAGATCCGTGGCACGGAGTTCAATGACTTTGGCGACACGACTCGGCGCGGAAAGCGACTCGGTGGTGCATCCGGCAGTACCTCGAGGAAGGTCTCCGGGCCCTTCGTATCCAGCCGCCATCATTCGTCTTCCGCGTGTGGGAAACAACAAACCACCAACTGCAAGCCTGCCAGAGTCAGCAGGCATTTCCGCCGCTCCATTTCTCACATGGAGAGTCATGAACAGCTACGGCATCCACGACCGCTCTATCACAAACAAGGGCTTCACTGCAACTCAACAGCTTGTGTTGATCCTCGATGTCACCCACGATTCCATCCTCTCCAACAGTTCCGGTGTCAATCATCTCTATTCCTCGGCTTTTCGATGCACCATTCAAAGTCTTGAAGCGCGTCATCGCACGTCAACGACAAGCGTCGTTGGGGGAGCGACCGAAATTCGCGAGTCCCTTGGACAGAACCCTGCAGGGACAGGAGGCGCGCCTTCAGCGTCACCAAGTTTGGATACGACATGCTCCCGAGGATTCTCCGGACAAGATCAACATCGGAGAGACACGCAAAACAGGGAGACAGGATCGACACATGGGCTTCCTGCCTCTCAAGTCGCCCCGCAACTCCCGAACAGGGCGTTAATGGCAGCCTCGCAAGATCTCATGTGGAGATTTATCCCGAAAAACACTGGGTCAGTCAACCATCCCGTTTGCCAAGCGGTTTGGGGCTCGTTTGATTCTATCTTTCGTGTAAGTCATTGTCCAGAATGCCATCACCCTGCTCACAGAGCTGACAGGTCCGACACGCAGCAAGTGAGGTGGGCGGTGGAGTCCTCTGTCCAGCCCAACTCTTGGAGAGTCTGTGACTTCGATGGGAAAACAATAGCAAAGACATCATTCGCTGGATGCCACTTTTGCGCCGCGGGCAAGGGATACTCCTCTGTGTTTGAAGCACTTCAACATGTTCACTCCACACACATCGACTGCCCTTTGATGGCGGGCCGCGGTTCAGCCAACAACACAAAGCGGCCGCACGACGACCCATGCTACGCCTGGGTTCAACCCACTGTCTCACACGAGGGAATCTATGCCTTCGCCGTGTTAGACTTGGCCAAAAGTTTTACGCAGGACATCTCAGAAATTCTGGGCAGACTGAACGAGTTGCAGTGGCTAGTTTCAACAACGGCACGCACTACCCCTGCTCAGGAATCTCACATGGCATCCACGGCCCCTCCAGTCCTCCCAAGAAATCTTGTGTGCATTTTTGAGGAGCTTGTCGAATACTACCTCTACTTTGCGAGCCAACTCTCGCTAGAGAATAGGGCAAAGACCGCGATAGAGAGGAACAATGGAGACGTAGAGGCTGTAGGCCTTCTTGACAGGGCCCTTCGGATGGGCTCTCGATGCGGCACCACCAAGCGGCGAATTGGAGAGTTCGTGCACAAAGCAAGACGAGACATTCTCCTGGCTCGACACGATGTACCTGAGGTCGGCGGTGGTGTCTTCAGCAGCGCGAGCGCCCTTGGAATCCGAGCAGTTGATATCGGCTTCGTGGGACAGGCCGTGGTGGCTTCACTCATGAACAGAAGCACGTACGCGCCGCCTATCCTCCGACAAGAGCCTACTGCGGATGCCTCCGCGATCCCTGTCACAAAACTAGATGTTGTCAAGATGTACACCGAATACATTCAGTACTTGCAATTTGAAGCCGCCCGGAGGCCACGACGTCGGCTGTTTCTGGACATTAGAGCTCTCCAAGACGAACTGATAGCCATGGAATACCAGCTGGACTGCAACCTCAAGTTCATGAAAGTGTATGTACCTAACAATCGAGCTGTCCGGGTACGTTTCTGACATTATTTTAGGTCTACCAAAATTCTGGACGAAGACTACGCGGATTCAAAACGACGTCACAGGCGAGCCCCTGAGCAAGTCAGGCTGAACAACAAAGACTATTACGAAAGCTGAAGAGAATGGTTGTACAAGTACCACGGGGTGGTTGCATTGAGACGACAGCAGATCAGCGTCCTTCAAAACTCGGCAAGGCAACTAGGAGATCACACCTGGCAGCAGATTGATATCATCAGCGAGGATCATGGCAAAGCTATCAGGGTGTTTACCATTGTGACAGTGTTCTTCCTGCCCATGTAAGTAAACGCTCTGCTTCAGCACTCTCCACCATCAACTTTGGGGCTGATCTAGCGGTGCATTTTGGTGATTTGTTGACATTGATGTTAGGACGTTTGTTTCTGGTTTCTTCGGCATGAATACGGCCGACATTCGCGATGTTGATGCAACCCAATACCTCTACTGGAGCATTGCCGTTCCTGTCACCTTGGTCGTGCTCACTTTTGCCTTTGTCTACGGCTACCGCGGCGACGAGATCGACGATTGGATTCGCGGGATTTTTCATCCTAACACTCCTCGTTGGCAGGCACCGACAAGAACATCGAGTGCTGAAGAACGCACCGCCTCCTTGGAGGGCATCGAGGAACCAGTAGGGGCGGAAAAGTTACTTGGCGGGCCACCACCATCGAAGGACCCGGGAGAGAAAGGAGAAACTAAATCTGGCTGGTATCGTCGACTGGGATCAAGCGGAAAGAAGAGGTGGGGGGCGGTGAACAGGAGGCCGACTTGGGCGAGCCAAATGGACCAGGAGGATGTCTGAGCCCCAGCTACAAGGAGCTTGAATGCACGCCAAGAAGCCAGTCTTTTGATGTGGGGGGTATCGGAAAGGGACCCAGCCAACCTATGAGAGCACGCCAGGTTCCGCTGTTTTTGGACCCGATGTCGCACATCTGGCTTCCCCCTCTCCCGTCATAGCAGTAAGAAAAGGCGCGAATAACACTACGACTTCCGCTTTGCTACAATGAGGCTGCTTCGCACTGACACCCTCCAACTCGTCGAGTTCATGGGAGACTTCGACGGCCGATATGCTATCCTCTCGCACACGTGGGGAAGAGAAGAAATCTCATTTCAGGAGATGGTGCTCGCCAACAAAAGCACGCAGCCCGAGGCGGATGCGGTGAAGGAAAAGGCCGGGTACCGAAAGATACGTGGATTCGCAGCTGTGGCAGCAGAGGATGGTCACGAATACGCCTGGGTCGACACCTGTTGCATCGACAAATCCAGCAGCGCTGAACTTTCAGAAGCCATAAACTCCATGTTTCGCTGGTACCGAAACGCAGCGCACTGCTACGTCTATCTGGCCGACATTTCGGACAAGGACGCAGACGCTGACCTCGCCACCCGGACAAGCCGCTTGAACCTGAACTCGAGGAGGGGGATGGGACTTGAGTTGTGTCACAGCCGCTGGTTTACGAGGGGCTGGACGCTCCAAGAGCTTGTTGCCCCTGTCTCCCTCCGCTTTTATCTGTTCGACTGGACGGCTGGTCCAACAAGGGAAGATTTGAGCAATCAGCTTGAGTCGATTATCAAAATTCCCGCCGAGGTGCTCGAGACGGGAGAGTTCTCAGAAATACCCGTCGCGGAGCGACTGAAGTGGGCATCAAACCGAGTGACCACGAGGGTAGAGGACATGGCCTACTGTCTCATGGGGCTCTTCGACGTCAACATGCCGCTTCTTTACGGCGAGGGACATAAGGCGTTTCTACGCTTGCAAGAAGAGATTTATCGAAACACAAACGACGAATCGATATTCGCATGGACTTCATCATCCAACCAACAAGCCTGGTTTGATGATCACCAATACCGCGGCCTGTTCGCCCGGTCTCCAGCCGAATTCGGGGGCCGCTCTGTTCTGCTGCATGCCGAGCCTGAGGGCTTCATACCACCTTCGACTCCAACAAGCTTGGGCTTTAACAGTCACTTTAAGCTTCTTCCGATGCACCACTTGCTGAAAGTCGGCGCCCAAGAGTCCTTGAATCCGCCGCTGGACTCTGTTGACCCCCAAAACGAATTCCTCGCCATTCTCAACGTATCCGCGCGAGATTCAGGTTCACGCTACAACCCACGAAGAGCTGTAGCCATCCGCTTGAAGCAGCTGTCTCCTAATGGGAGTGATCGACAGTTTGCACGCGTGAAGCCGTCAGTTCTCTACACTTGGTATCCGGACAAGGTGCCCGAGGGTTTCATTCCCAGGGCAGAACTTGAAAGCGTATATATCCGCCAGGTCATACGTGTTCCCAAGAACCACGTCTCTTCACGATGGTCCGGGTTTTCCGTCAGGGTCCATTCACGAGTTTGGAACCCACCGCACTGCAGGCTGTGGGACCGACACACCGAGGAGACAAGGGATTGCGGCACTACGGACCGTGTCGATATCCGCTGCCCGCTTGGTGCAAGGTATCAGAAAAGGGTGCTCGGGGTTTTAACAGTGGAGAAGCCTATACCCCCTGCGGACAGACACAAACCTCGAGAGCAAAAGAGCGACCCAATACACTTGTGCCTCGCTTATAACCAGGCTACAAACACTCCCATGGTCCGGACACAACGGCTGATCCTGCTCCATCCCAGAGAGCTCAATTTCCGCAACATGAACAACCCTAAAGGGTCGCTCCCCGGCGAAATGGGCAGGATCGAACTTGGGGGGGACTCGGTGCGTTGGAGGGCCTGGGGTCTTGGTATCGACGTGACGTTGGAATGGGAGACTACCGTTAGGGATGAAGGGCTGATGGCTGTGTTGAATGTGGAGTTTGACTATGCTTCTCAGTCTTCCCAGGCTGGTTAGGCTCTCCACATAAGGGTGATTGACGTTTTCAAGACGGAGACGACGATGCCTGTGGAATCATTTTACAACCCTTCAAAGTTCCAACTGGCAAAGTTCCAAATCAATGCTTCATTGTGTTCCTACCCTGAGCACGGCAAGTCTCAGACCCAGCCACGGCTCACCTCTGCCCTCGCACCAGTGCGAAGCCGTTTCCTCTCTCAACTGAAACTAAACCAACGCAGTCAAGCTTTCCGGCAAACCAAGACAACCAAATTGAACCCCACGCATCCAAACCATAGACGGATTCGAGTCTTAAAAGTACCCCTTTCTCGCCACCTTCCTTCCCCAGCATGTTTCGGGGCTGGTCGAACCACCCATTGCAACTATGAACGACGACGGCGAGGAATAACTTTTAGGCAAGATCCACCGTTCTCGTCGCAATCCATCATATCGTGTCTCAGAATCGATTCCCCACAGTACTCGCCCCTGCACCAAGCCTCCTCCCTCCCTCAACGATACGGACATGGTTTCCGCATATGTGGCATTGCCAATGCGTTGGCGGGCGTTCATCCACGATCTTAGGGGCGGGGAGCCTCGGGTGTCTTGTGCGTCTCAATTGCCTGACCATCGTGGTGGCTGTGTGAGCGGTGGGATATTTATGTGTCTTGGCTGGCGGTCTACAGGGTCAGAGTCAACTGGGCTTCGGGCACGAAAGGGGGCTCAGGGGTTGGCCGCGAAGGGGACCCACTTTTGTTGTACTGGGAAGATGACAGACGCAGCTGATGGATATGTGGGAAGGATGAATTCCTCAAAGTGCTTTTGGTGGGTGCATAAAGAGGCTTAAAGGGTTCAAGGGGAGTGTCAAAGAGGGTGGGAGAAGTATCTTATTGTTGACGGTGGTTGAAGATAATGAGCTATCGGGGCACCCAACCACCTCCAGAGGTCCCCCTTACTATACATTGCGGAATAGACAACCCTTTTGTCATTAGGTCGACAACCTGGACGTGGAAAACCTCTCATGACTTCGGCTTTGGGCCAGCTGCCATTTTCTCAAGTTCGGGTTGAATCTTATTCGAGGTCGTCTTCTGTCTCCTCGTCCCTCGTGACAGTGGGTATCGTATCGTGCTCCCTGCCTCTCGAGGTGAAACTGCCTTCTCGACGCTCAGTTGACTCACAGGTCCTGGATATTGGGTAGGATGAAGAGCGGTTAGAGAGGGTTGGAAGGGGAAAGCCGGCCGATGAACTGCGTCACGAAGAGCCGCTTGCTTGAGTTTTCGCCTTCTCCGTGCTGCCTTTGCGAGCTCACGAGGCATTACAGAGCAATTTAACCCGGTGTTTAGGTCTTATCGCCACCCATGAATTTTTAAAGACTCTATGAAACTTACATGGCCCCCCATTCCTCAGGCTCCGTCCAGCGCGTTAGAGGCGTCACAGGCGCCACTTCCCTCCTTGGCTCGTCCTTAACCTCCAGATGCCACTCTGTCAACCAGTCAAAAAAGCCTCCTCAGGTGTTGGATCTCCTTCTAGAATCTCTTGGCTTCAGAAGATCAACCGTGACCCTGTGTGATGGGCCAAGCACACGGTATGTGCCCGACTCGTCGATCATGCAGCCTCTCCGGCTGAAACCTGGGGAGCCTCATGTAGATCACCACGGAGAATAGCATTTAGCCAGGACCGATTCCGGGGAAAAAGCACCTCCATCTCTCCATTCAAAATAAAATAAAAAAAACAGACAAGACCCAAAACCCACAAAGGGTCTCGGTGTTTTTCGACACCAACTTTAAGATCGCCACCGCCACCACCACTTCCGCTCTTCCTCTCTCCAAACCTAGAGCCAAAATGATCGCCCAAACCCTCGTCACTCTCGCATTAGCAAGTAAGCCTCCACAATCTCCTTCCCCCTACCACCCTCTAACTCCCAAACTAAAATACCATCAAGCCCCCTCCCTTGCGGCAGCGGCCCTCCGCATCTTCCCCCTAGGCGCCTCAGTAACCTACGGTGTCGGCTCCCCCGCCGGAAACTCCTACCGTAAACCCCTCCTCGACATCCTCGCATCCGCCAACCACACCGTCACCTACGTCGGCCGCTCTCGCAACGGAAACTTCCCCAATAACCAAGTCGAAGCCACTTCCGGCTTCGTCCTCTCTCAAATCGCAGCCGCTGCTCGTATCGCGACGCCGATGTTCCTACCGAATTTGATACTCATCGAGGCGGGTACGAATGATTGTAACAGCGGAGCGTTGGTTACAGATGCAGGGACGAACATGACGGTGTTGATTGAGGATCTGTGGGGGTTGAGCCCCGGTGTTACGATCGTGGTCGCTGCGTTGGGAGTGAACAAGGTGGAAGCGCAGGATGTGTGCAGGGTGGATGTGAATGCGCAGTATAGAGGTATGGTGGAGAGGTTGGCGGGAAACGGGGGAAGGGTGGTGTTGGCGGATATGAGGTCGGCAGAGGGGTTTACGGTGGAGGATTTGGCGGATACGAGACATCCGAATGATAGGGGGTATGCGAAGATGGCGGTGGTTTGGAATAGGGGGATTGGGGAGGCGTTGGGGAAGGGGATGGTGGGGATGCCGGTGGGGGATGGGAATTCGTTGGACGGAGGAGAGGAGATGGTGTTGGCGGTTGGGGCGGTGAGTGCTGGGAGGATAGTGGTTTCAGGGGTGGCTGAGATGTGGACAATGTGTTGTGTTGGATTTCTTTGGTGGGCGGCATTTTCGACATGAGCAGAGTCTGAATTGAAGGCTTCTGACTGCAGCACTCCGGCAACTCTTTGTCGCAAATCGGCGGTCGAATGCATGTTTTTGGCTGAGCCATGACAGCGTCTTTCGCCGCTTCGTGTCCGTTGTCGCTCGTGTAAACCGGCTGCCCTTCGACCAAAAAAGAAGCCAGAAGAAGCCATCAGCTTTCTACATATTTCACAGCTAAACTAAGAAAAAAGAAAAGAAATAACAGACAAAAGAGGGACACCAAGTGAAAACAAACACATTCTTGTATCCACCACCACCCTAAAGGCGAATGATACCCCACATCCGCCTCGTGTAGGTAGCTCGCGACTTCTCCTTTGCAGATTTGGGCCGGCTGGAGGTTACTGCAGTACGCATGCGATCTCTTCAACATCTACCCCGTTGACAGAGGCAGTTTGGAGATACTGCCTCGCTATTAACGGAACCTGGAAACAAAGAAGACATCCTCGTAATGCGGGGGCTAGCCTTGATGCGCATGCCATAGTGTCACGGCACTGTAAACCCACAATTTGGGTTGTTAACCTGCATCTCTCATCACCTTTGAACTCCAAAGAGCCTAATCCCCGAACAGGTCACAATGGTATGCCAAGTGACTCAGGCCCCGAATCGCATGGTGTTGGGGGCTGGAATGACGAGTGCTTGAAAGAGGCTCCAGGTTGTTTTACGGGTCTCGTCGCTGAGGCGCAGACAATGCTTTGTGTGGGCCTTTGTGCATGGCCATGGGGTGGGGAGGGGCAAAATATCGGTCAATCAAGCCAATTGAATCTCAGGGAATGAAGAAAAGCAGTTGCGACTTCGCACATTTGGCAACTCAACCCGTACTTGCTTGTATCTAGTACAAGAGTGCATGTGGTGGTGGTGGTGGTGGTGGTGGTGGTGGTGGTGGTGGTGGTGGTGGTGGTGGAGTTTGATTGGCTGGCTGGGCGGTGCGGTGTGGCTGGGCGGCTAGAGGGAAGGAGCCCGCGCTTGCTGGGGGAACACGATCCCCGCATGTCAGAGCCTGGTCTTCTTCAACTCTCCTTATAACATCAATTAACCTCATTTTCACAATCATATCTTGTCAATTGAAGCCCTTGGGTCTAAATGGACTAGCCAGCAATGGACGAAGAATCTGGAACGATGGCAGCGTGGGCGGCGCTCGGGGCCGCTATCGTCGCGCTGCTCATCGCGCTTGCCCAGGCAACACAGCAGTATGTCGCAACCGCGCAGAACATGAGAAAATGCGAGAAATCAGTCTGGGGCCCCATGCCCGGCCATCCCGGACGTCGGGTGTGGGTCTGGCACCAGCTTCGGTTCCGCATCGTTTACGACATGGCCAACATCTTCATCCCGACCGATTACTGGCACAGTCCAGGAAATGCCCGCCAGTTTCCTGCCAGTCGTACCACCGTTCTGCCTGCCCCGTTCGACCCTCCCTTGGTGAACCCCGACCCCGAGGGCGCCGTGCAAAGCTACTCGGAAGCCTGCTGGGTCGGTTTTGCCCGACAGCTGAGCTATGTGTGCCCGTCAGCCGTCCGTCTGGGTCTGTTGACTGGCGATGTCGATCGGCTCCCGGCCGACCTTCCCGTGGTACCCATGCAGATCAGCGTCCGGGATCTCATCGCCCTTGGCTTGACCACAGGCATGTCTCTCCAGTACGCCAGTGGGGACCACGTCGAGATGAGCGGCCCCTCGGGCTTGATAAAAAGCAGCGACCATCCACTGCTTGGAAAAATGGTTCACTTCACTGCTTTTTCCGCGGCTCCGCGGGGTGCCCTGAAGGGCCTCCTCAATGGCGATATTAGCAAGTCCTGGCTTCGCAGACTTCAAGGCATCGCCTCAGTGGCCAAGCAAGAGTACGACATACCAAAGCGGCGGTACTATGAGTCGCTGGCTTTGCGGTGGCGGACATATGCTCATCAACTGCCCCAAAGGCGAGACTCAGTTTCAGCCTCGGAGGCTGGCCCCGATGAAGTGACTCACCTTCGCTTTGTGGATATGCAGGGCGCAGAACACGCCGTGCCCGCCGACGAATGTGAGACGTGGGAGCTTCTCACCCAGACTCTCGAGGCCAAAAACATCGCAACAACCCCATACATCATTCGAGGCCCAGAGAATAAGGCTGTGCCTCGCAAATCTTGGAAGCCTCTGCTGAAGGTGATCCGCAAGGGGGATCTGCAAACAACCTTCAAGATCGTACAGGGAGACTACATCGATCCGCGCCCAGCAGCTCCTGCCCATGCAGCCACCGAGACTGAAATCCATGCAGACGGACAAGAAAGCTCTGCCGCGGTAGAAGTGCCGGGAGATGGCCAGGACGGAATCCCGATGGCTGACTTGCACGAGGCAAGAGGGACACCGTTGCCGGCGGACAGGAGCAAAGAGCAGCCGGATTCTCTTGGAACGAAATCAAATACACCGCCTCCTCCTTCCGTTCAGAAGCGTAAACTAGCGCGAGCTTCAAAAGGACCCCTCCTCGCGATAACATTCGGAGAGGATGCGACTCGATCCCGGCAACCCAGGCCATACGCCCACGCAGCCGCCGCATCCAGCCCATCTTGGGATTCGAGGTACGACTCATCAAGCAGCGAGCGCTCCTATGCGCGGCGCGTGCGGCCACGCGCTGCGCCACGGTACGGCGCGCCACGATACGACTCGCCACGGTACGACTCACCACGGTACGACTCGCCAAGGTACGACGCGCTACGGCACGGCTCGCCACGGTACGATACAGAAGAGTATTGGCGGTCCAGACAGTCCAGAGCCTACGTGTCAGCAGACACACCGAGAGTATCCCTGCCGCCGCCGGTGCTGTCCTTCTTCTGGGCCTCGCAGCTAGATGTCGAGCTGGGATACTGGGCCACGCCGTGGTCTGAAGGCATGTACTCGAGCTGTTGCAGCGCACTCCCCATGATGGTCGACATGGCTCTCGAGGGGCTGAAGCGCACGGCTCGCAAGGCCAACGTCAAGAAGACGGCAGACTCAAAGAACAAGCATCAGCCACCGGGCAAAAACAGCACCAACGACGCTTCAGCTGAGAGCAAGCCCGAGGAAATCGTCTACGCTGACTTCCACAGCTCCGTCGTGCTCGACGACCTCTGGGTGTGCCTCCGCAACGGCGACCACACATGGCCACCATACGCCATCAACGCACGCGGCGGCGGCCTCGTCGACATGGTTCCCGCGTCTTCTACTCCCTTGATCAACTTCTCAGCCTTCCGCGACGAGGAAGAGAAGCTCCCACCCCTCACTCTGCTTCGATCCGTCCATGACGCACGTCTTGCTGGCAGCAAGTCGAAGCCCAAGACGCTACTGCGAGACAGAATTCTGGAGCTCGCGTCCATCGACTTGTGGCTCGCGCACGCTTCGGTCACAGAGAGCATTGATGAAGGCGAGACGAATCTTGTTTCAAACGCGGCGGCTATGGCTGAGGAGATTTGGTTGGAGTTTGGGTACGCCATTATGGATACTCGAGATGAGTCATGGAGTCGCGATGGGGGTGACTGGGCTGTCCGGGCGCTGGCAAAGCGAATATGTGAGCACCTGAGCCGGGAGCTGTCGTCGCCGGCTGAGGTGTATTTTGCCTGGGTTGCATTTCTGCGCGCTGTCAAGGTGTTGCAGTGTATCGATGACGGTCCAGATACGTCGACGGCTTTGCGATCGTTTGAGGACGACCTGTTGGTTTACATGGTGTAGTGGTGCATTCAGGAGATATTGGTCGTTTCTCTCACAAAAGCCTCGCTTATACGCGACAACTACCCAACCAAGACATCGCTTACAACAAAAAAGGCTCGGCCGATCCTGCCGAATCGACAAGCTTCCAAAGCTTCCATGCCCAGTATCAGGGGCTCCCGAATCCGGGCGCGACGTGCCGCGAGGAACAGGTCACGCCCACACTTTTACGGAATAATATCCATCCCGGTGGTCCGGGTACCCACTGACAGCGGGAGACGAAGCAATTCTGCATAGAAACAATTTATCAAGGAGTTCAGCCGATTGGATGGGAGATCCTCAGTCGTCACTCTCAACTGCGGAGCACATCTGCCGAGCGAATCGGCTGTTTGCCGTGGCCTTGGTATTCTCGCCCCAGTACAAAAACGTCAAATTGTTATTGATAGGTATTATGGTGGTGTGCCATGGCAGTTGGGCGCTGGCGTGCTGGCGGTAACTGGAAAGGGGGAAGAGGGGATAGGAGCGTCGACCACTGTTGCTATGAAAGGCGCAGGCTCACACTCCCTGTCCTCATCCCCCTTCCCCGGTCCTCAACTCCCGTTCCTGACTACCGAGCCAGCTTGTAAGACAAACTTTGTTGACAAACCCCTGAACACCAAAGTCAGTCGTCATCATGCTCTTGTCGGCTCTCCTCTTCGCGGCGCTCGCGGACGCCCAGGGGTTCATGAACGGGCTGAACCACCTGCGCTTCGGATGCTCGCAGATCACCATCGAGCGGCTCGACCCCCTCGTCGACCCCGGAAAGATCCCCACGCCGCACATGCACCAGGTCGTCGGCGGCAATGCTTTCAACGCTACCATGCCCACGACGGACATCGCAGAGGTTGCGACCTGCACGACTTGTGGCCCGGCCGATGATTTCTCCAACTACTGGACCGCCAACGTGTACTTCAAGGCGAAGAATGGAAGCTACAAGCGCGTCCCTCAGGTGCCGAACCGCTTCTTGTTCAACGATCGGTTCACCACCCAGACCAACGGTGGCGTGACGGTGTACTACATCTCTCCTGGTGCAGGCAAGGTGACTGCGTTCAAGCCGGTCAGTCTCCTCACATAAGATCTCAGGGCGTCACGACTGTAGAACTAATCGAGAGCATAGGGCTTCCGCATGTTTGTTGGCGATGTCAACCGCAGAAAGTCCCTTTACAAGTCGCAGAGCTGCTTCCGCTGCTTCTCGGCCAAGAACTTTGGCGGCGACGACGCAGCGCCGTGCATGGATGCCCGCCGTGACTTTGAAGGTTTCCCAACAGCGGCGTGCCCGGGCGGTATCCGATCAAACGTACTGTACCCCACGTAGGTTGACCTCCTCTACCCCTTAACTTGGTAGGGGTACTTACACTCTGCAGCTGCTGGGACGGCAAAAACCTCGACAGCCCGAACCACAAGGACCACGTCGCCTATCCCAGCTCGGGACCTTCGAACTTCCTGTCGACGGGCAACTGCCCTTCCAGCCACCCCGTCAAGATTCCGCAGCTCATGTTGGAGATCATCTGGGACACCACGTCGTTTAATGACAAGTCGCTGTGGCCTGCTACCGGTCAGCCGTTTGTCTTGAGCACGGGCGACGATACCGGATATGGGCAGCATGGAGATTACGTCTTTGGGTATGTCTCCCTCCACCAGCCATCTCCACCCTCCTCTCTTCACTTTCCCTCTCCTTTCATTTTTCTCCCCTGAGGTCTTGTGGATCCAATTCCCTCCCTTCTCCCCCATTGCCGTCTGCGATGGATTTTTCCGAACTGGTACTGACACCAGGTAGCTGGAAGGGTGACTCCCTGCAGAGGGCCATGGACGTGCGCAATGGCTGCTTCGCGGCAGATTGCGGCAACCAGAAGAGCCAGAACATTGATTCGGCGAACCGTTGCCAGATCACGAAGAAGGTCAGGGAGGAGGTCGACGGCTGTAAGTCAAAGGCAACAAAAAGGAGCCATGAAAATTGTGCTAATTTATCGCTTCAGGGTTCGACATGCTGCCCGGCATGGACATGCAGATGAAGAAGGACTAAGAGTCGGGTCGGTGCCGAGTCCAGCCCGCCAAGCTTTGGCCTGCCTCGCCCATCATCAGCAGGGGAAGGCGCAGGGGTGGGGGGGGAAGGGGGGGGCACTGGACATTTTTGGAAATCTTACCACACTCGTAGATATGACAATGGAATTCATCTCCCCAATAGTCCTCATCTTCCGTATTTCCAACAATCTCCTTGTCCTGTCGATTCTCGGCTGGGTGTCCTCTCAGCAAACAGCGTAAACCCTAACCCCCAAAAGATGCCTCGGCACGAAGCGGGGCATGCAAAATCCTGTCGCAACAGCCAACCCGAAACTCACCTCCAAAATGTGACATCGTCATCACCCTTCACTCACTTTTCTCCCTACACTCACCGCAACACCACTGCTCATCAAGATGGGCCCCCAACCTGGGCAAAAGACGGTGCTCATCACGGGATGCACTCCTGGCGGCATCGGCCACGCGCTGGCCCTCGAATTTCATTCCAAGGGTTCGTTCCAACTTCCCGCTCCTCTCCCTTCACATGCACCAACCCGCTCCCGCGTCCCAAACCCAATTCGCAATGCTAACCCCCCGCAGGCCTGCACGTCATCGCGACAGCCCGTAACACCGCCGTCCTCACCGAGATGGCCGCCCTCGGCATGAGCACCCTCGCCCTAGACGTCACCAAATCCGACAGCATCAAAACCTGCCACGACGAAGTCGCCAAGCTCACCAGCGGCAAGCTCGACATCCTCGTCAACAACGCCGGTCGCACCCACACCCACCCCGCCACCGACATCGACCTCGATGACGTCCGCGAGACGTTCGAAACCAACGTTTTCGGCGTCATGGCCATGTGCGCTGCCTTCTCCGACCTTCTCGTCGCCGCCCGCGGGCTGATCATCAACATCGCTTCTCTCGCTGCCATCACGCCCTACGTCTTTGGATCCGTGTACTGCGCCTCCAAGGGCGCCGTGGTCTCGTACAGTCGTACCCTCCGGTTGGAGCTCAAGCCCTTTGGCGTGCGCGTCATGGTAGCCATGGCGGGTACGGTGCGCTCGCAGATTGCGAGCAAAACGCATCGGACGCTGCCCGAGGGGAGTTTGTATCAGCGGGTCAAGGATATCTTTGAGAGGCGGTTGACGTTTTCGCAGAATAATGCGACGGTGAAGACGGAGGACTTTGCGAGAAAGTTGGTATCGCAGGCGTTGAGGGGGGAGAGTCCGCTGTTTTTGAGGAGCTGGTTTGGAAGGCCGGATTGGTTTTGGGGTGGGGGTTGGTCTACCGGGGTTTGGGCGTCGACGTGGATTGGAGAGTGGATTTTGGATACGGCGTTGTATCGGTTGATTAAGCTGAATCGGTTGGAGGGAATTTTGAAGGAGGAGGAGAGGCAGAAGAAGTTGAAGTGAGCGAGTTCGAGTGAGCTCAGTGGGTAGTTTGGGTGAGGTGCTTCGCGGGGTGGTACGATAACTTGGAGAGGTGCGGGGGTGCGAATAGGAGGCGACTTTGGCTCAATGTTTGCCTGTTTCAACATTTCAATGGCAAACAGCTCATCTCCTACGCCTGCAGACGCCTCGCAGATGTGTGTTCCTCGAGGTTGCGTGGTCGTAGAGCTTGGTCCTTGACAATGCGACAGTGGAGGTACGGTAAGGTATCACAAAGACATGGTGGTCTGATGGAATTATCCGGAGTGGGTTTAGGTAATTGAAAGTCGCGATTGGACAGCGTTGATCATTCCCCAACGCAAACGAGCCGACCCACTGACCGCATCATTCCAGCATCACGGCCCTTGCGACATGGCGACTAACGGACGAGGGGCCAACCCTATTTCGACATCGGATGCCTCGGTGCCTCTAAGAACCCGGTCTTCCGCCGTCGCCACCCTTACAATAATAGCCCTTCCCAATTGCCATTCCTCACTTCTTGAAACTCAGACCGATTGACCACACAAACTCACCATCGCCAAAATGCCCAACAAGGAACCCGACAGCATCAAACAAATCCTCTCCTCCTTGACCCCCTCCGACCCTACAGCCTCTCCCATCCGTGCCCCTCTCCGCATCCATTTCCCAGGTAAAGCTCCCTCCTTAGTCCCCCCACCTCTTTTCACCTCACATTCTAACCCACCCCAGAAACAACCCTCACCACCCCGGGAACCAACCTCCCCCGCTCCTCCTCCTTTTACACCTATCCCCCATCTTTCTCCGTCTCCGCCCTCGCCCTAGATAACCTCTCCTTCCCCAACTGCGACCTCTCCCCAACCACCAGCACCGCTTCTCACTCCTGCTCCTCCTCCTCCTCCTCCTCCTCCTCCTCCTCCTCCTCCTCCTCCTCCTCCTCCTCCTCCTCCTCCTCCTCTTCCTCCTTCTCTAGCTCCTCCGGCGATGCCGACTCTAATAAAACACCACACTACCTCATCGCGGCGCTGGATATCGACCCGCCCTTTCCTTCCTTCCCTGTTATGGGTCCGCTTTTGCATTCACTGCAGGCGGATCTGATGTTGGAAAGCGGGATGGATATTCCCGAGGATGGGTTTATTAGGCTTATTGAGGGAGAGGGAAACGGTGAGAATGCAGGGGAGGTAGTTCCCTACATGGGTCCTGCGCCGCCGGGTTGGAGTACGCCGCATAGATATGTGTTTGTGATGTGGGAGCAGCCCCAGGGGGTTACGGGGAGGAAGATTAGGGAGGAGATGGGGCTGGAGGGGGAAGAGGGGGTGGGGGTGATGGAGCGGGCGAGGTGGGATCAGGAGAGGTTTGAGAAGCGGTGGGGGCTGGGGAGGGTAGTGGCGGGGAATTATTTTGTTTGTTAGGGTGTTGTAGAGGTGGGAGGGTGGGGATGTCCTGAAGACTGGTGGTGTTTTGGAGGACGAAGGAAGGTTCGTGGAGCACGGTTGGAATATTGAGAAATTCAGGGAGCTCGGACCGGGGGAGGAGGAGGGGGGGGGGGGGAGGGGGGGCAAGGGAGCGGTGTGTATCTGCATTAGGAGTGTTTATTATCATCGACATTACGGTTATTTTTCAGGGGCATGGTTGGATCAGGTCGTTCAAGGAGACTTAAAAGTGGTCTCAAACACGCAATTTGGCCGTAGGACCTCAGGGTATTGACGTCACTTTTTGAAGATTACTACAAAAATGTGCCCCTAGCAGCAAGTGAACTTGAAGCTCACAGGACCCTTCCCCCCATTCACAGCCAGCTCCCGATTCATCGTCCTTGATAAGCTGCGATGTGTTGCCAGCTTTTGCAAGGTTGCCGTTGTGCCTTGGCCCTTGGTTCTTTGGGCTTGTTTGTAGTTGAAGAACACAAATTCAGCGAGACGGGTTCGCTAATTTTGATGTGCAAGGAAGTATCAAAGGCGGGATATCATCCGTCTTGAGATGCAGAATTTTGTGGAGGGGTCGTGTACACCAGAGATACCCCAGAAGAGAATGGCCTTATCCTCACGGAACTGGATGACCAGGCGCTTCTGGCGGCTCGGGAACGGGTCGGAAGCAATGAAGTGGTGGCTCCCCACCAGCACGGTGCCATTCTTGTCCAGGTCGTACCAGTCTTTGGTGCTCATTTCTGGATTTGTCGTGCTCCCCGGGGAAGCCGCGCTTAGCCGGAGTGTTTAATGGGTTTTATTAGGGTACCTCTAGCGCCCAGAGGGCACGCTAACAGAACACCGATTCAGCTCTGTAATAACTACAGAAACCTCTCCCTATTCCACTTACAGGAAAGGGGAAAACCTCGCCCGGATCCCAAACCCCCCATTCTACTCCCTTTAGTGGGTATTAGTAATACGGACTCCCCTTATCTAATTTAAACTAATAAGGGTACACGTGAGTTGCTTAACGTGCGGGCAGCCTAATTAATCCTTAGTTGGTTGTTGATTTAGCTCGACGCTGGCTGGTCTGGCTTGCTTGGCTTAATTTGGTGATTTTTTTTACTTTGCCTGTTTTTAATCGGAGAAGGCCAGTTTCCGTCAGAAACACAGCACCGTGGATTGTGTGGAAATAGTGGGGTTGCAAATGGCTTGATCGTATTGCGTGAGGTCGCTTGTTGAGGTTCTGGCTGAAAGCCAGAACCTCCTTCTTTATAGACCACTTCGTAGGATCCAGCTTCGTCAACATCATGGCTGAGGCTGACTGGCGTTCAGGCGGTGCCAGGCATCCAGTCAGCTTCGTTGACCGGAAGCCCAGGGCCCCTGAACCCCTTTCTTTCTGACACAAGGGCCGAATATACGCAAAGAAGTGAGACCACCAGAAGCGTTCTAACAAGTGCCTCAGTTATGTTTTTGTAAAGACAGCCAAAAATATGTTGGATTCATTCCTCCTTATGAGTGAGAGTTAGTGATCCTCAGCTACTCCTCTCCACACGTATTCGCGCACTTCCAGTTTCAACCCCCATATCCAGCATTGCCGCCGCCCCAAGAGTGATAGTCTCTTCGCGGAAGAAAGAAGACGGAATTCTGGCCCAGAACCGCTTGTGGGGCCTTCAAGGAGGGGTTTTCTGTCGATATGTTTGTAGCCTCCGTCTGATTAGACGGAGAGCCACCGGTTGCGGAATCGATGTCTGTTTTGCCCTCAGCAGCAGGCCGGATCTCACTGTCTGGCGCTGCCGCCCTTATGATAGCTTGATGAGAAAGGGAACTTTTGGGTCTTGGGGGCGGCTCCCAAGCTGACGGCGGGACCTCGATGGAGCCATCGTAGCGTCGTTTCTTATTCTTATTACCAATGGCAGATGAGAGCATCCTGTCGCCGTTTATGTGGGCGCCTGATATTATTAACCCATCACTGAATCCATAGAAGAGGGATATTTGTATGGGGGTGAGAAAATCCTTATCCACAGCGTCGCGATCAGCGCCTACTCGAATCAGCGCGTTCTTGACGCGCTCACAAGCTTGAAACTTGGAAGCGACGTGGAGCGGCGTTGAACGATGGGAATCCGTAGCTAAAATGTCTGCGCCGTGCGTGATTAGCAGATCAACCACACCAGAATTTGATGATTCGACCGCCAGGTGTAAGGGTGTGTAGCCCTCGGGCCCTCTCATCCCGGGGTCAGCCCCAGCTTCCAGAAGCAGTCGGACTACTTCCAGATGGCCATACTGGCAAGCTAGGAGCAGAGGGCTCATTTCGTAGTAGTTCAAGACGTTGGGACTGCAGCCATAATCCAGCAACATCTTGACGATGGCCGTCATGCCCAACCAGGAAGCAGTATGCAAAACGGTGTTCCCCTCATTGTCGGCTAGGTCGAGTTTGGGGACAATGCTGGCCAGTCTTCGTAATTTCGCCACCGCCTCGTGTTCTTTCCGCTGACGGAGCTGCAGCTCAAATGGTGTGTCGCTAGACCCAAAATAAGCGGCTTGTATGCCATCATGATTGGAGTACGGTGGCGTCTTCCAGTCCATGTGTGTGGCCTCCAGGACCGGAAAAGGAAAGCCGGCGATACTAGAGGAGTTTTCCACGCTCTGGTTGTGTTCAAGGGCGGAAACGAGACGACTGCATGCGAGAGCAAGTGTGACAGCGCAGGATGTAAGTTGGTTGTCGCATTCAATGTGAGGACCCATACCATGCCCCCTGACTTGGGCCACCTGCTCCGCCTCGCGTAGAAGGGAGCGCCACCGTGGTCTTCGCTGACTCGACGCACCTCTCCTGGCGAGGATAGCCGTCACCCTTCCCGCCAGATGGATGATTGGGACCGGTAACATGACGTTCTGTCTCGCTTCAATAGCCTGCTGACGCAATTTTTCAGCAGCCAGGTACCAGAGGAACTCAATGTCCAGGCTCGCGCCAAATCTGGATCCCTGGCTTTGATCAAACAGCCGGTGACTTTTGATCAGACGTGGGAGACACAGCGCATGTGCCAGTGTCTTGATGATCATCAGACGGCCAATGTTAAGAAAGTTGGGGCTTTGAAAGAGAAGGTGTCCTTCGGTGAAGAAGAATTCTCTGACGGACTCGTGGATGAACTGAACAATGTGAGTTCCCAGTCGGTCAACCTTGACTTCAATGAGGCCGCGGGAAATGGAGCAGATATTCCGCTTCATTCGTTCCAAGTCGATGTCCCACACAAGCGACAGTTCGAGGCTGTTTCTAGGCTGTTCCCCATACCCGGCGTTGAGCGTTTGGATGGTATCGTCAGAACAAACTAGAATCGCATGCAGACTCTTCAGGGGGATAGCCGTATTGGACAACAATATCCACTGGATCAAGCGAACCGCCGCAGGTCGCTCATTAGGGCGAATGGTGCCGATAAGAGTCGAAAACAACGGAAGGAGGTCACCCGGCACCTCCTCAAGTGACTGCTCGATTTCGGATGCCGCTTTGCCTTCGTCGACGTCCCTGAGAACATCGTCAATCACCATAACAACCCATAGAAAGATGCCTGATGACTTTTCTAGTATAAGGTTGCGCAGGATGTCGACGGCCCGAGAATCCGGCATAATACCATTGGGGATTTTGCTTCTGATGTAGAGCAGAATATCGTCCGGATTACCGTCCTCCACGAATATGTCGACACTTCGAGCTGTCGTGATTGTCGGGTAATGGCGACTCGACAGGCAAAGCTCCAGCCTTTGTCCGGCTGTCTCGGCAGCTTCGAGAAGCGTCACGAGATAACGAACAACCCCCCTAGCGCCATTCCCCTCACACTCATCGAGAGCATCAATAAAGAGCACAACCGGTGGGGCAGAATTTGGTCTGCAAGACAGGCCGCTCATAAACAGATTCTGCAGCTCTTCTTCGTCAGGAGACCACCAGCCTGCCGTAGGGACTTCAGCCATGCCACGGTCTGGGTGCAACTCCCACTGCGATTTGTAGTGACGTATGACGTGAGTTTTGAAGTCATCATCACGATCAAATAGATCCCGACACAAGGTTAGCATCATGCCGCGTGGACTTCGCTCGAGAATGGTGCCGCGGGCGCTGAAGAAGAAGGCGCCGATCACTATTGCCTCTGTTTTCTCTCGAAGTTTTGCTCTTCTGACTGCTTGTTTCATCAAGGTCGACTTCCCCGTTCCGGGCTTTCCCTTTACCCACAGAAACCTGCCGCGTAATGTGGGGTCGGAACGACTTTCCCATCTCTGGTAGACGTCGTGGGAAAAAAGCCAATCGCAAGTCTTGGATAGAGGATCTCTGATAGCAGATTCCCGGTACCTCATCTGTGGGAACGAAAGTGCTTGGGAGCAGTCTTTTGACCGAGATCAGTACATACACAATGACTCAAATAGTGGGAAAAAGTATTGGCTTACGAGTTTCGACTGATGTTTTGTTAGCGCCTGAGTGTCTACCATGATGCGTAAATAGGAGATTCTTCTCACCTGGCCGGAACTTGGAAAATTCGCGAAGCACACTCGCCACTTTCACAAAACCCGGGTCATTCATACCACTAAAGCGGCACATTTCCATGTGGTTTGCGGCAATGGTCTCAATCTTTTCCCTTGGGTCGTCTAATGAAGACGACGTGTCTGGCACGACTTTCTCAGCAAGAAAGCCAAGTTTGACGCCCGTAAGTGGTCTCGCCTCCTGAAAACTCTTGACCTGGAACCCATGGGTTTGCCACAAGGCAACGAAACTCTCTCGGCATAACTCTAACTCTGGCGAATTCAACCCTAGAGCTCTTATGACCTGCTCGTTCGTATTCATCCTGAGGATGTTCTGGGCCACTTTGCGGACAGCATCCCCGATTGACGCGAGCCCTGGGCTCCCACGATGAGGAGTCCCCATGAAAACCACACCGGTCGTCGAAGTGAGTATGTCACGGTGTTCCGCTATCCGCGAGTCGGAGCGACGCAAGACCTCTTTGACAATGATTCCGCCGAGAGAATGAGCGACGAAGATGATACAACGACCATTGACCCGGTGCCTCAAGAGCTCGTGTAGCAGATCCCGGGAGTGCGAGAATATGCTGCCCCGATCGACCGATAGATAGCCTCGTGTGATAACACTATCGTACCCGAAAGTCAGGATGCGTGCGGCTGGGCAGTACCTTGGAAGCAGGTCCTTCGGCCAAAAGATTGCTCTTGTGAGGTTTGTATCTCTGGATGGGTTTCCATCCATCCTCCGCCGCTTTGAGAATGGGGCAGACGAGGAGGAGGCGGGCAAGTCTTGCGAGGACTCGCCGTCATCGTGTCGCCATGTCCTCTCAGGGTGGCCTTGAAGGCCATGTACAAAGACGATGCTTCATGGAAGAGAGGTTAGAGGATGTACAAACTTGGATCAGATCCACATTTTTGAAAGTGGTACTACTTACTCGACATTGGTGTTCCCTGAAGGTGGGTCGTGGAGAACACTCAGGCCTGTCGGCGCCACCATCGTTCTTGCTCAGCGGACTTTACACAAATCGACGTTGATATCTTCTATGTTACTTCGGGCGGCTTTGTTTCAACAAGTCGCAGTGGTAGTGCATGACGCAAATGGCGGCGAGCTCGTGTCCTCCTCGTATGCCCTCGTATCCCGCCCAAGGTCTGTGCCTAAAACGAAATGGGTGAAAAGTATTGGGTGTCAATGGAAGGCTGTGCCGGCTAGAGGCAACGACTCAATTCTGCCTAGCGTGCGGGGTTTTGTAACCACACTCAAATGCACGTGCTCTTTTATCGGGAGAGTTGGGGGCTCTTCCAGGTTGCCGCAAGGCTTTCCACTGGATGGGGGCTACTAAGTACCTTGCCCTATGTCTTCTGTTACCACCAGCACCGTCGACCCTACTGTCCCGTCCCTTGATCCGTTATTACCACCGGAGCAGCCACAGCAACCACACTTGCATCAACAGCCGGCTTCCCATTCCCATCCCCGCCAGTCCCCGCCACCACCGCCTTAGACTTCACCTCCGTCACACTCCCACTGTCACCCCCCTCACCACCCTCCAACCTAAACCACCTCGCCAAATGCAACATAACCAACGCCCCCCGCATAAACCAAACAAATCGCCGGAACAATCCACGGCGTCATCGCAAACTTGGCATGCGACTCAAACCTCGGCATAGCACTCAACAACATCAACCCCACCCCCAGCATAACATTCACACCCGTCGTAACCGTCTGCATCGGCGTGCTCCTCGTATTCATCCTCGATATAACATACAGCAGCGTCATGATGATCAGCGCCGCGCCCGACAGGCAAAACACGTAGATGTACACGAGGTTGAACCGCTTCGCGGCCGTTTAAGAACCTTATCCGCTTACTACACATTATTAAGTTGGACGCCTCACATAATACTAATGGAGTAACGGCGTAGAATAGCTGAGTCTATTTCTCAGCATGATCGGGAAATGGAATATTAGAGGGACCCCTGCCCGAATAAGAGGCTGTTACGACCCACACTACGGTAGCCAAGAGGGCGACTGGTGCGTAGAAGCCGAAGGGGTAGGATGCGAGGTTCCGGTAGAGTAAGAAGCCGCAACTAAGGGGTGCAGTAAGAGGGGAGTTTACAGAAGCAAGTCCTCACAGATGGGGGTTCACAATATCAACGGTTGTATATCACTATAATAGGCAGTAGCACTCTAAGTAATTACACAGTAAGACATAATTAAAGTTAGTTCAATCGATAAAGCAAATACTTATGTAAGGAACCAGAAGGGTCCCTTACTCTACTATAGCTATAGTGATGGCTTCTTATACCGAACAGTATAAGGAATCTGACTATACAGGACAGTATAATCGGGGTACTAAAGTACCTTGATCACTGTGATCACTGGGCCCTTAGTGTTGAGCGGGGTGATCAATTTGTTAGCGTGCTCACTGTGATCATTCTTGGAAGAGAGTGAGCACAGTGATCAAACAGTGCGGGGACACGTCGGTCCGCGCCGGCCACAAGGGCGGCCTGCAGGTCGTCACAGAGGCTAAACAAGACAGCTAAGTCTTTATTACAGTAGGATAGCTTAGAGGCCTCCCTTAACTCTAGCCACATGGCAGAAAGATACCTTAGTGTGGAACCTTTGCATGTTACCGGGGTTGTGATTTTAGTTCTTAGTATTTAGTATTAGTTTTAGTTTTCTTAGTTAGTTTAGTATTAGTTGCTTAGTGTACTAAACTAAACTAAACTAAACTAAACTAAAATACTAATAGGATTAAGGTTATATATTATAAACCCTTATATAAAGCTAGATTATAATACTGTTATGTTAAAAGGTCAATATAGTATAGGTTTTTTAAGTAAATTCTACCATATTCTATAATAATTGGCTACTGTCTGGGACCTTGTTCGCTACTACGATCTGCACGGCCGCCGCGCTCTGATTTTTTCTCTCACTCGGGGTCGATGGAGTGGATGGATCGATCTTGATAAGCTCAGTGGATAGCCAGAGGCCATTTCCGGGTTGCTCGCTTACAGTTGCTCTCGCAATTCGAGTTCCAGTCTCCATAAACTCACAGGTATTGTCGTTGGCAAGCTGCGCTTGACTGATCTCTCGGGAACAAAAGCAGGGGACCTGTCCTGGTTGAGATGGCTGTTCAAACAAGCGACGAGGGAAGTTTGAATTTGAAGTGGATTCGGGTGCTGAGAACTTTAGACGTTGGCGCGGGTCTCCCTCCTCATCAACCTATCTGAACTCAAGAATGAAAGTGATGGTACAAACTCCGAAGTCGCAGGGAGAACGCTACACACATGTAACTTGAGCGATATGCAGAGATGGATGAAACGAGGAGTGAAGAAATGAATATACCGTGTATGCTATCACCGCCTCCTTTGAGTATCAAGCTCAGCGGGCTGGTTCCCAGAAGAGCTGCCACCATAGCCAGGGGCGGAGTCAGCTGTAACAAGGCCATGTACCCCTCCGGGTAGCCCCGTGATCATCGCACCAGGACCAAGCTCTTTCACCTCGTTGTTCGAGTCGAGCTCGTTTGGGAACGCGCCAACGGGTACTCCGTTCCCGTCCAGCTCGGCTTTATGCCACTCCCCCGGTCTGCTCTGAGCTACGTTGGACACCGTAGCTGCGTTGGCCGCTTGTTTCTTCCGATACCACAGAAGTACCAGCACGGCGAGAACTGCCACCGCGACGAGCGGTATCGCAATGGCGACTCCAAGCCTCGCTTCACGACTGAGCCCTCCACCTCCGGTCGACGCTTCGGGTAAACCCGCCGTCGATCGAGATGAATCGCCCGTGCCCGTCCTTGTCGGATCTTCCGTCGTCGCCTTCGACTCAGGCGTTGAAGAAGTCCCTGTGGAGGAACCGCTGGTAGAACTTGGCGCCGTGGAAGTCCGAGTCTGGCTGAGGGTACTTCCCCCAACACCCACAAACGTCTGCACCGAAGCCGCATTACCGATGGTCGCCCCGGGCAACGAGAAAACAGCCTCCGCTGTCTGGCAACACCGCGTCTTCTCCGATATCGACTCGCAGCAATACGCGGCAGGCTCCGCATACCCTTCACCGACGCACTCCCAGACTTGCACGCCTCCGGCCCGAAAATCATACGCCGAGGTATTTCCCCTCGCCGTCTCCTGGCTCAGCTGGCAATGCTGCGGGCAAAACGGGCTCTTCCAGGTTGGGTCGGTGCATGTTCCGCGGGCGTAGCTGATTCCGCTGGTTGCGGATGTGCCGTCAATGAGACACAAGCCGGAAGAGAGACAGGACGACCGACTGCCGCAGCACATGCTTACGGGGGCGGAGGAGTCGCAGGGGATGTCCGCGCTTGGGTTGCCGTTGGGGTAGTAGCATCCATTTTGTGCCTTGATGAGACTTGCAAGAAAAAGAGTATAGAGCGCGCGGCTGAGTGTGCGGGGTCGGAGTCCCATTGCGGGGGGCGATTTATGTCGTGGTATGCCAAGGTGAGTTTGGCAGAGACTTCGTCAGCTTGAAGGATGAACACGGGAGGAATAAACGCGTTTCGTGTTGCGGGAAATTATGGGGAATCGCCGAGAATATGTCTTGGCGCAGCCTGGGTTGATTTTGCTCCGGACCAATCTCAGAGCCGGTCCCAAGATTGCACTCCATCAGTCGCAGACTTTTTTTTTCTGGCCCCTGTGACAAGCACGGCATGTTCCGATGGTCACACTTGCCGCAAAAACGTAAAATTGGGCCAAGGAAGAAAGAACCCCTGTAAACTGTGTTTTGGGCTAACGCGCATCAGAAGAGGAATCCTGTCAGAAACACTGCACCGTGGATTATGTGGAAATGATGTGGGTTGCAATGGCTTGATTGTATTGCTTGAGGTTGCTTGTTGAGGTTCTGGCTCTGGCTGAAAGCCAGAACCTCCTTCTTTATAGAAAAAACACGGTAAGATTCAGCTTCGTTAGCATCATGGCTGAGGCTGACTAGCGTTCAGGCAATGCTAGGCATTCAGTCAGCTTTGCTGACCGAAAGACAGGGCCCCTGAACCCCCTTTCTTTCTGACAGGGCCTGGCTTCTACGTGCTAGGGCTAATGTCAACAAGTAGCATGTTCGCGGCGAGACAGCACTCAGCAGCGCGGCAAGGAATATTGTCGGTATCTTGATCGACGCAAGGACAAGTACAGACGGAATCAATGGTACGATTGCACTTAAGAGCGTTGTTGAGGGAAATTTTATCGACATTGCGAAACTCCTGCTCGCAAAGGCAGTGAGTCCAAACAGGCCCCTAGCTCAACGCGGTCGAGGTAGCTCCGCTGTACGGCTGGCAGTCGAGAGGCAAGCTAGCAGCGATGATATGGTCCGCCTCCTACTCATTCACCGAGCCGACCTGCAGGCGGACGGCAGTCGCTGTCTGCAGATTGCAGCGGAGAAAGGATCCCTACAAACCGTTCAGATCCTCGTCGCAGCCGGAGCAGATGTCAACTCCCCAGCCCTCGGCACAAATGAGAAGGCGGCACCACAGGGAGCAATCATGTCAAAGAATACTGACATCGTCTACACCCTACTAGGCGCTAGGGCGGATATCAACACGTCCCCAAGCCCGAGGTGGGGCATGGCAGCGCTACAAGCAGCCGTTAGCGTAGCCCACAAGGACATGGTGCGTCTTCTACTCTCACGGGGTGCAGATGTCAACGGGCCACTAAGCAGATCCCGTGGAGCAACGGCACTTCAAATGGCGGCCATGCATGGTTACCTTGCCATTGTCTTGATGCTCCTCCAGGCGGGAGCCGATATTCATGGTGCAGCGGCAGCAAAGGGGGGGCCGAATAGCGCTCGAGGCCGCTGCAGAGCATGGGCACCTCGATGTCGCTTTCTTACTACTACGAAATGATAATAATACAGATGCAAAGGGTGTCTAAATACGACCCAGACGAGCGTCCAAGCTAGCCTCTTCCAATGGCCATTTTGTCCTTGCCCATATGCTGTAGAACTGGGAGAGATCCACAATATCAGCCTCAGCCTCAGCCTCAGCTTAACCGTGAAGCGAATGTGGGAGGCAAAGGTTTCTTCGCCTGATTTTCTAAAGCAATATCTTTAAGTTTCTAGTCCTTTTGGCGACATATCACTGGCTTATCCCAGGCAACATACCGATACCTATTTTATTTATGCAAGTTTACAGGCGTTGCAGCGTTGATTTCTTTATGATTAGTAGTTATTTTCTGTATCTAATTACCTCCACCCAGCCTGGCTCCATAAAGGATTTGATTACGCCTATTTCAAGCTTATAGCCCGAGCATTACTCCCAGATTTGATGTTGCTTTGGGCCTAAGCGCAAAAAGTTGGCTAAGCCACACCCATCGAAAGCGGTCAGCATCCTGGAAATTCACATACCATCAAGCAGGTAGAGCAGACTTGCTAAGAGGGTTTTACGGTATTCACGCACGGGTCAATTGGCAGTATAACTTCAGATAGGACAAACACCCTTCGCTGGGATATTGTGTACTGTCCCAAGGCATGTACTGAGACATCCATTATTCACTGGTATACTATGGGACATCCCATCAATGTTTGGTATATCATGTGCCATCCTAGATTCCAAGCCGGGGTATCATGTACCATCCCAAAATTTGAGCTGGGGAATTGTGTACCATCGCAGGGAATGAACTGGTATATTTTATGCCAAAATTCGGGCCCAAGACTAGCTCAGAAGCTGCAGCGCCGTACGAGTAGCTCTGGCGAACGGGCCCAATTCTGGGCCCCACAACAGTTTCACCCTAGCTCACGGAAGAATCAGGGAAAGCTCAGGACAAATCAGCCACAGCTCACACCACAGCTCACACCACAGCTCACCCCAGCTCAGGAGAAGGTACGAAAATGGGAATTTTCTGTGCCCAGGTTCGTCGCAGACAACTAGGCTGTAGTTCCAATTGGTGCTCCAGTCGTCGGCCCGCGTCCATCCCGCCCCCCCAAGGCTGAAATGATTGTTGCAGCCACTCAAAATCGCCACAAAACATACTCCAAAAGGGGGTCTGTTGGGACTAAAATTGCAGCGATCAGGAGGTGTGATAAGCGGGGGAAAAGTCAGATGACGATGAGGCAGCGCTGGTAGGAACAAACAATTCAGGGGCAATACCGCGAAATAACTATGAGGGGACTATCTCACTGCCAAAACCATCTCTGCGCCCTCTAAAATTCCTATCAGCCCCCAAACACCTCCGAACCACCACTATGCAACTATGCAGACCTGCCCCTGACCCTCCCGTCTCAGAGCAGCTGTTGCTCAAGGCGAGGCAGAGTGCGACTGCGGGATGACAACCTGGCTGCTTCCGAGATCTTGGGCAGATGGCTATCGTACTTGGACTGCCAAGTGTTGAGGGCCTGTGCAAACGCCTGAGGAGTGGCCTGGCCCACTCCATGTGCAACATCCCAAGCGACGTGGTACATGGCCACCATCTCGACGTGGGTGAGGTCTTTGCCGTCAGTGCGGATGGCCAAGACATCATTGACTTCGTTTCCATCATAGCTGGGATGGGTAAGACCGAACGCGTTCATCAGGTAATGGGCGCGGCGGTTGGCCTAGAGATCGGTTAACAGCGGACAATAACAGGAATTGGGGGTGTCAAAGAGCGTAAGAACGGGAGGAGAAGCTTCGAGTGTCCGAATTTGGCAGACGGTGGGAAATGAAAGAAGTACAAGAGAGAAAAGTGTCATTGAGGCCAAATTGCGGCGCGTCAATCATATGGAGGAGAAAGGGGCTGGAAGGGATATTGACTTACACGTTGCTGACTTATAAGTGGATCAGGGTGAATGTGGTGCCATTCGCTCACACCGGTGTATACCGAAGGACGGGCGATTCGCAGCAGCCGAAGCTCCATTCCGCAACGACGTGAGAGATCCGAGATGTCGCCCATTGGCGGCATGATGTGTCCTCGGATGGGATCAAGCGAGTCCACCAGCTGGATGGAAAACATATCCCAGACAGGATCAAGAAGATCTTGGGTCATGGTCAAGATTGCATCGCAGTGGATGATTGCGCCTCCAGACGGGAGGAGGGGAGGCCGCAGCGGCCAGAGGGGAAGATACGGGCGCATCTGCGGGTCGATGAACTGGTTTCCGAAGAAAGCGAAAAAGTCTATGACATCCTGGAAGTCTGCCATAGTGATACGCTGTGCGATGTTGCTGTTTGGGCCCTTTCCGCAGCGGACGACTACCAAACCACCCTCCTAAGGTATGTGAGGTCTGGGAATCCGCTGCAGATCGTAGCAGTTTGGTAGACTGCGGTTTCGGTTGCTTTGTTGGAGTACCCAGTGGCGGTACACAATCTTGAGGGTGAATGGTAACTTGCGGCCTGTCAGCTCATTCTTGTCGATTGTGATGCAGCCGATGTCTGGGTTGTTCCGGGTGCGTTCGACAAGGCGCTGGCTCTCAATGTCGGCGGGCCAAGTGTTGGCGCCGACAAAGGTGATGAACGGCTTCGGTCCGTCCCAGGGGAAATACGCGGCGTGGATATTCTTGTCCTCTTGGTTCGGCTTTGTATGCCGATACTTGTAACAGAGCTTTTTGTGAATGGACGCTCTGTAGTTGGCACAAGCCTGGGAGCAATACCAGATCGCACGGCACTGGTCGCAGGTAAATACCGGGTTAGGATCGCCACAGCGGCAACAGCGCTGTAGAACGTCAGTAAACGCGCTTCAACCTGTAAAATATGTTGATCGTCTCCTAGGACCCCTTGAAAATATCCTTGCATGGGGGGCGTACCTTTTCCTCATCGGTTCTCAACGACGGGACATGCTCCATCATATATGCCCGGCGCGGGTTAGTGGTCACGTCGACCAGCTTGATTGTGTCGTTGGACATCCTGCATTCCGATCAGTCTCAGCCCTCAAGGTCAGGTAATGCGTTTTAGAGGAATGGATGATATTTGCAGATATTGGACTTACTTGGTGGGTGTTTGGTTGGTGACGGGAAATGAGCAAGTTTAGCTTGCGGGGGCGACATTGGTTGAGGTTGGGAGAGGGAAGGAGGGAGGGATGGTGCTCGAAGCAGCGTCCCACGTCGGGGAAGAGGGAGGCAGTAATCTGATGAGGGGATATATCTAAAAGCCCCGTGTCGACGCTGCTGGAAGTCAGTCTCCTCTCCACTTCTCGTCGCTTCTAGCTGAATCCGGCAACAGACAGCTGGGAGTGGAAAACAGTTACCTTACTCGACCTTGTCGGTGCTAAGGGGTATATGCCGGTATATGCCGGTATATGCCGGTATATGGCTCGGCCGAGGGTTGAAGGTAGCGATGGGGAAAAATGGCGAAGGTGAAGACGCCGAGGGTAGGAGGGTATAATAGGGGTAGGATAGTAGTGTATGGGAGGTAGGTGGATTGGTACTAGCACTGTTGAGGGGTGCAGTCAGTATTGAGGTGTGCTTGATCCAGTCGGGATGTGAGGGATTTATATTCTTGTTGGAAGGGGACGACCCCGTGTTAGTGGCCAGATCGCATCTGATGTTCCCCTGAATCCTCCTTACCTGTGGTGGAGCGAATAGATAGGATGAGCCCCTGAAACTGAGACATCTCGACTCGACGGAAACCATGGCCCAATGGGGGGAAAGTTGGGATCGCGACGAAAAAAATCTGTCACACTCGCTCATAGCATCAGATCGAGAATTCAAGTGAAAAGAGCCTCCACATTGGAGTGATCACCAGAGTCAAGAGGACGAATCGGAAACAGCCCCCTAGCAGCTATATGGTTGGAAGACATGTGCTAGGAATTAGCTTCGTCAATAATAGCTATGTTGATTGTTGAGTCGCTGAGTCTCGGTCAGCCACATGACCGAGATAAAGAACATTGTCAACTCACCCGAAGTCTCTGCAATGTGCATAGGCCATCCCATCCTGTAACAGAGCTCAACTCCTAATAACAAGGCAAAATAATTCCCCTGCCCCAACAGAAACCCCATGAATCGCCACGACGTCTGGAGATGACGACATGCTCAAGAATCCGGTGGAGACTATCCCCGAGGTGTCAGGAGCGTCGTCAGCACCTGGCGGCCACCCCCTGATGTACCCTGCTGCGTCGTTCGTGGTGTTTGAAGTAATGCTCCTAATATTACTTACTTCGGTTAACTTCAGTATGGCGGTCTGCTCTCTCTGACACTGGAGATGTCTCATGGCATCAAAGGTCCTCGATCCGGTGCTCGAGGTCGGGGTGGTCGTTGCGGGGACGAAGTGCTCTCCTATTAGAGAAAGCTGGCGTCTGCGTTAGTGCAATCCAGCCCGGTGGCTGGCAGTGTCTTGAGATCGTCAGAGAACTTAAACTTACTGCTAGCCGCCCGAGGGGTGAACGGCGCAGCGCTTGCAGCCTGTGAAGCAAAGGTTGACTTCTTGGGTCCTTGCGGCTGCTGGGATGGATGGTTGTAGGCCACGATTTCGACTTTGGTTTTCACAATTCTGGCGAGAATTCTGTTGCCTTTCGGAACCTTGCGGCAGACCGCCGAAGGCTTGCCATACTAGGAGCCATGCCTGGCGACTCCGCACCATGTCGCAGCCTAGTCCTTCCCTACTGCTAGTCTAAGCTACCACTTGATACGGTAATCAAGGGAAGAACAACGAAGGTTGTGTATCTTGTGTGGGATGGGTACGGTTGGGTGAATGAGCGTTGCCGCCCAGGGAGATGTTGATGATGTTAGCTATATACCTGAATGGTTGAGGACTGCTTCCTGCCACGAACTGGGAGGATGGGAGGTGTCTCAGGGGCTTTTTATACACAGAGCCGAGCTGGTCTGCCAGCTGAGTCTCATCGTAGGCAAACTCAAATCGCTGTAACTGCATCAATGTTTTTTGCTCTCTCCGTAAGACACGCCCGCTTGCCCCGGACAAAACAACTCAAACGGCATCGTGTTTGATGTTGTGATTTTGTTTTCTCTCGATGAGCGAAGAGAAAGTCGTCGAAATGGTTTGATCTTTGTGGTTTGATAGCTGTTTCTGCGCTAAACTGTCTCGAAGATCAGGATCACAGATCGATGCTCGTTTCCCTCGATGCTTGCCCCTGAGCAATCTGTATTATCATGCCTCCTCTATCCAAACACCAGGACAAACACTCGCCACGGCATCTCCTCCCCTTCTTTGTCCTCCTCACAGCGTACCAACACAAGCATAATTCTCCGCCGTCAAGTTTGTACAATCCGCCTTCGCGCTTGGGTTCCACGCAATAATCTGCCCCTCTTCAACGTGGAACCGAGCGGCAATCGCATCACAGGTCTCCCCCTGCTTGACGTAGTAAAAACTGTTGCAGTTCTCCACCATGCCCGGTTGATACGGTAACGGCGTGGAGAGTCCGTTTCTGCCTCGCGGTGGTGCCGTGACGGTGAGGGTTTTCGTAGTGATGACTGGAATGGGGACGCTGACGGGTATGGTGACAGGGACAGTGATGCCGCTGACTACCACCACTGAGATGGCGCTCACGGTGAGCGTTGCTTGTGTGCTGACTGTGACCGTTGTGTTTCTGCTGACAGTGGCTGTTCTCTCGGTGCTGACTGTGACAGTTGAACCTTCGGTGATTGTCACGGTAGGTCCAACAGTGACGGTTGGCCCGACTGTCACTGGGACTTCGATTGTGATGCGTCCTTCGCTTGCTGCGATGCAGAAGGATTGCTCTTTCGGGAGGATGTTGCAGGGCAACTCAATGGATGGATTCTGTGGAGCAATGAGTCAGCTCATCGCCGGCCTGTCACGGAGGGGGAGAGCATTCCAACCGCTCGATGATCGTACCCATCTTTGAAAGTCAGTCATTGACAGCTCGAAAACCCTCTCGACCTCCGGGCATGTCCATGTACCATCATTATCCAACCACCAAGCGCAAGACTTGACCGTGTCCGGGGCGTACGAAAACTTGGGTATCGTGTTCTGCTGAGCCCTGCGAAGATTGATGCCCCTTGCGCTGGCTAGACCAAGCGCGGCCGCGCAAAGCGCCAGATGTTCTATGCGAGGAATCATCTTGGCTTACATCCCGGAACGTGGCAGCAAAACTTGGCTCAGGCTTGGCCATGGGAAGCGGAGAGGCAAGCCTTTTCAAACCTCCGAAGGGAGCTTACGCCCTAAAAATATGGCGAACCGAAGCTCACCCAAGCTCCCGGGCCCCTCACGCGAGGAGCCAACCCCTGGATATTACTTGATGACGACGACTGAATTGCTTTCGCCTCGCGGGTCAAGATGAGCCCAAGAAATTTCCTCCTGCGGGGGCCTTCGAACTTTCGGAGAATCCATGACTTGGCAAGCGATATTTGGAGAGTGCATCGGCTGAAGCTCTTGTTGGGTATTGGCTGGCGCGCATGAAATCGCGTGTTCTGCCGTGGATGTTGACTTCTGCCGAGGGGTTTCAGCCTCAAGGACATCCTGATCAAATCGGGATTCTACCGTCGCGTCGCCTTCCCGTACGAGCATCGCCTCGCTCGTTGGTTAGATCAGGGGTGACCCCCAGTCCTCAACTCGGTATATAGACGTATCTTGGCGATTGGACAAGGAGAAGACCTAGGACTCGAAGTCTTCCTCTATGAATTACATGGCTGACTTTGCCACAGTATCTTGATACCCACAACTGGCGACGGCGAGCACTTCCCGCGGATGGATCGACGATACAAGATATTCCGAAAACGTAGAGTGTGGGTTCAATGGCGCTCTTCGCCCTGGACCCCGACTCGGTTCTTCAAAGAGGGGCGAGAGGTCGCTTGTTCGAGGCCGACTTCGGCTCCTTGGAAAGACATGTCTTCTCGAAGCCTTCAAAAGGGCTGTCGGGTCTGAGTCAATCCCTTTTTTGAGGGCGGCTTGAAATGCGGGCGCTGCGAGTGAGGGGAGGTTGTGGGCGCTGGAAACGCTCCTGTGAGTCGCACAAGCCAGTCAAATATCGAATTTGTTGTTTACTCTGGAACTTAACCCCTTGCTTGCATCTTAGATCTTCTTGGGGCATCTTCTCTAGGAGAACGCGCCGCTAAAAGGGTCTGATTGTGTTGTCAGCTCCATTCAACCCCAGAGAGACCCAGCTATGTTGTAGTGGGCTTTGTCTGGGAGGGCGGCAAAGCAACTTTTCTCCCGAGATGAAACGCTCCAAGTGCGTGCGTCGATAGGCCAGCGATTGTGCGAGTTGGTGCGCATGTCGCGAACGATTGCTCGCCTTGGAACCACTGGTCTTTGGTGTTTTGACACACGGCCCCAAGGCCACATACATCGAGAGCTAATCCCACAAAGAGCGGTGGTTTTTGGAGCTTCAAGTGATCATAGGCGCGACCTGCTTTCAGGACAATTGAAGCCAGAAGGTGGAATGCAGAAGGTCCAAGGTGAGCTGCATTTGGGGACGCTTGGGCCATGGTGACATTGTCTCGCCTGCCCTGGCCAATGGCGGGGTCAGTCAGGAGCTCGGGCCTGGTCTTGCCTGCCGGACATCCCAAACAGGCATCCTCGAATCGATAACAACTCGTCAGCGCACCTCTTAAGGTCCAGCATCTTCCCAAAGCGCACGCAGCTCAACGTCATCAAGCAATTCATCAACCGTTTGAAGAGATACCTCAACATGGCGCCTCAAAGGCATCTGAAGCAGCTGTTCACAGCGGGCCTCCTGCTGACGGGCGCATTCGCAAACCCCTTGCACAAGCGAACCGACGATGATGAAGACGACGACACACCTCTCCCAGTGGTGATCTGGCACGGTAGGTCAACACCTTAATCAATCCCCCTGAGACGCACTCGGTCTAACAAGTGATATTACAGGTTTGGGCGATAACTACGCTAACCAGGGTCTCCGTACCGTCGGCGAGCTCGTCGAAGCCGTCAACCCAGGCACCCTCGTCTATTACATCCGCATGGCCGACGATGCCAACAGCGACCAATCCGCCACCTTCTTTGGCAACCTCACCGATCACATTGCCAAAGCCTGCACCGACATCGCCGCCCACCCGATTCTCTCAACGGCGCCTGCCATCGACGCCGTCGGCTTCAGCCAAGGCGGCCAGTTCCTGCGCGCCTACGTCCAACGCTGCAACAATCCCCCAGTCCGAAGCCTTGTCACCTTCGGCTCGCAACACAATGGAATCACAGCATTTAAGGAATGCGCAACAACCGACTGGATCTGCCGCGGTGCGATGGCTCTCCTGAAAGGAGGCACCTGGAGCAACTTCGTCCAGTCTCGCCTGGTGCCCGCGCAGTACTTCCGCGACCCCACACAATACGACAAGTACCTCGAGCACTCCAACTTCCTCGCCGACATCAACAATGAGCGCCCGTTCAAGAACCAGACATACAAGGAGAACATTGCAAAGCTGAAAAATTTGGTTCTCTACATGTTTGCGGACGACACGACTGCTGTCCCCAAGGAGTCCGCTTTCTTCGAGGAGGTCAATGGGACTGAGATCATCCCCCTGAGGGCGCGCAAGCTGTACTCGGAGGACTGGATTGGTTTGAGGGAGCTCGATCGCGCCGGTGGCCTGACGATGCGGACAATTCCCGGCGAGCACATGAGGTTGACGGACAAGGTTCTGAACGAGACGTTCGCTGAGTTCTTTGGGCCCTTGAAGCTTAAGAAGGCTGACAAGCGCCCCACACACCTCGGGGATGGAGACCTCTGATTCCATGTGTCGGTCGTGTGTTTAGAGTTTATCGTGTACAGCAGGTTCTGGAAATACGGTCTTGGTGGAATTGGGCATCGATATTGGGATGGGCGTTGAACTGGAATCAATACATAGCTGCAGCTGCCGCTTGTTGGTAGTTTCTTGACAGGAAACAATTTATGGCCTCCAACTGCGTTGCAATCTGCATCTCTTGCCATGTAATGATCCGACGGATTGTTGTGACAAAGTTCCACAAGCGTGGCGTGTCTCCGACGACAAAACACTTGTTGGAGGGAAACCACATGCTGGTGGCACAGCTCTGCGTGCAATTAATTACGACGCGGACATTGGCGTTTCTCAGTTCGGCTGCCCTGCCCGTGATGCATGCCTGAATCTACATTATAGCCCCTTGAGTTCCACAGCCTGCCGACCCCCTTCAACCTCTTTCAATCACATGCTGCACGCGTCCCAGTAGAGTGGACTTGGTATCCCAAGCCTGTCAGAAGAGGGGCAGGATGTGTGGTTCGAAAGAGAAGGCACGGCGCCTACGGCTAAATTACAGACGCGTTTGGCCCAGCATTTGCGCTGGAGCTTGCTCCATTCAGAGACGATCTCTGAGGTTCGGAGGGAGGGCGCGGGGTGGGGTTCATCCGCGGTTGCCCGGTCCAAGTAGCGAAAAAACGCGCCTGCACTGCGGTGCTGAGCGGGGACTGCGCTCACGAGGAGGCTGGAAAGAGGAGGAACCTCAACAAAATCCTTGAATGCACTCCTTGCCGGTGCGGAGTAGCTCGGCGCTTCTGCAAGTCGGGAATGCAGACAATTCAACCCTTGGGCGAGGAAATGCCCTCTCTTGAAGGCCGCCCAAACGAACTGGAAACTGCGCTCCCGTTGATACGTCATTGTAGGGGGCCCTTATACCGCGCACAAGCGCTAAACAAATGCCCTGTGCGAAGGCGGTGAGAGGGTGCAATGCCGCCGAGCGGCCCGGGAACCCCACTAAAGCACGCAAGACACGCGATCTGGGCCACCAGAGGGCGGAGCCCATTTGGCAGAAAACGCCAGCTGGGGCACGCCAGACGCGACGACCGCACCTCCGCTTTAGCGAAATCGCGTCCTGCGACAAGGTCCCGCAGACACGGCCACGACCACGGCCTGCGTCTCTTAAATTCCAAAATCCCCACCACCACCAAACTCCGGGCCTCCTCCAAACCGGCCATACCTGCAGTCTGTTGACGATTGTTTCTAATCTTGTTCCTCGGTCCCAACTGCGACCATCATCAGTTTCACGGTTTGCAGGCTCCGGAACTCAATACTTACTTACAAAGTACTTTCCCGTTTTGGTCGGCGGATTTGCCAAGGTATCAACCACCTCGTCTGACGCGCCCTTGACGTGTTCGCGAGGCTTTTGGCCACCACCACTCTCCGGCAGATCTTCTGCCGCTTTTGGAGCGAGAATCGAAGCAATTGGCAGCAGCAAGGCCTCGATTCGGAATGGATTCTTCTCCAGGAACAAGCAAGGCGTTGGAGCCTTCGCTTCCGACGACGGCTGGCGTAAAACGACCAGCACCTTCACTCCTGCCAGCATTCGAGCCGCTCTCTTCGTCTCCAGGCTTGCCGCGCCCGACAAAACGCCAGGCCACCTCGAATGCCTTCCTCAAGTATCCCACGCCCGTTCCAACCTCAAGTACCGGCATCCTCTCCTCGAGTCCCCCACGCGTTGGAGCGCGTCCCATCATCCAGCGAACGGTATCTAGCGTGTCCGAACGCGCCCCTCTCTGCGATGTGCGGACCGTGGAACTCAACGAGAATGGAGAGGAGCTCTTGATGGGAAGATCTAGCAACTCGTCCCATTATCAGCTGTCGGCAAATCGTCTCATCAGCAGGATCCACGTCAAAGCGCGATATATCCCGGCCACTGAGGCATTGGAGCCCAGCAAGATTGAGATCACTTGCAACGGATGGAACGGGATGAAAGTGCACTGCGAGGGACAGACATGGGAGTTAGCTAAGGAAGACTCATTCACGTCGGAGACTGAGGGTGCCGAGATCATGATTGATGTTCAGGATGCCAGAGTATTCCTGCAATGGCCGAGACGAGATAAAGACCGTGACGCCTCTGGGAATCTCAGCGACTCCTCGTGGGATGAGTCTCCTCGTCCGGCTGGAAGAGCTGTGTCGAATCTGCTGCAAGGTAGTCCATTGCGGCGGACGACGCGGCTCGCGAGCCCGGTCTCCCCCTCGCCCGCAAACGTGACTTTGTCCAACGCGAGCCTCGAAGACCTCTTGCCTGGAGGTATCGACCCTGATGCCGAGGTCCAGATCTATGAGGACGGAAGCGCCGACGAGCAGGAGTTACCCAAGTTGCCTGACTCTGCCGCAGACGCAAGCTTCGTGACACAGCCTGCTGAGAGCTTCTCGAGCGAGCTCAGCGATCCGCAGTCGGATGGAGAAAACGACCCCGACGAGGAAAATGATCCGATCGTGCATTCGTTCGGACCATTCGGTGCTAATCTCTCTGGTCGGTTCGCCTCCTTCTCGACTTTCTCGCCCAAGCTCCGACAAGGAGCACGCCTTCCGTCGATGCCCGGCCGCGCGACAGCCACCCTCGAGCCTTTGAACGAGCAGTCTCCGAACGCTAGCCCTAAGACGGCCGCCGCGGCAGCTGCTCTGGCTTCGGTCGTCGAGGAGCCCGTCGCCAACCCGTTGAACGAGGCGGAGACGGCAGCGGTCACCAACCACGTCATCAACCAGTTGGCGTTCTCTCGTCTGTCGTCGACACCGCTCTCAACCATCATGAGCAAGATTCCCACCGAGACCAAGAAGGATCTGGAGAAGGATCAGCTGCGCGTCATCATCGAGGCGACTCCTTGTCTCGGCATTATTCGAAGACAGGGCAAGGACGCTGCTGGCAAGACCCTGGAGAGCGAGTACTATTACATCCCCGAGATGGATACCGACGAGCAGCGCCGGCTAGCTGTCACCGATGGGCTCCGGAAGCCCAGCTTGAGAAACTGCAGGAAGCAGCACAAGGTCAGTCCATTTCCGTCCAAGAAGTTGTGTCGCAACGAATGCTAACCCTTTCCCAGCAATACTTCTGGAAGCGCCCAAAGACGCCTTGATCGGTCATCGTTCGACTATCGTAACACCATATCTTTGTCTGTATTTTTTGAGTCCCGGATCTTCAGCCCATGCTGAACGCGTCTGGAGGAGGACATACTGTTTTTTGCGTGGAAAAGTCTCGTTACATACCCCAGTATCTTTCGGAGGATACATGTTTCAACATCCGGAGTCACGGCTCCATGTACATCGTTTCGGCTTGGAATTGCATAGCGCAAGGGCGTCGTTCTTGATATTTGGTTATCTGCCGTTTCTCTTTGGTCTGCCTTGCTCTCAAGGAGACATCAGGAGGGCGCAGGTTGCCTCGGAGAAGGTTCCATGGTTGATTTTACGTTAGAGAAGAGAAGGGGGGAAGGTTTCGATTTGCTCGAGCCGTCGCAGCCGAAAGGACTGCATTGAGTTTGGCATTTTGCCATCAGACAGATAGGACTAGGGTAAACGTAGATAGGGACATTAATGGTATCCTTTGGGGCCACCTCATACTTGGTCTTGGACGCGGTGACGATGGACACGGAGAGGGAAAAAGCTTCTACGCAAGACTACTTTCGTCTTCTTCAAGCTCACCCAGTGACGCAGACACAGCTGCAGCCAGCCGACATCGAAATGCAGCTGCCCCGCGACCCCCACCACCCCACCATCCACGCCTTGGCCACGATAGGATAAGCGTTGCGGGTCCTTATCGGCTCACAGGAAAAAACCAGCCTCCGCCAAAACTTTTGGGATCCCAAAAAAAGTTGAGACTTCAGTCCCTGATCGAGCGATTGAGGCACCCCACCAAGACATCTTCACACAATAGCCCAAGATGTCAAAGTCTACGTCAGCTGTCAAGACGGCAGATGCCTCGGTGTCGCTCGTCAAGCCCGAGCAGGTCAGTGCTGCTATTTTTCGCGAATTGTGGCGTCTTGGCATTGTCTAACGGTTCTCCAGACCCTGAAAGCCTCCAACGCCCTCGTCGCCCACATCAAGAAGGCCGCTGCCACCCCAGCTTCGGGCAAGCAGAACCTCCTTGCCGATGAGGAGACAACCGTCGCGCAGACGCCTGTGTGGCTCACCCTCACCACCAAGTCGCACATCCACGGCTCGAACAAGCTGCAGCCCAGCAAGATCGTCCTCCCGCATCCCCTGAACACCGACGAGGAGGCCACCATCTGCCTCATCACGGCCGACCCGCAGCGCGCGTACAAGAATATGGTTGCGTCTGAAGAATTCCCTGAGGATCTGCGCAAGCGAATCACCCGCGTCATTGACCTGTCGCATCTCAAGTCCAAGTTCAAGGTCTACGAGGCGCAGCGCAAGCTGTTTTCCGAGCACGAGATCTTCCTGGGTGACGATCGCATCCTCAACCGCCTTCCCAGCGCTCTAGGGAAGACTTTCTACAAGAGCACCGTAAAGCGACCTATCCCTGTCGTGCTCATGGCGCAGCGCGCCAAGGTGGATGGTAAGAGGGTGCCGTTGGAGAAGGGCAAGAGGAAGGAGAAGCGCGACCCGACTGAGAATGCCAACGCCCGCCCGCTCCCTGAGATTGTCGCCGAAATCCGAAAGGCCATTGGTGCCGCCGTGGTCCACCTCTCGCCGTCTACAAACACCGCCATCAAGGTTGGATACGCAAACTGGGAGCCCGAACACCTGGCCGAGAACATCGAGAAGGTGACGACCGAGCTGGTTGAGCGCTTCGTACCCAACAAGTGGCAGAACGTGCGCAGCTTTTACATCAAGGGCCCCGACACGGCGGCGCTGCCCATCTTCCAGACGGAGGAGCTCTGGCTGGACGAGTCAAGGGTGGTCGCCGACGGACAGGAGCCCCCTAGCGCTCTCCCCGGCAAGCACCACAAGTCGGAGAAGGCCAACATTGGCAAGAAGCGCAAGTCGGTAGGCACGGAGTCGGAGCCGGCGGCGGTTGAGGAGGCACCGGCTAAGGAGGAGCGGCCGAAGAAGAAGGCCAAAAAGGTCCTGCAGGAGAGCAACGATGAGAAGCTTGACAAGGAGATTGCCGCAAGGAAAGCCACTCTTAGGAAGCAGAAGGCGGCGGCGAAGAAGGCTGGTGAGGTTTAAGGTTGGTTGCGAGGAGGGCTGGACATTGCTGGGCGTTTTGGCGTCTGCGGACATGATCAAATGGCAGACTGGGGCATATCATGTGTAGATTTAAGTATCAGTCAGAGAACTGTCGATACCATTTATGTTGACTGGCTATTTGCATGTTGTTGGATGAACGAGCGGTGCAATTGTGCTCGACTGAGCGTAGCCTGCAACGCCCAGTGCGTAACCTGTACCAGTTACCACCGTCATGACCACGTCGACGAGAACACCCCCTGCACGCGAGGCCTAAAGTTAATCGCTTCATCCAACCCCAAACAACACTCCCATCTCGTCGGCAACGCAGCGCCTCGCAAGAACGGCGCGCACATATCTCGCATTTTTAAATCGCGGTGCGTCTGATAGCGGTGTTTCATTGATCCCCAGGTCCCGTTATCTCTGCAGAGCGGCTGAGATAAATTTAGCCGCCTTAATTGCACCTCTGAAGACAGGGCAAACTTTGTGGTTTTTTCCACAGCTGAGACCGGAGGTTTTTGGGCGAGGAGGGGGACGGCAGGGGCGTTTGTGGGGAAGGCGCTCTTCGGGCGATTTACCCCAACTTTGTCCCACTTCCAAATGCTTGTCTTGTCCTTTTGCCAACACCTCACGGAAGAGGTGCCCAGATCAACTGCCGAACCTCGAACCAGCGCACACCAACTTCTCATAATCTTCTCCGCACCGCACCGCACACTGGGACGCTCGACACGGGCTGGCGCGCTGGAAGATGTCAGCGCTGTCACTCTCTCAATCTGGCATGCGCGCGCTGCTTCCTCCTTCCCTCTCTGGACAATTTGCGTGATAGGCCAAGTGAGTTCACAGCCTCAGGTTAGGTTTCGTGAGGGGCACTCACACTAGAAGTTCGAGATTCTAGCTAGCGTCATGGCCTCCATCATGGAGCGCCTGATCAGCTGACATCGCCCTCTATTTTTACGACCGAGAGCCCAGGGTCATACCTTGAGGCACCAGCCAATGCAGCCGCTTCTGCCCGAGACGCCAAGCCGCGCCGGCCACCAATGGCACAGACGGGGTTGGCGATGAGGGTGGTGTCGCTCGCCGTGGTCAGGGTGACCATCGGCAGATATGCCTCGCTGGATGGCCCCGGGACACTATCCCGTATATACGGGAAAGGACCATCCAATGTGGGCGATCGCCACCTTTCGATCGGTAAAATAACTCCCTACAAAGCTCCCCTCCTCAGCGCGTCTCCCCCTTTGTTCATTATAAGTCCAGGCCAGCAACTTCAACAGTTGCCGATCAAGCTCCGACCGCTTCTGGCCTAACACCAAACCTGTCGAGCCCCTTACGGTTCAACACCCCTCGTCATCGCGCGTTATCTCTTCCCAGCCAACAGCACCACCATGGGCATCACCATGAAGACAGATGCCGGCACTGTGTCGCCAACGAAAGCGCTGGCCGCCACTGTCATCGCCTTCGTCTCCGCCCACTGGGTCTTGACCTTGGTATCAGTACTCGTCGCCCGAGCCGCTTATAAGCGCTACGCGTCGCCGCTTCGGAGATATCCCGGGCCATTCCTGGCATCTTTCTCTCGGCTCTGGAAGGTCAAGTCGACCGCCAGCGGCCGCACTCACCTCCACCACATCGAGCTGCATCGCAAGTACGGGCCCGTCGTGCGTATTGCGCCCAACGAGGTGTCGGTCGCTTCGCCTGAGGCGGCGCGAACTCTTCTGAGTGCTGGCAAGCGCTTCTTCAAGACGCCTTTCTACGGGGTGTTCCCGCCTCCAGAAAACCCGGACATTTTTACCGAGACGAGGGAGGATGTCCACGCGACGAAGAAAAGAGTCGCCAATGTGCCATATAGCATGGCTGCCATGCAGCAGCTGAGCCCATTCATCAACGATACCATTGAGGTGCTGTTCAAGAAGATTGATGAGCACATCGACGCCAGAAAGGGAATCTTCGATCTCGGCGCTTACCTTCACTATTTTGCTTTCGATGTCTTGGGCGAGGTGGCGTTCAGCAGGAGCTTTGGCTTTCTAGCTGAGGGGCGGGATGTCGACAATGCGATCAAGACGATTGACAATTCGCAGACGTATAATGGCATTGTGGGACAAGTGCCCGAGCTGGATTATCTGCTGAGGAGGAATCCTTTCTGGCAGTTCATCCCCTGGCTCAGCACAAAGAATGCATTGATCACACGAATGGCCCTTGAAGAGATGTCGCGGCGCCAGCCTTTCGACAAGGATAACGCTGGGTTGCTCAGGACCGGAGACGGGAGGCGAGATCTCATGGCAAGTTTGATCCGGGGTCATCTCAAGGACCCAGAACGCTTCAGGGAGGGGGATGTCTTTGCAGTCGCTCACGGCGCAATGTGAGTGCTCTTCAGACTCGGTGAACCTCCGCAGCTAACACCTCTCAGCTTCGCTGGCTCCGATTCTACCGCTTCAACCATGCAATCCTTCTTCTGGCACATCCTCGACTCCACGCCCGTCTACCAGAAACTCGTGCAGGAGGTCGAGACAGCCGTCAAAGATGGTACTATCCCTCCCACAGGCAACATCTCTTGGAACGAGGCCCAGAACCTGCACTATCTCCAAGCCTGCCTCAAGGAAGCCATGCGCGTGCGACCCGCTGTCGGGCTTAACATCACTCGGCTCGTCCCCCCAGAGGGCGCTGAACTCGACGGGCATAAATTCCCCGGTGGCGTTTCCATTGCAGCCAACGGATGGGTGCTTCACCGTGATAAGGAGGTCTTTGGTCAGGATGCCGATGATTTCAGGCCAGAGAGGTGGCTTGAGGACGAGGAGAACGCGAAGAGGATGGAGCGTTATATGTTCCAGGTTAGTTTCATTCACTATACCGAGCCGGTGACGGTTGCTAACGGAGGCGGTCATAGTTCGGTGGAGGCAGCCATCTCTGCATTGGGCGCAACCTCGCATTATTGGAAATCAACAAGGTCGTTCCGAGGCTGCTGCGTGAGTTCCGTTTCGAGCTGGCTCATCCGGGGCAACCGCTGAGGGCGAACGCTTCCTTCTTTGTCGTCCAGGAGGGCTTGGAGGTGTACGTCAAGCGGGCGTGAGGGGTTACCAGCGGGAGATGAAGACACGAGATATGACGATGCCGGCGACCAAACCATTGTACGGAGTACGAAGGGCGGCCAGGCGTGTGTTTTGTTGACGAATGCGTACATATATTGTTTTGAAATACTGAACTAATACGCAGCTGCGAATCCGGTAAAGACTGGTTTTGAGATCTCAGCCTGGCTTCCCCCTTCAGGTCGATATTCTCCACACTCATTCTCGCCTCCCAGACACATTGCCATCAACAGGGTCGGCGCCTCACAAGGGTGCTACACCACCGTTCAACCCAACCAGTCACCTAACCAGTGCAGATGAAGGTGACGCAAAGACCAGCGCAACCATCGAACCAAGGGCAAGACCAAATTATAATAGGACAAACACAGTTCCGCTTTTCCAGCCCCGTGGCCCGCCGCTCCGTCCGGCGTTTAGCAAGCGCACTATCCATACTAACCCCCTTCTCGACCATCGCCAGCAAGCCATTCAACTCACCCTCCAACATCTTGGTCTCTCCGCTCTTCTTCATGCTCGCAATGGCACCCTCATCTGGGTACGCAGCGGAAGCCGACTCGTAGAGCTCACCGCCGAGGATGCCGACTTGGGTCTTAGTGAATTGCTCGACGACGGCCAGCTGTCCATCGAGGAGCTCGATGGAAACGGTTTCATTGTAGGCTGCAGAGAGAGCGTGCAGTTCGGCATTTGTGTTGACGACGGGAGCGGAGGGGTTCAGAGTGTAGGACCAGTCGAACAGCGCGGAGGGGGCCGATTTCTGGTTTCGATGTCAGTGACTCTGGCACTTTGAAGAACAAAAAAGAGGGTGGGGGGATCTTACCGCAGACACGAAGGCGATGAGGCCGGCTGCGGCGGCGAGAGGGGCGAGCTTCATGATGAAGACTTGTCGATGATAAGGGTTGGTGCAGATGGTAGGAACTGAAGGCTCATTGCCGATGTTGATATCGGTCTTCATTCAAATCGCAGGGCAGAAGAATCATCTCGTTATTTATACTTTTTCCCAACCCCCTTCAGTCTCTCCTCGGAACCATAATCGGTCATCTCAACCCACCGCCACGCCGTGCCGACGTGGCGAGGTCGATCCCTCTTCTCCCCTTCTTCCCATCCCAAGGAACCTGCGATGGAATGCAACAACAAGTTGCCATTCGAATCATCGTCTTTGAAAATCCGGATCGAGGCCGGCTCGTCGGCATTTCTTCTGGGTACCTAGGGAAAATGCTGCGCCGTCGGCAGCATCCATTCACCAATCCTACAGAGGCCGCCGAGTTACACGAACCGTGATCCTACCGGTCTTTGTCGCTGCGAAGTCCAAGCCCTCCGCGCTAATCTGCCTCGGGGGATCTCCGAGGGAAGAGCGGATATAGTGGTCTTGGTTGGGTGTTTTGTTCCTGGAGGATAGGGCGGCGAAACGGAGTTGGCACGGGTTGACGCCGAGAGTCTGTGCCTTTGGGGTACGTTGAAACACAAATTATTCGCGGCGGTTGCCAATGTGCTTGTTGCTGAGCGACTTGGCAATAGGCGTAAGGCAGCAGTAGTTCCACCGTTTGGTTGTACTACATCGTGTCGACTCAGCCCCATCGGGTCCTCCAATTGCAACATGTATTTGTCAAATGACAAGCCTTGAGGAATCGAATCGGTATTTACAATCTATCAAGGACCTCTTGTGCCACGCTCCTATTCTCTTGGCCAAGGTATTATCAATCATGTCCCACTTAGGCCCCAACGCTAGGACCCCAACCGCTCATCTTTGGATTTCAACACCAGCAATACGACATTCCTCCTTCACCGACATTCTCTTTTGGGCTTCAGCTGCATTCCGGGTTCCGAACTTGTGCGGCTCAGTTTGCTGTGCAGACGTAGTACCCCGTCCAGAGATCCTCGCAGTCGATCTTGCAGAGATCGCTTAGCAATTGTGATACCAAATTGGGAGTGCAGAGCAAGCGAAATCAGTGGGGATGAGCTCACCGATGGGTTTAGCCGATAACTGTTTAGAGTTGTTAGCAAATTCTCAGATGCAGTATAGGGGGGAAAGGCCGTGATGCTTTGTGAGGGCTCAGGGAGCGGGGAAGGTTGCATTCTTGGGGGTGGTTGTGTAAAACGTCCAAGGGTAGGGCTATGATGTGAGACCAGGGTACGCACAAGTCTCGTAGAAGGAGATCATTGCGATTTGCGAGGGTGCGGCAGGTGTCACTCTCGAGTATCTTGTCAAAGGCTTTGCCTGAGAGGGGAGTTCAAGGGTGGGATCAGTAAGAGTGGGGGAGAAGTGTGAAAAGGGGGCGAGGGGCTGGGTTCGTAGTGGGGCGGCGATTGGGGGGGTTAGACATTGATGGTTCGATGTGGGATCGGAAGAGGAAGGATTCAATGTGGGTCGGGTTGGAAAAAGAGGAAAAGAGAGGTGAGGGTGGATGGGGCGTTTTCGACGAAGGGTGCTATCCTGTGTAGGTCAGGGTAGTAGGGAGGGGGGTAGGTTCATCCTCCTAACATAAAGCTGCAGTTTTACTAAACTTACAATTGCTTGGGACCCCCGGCAAAACGGGTGACGGCCTAACCGTTGTTGCGCCTGGCCCCTGAATCTGAGTCAGAGTAGTGAAGAAGCCACCTCCACCTCCACCAGGAACCGTCGGCGTGCCGATGATGAATGTCGGCCCCTGTTGTGAAGTGGGAAAGACGAATGGAAGTGTCGAGGTTACGGTGACCGCTCGGGTTGTGGTGAGCGTTACGAACAAGGTTGAAGTGATTTGGCGAACCGATGTCGCCGTTGTAAGCGCGGTTGCTGTTGTGAGCGCTGTCGCCGTTGTGAGGGCAGTCGATGTAAGTTGATGAACTGAAGTGACCGTAACCACTGCGGTCGATGTAGCGACCGCCGTGGATGTCGCGACCGCTGTAGATGTCACAACTGCTGTTGACGTCACAACTGCTGTCGAGTTTACAACTGCTGTTGACGTTACGACTCTTGTCGAGTTTGCTACTGCTGTCGATGTGACAACCCTCGTCGATGTAGTAACTGCTGTCGCTGAGACAACTGACGTGGCCAATACAACGGAAGTCGATGTAACCACCGTCGTAAGCGGGACCACGGATGTTGCAGTGATCACGGTAGTGAGCGGGATGTATGAAGTCGAATTCACAACCTGGGTTGAAGTAGATGTGACAATGGTCGTGAGTGTGTCCGTGGAGAGCACCGTCCTCGTCACAATGGTGAGTGACGTCCTATGGGCCGTGGATGTTGTAGTAGAGATAGCAACGCTTGTCTCCGTGGTTGATTCAATCTGAGTGCTCGTTGCCGTGGCTGTCACCCTGGCTGTCTGCGTCAAAGTCGAATTCGTCGTCACAGTGCTAGTCAACAAAACCGTACTCGTTACAACAACTGTGGCCCGGATGGTTTGTGTCGTGGTGGCTGTCGCCGTGGTCGATTGCACAAAGGTACTGGTCGTGCTGCCGTACGCCAAGCTTGTCGTAGTGACCACGGCGGTGGAGGTTGTGGTTCCAGTAGTCTCAGCCACAGTGTTTGTGACAAAAATGGTGGCCGTTATCGTGACGGTCGAAGTAGCGATGCCTGGAACCCCTGGAACAGCACCAGTTGGTTGCTCGCCGGGCTCGACGGGTTCCTCCGACACGACCGGCGAAGAAGCACCACTGCACTCCCCAAGACCGACTTGACATCCCTCGCCGCAGTAGTCGGCCGAAGTTCCGCAAAAGCCATGAGCGGAACAGCAAAGGCCATAACGGGAACCAGCGCAAGTGATGCTCCCACCGCAGGTTCCGTCCTGACTGACTGTGAGCGGTCCCGTGGGCTCTGGAGCGGCCAGAATCGAAGATCGTGTGCTGGCAGCCGGGACCGTCGAGGGAACCGTCGGCGGCCCGGGTGCTATTCCCTCCTTGCAGTAGACAGCACCCCCGATGAGAGCCGAGCAGCTGGTTACCAATGGGTTCGACCTGAGGAACTGCGTTACAGAGATACCAGCCAGCTCAGCGAGGGAGGCGCACGTGTCTCCCGCTCTCGCCGTAATTGTCTGCGTGCATTGGGAGACCGAGATCTGGGACTGAACGCCCGAACTCAACGCCAGAGCCACGAGGCCTCTGAGCAGCATTGTCGAGACCATGGCGACGAGTCGACGTTCCCAATCGCCTGTGGAGTGCGCCGGGGGAGAGCGGAGAGTTTGCAAAGACTGGGCGTACGGGGGGCCGCGAAGCTTGTCTTTCTACATCCCGTGTAAGACATATAGGCGCCGCTCGAAATTTATCATCCCGAAAGTCTCGGCAGGGACCAGCCGGTTTTGCTGGCAGTAGGGATGTGTTACGCCATCAAAGGACTCGTAATCCCGGCTGTCGCCGCCGGGATGCCGCATCCGCGCCGGGACTTGGAACGGGAGCCACCTGCAAAATGCGTGCAGCACACCATCTGATCGCCTGTCTAACCTTCAGCTTGGAGGGCTAGGGATCTCGAGTGACCTCGAGTGCAGTCTTTTCGGCCTGGGCTGCATCTAAGCGTCTCCGTCGTGAGAGCCGCTGCAACGGATCTGCGTTGGCGATGGAGGGGAGCTGGATAAAATTAGGGGTCGATATTGGTTCTCCTCGCGGGTAGGGCCATCTGCGGAGCTGGGTGCCGGATGCAAATTTGGGTAAAGTAGCCCCGCGTAGGCCAATTTGGAGTCAACTGCTGAGTCGCTTGTTTCCTTGCTTTGGTTGATCCGCGTGTGTTGGGTTCCATAGGCTAATTCGCCAGAAGAAAACTCCCTCCACCAGCTCTCGTCCTAGCCTCCTCAGCTCCTATATTACAATCCACAAGTATACGGGACGTTCCTCTCTGCCAATTCGACGAATTCTCCGAATGAAACGTCGCAATGTCTTGGTTTGCATGTTTGTGTAGGGAAGGGCAGCGAGATCGCACTAGAAAGACGGGACAGAGGCGCTCTAGACTTCGCATCCTTCAGGGGCTCAACTCTCTTGAGTCAGTTGTCATTGAAATTTGAATGAATTTTAGGCATGACCCACTACCGGTGTGCCTCAAGATCGGTGAAGAGTAGAATATTCGACAAAGAAAGTACCGGGTCAGAAATGACATTGTCCCCTTGAACTCCGCGCTCTGGGTATCTATCCACAGATAGGTATGGATGCATGCAGCTTTTCGTCGCTACCAGATCGTCTTGACTTCTTGAAATAGCGGCGCCGTGACATTCGGAGGATCGCAATCCGCCAATGGGCTGTCCGAAGAGGTGCGGCATCCTGTCGGCCGCCATCTCGGTGCTTATTAGCACTGAGATTCCGCATCATTGAAGCACCAGACGACAACTTCATGCCAGAGAGCAGTCGGCATCCCGGCTCTGAATTTCCTAGCTCGTTTCGTCGACCTTGCGCCAGCCCTTAACGTTCCCTCAGCGGCGGACGGGCACGGGACCACCGACGGACACGCGACTTCCCATCGGCGTCGAATTGTCCTCGTGTGAGCGGCTGCACTTCGAACACTTTCCTCCAGTCTCCTTGGGGTGCGTTATCTGAGCTCCCGTCACTGGGCAGATGTAAACCCGCTTGCTGAAGGGTTGGTGAACTTGAAAGCACGATACGCACTCTCTGTCGGGCCGCGGCGGACGCATGGTCTCTATTCGGTAGCCCGTGTTGGGGCAGACATAAACGCACTGCCATATGATGTCGTGGGCGGCTTGACAGTGCGTGCAGACGCCGAGAGGATTCTCAACCGCTTCGCCAGTTTGCGGGCAGAAGAACACCTCATGTCGAGGCTGATAGTGGTCAGTCTGGAAGCCAGACAGCGGGGCCAAGAAAGCATCCTACCTGAAGAGATAGCTTCTGTCCCATTGTCGCTCCCCTTCCTCGTATCTCGGGTTCCTGATATCGTTGGAGAGAATCTTGCTGGGTATGACACCAATTGTAATGCCTTCTAATCAAGCCATCCCTCTGAAACGTCAGCCAGTGGGTGTCCTTGTCCTCTCAAGGGCGTTAGAGAAGTCGCGATAAAGTTGTTTTTGTGCGGATCAAGAAATGGAGACGAAAATGGGGGAGGGAGGGGGGGCAGAGGGCGGAGATTGTTAGGAAAATTGGGCGGAAATGCTCCTCGAAGAATATAAGATGACGTGAAGGGTGGGAGCGTGGGAGCACACCAGGACCTGGGTCTGGGTATCATTGCCACGTGCCAACGGCTGCATCAGAGCTCAGCAGAGGGATCTGATATAAGCTTGGCGGTCGTTATAGTCGCATAAAAATGCGGAGGGCCAAGAGCCAAGAGCATGGCGACAGGGAAGAGTTGAAGAAATCTAGCCATCTGAATCACGTCTAGCAATCGTCTTGCAGCTCGGGAGCCGCTCCGTGAGTTCCGGGGGCGCTCGTACTCGGCGGAATTATGCAGCGAAAGGCGGGATTCCGTCGTGCCACAGACCAAAACCTCTGCAACCAGCGAACCGTGCAGTGATTTACGTTCCGCAACGTGCCTTGAAAGTGACGATCTCCTCAGGCTGGCTTCGTTCGGTGTCTGTTTACGCTGGATGTTGGTGGGCTCGGCGAGCTGGTTCCCTTCTTGCACTCACAGTTACCGACGATCAGCGAGCCAATCTCCAGAACGCTGGGAAGGACGGTAGCACCTGCGGTTGGTCGTGATACAGAGTGTCACCGACCCAACCAGAGCAAACAAGAGACAGGTCAACCTGGTCTTGGCGTCACATCGCGGTTCTTGGCGGGCGTCGGGGACACGCTGAGGCGGAGGAGGACCACAGCCCAGCGCAAGAATGCACGACAGCTCGGTGTGTCACTGCGTGTGTTCGACGTCGCTGATGAAGCTTTGCGACAGGTGGCGGATAAACGGTTGTGGGCTTGAAACCATGTGCCATGGCCGCTAGCGCGCTACAGCGCAGCGCGATCGACCCCCGATTACGTGCCCAGAACCGTGACGTGGGTGGATTGGCCTTCCGGGCTGGGCCTAGGCTGGTGCATGTCGGCGGCGTGGCTCGAGCGTGGCCTCGGATGAAAGGATGCAGGAAGGATATCGACGAAGGGTCAAAAGCGAAGCCAGTCCGTGGGTTGAGCGGAAAGGGTATCAACGCCGGTGCAAGCGGCAGGGGCGATGTAGCGGTGCTGGGGGCGGGGGTCTTGGCAACTTGCCCGAGCCCCGACTGGAAGTCGCAACCCAGAAACCCGGCTTGACAAGGGAGTTGCTCCACTGCGGGACAACGAGACCCCGTCTGGCACTTTCCCGATTTCCGAAATCAACAGCGGTGAATCCTACGCCAGACGTGGACCAACCAGCAATTCTTCCGCCGTTGTCCAGATGCGCGGACCGAATCCAACTCACAAGGAGGAACGGCACAATGCAGAAATTCCAGTGGAATTTCGCATTCACGAGAAGTATAACTTGCAACGCGTCTCGCGCAAGGCGTCACAAGCAGCGGCTCGGGTGGTTTTTAAAGCCGGTGCCGATGTCATCAGGACTGATTGATGGCATCAGTCTGCTATATCCGCGCCGAGCCGAGAACGACAGCATGACAGCACGACAGCATGAGAGCATGAATGACAGTCTTCGGAGGCCAGAGACAAGATATTTAAAGAGTAGAAGCCACGCCTCCAATTCAATACCTAACATCGCTCACTTCTCGTCTTCTGAACATTGCGCAAATCTCCGTTACCAACAATTCAAGTTGCCAGTTGAGCTCCAGCCAATCCAAAAAAAAAAGATAAAAAAGATCAAGATGTCAATACCAACCGCACGACCGATTGTCTTCATCACAGGAGCCAATTCTGGGATTGGCCTAGAGGCTGTGAAAGCCTTCCTCGGCTCAGCTGATCCATATCATATTCTCTTCGGCAGCCGCTCAGTTGAAAAGGGAGAGCAAGCCATCCAACAAGTCGAGTCCGAGTTCCCTAACAGCGCCACCACCATCGAGTTGGTTCAAGTCGACCTCATCAGTGATGAGTCCATCCAGACTGCCTTCAAGAAGGTGAGCTCCAAGCACGATCACATCGACGCCCTTGTCAACAACGCCGGTAGGTTCTCCCTCTCCCTGCTTGAAGCGGCAAAAACAAAGTAGAAGAAAACACTGTGCGAGAAAAGGGGGCTGATAAGCTACAGGCGGCCAATTCGACAACTGGCTCGGCAACACCTCAAACACCCTCCGCAACTCCATGAACCTAGCCTACGACGTCAACGTCGCAGGGACCCACGTCCTCACTCACACTTTCGTGCCTCTCCTCCTCAAATCAACCCTCACCCCCCGCCTCCTCTTCATCACCTCCGGCCTCTCCAGCCTCACCAGCGCCGAAACTAAATTCTTTCCTACCAGCCTCGACCACTCCGTTCCGAAGGGCTGGCCAAAGGAGGGATTCACGCTGCCGATTGGGTACCCGTGCAGCAAGGCGGCGTTGAACATGTTGATGCTAGGCTGGAAGTATGCGCTCGAGGGGGATGGCGTGAAGGTGTGGAGTTTGAGTCCGGGGTTCTTGGCGACGAATTTGGGGGGTAATATTGAGCTCTTGAAGAAGATGGGGGCGGGGGATGCGTCTTTGGGAGGCATTTTTATCAAGGATGTCGTGGATGGGAAGAGGGATGGGGATCATGGGAAGGCGATTCGGAGGGAGGGGGTGCAGCCTTGGTAGGTTTTGTTTAAGAGTGGTTGGATACGTATTTCAATCTTGCGACCTCTTCGAGTGCCCTCCTCCGTGATTTACACTGGATCCGTAGAAAATTTGTCTACTCCTTCGGGCAGCTCCTTTTGCCTCTTCTCACAGCCCCTAAAAACATCCCTAGCACTTCCTCGAGACTCTTAATCCACATTACCTCCAACAACTCCCTCGCCCTCCTCTCATATGATCCCCCAAATACCTTCTACATCTCCCCCTCCGCCCCCGCTCCCCCTCCTTCGGCCTAGGATAATAAGGATCATTCCTAAAAAAAAAGCATGCACCATCTGCTCCACCGCCACCATTTCCAATCCCCCCCTCACCACAACCTCCCACTCCCAGAGCGAACACAGATTAAAATCCATCACCCAAATATTTGCACCATTCAAACCTCCTTCCTTTCCATGAAAATCATCCCCTGGAGCAAACCATCGAAACACAAACTCAACACCAAACGCATCCATCCCCACCCATAATGCATCTCCGCCAGCGTCTCCCCCATCGCCTCAGCATACCCCATCACCGGCAACCCCAGTTCAACCATCTGACCCAAACAGAGATTGTAATTCCTCAGCGCAAAATTCGCCGGCTTCGGCGCCCCCTCTTTTCTTTTCCTACTGAGGTAAATTCTCACCAGACAATTGGCATATGTCTCGTTTGCCCTGACAGCATTCCTGTTTCTCCTCGGGACAGTACAATGATATAAGAGCATCCCTAGCTTTGGAAGGAAGAGACGGGATGTACCCCGTTACTAGTCCTGCGGACGGGAGCGGGAACCCGGTAAAAGCGACGGCGGGTGGGAAGGAGGAGACGCGATGTGGTGTCCAGAAGGGGAGGAAGGGAAATGGAAGTTGCAGACGGAAGGGATGGCGACGCGGAGTGAGTTTGGGTTTGATGGTGGGGGACGGTTAGCGATGATGGCGGCGGGGCGGGTGTGTGCGATGAAATCAGTTTCGAGCGGATCGTTGAAGAAGGGGCGGGCGGCTTTGACCACGCCGTTAGGTGCCTCGGGTACGGTGAAGACGAGACCGCATTGTCCAAAGCCGATTTTGCGGAAGGCGGTTGTGTTCCAAAGGGGGATATCGCTTTCGTCGTTTGGAGGGGATAGCGATTTCGATTTACGGAGAGAGAGAAGCTGATGCAGGATTCCCCAAGGGGAGGTCTTAGTGGTGGAAGCCATGTTCGAGCTTGGTGGTGCGTGTTCTCAAGCTTGAAACGACAATGAGAGAGATGCACTCTACCTTTAAATGATGGGTAGGCTTGTATTGGATGAGAACGCGAGTCTCCACAGCCAAACCTTGCGGGTGAATTGTAAATCGCTCTGTCTGCTACAGGTGGGTATCGACTCCAATCTTGCTGCGCAGGCATCAACACTTTCGGGCCGGGTTGTGAACTTACTCGGGACTATATTTCGGCCTGACAGCAACTCCGAGAGCCGCCGAGGATCGTATCACTGGTATAGGTTTCAGATTTGCTATGTCACAGAACATCAAAAGAATACTCTGTTAAATCGGAATCTAAATCTATGAATCGCCCAGTTCCGTCCAATGGTGAGCAATACTCTGATGTCTGTCGCCAATGCTGCTTTTTCGACTCATGTCTTCCAGTTGCGCTTCGTATCCATGCCAAGATAGTCGATCGGGTTCCGACACAGCGGGCAAGAGTTGCGACCGCTGTTCTGGAACCACTTGTACAAGCAAATACGGTGATAAGAGTGATGGCACGTGCCGCACTCCTTGTCCGGCAGCATCTTGTCCGAGGCGACAATCGAATAGCAGATGGCGCATTCCGTTTGACCCTTCAGCGAGCCGACTATGTTCCGTCGGAAGGTGCTGAGGCCATCAATGATACCTCCGTTCTACGCGCCCGCCACGTTAGTTCTGCATGCATTCAGTAAATTGAGCTTCGAATATCACTCACTTGGAACCTGATGACACCCTGCGTGGCTAGGAGCCAATTTTTCCACTTCTCTTCACCCACAGCAACGCGCTTGATGCTTGCCACCTCGCACGTGGCGAGAGGAAAGGCTGGAGGAATACGAATCACAATCGAGGCCTGATCTTCGTCGATTTCGTATCCCGCCGTAACCTCGCGCGCTGCTCTGCTCACTTTCACTTGCAGCTCCTTTTCATCCTCGACTGGCTCTTCCTGCTTCTCGGCCCACTCAACGACTGCGTCGAGCACATCCGAGATGATGAGTGGTGAAAAGTACTTTTCCAGCCACGGCTGGAGCGCAACCTTCGTCTGCTTGGAGCGGCAATCGAGAAACCACATCCTGAACAGGCCTGGGATGTACTTGAGCGTTAGGAACAAGAGATGGATCAACAGCCAATCCATGTTGCGTTCGCCAGTCTCGTTATTGGCCAGCTTGATATCGTAGGACCGGATGAAGTCTGGTGTGAGCCCTTCCTTGTCCAAGTTCAACGGATGTCCAGCTGAGTGGCCCAGCACATCGAACACAAAGTTCAAGAATGGCTCGACAAAATTTTGCTTTTTGAGTGACTCCGAGTAGTCATTTTGCACCTTGTACGATGCCTTGCTGTAGGCATCGAAGATGAGGTGCCAAGCAAGAAGGTATGAGCGGACAGCGGGTGGAAACTGATCGAGGACTTCTTCGGGGTACATTTCTAGCGTTGGTGCATCCAAGAGCAAGGACAGCAGCTCGTCCGGAAGTGAGGCATCTGAGCGCCTGTTAGTTTGCCCAGCCATTCATTCATATGAGGGGTTGACTTACCCTTCTTTTCGAGGAGGATGTCGACAGAAAGCTGCTCTTGCACCGCGGGCAGAGCACGGTGGAGAAGGCCGAATGCTGCGGTTTGGATCTCCCGCGAATCTGCTGCAACCAGACCATAGAGAGCTTCCAAATCGCCAATATGTCCCAGCGGAATTCTCTCCAGCATCCTGCACAGAATGGTATCGACGATTAGACTCGGCTGGGTAGCTTCTCTAGGTGCTTTGAGAAGCTCGATCAGGCCTTTTGATATGTCTTGCGAACGTTGAGCAACTGCCTCTGTAAGATCGTCACTGGCATCTTCCGGGGCTTCCACAAGAGCCGCGATCAGTTTCAAGGAGGCATGGACGTATGGTAGCCGGGTAGTGGGATGGGCTGGCACTTCCCTCTCCGTCCAAAGCTTGATGCAGAATCCAATTGCCTGTTCCCAATATGGACCATACACGCCTTGAACGCTTGGGAGCACGCGCAGGATCCCCTTGCACGCCTCTGCAGCAAGACTGTCGCTCATTTCATCGGGAGTATCCGTCCACGATGTAATCTGCTTAAGAGCCAGAGTCTGCTTGCGGGCATCCACTGGGGCCTCCCCAGCGTTGTAGACCGAGAGACAGACGTTGAGGAGCACAATGGAGTACAACGTCCTCTCGAGCCCAGGCATGGCACCGATCATTTCACTCACAACGCGGTTGGACAGGGTCTTGACGGTTTCGGAAGAACCCAGGGCCTCGCCGAATCCCACGAGAACGGCGATGGCGGCGAAAGTCGTCTTCGTGGAAACTTTCACGACTCCAAGCTTGGCCAGCCACTCATCCAGTCGCGTTGGCACTCCGTGCGTTTCGACCAGTGCTTGAAGGAGACTGCTGAGGACTTTAGCGCTATAAAGGGACGCAGTGCTGAAGTCTTGCGAGTGCTGAAGGGCGAATTTGATGAGTCGCTCTGCAACTGTGTTGCCGGAGAGGTCCCCTCCTCTCCAATTTGTGGTTTCGACGGCGATATCGTTGATAATCTTCTGGCTCAAGGTGGTGAGGTCCTGGATTTCGTTCGCTGCGTCCTCGCCATCCCCTACGGTTTCCCAGAGCCCACCGGTCTCCATCGTGGTGAGTTGATCGGCCGCCAATTCGACCGTCAGGCCCAGGAGGTACAGAAGCTCGAGGTGGAAATCTTCTGGCAGCGACGTAAGAGGAAGCTCAGACATAAGCAAGGAGGAAGTGTAGACGGCCATCCTCGCAGGTATCGAGCGTCCCTTGGCGTCTCGTCTCGTCCTTCGCCGCTTGGCTCCGGACCCCTTGGCCAAAAAGTAGGCCCCTCCCATACTACTTGTCAGGGAAAGCGAGGGGTTTGGGGCTGATTGAAGAAAAGGGCCGAGTTCAGTCAGCCAAGCATTTGAACTAGGGAATAGCTCCTCTATAGGGACAGAGCCAGACTTGAAGGTCGAAATGGCGCGCTGAACCAAAACGTCAAGGCTAGCCCAGGTCAGTGAACTCCAGCCACAATGACAGGAAAAGGTTGAAAATACCTGAGAGATGATGCCGCTGCATCCTCGAGGTTGTTTTGGATGATCTTGACAAGGGGCGACTGTCCAGCCACCTTCTGATCAAGATGGGCCTGTAGAGCAGCTGCTTGAACTGAGACATCCTTGTCTTCCAGTTCCGTGAGCGCCAAAAGCTTCGTGACAAGATCCATGTGTGTCGCTCGATGTTGTGAAACCAATCCAGGCTTTTCTTCGGTGATTAGCTTCAAAGCTTTCAGCGCTGGACCGGAGCTTTCTGACACATCGAGTTGCCGGACGATGTCAGCAGTAATGGCGGTCAATGAGCCGTCAGTGATGGTGCCAAAGCCCAGAGAAGATTCGCAAAGCTCCCAGGAAGACGCATCCCCGTTGCCCCCCGCACACGCTAGCCAAGCAGCGACGAGGGAGACCTGAAGCGCCTCGTGGCGTTGAGCAAGTTTCGTCGCAGCTGGAAGTCGGATGAGGGCATTTGCCGCGGCTACGGCAACGTCCGGCTGGGACTGCAACGCAGAATCCACAAGCGCCGCCCATATTGTCGAGAACTTCTCGGGAAGTGTGCTTGAGAGACTGTCCAGACAAGACACGAGATAGGGCAGCGAGGGCGAGGTGACGATAAGCGTTAACTTTTCGGAGTCTTCGAGGGGGAACAGAGCAGCAATGAATCGATGTTCAGCACAAAGCTCGGGTACTTTTTCGAAGGCTGACTGGAGAACGGAGGCGGCGCCAAACGGCTTGTAGTTTCGTCTGACAAGCAGTTCTAGTGACCCCTTGAGAATCGCGATAGATGCCCGTGTGAGGACGTTTCGTAGTGCCTGATCTTCAGCAGTCTCTGTGCCTTGGCCTAGATCAGCAAGAACCGCCCCTACCAATCCAAACCAATGCTGTCCGCTGATTGCCACAGCCTGCTGTGACTTTTGGTGGTCTTTCGACACTTCCGGTAGCGAGTTGGTTATTTGTAGCAAGAAAGCGCCTCGAAGTTTCTCCCACTCTTCGCCAACGGACGCCCGAATGTCAGGATCAGGATGACTGGCAACAGCTCGCCATATTTTTGGGGATAGCGTAATCGTTGCCGGCGAGGCCCAAGCGAGGAGGTCTGGGGTGGGCTGAAGATATTGTTGCAGTAAGGGGAACAAATTGTGTTGAACGAAGCTGGCGTCCGGTTCTGCGGCTTTTAGGAGTCCCATAAAGGAGTTCATGTAGACACTCCACGCCTGGGGGGCGTTGGTTCGCGGTTCCAGCCTGTTTGTAATCCCGGCTCTGACAGACTTCAAGAAGCTCGTTGCGATCTCAGTCGACATGCCCTTTTCTGGCAGTGCTTTGAGTAGATGATCCAAATCCTGCCAGTATGCCGAAGAGCTGCCTTGTGACCCCTTCTCAACAAAAGGTCGCACTCGTTGCAGCGGGTGAGACTTCGTTCCCCATACAACTGGGAATGTCTGGGTCAGTTTGGTGAGGGCCTTGACCAAGTCACCAGCCGAACCAGTCTGGGTACTTTTAAGCCCGTCTGCAATGAGGATCTTGCCAATTTGACTCAGACGCGGCTTCAAAAGTTCTGGCTTCTTGTCGAGGACAGTCTGGAGAAGTTGGAACAGCGTCTTGCGGACAAACCCATCCTCAGCTGCTGCCATGCTCCATACGGCTTCCACCTCCAGGTAGCGAGCCAAGGCGTCTTCGATGACGGGCATCTCAACTTTGTCCATCAGGTTGAGGACCAGGGACAAGCTGCTGCTGACGACCCGGTAGTATTTAGCCAATGAGTCCTCCTTCGTGCTAGATCGCTCGTCGCTGAGGGTGTCGGGGGTCTCCAACACAGCCTCCGTCGCATACTTCAGTATCTGGGCCTGGCACTTCACCCAGAACTTGTTCCCCTTTTCCTTTGTGTCTAGAAACAACGAAAGCCCGTTGGTCGCAGCGCGGGAAACGACCCTGTCCTTGTCAAAGGTCCCGGCAAGCCACGGTCCGACCATCGAGGGAATGCGCCTTTCCATTCGTTTTCGCGCAGACTTCAGGAGTTCGAGGAGAAGGGTGTGGGACAGTTCGCGAACGGTTCGGGAGTTGTCGATCGAGACTCGAGCATACAGGTGCGCCTGAATAAAGGTCAGTACCGAAATGGCAGCTTTTGGCGGGGTCTCCCAACTCACCCAAGCGTCGAGGATCGACTCGTCCAGCTCGCCATTGTGGCCTCTGACGTAGGAAAGAATCTCATCTAGTGCCTTTGCCTTCGTGATGCTGTCTTTTTTCAAGAGGTTCTTGAACGGGACCACGACTTCCTGGGGTATGCTCGATAGGTCGGGAGGTGGGGTAATGTACGAAAGTGTCGTCGACGAGGAAAATGCACCGAAGCCCCCAGGGCTACTCCCAAGGGGAGTTCCAAACTTCGTTGTGCGCTTCATCGTTCTTGGATTAATGCTTCGCGCAGTCCAGCTGTTGCATCGCGAAAGATGTCGCGATGCCGCAAAAATATTCGCCTACGTAAATATCCCATCTCATGAGCTATGGCGGGGCAGGTCAAAAACGCCCTCACGTGCAGCGGGGTGACTCCTTGGCCGAAAGGCCATTTTGGGACAGCGCCACTAGAGCGCGGCCAAGCGATGCTTTCAGCGCGGACATTGATACGGCCGGACATCTTCCCAGATCTCAGGAGATCAAGTAGATTTTCGAAAGCTTGCATAAATATTAGGCTAATCCCTAGTCGAGAAGTAAATGTCTTGCCTCTCCAAGGATCTCTTCTGCGGGTGGAGGACTGGGATGGACCGAGTTAGGGTTAGGGTCCAGCGTGGGGTAAGAGCTTGACCTCGCATCGAGCCCAGACTCTAGGGTGGACCCTGTGCCGGAGACCCTGGAAAGCTATGACGTAGGTGCTTGTCTGTTTGAGCCTCGGCGAACCGCTCAACGACGAGAAAGAACACATCTTCAACGCGAAACCCAAAACAAAAGGCAGAAAGACAACAGAAAGGTATACTGCAGTCTCAGTATCTCGATGAACCTTCACTTGGAAAGCGAAAACATAGTCGCAGTAGTAAATCTTCGCGAGAAGGTGGCGTCTTTCCCAGCAACCCTGGAAGACACAAAGATACCGGGAATTCTGTGCTTAGCGCATCAACTGTAGGCCGCTGTTAGGCAGCCGGTAACTGTTAGCGCTCTAGCAGGTCCCGTCTGGGGAAAGCGGGGGTCCCAGTGTCCTGTCAATCCCCAAGAGCCCTGTTTCATTAGCCCCACTTCACCGTTCGCCCGCTTCCCCGCAGTGTGAGGGAGGAGCGCGTCAGTGGCTGCATCGTCACCAGGGGACCACAGGATGCGTGCCGACTCCCGTGTTTGCAGGTTTGCGGCAGACCCTCACACCATCGGGCCAGTTTCTCACTTCCCCATCCTGTTCTCCTCCCGTGTTCATCGCCGAGTGTTGATCGGTGACGGGAACGCGCCCGTCTTTTGCTGTCCTGCCACGCCGGCCCCCGTGGGGTTCTCGTTTGATGCGCCGAAGGACGGTTTCCCCTCATCGAGCCATCGCAATTGACAACAAGTGCCCGCTTTGTCATGTAAGTTCCGATCACTTCCGATAAGGTTTGTCCGCCCGCGAGGGGGGCACGGGATCTACCCGAGCAGCCTTGATTCTTGGTCCCTTTAGAATAGGACACCCATTGCTCTCTACACTTCTGCTCGTGTGCCCCCAGACGCAGGCAGCAGTGTCGAGACTCCCTCTGAATCCAGATTGATGGGTTCGTAGAATAACAGGTAGCTGCAACACAACACGGCCAGGTCCCTTTGCGTTTCAACGATGTTAGCCTCGTCCTCTCAGATTACGATGCGCGCGGGGTGCCTTCACCCCTCCTCCTTGCGATCAATCGGTATCTCCGGAGACGCACTACGTCGGCAACATCAAATACGGGGCTTTCGCTTCGGTCGCGGCTGGGGCTCGTACTTCGAAAGCGAGCCACAGCACGACGATATCTACCGACGCTACCGTTCCTTCCGATACAAGTACACCGAGGCTCTCAGCCGAAGACATGACGGTCAATCATTCGCCGAAGATGCTAAGTCTGCTTTGCGGCGGATCGTTGACGAACATCAACACGCACGTGGCGGAAAGCCTCGGTGGGTTGGCAAATGCAGGAGCTGGAAGGCCGAATCGACGCCTAACAATCCGGAAGGTGTGCGGCCGGGTCAAAATATTGAGGATGTCGAGCGAGCGCCAATTGAACATCTCCTCTTTGGTGACCGCCCTCGCATGGCGCAAAACTACTACGACAATTGGGATTCGCCACTCTCGAAGTACGAGCACTCACGCCGTTCGCACCGCACAAAACAACCGAAGTCGGATCTCTCGAAAGTAACCGATACTACTACTACCGCCGAGGCTGGTCCCGAATACATCATCGACCCCATCACAAATCGCAAGGTCGCCAAGGGGTCTTTGGCGTCCCCCTCGATCCTTGAGAAGGGGCTGGAACCGCCTGTTAAGAACTTCAAATCCTACAGGTCCCAGTTTTCCTCGTTTCGCCCTCCAGCTGCCACAGCCTCCAAGCCTCCCGCCCCACCAACCATCTTTGCTGGCGAGCCTATTCCAAAGCTTCCTTCAACGGAAAGACAACCGATCCTGGAAAGCGAGCGATATGTGGCAGAGCTGAACGACGCTCCTGCTTCCAGTCTTCTTGACACCCTGAGCGAGAAGCAACAGAGCGTGTTTTGGCACCACTCTGATGTCATCGCCCCGCCTCCTAGCAAGCAGGCATCCTGGACTTTGGAGCCTGACGTTGAGGCCTATCTTTCCCCTGGCAGGTCGAAATCTCTAGTTGGCCAGGATGTCACAGCGCAGTACGGCGACCTTCACAAGTACGAAGCCGTCAGATACCTCGAACCGAATGGAAAGACATCGGAGCAGGAGACGGTTTCAACGTATGACGATCTCGGCGAATACGACGCGTTCCGTTCACATGAACCGGATGGGAAATACAAGCTTGAGATGCCGTCGGTAGATCCGGAAGAGCTCAAACTCTATAAGCCATTCCGAAGCTGTGAGCCTGATGGGAAGTACGCCGAGAGCTATCGCGAGGAGAAATTGGATCCTTCTGAGCTGGCGCAGTACAGCCAACCATTCATGAGTCACGAGCCCGATGGGAAATACGCGGAAAGCTACGGGAACCCCGGTACGGAGGACGCCGAACTTCCTGAGTACGAGCCTTTCAGTAGCCACGAGCCCGACGGCAAATACGCCAACAAGAGCGGGGGTACCACCGTGAGTGCCAAAGAGTTGGAAGGATACGCTGCAGCCCCTGCTCACGAGTTGGACGGCAAATCGGAAGGCGAGACGTCGCCGAAACTGGACCCGGAAGAGCCCGGAAAATACAAGGCATCCCGGAGCCACGAACCGGATGGCAAGTACGCCGTGGAGGCCGAGCCCGTGGAGGAGACAGACTTGGGTGGAAACCATGAAGCGTTCGGCTATGACGACGCAGAGGTGGCTTCGTCAGTGAAGGATACCCAACCGAAAGTCGAGCCATCCGAGCTCAGTAAATACACTGCCGTTCGCTACAATGAGCCAGATGGGAAGCCAGCTGTGGAGGAGTCAAGCAGTGAACCGGTCTTCGACTACGACCTGAAGGCCTCTGGCAAGAAGGACGGTACACCCGATAGAACGCACTACAGGAAGATGCTGGAAACTTTCATGGCTCAGTCGGCGTCGGTCTCGGATGCCATCGATGCCGATACAAGCTCATCGCTCAAAGAAAAACGAGCCGCGGCGGAGACCGGAAAGCCCACGCTGTCCGGGAATTATGCCCAGGACTTCCCTGAGGAGTTTGTGAAGTCATGGAGTGCCGACACTTACACTTCGAGCGCCAGCGCACCAGAGCAAGCGGTTGAGGAGCCCACGAGCGCCCTGGAGCCAGCCTTGGATAGGTACAACGGAAAGACTGAGAATAAGTCTGCGGACAACGAGGCAGCCGGTGTGCCACCTGTGCCGACATTGTACAAGGTTCTTGTCTACGACCCAACAATGCAGTGCATCGATGTCGCCGAAACCACATCCATTGTTAAAGATAGCAACACCCCGCTCACACCGGCCGAAGTGCTACTCCGTATTTCGAACCCTGCGAAGTTTTTGCCACATTTTGGTCCTCTTCAAGCTCAGGGGTTCGAGGTTGTGTCCGGTGCCGGAGACGTCCTCATCTTTCGCAAGGTCAGAGAGGCCATCCCGGAGGTCTCACATTCTGGGACCGTGGGTAACATGACGGCAGAGACCGCTGCTCCGCCATCGCCGAATCGACCGGCTATCAACCCCATCGACATGATGGGCGGTCCTCGGGACTACACAGTCGCCGCCAGCCGGTTTGCTAGTCCGACGGGTTTCGTCAACTATGACCTACCTCCACGCTTCGACTCGAACATTGATGTGCGCCGAGAGGAGCCTGTGTTCAGCGGTGCGAAGGAGAAGTCTAGCAGTGAGGGTAAGAAGACCAGCCTTCCGAAGCGTATCGCTGTGGGCGCTCTTTGGGTTGGCGCTGCGTCCTACTCGATCGGTATTGTGGGCGAGTACTTCAAGACTGGTGGCGCAGATGGAAAGGGGCCTAAAGGTCTCTAGAGAAATTGTTCTTTTCCTTTGTATTTGCATGGAGTAACAAGTAGGGACATGCATCAGGTAACATCTCAGGGGTTCGGAGGGTCATGGTCATGACTTGGATGGACAGCACAATGGCACAGCACATGTATCATGGAGTTAGGCGACTGTTTTGCCATTATCAGCATCGTTCTCGGATAGGATAGCTATCTTTGCTCCATCCCATAGTGCCTTGAGGGCAATTCAGCTCAATCTTATCGCTTGTAGCGATTCTTGTTACTTTTCCCTCTGTGAGGCTGCGTTCCCTCTGTGGGGTTCCGTTTGGATGTGATATGCCCCTAATGCAAACTGTTGACCAGCCCCTTTGCCAGAGAAGAGCCCCAAGTCCCTTTGTTGACAGATGAGATGCGCGTCCAGAATTTTCCCCCAAGAGAAAGGAGAGAGGAATGAGGAGCATGTGAAGCCATCTCTCAGTCGCGCGCTTGTGACTTTTTGAGCGCCATCCGCCCCCGTCCGCCAACCCCTTTGTCGCCGATGATAAGATAAACCTCGTAAAATACACCCTCGAACTGAATTGGTTCTTCATCTTCGCTCATCTTCTCTCGGTAAACCCGCTCTCGTGCTTTCCTCCCGCCCCATCTGTCGTCGTGATGATCGTCTCATGCAGCATGTGCCGGTACTCCTGTGAGTCCCAGCTCTGTCGCCGATCCAGGCGCGGCTGCCATGCGCCGGTGCTGCTCATGGCGCGCGCGGCATCGGCGGTGCTGTGGGGTGTTGTTGGGCTGGTGGAGGCGACTAGATTTTGGGAGAGGTCGGTGTCGATTTTGGGGTTGGCGGGAGTTGTCTTTTTGTGGTCGTTCATGGTGGCGGTAGTGTTGGTAGTAATTGTTGGGTATGGTGTTACGGGTGGTATATGTTGTTTGAGGGACAGTGGAGGTCGATGTCCTTGATGTAAGGTGGGTTGGTATGTGATTTATGTCTGATTGGTATTGTTTGGTTGTGTGATGGTATCACGGTTGACAACCCAAATGACGATGGAGGCCGCTTAAATGAGAAGATGACTCAATTCCAGGCGGTTCCCTGACCTCGGTGGTCTGATGAGCGGAGGCGATAACGGTGTGGTCGGCGATCTACAAATCGTCTCATCGTGCAGCTCTGGTGGCCACAGCTCCAGGTGAGCTCCCAATGATAGCGCCATTACACCGCTGAAATGCGGGGTACACCTGCCTGTAAGTGGGGTTTGAACTTGCCGCTCGGGCCTTATCGCGACCCTTTGGTGGGCAGATCTGCGACCTATCACGCCACACACGCGACCTTGGAGCGTTGCACCACGTCAATCGTCTTCGTCAAGATGCATTCTTTTGCCTTCGGGATCTCTTTCGGCGATGTACCATCCTGGGGATGTCGCCAATTCGAATACACTATCGTCTGATTGCCAAAAACCGGTGAGCCGGGCGGACTCAATGGACTGACGAGGTTGATTGACGCAGGTCGCGCCGGGTTGGTTGGGACCATTGGCGCGCGTTTCGGGTGCGACACCGTGAGCGATCTCGATGACACCGGCCGGATATGCACGAACTGCGGCCTTTGGAGTGATATGGGCGATGGAGGTACTGCAGGTTTAGGCGGCACCGGGGGCGGCTGCTCTTCGACCCTCTCGTGGGATGCTTCTGTCCTTTCCGTCACGGATGACAATCGATGAACCGCGTATGGGAGTTCCTCGTCTGGAGGCACTTCCGGGGGATGGCGAGGCCGCGTCGGTATCCCAGACCATCTTTGAGGTCGCTTCCCGACACCCCATCCGTCCAGCTCTGCCGGGTTGTTCGTGCTCCCGCGCGCCGGCCCGAATTCGAGCTCTGGCAGTATCGATTGACCGTGGAAGCCGAGCTCTGCGCCAGCGATATCATCTTCCTCGACTATTTTCCCCTTCTCGTCTTTGCGGCTACGACCTCGTCGAGCCTCCCATTTCAACATAAACCAGCCAATAAGCGTGTCGGGAACGCCATAGAACTTTCCGGGGCCGCCAAATTTACGGGACCTTCGCCGAAAGAACAAGATGAGCGCCAGAATCCCGAGCATCACGGCCGCCAACACCGTCAGGATGGTGATCACAAACGCTGCCGTTTTTCGGTCTATCGATCCGCTCATATCGCCGTTGCTGTCCGCCTGCCCTGATGGACGTGTGCCACTGGCTGCCGTGGTCGAGAAGGTCACGCTTGTCGGGGTGGACACAATGGTGACCCCGGGTCTGGTGGTTGGAACTGCGAAAGCTGTGGTCGGGCCTGGTGTTGCAGGAGCTGCTCCTGTTTCTACTGCTTGGCGCCTGAAGCCTGGTGTCAACGGATGTGTCTCTAAGACATCGAGGTCGGAATCCCGCCAGCGTATTTGCATCGCCGGGCCAACTGTGAACGCATCGCCAGGCGCGGTAATCACCTGGGCTTGGGTGAACCCCCAAACACCGCCGCGGAAGTTGGTTGTATCCGTCGTGCAGCTCATCCCCGCCGGAACACAATACGCCACATTCTCTCCTGGGATCACTGATGGGAAACCCTCGTCCAGTCTCGCCATCGTCAAGCCGCAGCCAGGCCCAACCACAAAGCCTTGCGGGCATACCGCTGGCGAATAGTATTGGAATCCTCCGCCATCCAGGTTTCTCTGCCACGCCGGTGGATCGCATCCCGCTGAACCGGTCCTAGGGAATACAGGCAGCTGTGAAGGCAGTCTGGTGCCTGAGATGAGCCAAGAAGTCGGACACGGTGGTGTGAAAACTGATGTGAGGGCTGCCAACGGCGCACCGCGGAGCAGCGTGGTGGTCATCGTTCTTCTGCGCGCCTATCGGTCGCTGAAGATGTGGCGAGGAACATGCTCAGAACCAACACTAGTCTGAGGTTTTCAGCAGAAGAGACGAACGGTCTGATATTGGGACGACCTGCACAGGCTGTGTTACCCACAGAAAAGGCGCCCAATTTTTTCTTTTAGGATCGAGGGGACAACAAGCTCCTCAAATCACCCCCGCACCCTACGCACGGCTGTCATGGAAAGCTCGGGAGCTTGGCCCCAGGATTGCGGGACGAGGCAGATCTGTGAGGATCCTCTGCCTTGATGATGCCTAGGATCCATCGCGCTGATCAAACGGTCATGCTGTTCGGACCAGGACTCCACCAAGTTGGGAGAAACGCTGGCGTCTGGTCGAGGCAGCGAGTGCGGTGCACCTCAGTCTCACAAACGCGACAAGTCCCGAAACGACCTTCAGCTTCCCTTCACTGCGGAACTTTCTCTTGGCCGATTTCATCACGCCCGTGTGGCCCGCGCGGAGCTCGATGACAACACCAGTGTGGAATCCCCCATGAGACAGCAGTGCCACAACTGACGCTAGGTTGCAGCTGAGGCCCCGCAGTGCTTGGCAAGCAGCCCGGAACAGGGGTGTTGAATGCCCCTGCAAACACCACAAGACGACCAGAGGCCGACAACTCCCCCGTTCTTGACTCTCCGTTTCTGCTTCCAAAATCAGCTCCAACCCCCTAGAACCACGGTGTACCGCATTTCCAGCAAGACAATATTGCAACTTAACGAGACGCAGAGTCCCGCAGGCGGCACATGCGCCCAAATCCAGGTTCGCAGGCCAACTCCCACATGTCACATCGCGTCCGTGCAGCCCCGTCCAACGGTTTCATCTGGGACCGCAAATGCGCCTCTGCCGTGGTCGCTCGACAGCCTTGACCATGACGCTGGTGAGCTCGACCACTGGTTGCTTACATGCCGCTGCATCAGGCGGATACCACTTCAAATCGCCGTGCTCGGGCCTGTGAGATAAACGACGCTATCAGCAACGATTCGCTACGTGGGTGCCACACCCACGCTGGCGGTTGGAAGCTGGGGGAGCAAGTGTCGCAGGTGAGCTGGGGATTTCCGTCTATGGACACCATCTCGTCGTTGCGCCCTTGGCGAATACCAATGCACAGGCTTCCTGCTGACCAGCATCGTAGGGCAGCGTTGTAGCTAGCTGCCGTTCTGCGTTAGCTGCGGTCGCTACATGAGGTGCTGACAAATTCAGGCGTTGCAACGAGTTCGGCGGCTGGATGGACTGCGCCGAGACCATCCCCGTCAGTTCGCAAACCCTACGGAAGCTGCTCGGTTTACTCTCAGTCTGCCCAAGCAATCGAAGCAACGTTTACATTGGCCTTAATTTCTGCTTTTGCCACCACAAGCGTGATGGTCCCTCGCGTTACCGAAGCGCGCTGTTTCCAAGACCAGGAGCTGTTTCTGTCTCAGACTTGAGCGATTTGACGGTTCAAACACTGTTTTCGCTGCCTAGCGGGCACAACTCGTTTCGTTATGCTTTAAACCCGGTTCTGGGGGATCCTCAGGCACATCCACTGCTGTGCACATCTGGTTCAGCTGGAGGCTGCAAATTGCCAGGACTCTGATCTGCGTGACAGTTGTCATGTTTGCTTTTGGCTCATGCACCAACATGGCAAGATCGCGGCCGCCTTCAATTCATTGCCTACCAACCAGCCGGCAACCTGGGCCGAACCAAATTCCTTTTTGCACCTGTCAAGACCCCTGTGCATGCGATGCCCGGGCTTTTTTCTCACTTCTCTCCCGTCTCGAAGACGTCGAGTGGCGCTCCCAGCGCCTTGCAAACCTCTGCCTCCCCGAAAGGAATCTGACCCCCGTTCCACTGCAACAACCTCATCGTGGGACTCTCTGCGTCCACCGCCTCCCATCTCCCTGTCCTTTCCACCTGGTTCAAAGTGTGCCAGTGCCCCCTGGCTTGAAGATACCCCTTATCCGGATTTGGATCCCCCGTCCGTGCAAAGGAGGCCCAGTAATCGACGACTAGCTGCATGAACGGGACGTCGAGCCCATCGCGATCGGTGTAGTTACTTCGTCGCTCTGTGCCGAAGACTACCATCTGCTCTCCTCCGTGGCACTTCATGTACTCCCCGTCGGGGTCTCCATCGGGCCGTGCGTCTGTCTTCGGGGCGTTGCACCAAGGGCGGGTGTAGCCTGCCGTCTGGTAGGTGCGGTTGAACTGGTAAAAGTAAGCAGAGCGGAAGGCATTATGCTTGACCGCGCTGTAGGTTTTTGCCAGGCCATAGCACGTAAAGACAGCGTCGGTTGCGATTCGAACGCTAGTGTTGAGGATCTGCGCCGGGGTGAGATCGGCCGAGAGGAGGTTGTTTGCGCCCAGTGGGACGCCCGAGAAGGTGGACATGTTGGCTGGCTTGTCGAGGCCCATGAGGGACGAAGCATTCGAAGGCATGGAGAACTGCCGCGCCACTTCGGCGTTGAAGTAGGCGGCCAGGGTGGTGTTGCTGGCCGGGTACGCTTCGGCGTCAATGTTGACACCAGCTTCGTCGCGGTTGACGCCCGTCATGACCGTCACGTTGGTGGCCAGACTGGCAGCTGTCGAGTTGACCACGAGCTCATGATAGGTGAGATAGTCGCCGTCGACAACAATCCCATTCGCATTCGGCGACAGGTTGACAATCTCAAACCCGCTCAGCTTCCCCAAACAAGCCACTGCATCCGTCGCGTTCGAACACCCCGCCGCCTTCAACACGCTCTTCGTCATCGTCTCGTAATTATGCTCCAGCGAGTCGTAATACTGGTACCGCAGCACCTTCCCTCCCGACGGATACCCATCCGGACTCGACTGCTTAATCGCCCGATGGAACAACCCCTTCACCTTCGCCGTCCCCAACAACACATGCACCGCCATCGCCCCCGCTGATTCCCCAAAGATTGTCACGCGCTCCGGGTCACCGCCGAAGTACTCGATGTACCGATTCACCCAATGTATAGCGCTCACCATATCCGAAAGCGCGTAATTCCCGTTGTGCACACCGTCGTTGAAGTTCAGAAACCCCAAGTTTCCCACGCGGTAGTTCACCGATACGCTCACCACGTCACCCCTAGATGCCAGGTTTGTACCATCCGTGTTAGGATTCTTCCCGCTCCCGCTTGTGCCTCCACCACCGTAAAAGTATAGCATCACCGGTTTTAGATTCTTTCTCTTCGATCCCATGGGTGGGAGGTACGGAGTCCAGATGTTGGCGAAGAGGCAGTCTTCGGATGAGCCGTTGCGGACTTCGCCGACGGGTTGGGAACAGTCGGCGCCGGCGTCGAGGGCGAGAGCTTCGGAGGGGGTGGAGAAGTTGGAGGGTGAGGAGTAGGTAAAGCGGGCGGGGGTGGGTGCGAAGCGGACGCCGCGAAATTTGAAGGTGTGGAGGTCACGGTAGCCGGTTAGGAGCGTGTTGGAGACGTAGTGGGTCAGTTGGTAGGCGGAGGAGGTGTTGGAGGTGTAGCGGGAAGAGACGGGGGCGGATTGGGTGCAGATGGTGGGGAGTTCGTCGAGGCAGGAGAGGTCGGGGTGGATCTTGCCTGTGGCGTCGACGGCGCGGCATGGGGAGGCGTTGTCGGTTCCGGAGGGGCGGGAGATCCAGTAGAGCTGGGAAGGGGGGAAGTTGTTGAGGTAGGTTTGGTACGCCAGGGAGGAGTTGAGGGCGGCGTTGAAAGAGGCGGCGGAGGGGTCCCATGGGTTCTCGCCGAGGAGGGAGCAGGAGTAGGTTGCTGCGGAGAAGGGGGCGGATTGGTGGACGAGGATGGCGGCGGATCCGTCGTTTTCAGCGGCTGGGGGTGTCAGTGGTGTTGGGAATTGGGAACGGCGGGGAGCTTACCGTCAAGCTGGTTGTTGGAGAGGATAGTCAGGCCGCCTCCCAGCCAGAGAGCTTGGGCTCCGCTGATGGCAAATACCGCTGCCGTGAGCGAGACAGCCCGGAATGAGGCCATTGTCGCCATTTCGCTGGAATGGCGTCGTCAAAGAAACCGAGGGAAGCTCAACAGCAAGACACGCCGAGGGTCGCGGGTTCCCTTGGCCGCGATGGCGCTGGATTTAAATGTCTGCTACCCCAACCTCGACATTTTTCCTCATCTCCAATATCCGCCCAGCGGGATACCACGCAGGCGGTTTAACCATGCGAAAGGTAACGATCTGCAGATTAGCCGGTACCAGAGAGCTAGGACCAGCCCGCCCATCTCCGGCATCCTTGGGCCGGGTGAGCTGCAGCTGGAAATTAGAAACCCTGGACTGTTGGAGGACGAGGTCTTGGCTTTTCCTTGATAACTGGTAACGATGTCTGACGAGGCCCTGAGTTGCAGCTGGACTTACACGGAGTTATATCAACATTCAGCCCTCTGAGTTCCAAACTACCCAGTTTGGAAGGACCTTAGTTCGCTCGCGGGCCGCCCCGGCTAAAGGTCAATAGAAGTCGTTCGCAAAAGCGGAGTGAGAGCATCCAGACCCGGGAAGTCGTCTGCGGAATACGGGGGCCGTCCTACCCGAAACCCAGCGAACTCCGATCTCTGAGCCCGCTAAGGAGCTGCGGTGCCAAGATTTGGGTTCCAATACGACGAAGACCGAAGGAGCGCGACACTTTTCCAGGTCGATCATGTGTATTGGCTTCTTTCATGAACAAGTTTGGCTTCGACGCTGGTGTCAAGAACCACACTGCGCTGACTGAGATGGTTCAGCGTTCCTTCTACAAGAACGTTGTGAGCATCATAGGGAGTTTTAGCAGAAATTAGGCGTGACTCAAAGCATTCTATTCTCAAGCTTCGCAGGAGATCAGTTTAGGTCTGTCTGTCATGAATGTTCGCAGATAGCAGAAATGAACACAGCAAATAACAGTGCCTCCAGCAGGCGAAGGGGGCTGAAAATAAAGGGGTCAAAACTGCGGCCTCTCTACCCGCGCGTTAGATCGCGGTGTGAATGTGGGAACTCTCGATTGGTGCTCTGTGCGTTTTGGGTTGAGTTTTTGGGCCAACCCGCAGTCTTGCACTCCACGCCGCGCCCAAATCGTCGGGTTGCGAATCGGCTCAAGCCACGATTTATCCGATTGGCATCGATTTCTGTGCGACATTGTCTAAAAAAGAAAAATCTGATATATCGCATGTACCGCCAAGCGCCCTGGCAACATGGCCAGCCCTAACAAGACGGGAGGTCCCAGGTTTGGACAAAGTTGGACAATGTCGGTGAGCATTCCAACTCGGCCGTCGCCATTCTCTTTCCAAATTCACGACCAACATGGCGCGGGTTCGCCAAACGACACTCTCTTACAGCAACCTAGAAGTCGTTGACGGATTCAGGCCCCTGAGCTACGACGATAAGGAGGTCAAGGTAATCGAACGATACTCCACCGCTCCTGCTCTCGCGCCTTCCCCAACCGACGACAAATGCTTTGACCCTCGATACTCCAAGACTCCGCCCGAAGTGTTTGTTACAGACAACAAGGAACAATCTAAAGATGGGTCCCTTCGCCCGTCCAGAGTTTGTGGTTTCGACCGGAGGCGCTTTCTTGTCCTCGCCGGAGGAATCGCCATCATCGTCATCGCTGTCGTCGGCACCGCCATAGGAGTTGTCTTTGCATCTCGAGCTAGCAAATCCACCATCCCAGCTAGCCTGGAATCGGGCAACTCGACGATACCCTCATTCCCATCCGCCCCAACCACTTCACCACTCGCCATTCAAGACCAAAGCATCACCTCCCTCCACTGGGTCGAAGCCGACGGCACATCCCAATACCGCGTCTATTATCAACCCACCAACCAAACCTCCATTCTCGAGTCCTCCTGGAATTCAGACACGCAGTCCTGGTCCGTCAACACCATCGCCAACGGCAGCATCCAAACCATCCGCCCCAACACCCCCCTCGCCGCCTCGGCCGGCTTCCCCAACACCGATCCCCAGTTCGCCCTCGTAACCAACCTCTACTTCCTCCAGTCCACCGGCACCATGGTAGAATGGCAGGCCCCACTCCACGGCCGCACCGGCGTATGGGGCAACGAAAATGCCTCTGGTCTATTCACCGCCTCCCCCACCTCCCTCCTCGCCGCTTACTGGCACCAAGACCTCCTCGCCAAGAACCAAACCCTCGTCACCTTCTTCCAACCCGATCCCGAATCCCTCACCATTGCCTGGTGTTTCCAACAGCGTGAATTCCCCGACCCCTGGAAATCCACCCGACGCCTCCCCTCCTCTGGCATCTCTCCTGGCTCACCTCTCGCCGCGGCGCCCGCGGGAGACGGCCGTGATTTGCGGGTTTACCTCTCCGGTGCAGATGCCTTCATGAAACAACATTCTTACAACATCGAATCCGACAAATTTGGCCCCGCAATAAACACGCCCTTTTCCCTCCCGCCTGGGACACCACTAGCGGTGATCACAGAAGATAACCGCAACTTCTTTTCTCAGAATAACAGGCCGGAATGTACCCGCCCTGAAGTTTCTAATGCGTTTCTGACACACCTCATACTCTTCGCGACGCCGGATCGGAAGAGCTTGATGCTGGCGTCGTGGAATTGCTCAAGTGGGTTTTTGGTGGTGCAGGATAGGATCGGGCATTTGTTGAGGGAAGGGAGGACATACATGGGGTTGAGTAGTACGGGGGGGTGGGATGGGAGTTCTGTGGGGCAAAGGGTGTATGTGCTTTTTGATGAGGGGAGGGGAAAGGGGCCGGAGGTGGAGGAGTGGGAGGTCCCGGGGAGTGGTGGGGGTGGTGACAGTGGGAGGAGGAATACGGGGGGGTTGGTGCAGGGGGGGAAGTGGAGGTTGTTGGGGGGGGTGCCTGTTGGGGAGAGTTGAGGGGTGATACTACGGTGTTGTTAAGGGCTCGGGAATGTAAGATAGTGGTCTGGCAAGGATCATTGGATTTACGCCACGAAGGTAGGTAGGTAGCATGCTTTAACGACAAGTTCCAGGAGATGTAGGGTAATAATGATGTTTTGAATGAGTTGTAGGACCATTTGCTGCCTTCCTCTGAGGACAAGAAAGAAGCCAACAATCCACTTGTTGCTATTCCCGAAGCCCCTGATAGAGTGAGGTCGACAACAATGGAAACGATGTGGGACTGGGTTCACACAACGTCCAGTGATATCAATAAACCGGGGATGTCGAGGCTACGTGACAAGATCGGACACGAGGAGTTGCTGCGGAGCGTCATCGAGGTAGGTTCTATGTGACACAGCTGTCAGGTTCGCTGAAGTGAGGTGGACATAGGTGAAGAGAGAAGGGGACTTGCTCACTGATCAGTATCAAACTGGCTACCCGATCCGGCGATGTCGATCGTTTGATCATGCTCTGGGTTCTCAATCTTGTGTGAATGGCCATGGCGAGGTTTCTTGCGTGATGACCGTTGATTTTTCGAGGTGTTCTTCGGAGGGGGTGAGACATTGCGAGCAATACTCCAGGTGTCGGGGCTCGTGCTTGGTTGGAAGGGTTAGGTTTAAAACGGAAGAGATGATGGTAGGTCCATATGTGAGGAACAAGAAAGGCGAATATGCTCACTTTTTTGCCATTTCTAACAATCCGAGTCAAGAGGCTTTTGGAAAAGTATGGTGACTTCCCCGAGACGTCTGCTGCACGGGACAAGAAGCACGGAGTCTTGAGAAGGATGGTCGGTCGGGGACCGCATGCTTTTATAGGCAAGCCCGCTAGACTGCCAGCATGAGCTCAATGAGAGCGAAGAGTTTTAGCATTGGCCTCTATAAGATCGCAAGCGGCGCGTGTGGAGGCAAATACAGGAGAGATAAACGGGTAATTCTTCGATTGGGTAGGAGCAAGGGCGATGTGCACGTCTCATCGCAAACGTAGAGCGCGAGACCCTCCGGCGCTCGCCTGGGGCAGTACCCCATCTGCTGTCAGTGAGATACCCAGCGCCCCAAGCCGGGCGGAAGTACATGAACAAAGGAACACTACTCCTTTGCATGATGAGAGAAGTGGCCGTGACTTGAGCTAATGTCCCAGTTAGGTATTTCGGCAGCTCTGACCTGTTGCTCATTGCACCACGGTTCGATGATCGACGAGGTGGATGGCCCCTCGTTGGCGGATTGTCATCGTGTGCATTTCCTGCGCTCAAACGCGATCCGACTGGCTCCTGTCTTTTTGTCAATGGAGAATGCCGAGGAGGATGTCGAGAATGGGGCAGCCTGATGACGGAGGCCGTATATTATTGGCTGGTGTAGTTTAGTTCAACCGTTCACCGCTTCCTCCACCCCCGGCTTCGGGACACGCTTTGCGAGTTGCAGTCGCCATGTTGCGCGCTCTGGGACTCGGGAATCGTGGCTGGGGGGTCGCTTGGCTGCATGCGCGCCCAGATGTTGGTGGGAGAAGCAGATGTGACAGTCTTCTCTCCTCTTGATTGGCTTCTCTCTTATTGTTCGCGACGAGCCGCGCATTATCTCTTGACTAGTGCAAGTCTCGAGGTACTCTCAAGGCACGTCAGGCAGGCACTCCGCGGTAGCCTCACTTCCCCATCACTTCCGCAACCACATCCGTTGCCTACCTCCTAGGTACCTAGGTGCCGTACCTGCCCAATACCGTTTCCTCCTAATAATAAGCAAGTCCTCGGGCTAAGGCGGTGTGGCATCTTCGCCCGAATCACCCCAACCACCCGATTGCAGTCCAAGACTACGAGCAAGCGAAAAGCGTCCGTCCGAGAGCCGACCAATTCCGATGGACAAATACCCCGGCCGTGAAGGGGAAGCTAGCTGGCCAGCTCCGTAACTAAATCTTCGACACAACAACCCCACTCCCCGTCGATGGCTGCTGGCATAGCCGAAAAACAGGAAGATGGCAGAGAAAAGGAAGTCAGTGACCAGTTCTCCAGAGGCGGTATGCACACTACCACCCGGCCTACTTGAACCTGTTTTCGACCGACTCAGCAAGAACTCAAGATGGTATATTCATCACTGTATGGCTAATCTCTTGTCTCGTGAAGTTCGAGTGGGCACTGACCGCTAACACGCAGCAGTCTTAGCCTCGGTCTGTCAAGACCTTCTCTCCCACGACCAAGACATGTACAACCCCTTCTGCACTATGATCCCCCTCATAAAAGTCAACACCACCACCAAGAGCAATCAAAACCTACGGCAACAGCCCTTTTGCCATTCTCGGCTGGGTTTAGAAGCTGGCACCCGACCGCTATTTAAACCGTCACCGGGATCAGCATTTTGACGAGTTTTGTCGACGAGATCGCCATGGACATGCAGACCAAAACGAGCACATTATCCGAAGCTAAAGCGCAACTCGAGGACACGTTCAAGCAGTGGTATGTGCCGGTCATTGCCGACTTTTACAGTTGGTGGCAAGCCGACCAGCGGCATGACCGCTACCGTGCCGGACAAGGAAGTTTGCCGGTGTCTTGTGGACGTGGTAATGATATTGAAGATAAGACGAAATCAGGGAGGATGGATATCCTTAACATCTACCTCCACTATCTCTTCCACCTTGTCACCCTCCCTATGACCCTAACCACCCCCTAAGCAACGCCGCTAACTCTATTACCAAAGTTGCTCATGGTGAGCTCGAATACATCGTCTTGTTGTCAAAAGTCATCGCAGAGACAATATCAGAGCACAAGGAGATAAAGGAACGTACGCGAAAATGGGCATATAACCAATATCTCGCATTTCAACAATCGAGAGGCAAGGGCAAGCACATCCACAAGATAACACACCTCGAATCGCAGTCGGTCTATTGGGCGCAGAACCTCCTTATGGAGGACAAGGACAGCGACGAGCTGGCGGAACAATGGCTATACCGCAATTTCCAGCCGGACTTTGAGGAGCGAACGTTGGGGTATTTGGTGAAGGCAAAGGCAAAAGCTGCCATGGTCAAGCTGCCGCAGCCACGAGCGTACTCCCAACAGCGACTCTCCTTCATCCGACGAGGAGCACACCGAGTGCTCTGATAGCGGCGAGTCCAACCACGCAGGGCCAGCCGTAGCTGAGAGCTCTTCCGCCGCTCCGCAGGAGATTGTAGAGGAGAGAATCCCGTATTCTGGAGCTGGAGTCTCCACGAGAAGTACCAGAAGCACCTGCAATGCTTCTAAACGGCCATGCAATAAAATCACGACGCGCTGGAAGATGTTAGCGTTGAAGAAATGCGTCTTTTAAAGTGGGCGCTATCAGGGTAGGAATCGGGCGGTGAAAGCCAGGCTGCTCTTGAAAAGTAGCAGCCGGGCAAATAAGCTTTGATGAAGGCAACTTCCTATCCGTAAAAGCCGGTAGCCTGAAGAAGTGCATTTTGGTGAATGGTATTTGAAGGAGCCTGAGGTCTGATGGGAAGGATAACCGGTAGGAAAAGTAGGAAGAGCAAAGGTTGAGTTGCAGCCACGGCATTTTTTTTTCGCGCTCGTGGAGGGTAGGTACGAATCAGGACTTGGCTCGAGGCGGTTCGGCATGGAACTTGTGAGGAAGGAGCACGGCAAAACTCTCCCTTTCGGCACAACAGTCTCTGTGGCCGAGCTCATCACCACGCCTGGTGACATTCGCCATCCAGATTGGCACACGGTCCTTGATGGCACCCCTTGTGGTGGGTGCGCGGGGCGCGTCCCCGACTAGGGCGACCTGACGATCCCAGTCAGGCATGCGAACCACAAGTTACAGCCCCGGCAATGAAACCCGGGTCCACGAGACGCACAGAAATGTCGTTCGGTGACGAAGATGAGAAGCACAATCTTAGGCTTGATAATGCGATAAATAAGACCAGGGAAAAGCTCCAGCTCATACATGGTGCTTTGAGGCGAGACCCTCAAGACGAATCGGGAACTTGCTGTCACATGTTCTGGATCTTAAAGTCGTTGAACTTGGCATTAAAACCGAGCTTCTGGATGATACGAGCGTGCTTGCGTGAGGCAAGCTTTGAGTCATCTTCAGACTTCGCGCCGGTGACGACCATCTTGCCGCTCGCAAGGACCAGCGCCATAGTCCTAGGTTCACGAATACGCATGATGACAGCCGCGAAACGTCTTTGGGTTGTACTAAATGTCCGGTCAGGCAGCTTTGACTCGTTGGTGCTTCTCGAAGTCGAGCGCCCAGGCGCTCGCCGCGACTGCAGGAGAAGGATCTCAGCGGGGGAGGCAGGCCATCAAAGCAAGCAGCTGCCCAGAGTGTAACCAATTGGATTATATGCCGGCTCTGACAACTGGCCCCTGTCAGAATCTGTGGTGGTTTCGGAGGCAACGCAGTTAAGAACGTAATGGAGAACGCAGTTGGGAACGCAGTTGGGAACGCAGTTGGGAACGCAGTTGGGAACGCAGCGTGGGACCCGCATGCACGGGCGCGCGCTGATCGCTCTCATTAGTAAACTGGGCCCAAATCTCCGATGCCGTGACCTATATCTATATACCAAGCTCGAACATGTCGGGGCCTAAGGGAAAACCAGTAGCATGTAGCTAGAGTCCTTGATCATTTTATACACGTGGGTTTCATTACGTCTCCCTTCGGCTGCTGTGGAGGGTTTCGAACCAGTATGGAGGAAGTTGTCGGGTCTTGGGTCCAATCTATGACTTCTACTTGAGTGACGAAGAAAAGGCAGATGGTTTAGCGCTCAGCTGGTTGCATTCGATCTCCGTCGTTGGCTGGAGTCGTGTTCAGTAGTGAAGCCGGTGGTGTGTGCAGGCGGAAAAATGTAAATGGTCAACGTGCGCCGGGCTTTCCTTAATTCTTACCGTGTGACTTGTAACTAGCGGTGTGGAGTTTGTGGACGTTTCCCGAAGGGATGCACGGGCTTACAGACAACTTTGGTTTTCTGCCTCGCGTCGCGTAAGTCACAATGAGAGAACAGTTCCTGCTAACCTTGATGGGCAAAGAAGGTCGGTCTTGCTTCGTCCGCTGGCAGCGGTTCCATACGAATTTGACCACTACACAGGGAGTCTGTAGGAACCCTCGGACAGTAAGGATTGGCTGATGCCCAGATGTTAGTCCCGCTGGCCGGATACATCTCCTTCGGGGGTTTCCTCTCCTCGCACTCCTTACTAGCCACTCAGGAAGCCGCAGGTATTGCGGGTTCCTGGTGTTAGCGAGGAGCTCCGAGCTTTCCGGTCCCCGTGGGTTACTTGAAGCCATACAAATCTGCCCTTCAAACGGAGGCCGCCAGCCGCAGGGGCTTCCGCCCTACGCTGCTGGTCGTGGTGAAGACGCTCGTCGGCGAGACAACATTAACCGCACCATTACCTCCGTCAAGCGCCACATAGGCGCCGACTGGAAGCAGCGCAAAAGTACATCGCTCGGGACATCTCGGTCCGCATCCTGCAAAAGCTAAAGCGCGATACTGGTCATCGCCGTCCCAGCGTACTGCAATAACGCCAAGCGCCAAGCCACAGTAGAGGCCGGCGAGGTCACTGGTATTAACGTGCTGTACGTATCGTTAACGAGCTTACCGCACTGGTCATGTCAACGGCCCACTCACGGCCAACCCAGGCAGTATGCTTACCTCCGCCATGGCCGACGACATATGGGCCCCAGTCGCTAACGCCGCCGCCTGTCACCTCAACGAGCGCCGCGCCAGTGCCCGCGCCAGCTTCCCCGCTGCGTCGGTTCGATTCGCCATCTCCCGCTAAACATCTTCGACCACTCAGGCACAACCAAATTCAGAGATCGGGCACCACGACGCGTCGTCCGGGTGTCAGGTCCAGTAAAGAGAGAACACAACAGCTGGAGTGTACACTCTATCATAAGTTAGAATGAGAGTACGCCATGAGATCCCCGGCTTTTCAGGCAGCTGCTCGTGACATGTCCATTCGTGGCCGAGAAAAATCCACAACTCATAATTGCAGGAGCCGTAAGAGCTCCTGCGCCGATCACGGCAACAGTTATTTGCAGGCACTTACGGTCGCGAATGATGGGGGACTAGAGCTGCCTTGGGACGCAGGTTAATAGGGACCAGAATAGGGAGACCTACCACTAGGCTGGGAGTCGGCCTCTTGCGATAGAGCTATAACTGGGGCGCTCTCGTCGTTATCGCGGCCATAAGTCTTCGATAACGCTACTGACTCACAGGGGAAACACCGCCAAATCACTCACCGCTTGTCTGGCAGCCTCCACTTCAGAAGAGCAGTTTACCTTGCGCATGTACACAGTCGCCTTTGCGGCCCGCATTGGTTCGCCACGTTTGCAGCCACCCACCAACTGATACCTACCCACCATTAAAATAACGGGGGGGGGGGGGGGGGGGGGGGGGCGCCCACCTCGCTTGGTTCTCGAGATTGGAAGACATGCTCGCATCCTTCGTTCTGCGAGCCTTGATGGACGCCACAGCACTGTTCCCACGCTCTGATGGCGACAAATTCCTCAGCTTCCCGTACGAGGAACGTTGGGAATGTTTGAAACATGTCATCACATCGTTTTACCTGGGACCTAACGGCAAAAACGGAAAACGTCCGACGATTGAGGAGGTTGCGTCATTCATGAAGGACAAACACGCCTTCTCCGCTCAGTCAGTGCGCCGTGGTTGCATGCATCATGTGGACTTTGCTAATACATGGTGGTTTGCAGGATACACCAATATCGACACAGGTTGAGAAAATGGGATATTCGCAAGAGGACCCTCACGAGCGAGAAAGATGGCATCGTCAGTGCACTTGGGAAACGCAGCAGTTCGCATGCAACTACGTCAGACATAACCTTAGATCACGGCAAGCAGGTGGACAAGAAGCAGTTGAAGAGGTACTTGAAGGACCAGGCTCGTCATGCCCAACCTGAGCCTCTGACGCCGGGAGCGTGAGTAAAATTGCAACAACCCTGAGAGTAATCAACGTCATAGCTCACATTGAGAGGAAAGCCTTCTGTTGTGGAACCTCCCATATGCGGCGTACTCGAAAGCTTATGGCGCAAGGCTCGACGAGCCTTCCCCCTTCGACACAACTGGGGCAACTCCAACCTATGTCAACATTCAGAGTCCCGAGGCACACACACCAGGGCGCCAGACTCAAGGGCCGACGCCGACAACTGAACTCATTAATCAGAAACTGGCACAAGACCGATCCAACTTTCTGCTGCAGGGCCGCCACCTAGAGCTCCTGAAAAGTTGTGCAAAAGAGCAGAGAGTGTGAGAGCATCTCCCTGGCTGAACTTTGACCAGACTAGGACTGACAGATGCACAGGCTTTTGACGAATTACCTTCACGACTTTTACATCAACACCTACGTAACAGCCAAGTTTTGGGGCCGAGGACCAAAGGAGTGGACACCAGGTATGATATCGGTTCTCACACTCGAACCTTTTGTATCCCCCGGGCCCAGTCCAAGGGGCATTACACCTGGGCCATCCCCAACTGGGTTCCATGATGCTGCACTCACAGACACCCCAACACAACTATGTCGATGGTCAATCCATGTCCGCCACGAAAACTACGAACCGATTCCCGACAAGCCTCACGAAGAGGAGGATGGACTTTTTGACATCAGCAACCTCAGTTCATGGAAAGAGTGGAACACGAATGATCCTGCTCTGTCCATGGTGCAATGCATTGAAAAGTCCTTGTCTCGGGGAGCTTTCTCGAATACACCCCCAGAGTCACTACCTATCTCATTACCTTCAATATCAAAGTCCTTGCAACAACATCCGGATCAGCTCTGCGTGGACGCTGTCAGAGCCGCCATTATGACCGGAAATAGGGATCTCGTCGTTGGGATTCTGGACGAGGCCTGTGACAACCACGAGGTTGTGGACCAGATCATCGCAACCTATCCATTCCACCTTGCAGCCGCCTTCCTGGATGGTGGTAATACTTGCTGCAGTATGGTAGCAGCTCTGTGCTACGCCATTGGCCCCCCCTCCAGTTTACGCTCGTACCGCGACAACCTGGGCAATACTGTTCTTGATGCCTTCATGGTCAGCATTCTTCGTTCACATTCCAGCGTTGCCCCAGATCATGTCAACAGCCATTTTGACCCTCCCCATCGATTCCCAGGCGAAGACAAGGATATCTGTGGCAGATGGGATGCCACCTCGCCGGTCCTGCGCAACCATTTTCGAAAAGGATATGCTCGCATTCCGTCCACATGGAAACACGCGCTCTGCCACACCGCCGTGCAAGCCATTTGCCACAGCATCATTGCAATTTATGGATCCCCCATCTCCCCAGAGATAAATATTATCAGCGGACTGTTTATTCGCCATTGCACCAACTGCGGATTGAAGCTTGAACTTGGCCCTCTTCATGCACTTGTTGTCGTTGCATTCTATCTTGCTCACCAAGGAATGCAAGGCGAGACACTGTTCGGTCCGCTGGCGATTCTCGTCTGTCTCCTCAGTCTTGGTACAGAGCCAAGTCTAGTGGCAGCCATATCGATCAAGGACATCTTGGACCGCGCCGAACCGGGGCAGTGCCACCACCAGCCCATGACTGCCGCCGAGCTCATGGAAGCGGTGCCCTCCCCCATAATCGCCCGATGGACCCACGAATGTCAGAGAGGATGGCATTGCATTTTGCACGCCTTACGTCTGCGCGAAATTGACGGCAGGGAGAAAGAACCCACGGTGGGCGGAGGCATGGCCCAAGCAGACCCATCAGACCAAAACCATGGTGAAACTGGTAGCTACACCGACCAGAAGATTTATAACTCAGATTTCGAAAGCGATGGTGAGGACTTCTGTTATCTGGAGGGTTCTATTGGACTCAGAGTTCACGACGAGTACCTATGTCTACCGCGGGGAACGCCGATTCTAAGCATCCTATGGGCCACCATTCAGGCCGAGTTGCTCACATATCGCCGGATTGAGATTGACCAACCATGGATTTCCAGCAACTTCTCCATGGTTGCCCTCACAGCATGGCTTGAAGGGAAAGCAGAGGCGTTCGACACACCTCTATTGACAGAGGGATTGATAAAACCCCACTCTGAATGTTGTGGGTGGTTTCTAACTCCTCGCTTCGACGCTCCAATTGCCGAAGAGGTTTGTACGCATCATTTCATGAACATGGACGTATACAGCAGAGCAACCTTCCTTGGAGAATCGGAATGGGCCCCCCAGTGGGTGAATCTGTAGTAGAGTTTTTGTTATTCTTGTCAGGTAGCTTGCAAGTAGTCTGATTTGAGGTTGCTTTTCTTTCAATGTACGGGTAATCTTGTACGCAGAGCAGTGTATCGTTTGATCATGAAAAGAATTAAACTTGAACGAACTTACAATTCTATATTTTTAATTAAATCTCAAGCTTTGCCAGTAACTATCAATGCGGGATCACAAAACAGGAACAGGGGCACTTGGTACCACCACGAGAAAAAAAGGCAAGGTACTAATCTTTCCAGCAGAAGCTGCTGATTGCTCACTAGTTTCCAAAAATACATAAAATGGTGACATTTGAGCAGCGGGTTCAAAATAGTCCGTAGGTGTTTCTTTGTTTAGGCTCGCTCGATCAATGGTGTGGAACAAAATTGCCCGAACCTGAGCACTACCGGTTCTGATAACGTCACTGTTCTTTGTCTTGATGTTTTGATATCAGTCTGGATGGCGAGCTTGCGTAATTGTGGGCAGCTGTTGCTCGGCTCCTGAGCTTAGGATAAAGAACATGATATAAGTGTGCTGCTTAGACCTCCCACTTCCTCCCGCAGCATCAAACTAAAGCTCCGAGCAAATTCTCAGCCTCTGCTATCAACCTGATACTTCGCCATTTTTAAACCTTGCGCTATCGTTGAAAGCTGCCCACAATAATGTTCTCCAGCCTCTTCGCAGCTGGCCTGATTGAGCAGGCCAACGCCAAAACTTCGTCTTCGCCATTGGAAAGACCAACCTCACCTTCGAACCGAGCACCCTAACTGGGGCAGTAGAGGGCGATACCCTTGAGTTGCGCTTCTACAGTAGAAACCACAGCGTCGTCCAGGGAGATTTGGACATCCGCAGAACGCCCCCCTGCACACCCCCTACTGAGGGTATCTTCACCTCGGGCTTTTTCTCTGGCTTCAACTTCCCAACTCCCCCTGGTTCAGTGAACGTGAGTGCCCTATTGAACTGTCATTTCCTCATCGTATTTGACACCAAATCTTAGGACAAAACCTACGTCGTGACGCTCAACAGCTCGGATCCCATCGTCGTGTACTGCTCCCAGAACGCGCCGGCTCGCACTGCAAAAATGGCATGATCGCTGTCATCAACGGCCAATCTCCAGCCGCCGCAAACCAGTACCTCGCTAACTACAAGGCGGCTGCTGCCGCCCTCGCCAACGGCACTTCCGTCTCGCCTGCAAGTGTCTTTGGAGGAGGGATCTTCCCCCTGAACGAGACATCAACCTCGACGGCTTCTTCTTCGGCTGGAAACACGTTCAAATTGACAGTCACGGTCACACGCACCAGTTCGGCTTCTTCATCGGCTTCGACCACTACCATTGGGACTTCGACTCGGACGACCACGACCACAACTTCTGCGACTGCGACATCCACTGCCGGCGCAAACTCCTTCGGGGCCTCATTCATCCGTCTTGCTGCCGCTGGAGCCGCTGCTTTGATCTTGGTCTAAGATACTCAACTCTCGGTCTAAGATGATGGTCTAAAACGATGAACGAGATCCGTCTCTCGGTTCAACACATTACGATCCCTTCAAAGGCAAGCACCTTCAGATGGTGTTGGTAATATGAGGATGGCTAGGCGCTGCAACTCATTCCTTCAAACAGAAGAGGTTTATTTTGGGTAATGGAAATCGGGGACGTTGCTGATTTTTGTCCTATTTCTGTCGGCTGGCTGTAATTTGGTGGTCTCGGTGCAGGGTAGGCAAGGGCGTTTGAGGGTACGCATGTAGTCTGCGTTTGGTTTTTTTCGGCTGAACTTCCGGCCATTCGCTCACCTTGAACTGAGTGCTCCTTGAAGTTGGTCCCTTCTCCTCAAGAGCGTCACGCGCGAGACAACAGTAAGCTCATATTTAAGGTGGCAATCTGATGAAGCATTGCATCGGATGCCAAATCTGGGCCCGAGCCCACTGGACCGACAGGGATGCAAAAACGGGACTTACATGCTGTTTAAAACCCTCAGCGATCATCTCAAAGTCAACCAAGCCTGTATTGAACCTGAAACTGCAAGATTGAAGAGAGAAGGGGCCACCAAAGAGTGCATCAACCAGACAAGGTGAGGCCTGACGGACTGGGAGACGCGCTTGCACGATCCAGGCACTTGCAGCATCCGCAACTCCGCAACCCCGCCACAACCCCCGCGCTTTGATGCGAACGGCAAAACAGCGAGCCAATCACCGTCGCCACCGCTGGCGTGCCGGAGCATTGGGTCACTGCTGTGCAAATCCGATAAAACCTGCCAATCGCCCCAAAAAAGACGGAACGTGACCGATTTCTCGAGTGACGTGACGTCTTGGGTCGTGCCTCCAAAACACCTCACCAAGTACCAGTTGGCGCACAACACTATCTTCGAGATTTGTCGCCGACAAGAACCTTGGTGGAACACGCCCATCCGAACCCCTACCAACCTAGAACAAGGTCCAACCTTGTCCAAACTCGATCATCCGCACACCTGCATGGCGCCGAGCGTCTGTCACACCCCACCTTTTTCTGATGAAAGCGAGTCCGGGCTTCAGATCGATCCACAGTCGAATTTCCCCAGCTTTTCCCGTCGCAATCGCCCTCACCCCCTCTGTCGCAGTCTTCCAGACCGCGATAACATGTATTCCGCGCCCTAGGAATCAGCAGACACTCTTGATTGTTTCTTTTGTTCTCTCCTAGGAGCCCTCCAAATCGACGAAAATGGGCACGCGATCACTTGCGACGGCTCGGAAAGCCCTCCTTTTCTCCAAGACAGCCAGGCCAACACGATCCATACCAGGCTATGCGCGACGGCGCGCCCTCTGCACAACATGCACGACGCCAGGGGCTCAGAAGCGCATGGCAGGGAGCCCGAACGCTGGAGCGCGTCAACCGAACCTAAACCGCCCGACCGCGCGCATCATCTTCCCCGCGACGTTCACTGCTGGATCAAGGAGGAGAGCCTCCGTTTCGTCTGCGGCGGTTGATGGTAGGAATAAATAAGGAAAAAAAATATCCAAGGGTATTGGCTGACAGCCGTATAGCAGACACACCGCTGTATGGCCCTCTCCTGGAGTACGACCGGCGCGTCAACATGGGACTGATCCGCAACGATGAGCACCAGCGAGGTAGGCTACCCCTGAGCTCCCCTCACTTACAAGCGCTGACCTTGACGTCGCACAGGTATCATCCAAAGTCTACAGCACATGCACGAAGAGTTGCGGCACTACGAGGCTCGGCCCGTCGTCCACCCGACCCTTGAGTCCCTGAAACCGAAGAAGTCGCTTTTCTCCTGGCTGGGAGTCTCGCAGCCACCGATAGCAGCGATACCGTTAGACCTCCCCATGGGCTTATACCTCTATGGCGATGTCGGGAGCGGAAAGACCATGCTGATGGACCTCTTCTACGACACCCTGCCCGATTCTGTACGGACCAAGACTCGAATCCACTTCCACAACTTCATGCAAGACATCCACAAGCGCCTGCACAAAATGAAGCTCCAACACGGCAGTGACATCGACGCCATCCCCTTCGTCGCCGCCGAAATCTCCGAGCAAGCCAACGTGCTCTGCTTCGACGAGTTCCAATGCACCGACGTAGCCGACGCCATGATCCTCCGGCGCCTCCTCGAATCTCTCATGTCGCACGGCGTCGTCCTCGTGACCACCTCCAACCGACACCCCGACGAACTGTATAAGAACGGCATCCAGCGCGAGTCTTTCATCCCCGCCATCCAGCTCCTGAAGCGTCGCCTCCACGTTATCAATCTTGACTCGACGACCGACTACCGCAAGATCCCCCGTCCCCCATCAGGCGTCTACCACTCTCCCCTCGACGCTCACGCCGCCTCCCACGCCGAGAAATGGTTCCGCTTCCTCGGCGACCCGGAAACCCCCGAACCACACCCCGAAGTCCAACGCGTCTGGGGCCGCGAGATCATCGTCCCCCGCGTAAGCGGCCGCTGCGCCTGGTTCACCTTTGACGAGCTGATCGGCCGCCCCACCAGCGCAGCCGACTACATCGAGCTCATGCGTTCCTACGACGCCTTTGTAGTCACCGAAGTCCCCGGCATGACCTACCGACAGCGCGACCTGGCCCGACGATTCATCACCTTCATCGACGCGGTGTACGAGTCCCACGCCAAGCTGGTGCTCACCACCGCAGTGCCGCTGCAGGAACTCTTCGTATCACGCGCCGAAATTGAGGAATCCCTGATGAAGTCGGGGAATTCCGACGCGGCGAGTGAAGCATCGCGATCGGTGGAGGATGTTATGAGCCATATGATGGACGATCTGGAGCACAATGTCGAGCAGCTGTCCAAGTCAAACTTGTTCACCGGAGACGAAGAGGCGTTTGCGTTTGCGCGAGCACTTTCGCGACTGAGCGAGATGGGGAGTAAGGAGTGGGTCGAAAGGGGTATGGGTCTCGAAGAGCAAGGCGGCCGGAAAGAGAGGGATGACTGGGCGAAGACGAGGAGTAGGCAGATGGAGGATAGCATGTAAGGGGGGTTGCATGGTTTTTCATGATGGGGGGGTTGGGGGGTGGCATTTGTTGCATGTCGAAGAAGCGCTTATACCCTTTTGATGGTTATATGACGCAAGCATGAGCATTTTGCATTGTTGGACTGCATCGTCAAAGATTACTAGCATGGCGTACTGTTGCAGGATACGAGATATAAAGCCTCATTGAAGGATTGTACAGCTTGAGTAGACCGTCTACTCGAAGTAAATACACTGGCATCAGCCCGATTCAGGGGCAATGTACCAAAGGGTTCCTGAGCCAGTTAACAAAACAACTTTTGTCCCATGCGCCGTGATCATACCGAATTGACCCGACCCCCAAACACTCACCAGCACCAAAACACCCCCTAATAAATCCCCGGAAGCAACTGCCATTTCACCTGCCTCTCATACGCCTCCCACTGCCCCTGATACCTCTCCACCATGTACTTCCTCAACTCGGGAATCGATCTCTTCACAAAAGTCCAAGCATGCCACCCCGCCATCGCCGCTCCCAAGGCCCAACCCCCCGCCGCTAGTCCATACCCCGTCCTCCAAAGCGTATACCCCCCATAATTAACATGCCTCGCCCACTTCCACAACCCCGTCGTCATAACCTTCCCCTTATTCTTCCCGTCTTTCTTAAAGTCCCTGCGCTGAACCTCCGAGACCGTCTCTAACGCCATGCCAACCACATACAGCACGATCCCAACCGCGGTGGGTAGACTAAGCGTGATATCGCTCCGGAAGGGAACCGGCACCCGAGGCGTCGCCAGCGCGGAGGAACTCGTGGGGTTGAGCAGGCAAAGCGAAGCGACGGTGTTGAGGATGGTGTTGTATACGGATACGATGGCTGCGCTGGCGGGGGGGAAGTCCTCGCGGCTGACGAAGAGGAGCCAGTAGACTTGCTTGAGGGTGGAGCCGGTGGCCATGGCGAGGAGGATGAGGCGGGATACGGGGAGGTCGGAGGGGGAGACGGTTTCGAGGGTGGTGAGGATGTGCGCGGAGTCCTTGGGGAGGGTGGCGTAGGAGAGGTAGTCCCAGGGGGGGTGGGCGTGGAGGGGGAGGGAGGTGAGGCCGAGGTGGGTGAGGAGGGTGGAGCCGGTGCCGTGGGCGAGGAGGGAGTATTGGAGGAGGGGGTCGAGGGTGCGGAGGCCGATGAAGGTCGCGGTGCCCGGGGTGTTGAGGCTGTAGGAGCCGCGTTTGATGAGGTCGGAGGGGGGGTTGTGAGGGTTGGGGTCCTCTTCAGGCGAGTGGGTGTGGGTGGACATGGTGATGGTTGGTCTTTAGATTCTGATAGGTGTTGGAGTTGCAAGTGAAGATGTTGAGAAGCATGGGAGTGGGCAAGGGGATCAATTGGAGGTCGGTCAGCTTGAGCTTGGACAATGGAAATGAGGTCACCGAGTGTCACTTCCTCAAGCCGTGTTGTGCGGGGTAGCAAGAGCAATCGACGACTGCGTAGCTCTTTCTCTTTCACATTCTCACCTACAAAAAGACTAGAATTTGCTCTCAAATATCAGCGCTTCATTCAATCAATCATGGAGGCTCGCTCACCTTCACCACACTGACAATATCACGGGGGGTGGTTGCGTTGCTGCATAAACTGATGACGTAACACAGCCGGGGTCGCACGTTTGCGGCTGGCAGCATTGCCCCAGGCAACTCCGGCCTTGTGGCCGCTTATCGAACCAGGTCTTATCGCCTGCGCATCCGAAACAGGAACCAAGCCAGGTGACTGGCACACCCGAAGCTGAGGGGAACCGAGAGCTTCCTGTCCGCAGCTGATCTGCTTCTCCCAAACACCATCTCTCCATCCTCAACATCATTTACTCACCAGGGCTTTTTTGCAGAGTTACAACCATGAAGCTTTCCAACACATCTTTGCTTGCGCTGCTGCTCCCCACAGCAAGCGCCCGCTTTGTGGAGCCCAGCGAGTCCAACCGGGTGATCTTGCACCCTGATGGCGTGCCCGCACAGTCGCAGGACACCGAGAAGTACCACATCGAGCTTTCCCCCGACGACAGGCGATGGGTGACGGAGGATGAGAAGTGGGCACTTCGCCGAGTAAGAATGATTGCCCCTTTTTTTGGTAAAAGGCCATCGCTGATTGATGCGCTCAGGAAGGGAAACGCTTCTTCGACATCACCGACAATGCCGACCTCGGCAGCACTATCCGCGTCGCATCCAAGAGCGTCTTCCCCAAGAAGGTCACACATCAAAACGAGGTGAACCCGTTGCTGGAGAAGCTCAGCAAGAAGGAGATGGAAGATCACTTGACCAAGTTCACGTCGTTCCACACTCGCTACTACAAGGTGCGCTCGATGAATACAATTCACGCAGGGTTGGGACATGATCTAATATTTGTGAACAGTCCGAGTACGGCGCTCAATCCAGCCAGTGGCTCCTGGAACAAGTGCGCAGCACCATCAAGGAGGCCGGCGCCGAGGACCACGTCAGCGCTGAGCACTTCCCGCACGCTTGGGGACAGAACAGCATCATCGCAACCATTCCCGGAAAGACGAACTCGACCGTGGTGATCGGCGCCCACCAAGATTCCATCAACCTGTGGCTCCCAAGCATTCTCGCGGCCCCTGGCGCTGATGACGATGGCAGCGGCACCGTCACCATCCTCGAGGCATTCCGCGTCCTGCTCCAATCCAAGGACATTGTCGAGGGCAACCACAAGAACACCATCGAGTTCCACTGGTACAGCGCTGAGGAGGGCGGCCTTCTGGGCAGCCAAGCCATCTTCTCGACCTACGCAAAGGCTCGTCGGGACATTAAGGCTATGCTGCAGCAGGACATGACGGGCCACGTCACCCGCACTCTCCAGGCCGGCAAGGTCGAGAGCGTCGGTGTCATTGTGGACTTTGTTGACCCTAACCTGACCGACTTCATCAAGAAGGTGATTGTCGAGTACTGCGCCATCCCGTTCGTCGAGACCAAGTGCGGATATGCTTGCTCCGACCATGCCTCTGCGTCAAAGGCCGGCTACCCCTCAGCGTTCGTCATTGAATCGGCATTTGAGTACTCGGACAACCACATCCATAGCACGGATGACTTGATCAAGTATCTCTCGTTCGATCACATGCTCCAGCACGCACGCATGACGTTGGCTTTCGGCTATGAGCTTGCGTTCACCGACTTCGCCGCTCTCGAGAGCGGTAGCTCTTTTGACAACATGCGCGACTTGTAAATGGCTTCTGGGATATTTCATCTTCGGCGTACGGATCAATTTGGAGAAATGTGTACATGAAGGGGCAATTTTGGCGTAGGTGACACGGATACGGCAGACAGCTTTGAGACAGATTCTCTCCAATACATGATTTTAGACATTTTCCCCAGACTCCGAAGGTGTGACTCCTGATGCGCTAACACAGGCGTCTGCAGAGGCAAGCTCCAAGACACCCGCATAATCGAGGTGCTTCCATGTTCTAGACTTGAGACCCCCGAATCAAGCTCAGAGTCTGCATCGCCGCAGCCAAGAGAGTCGCAGTCTCGGCTTGAACTCTGTTCATCGACCACTCATCACAGGCGGCTGACGTCATGAGCAGGTCAATATGTCAACCGGGAAGAAGTTCCAGACATCATGAGACAACAGCACTTGGGAATAGACCGCAAATGTGTTTGCAACAGAAAGACTTGCATTCAACGGCATCAGCAATCGTGCTTTGGCATTGACAATTACTTTGCCCGTGCTACATCCGTCTTTTTGTGCCTCGCAAGACTCGCGACTTACACCATCTTCCCCAGATCTTGGCAAAAGCTTGGCATCTACGGTGAGATTGTCGTCACTGCCCCCCAGCAGGCAAGTTTCGACCGCAGCCTCTCTCCTCATGCCAATCCCAGATACGAAGGGCCGAGAGAACTGACGGAGCCCTAGAAACCAATATATCTCAACATCCGTCGGTCGGTCTTTTGGAACATCAGCTTTTGACGAGACCTACAGTTCCCCGTCATTTTTATCCCGTCATTGTTCTTCGCCGTATCGCGCTCAACAAATACCCCTGAAGTCCCACCCACCAACTCGATATGAAGCAAGAACAGAGCTCACCGAGGGTGGTCAGTGACAGAATTGTGGACCTGTGCACATCCACGCAGAGCGTATCATCGCTTCTTGCCGAAGATCCAACCCTATCACCGAAAGAGGCGTGGCAGCGCCTCTACGGGGACTGGAAGCTACCAAAGTCGTCGAAGGGGGATCTCAAGATTGATGATATCACTACCACTCTTACGCAGTCAACTTTGTCAAAGGAGGATCTGGAGCGTGTTGCCAAGTGCGGGAAGTGGGGGCCGACACAGCCGAGTGAGCTGTTCCTGAAGGCAAGGCATCGAGGAGAGAGTATGTCGACCGACGCACGCCGCTGACAGGTGCAGATATTTAACGACGCATTATGCACACTTGAAGATGATCCTCTTCGTGGCATGGCTAGCCCTTCGCTGCTGGGTAGCTGTGGCGTGGTACCCTTGACCGTCATCTCGGTGTGAGTCGGCAACCCCCGAGTGAGAAGGTATTTGCACTAACACAGCGATAGCATACCTGACATCGCCCGACACATGTCAAATGTCATTGTCAGAGCTGAGAAGGAAGTATTTTTGGCCACAAACTACTGGCAAGACAGCGTGGCCTCGACATTCCTGACCAATGCCATCCGGGAACTCGACCGCCGGGCCGCGGAGAGGGGGCAAAAGGTCGTCGTCAAGATCATTTATGACCGCGGCAGCCCAAAGCAGCTGTTTGAGCCTCACTACTACGTCCCAGAGAAGGAATACACGGGCAAGAACGTCAGCCTCCCCGCACCCGCCGACATCCCCAACATCGATTTGCAGGTCATCAACTACCACGCGCCGCTCATGGGGACCTTCCATGCCAAATACATGGTTGTGGACCGCAAGATTGGGATACTCCAGAGCAACAACATCCAGGAAAATGACAATCTTGAGATGATGATCCACCTGGAAGGGCCCATAGTCGATTCGCTTTACGACATGGCGCTCATCTCCTGGTACAAGAAGCTGGAGCCTCCGTTGCCAAGCCGCGATGCCCCGGCTGCACAGGGTGGGCTGGGGTGTTGGCCCGATGGGAATGGCTCTGCCCATCATGGCGGACTGTCAGAGCATCAAAATGGGAAAGCTACTGAGCCAGGCGCCGTTAGCTCGTCGGAACAGCTGGAGAGCAATGACCGCGGAAGGGCCGATGTTGTGACGGGGCCTTCAACGACCAACAGCACCATCCATCCCCACTCCTCACAGAATGGCTCCCCAGTTCCTCACCGCGGTGCAGGGAGCCATCTCCGCAGTGATGCTCCCAATGGGGCTCTCGACGAGCAAGCCGAAGGCTATCTCAACAAAGGGGAACAAGCCTTGCCCAAGTCGCGGGTGCAGCATCCCTCCCCAGGCCCTGGAAACCAACCGCTTCCCGAGCACATTATTGAAACACCGCACTACGACGACGACATTGCCGGTGAGGTGGCTCGCATCCAAACCGCTGTCTCGCCCAAAAGTGGCGAAAGTCGCATGGAGGCTGTGACACGCCTCTTGAACCACACTACCAACAAGGGCTTTGTTGGTAACACCGCCCCTGAATGCCCACCTGGGGAAGAAATGACGCCCTACATCGCACATCCCGCCCACGAGCCTTTCCCCATGGCACTCGTCAACCGCAGCCCCTACGGACCTCCTAGTCACAAGTCTGTCTCCAACCCGCAAAACGCCGCCTGGCTCTCTGCCCTTCGCAACGCCACAAAGAACGTCTTTATCCAAACACCCACTCTCAACGCTGAGCCCCTCCTCCCTGCCATCCGCGAAGCCTGCGAGCGCGGTATTGATGTGTACTGCTACGTCTGCCTCGGCTACAACGACATGGTAATTCCCTTTCCCCATATCTCCTCTTCCCCCCTTTCCCCTTCCCTCCTCCCCAACCTACCCAACTAACTGTACCCTCCAGGGCGAACTCCTGCCCCACCAAGGAGGCCACAACGAACTAATCGCCCACTCCCTCCTCACCTCCCTCCCCCCCACCGCCCGTGCCCACCTCCACTACGCCTGGTACGTCGCCAAAGACCAGATCCGTCCCCTCGTCCAATCAACCCGCCACCGTTCATGTCACATCAAACTCATGATCGTCGACGAGCACATTGGCATCATGGGGAATGGCAACCAAGACACGCAGAGCTGGTTTCACAGCCAGGAGATCAACGTCATGGTGGATAGTGCGGAGGTGTGTAAGGCGTGGATGGATGGGTTGAGGAGGAATCAGAATACGCATGTTTATGGGGCATTGGATAAGGACGAGGGGGTTTGGAGGGATGGGGAGGGGAAAGTGGCGGAGGGGGTGGTGGGGGTTGATCCGGGGAGGTTTAGCTGGGCTAGGGGCATGGTGGGGGCTGTTAGGAGGGTTAAGGGGACGGGGGGGTTTTAAGTTAGTTGAGAGGACTTTGGGGAAAGGTGTGTGAAATTTGGGAGCTTGTGTGTTTGTTCTCAGGGGACAGTGTGCTGTTTGGGGCGGATGAGAGTTGATCGGTGAGACTGAGAGATTGAAGGCCTCGCGCGGGGATAAAATTGCAGTGAAGGCGGTCGGGGGACGTAGGCGGCATTGCCAGATGTTGTACAACCTGAAATTCGAAGGAATGTCCTTTGATTGGCTCAATTACGAGACTGAAGGCCTCGCGCGGGGCCAAAATTGCAGTGATGGGTCGAATAACGCGAACGAATAGAATCACAATACAGTGTCCGAACTCAGCTGTCAGATCCCTAAGCGCCACGGCTTCCCTAAAGGCCTGCATCAACGTCAAGCCTCCCCATGAGACGGGCGGCCTCCGCCCACTCTCTCGTAAACTCCAATTGTCCTGAGTCTCTTTGTAAAGCCTGGCGCGGGGTAAAATTGCAGTGAATCAAGTTGCTGCTCATGCACGAGAATAAAAGCCAAGGGAGTGTGTGGCGGACCGGCTCGTGTTCAGCATTGTTTGATACGATGTGCCTACCTATGTATCCAGAATCTTTTCTCTCATATAATGCAAACGTCTTCCCATTTCGTATTCCCGTTAACAGCCTCCCCATACATGATGCCGTGTGCGTACGCCTCCCCAACTATTCCGACACAGCCAGGCTTCTGTGGGTACGGCCTAAAAACAAGGGCGACGGGCAAGTCGACACAATCCAAATCTCGTCTCCAATCTTGGTTGACGACGGCGCGGTGCTAAAATACCCACGCTCGGTGCTGAACAAGCGCCGGCCAGAAGCGGGATAAGCTATCTTGCTCAAGTATTCTTGATTCCCAATCGTCATCTCCAGGTGGTGTGCCTCCGCTTTGCGCTTTACCTCGTCTGTCCACCCGGTCTCTTGGCCTGTTGGGAGCACTCCTACCATCTGGCAGTGGCGCCTGACGTCCTCGATAGAGGGCACCGTGCCGGATGCGTCCGACCGTGCAAGGTCGTCGAGAGACTTTAAACTCTCAATATAACTCTGCTTTTCCTCGACGGTCTGCTTGGTGGATGAGATGCCCAGGTATATCGATATGATCAACCACTTGGAGAATACCTCGTTGAAGTTATTTGGGGCTGGATGGTTCTCGTGTGCAACATCGTGAATCAGAGTGCGCCAGAGAACCTCGATACGGTCTTGGCCCTTGGGGGTTGTACACTCGACTGCAACTCAAAACCAACGATGCTGCTGTTTCAAAGTTGCCAGTTTCCCTCATGGTGCTGATGCTGTTGCTGATCCCAATGATGGACCCCAGTTTGCACGCTTTGACGTACAACCAGTGACCACCGATGTGAAATCCCATCTTTCCCACTTCTCGGGTAGCTAGAGGCGTCTGTGAATCTGCTGGCGATTTTTCTTTGGGGCAGTCTTCCCAGACGCTTCTTATTGTATCAACCGCAAAATCGGGGACCCAGGATGGAAGGTGGGATTCGTCCTTTTCCGTGCTAGTGCCAACATCTGCCCCTGATAGGACAAGGCAGCCGAGATCTTGGCTCTCTTCAAGCGCCCTGGTTACAACAGATGTGAATATTTTGACGTGTGTATTTCCGGCATGATAGATTGGCTGGATGGAAATATCGGATATCTCTTTCAGCTTCGTGATGACATTGACCATCCCGAGAAGCGCGAAAACCTTATCTCTGGGGTCTGAGCACTGGAAACCGCGTGTTTGGACGATAAGGTACATCAGGAATTGTGCTGCCGTTCTTTTTTTCCCACCATCGAACTCTCCAAACAGGTGGTCCATGATGTGCCGATCTCGATCATGCTCGGCTGTACCGTTGCTGAGCATACGAGCAAATTGGATCCGCTGCGGTCCCCATCCTAACGTAAGCATGGTCCGGGATGTAATCCTAAATCGCTCCCGGCAAGGACACGACAAAGAGCGCTTTCCAAAGAAAAGCAGATCATTCCGCAAGCTGGTTGCATCGGATTTGCTGGCAGCCGTAGACCACAGTCACGTTCCATGCCAATGCAGTCTCTTGGATAATCCACATTCGGCCAAACCATGTCTTTTGGAAGAAATGAACAAACTCGCCCCAGTTCTCTTCGGATATTGGAGGCAGACCGTAAATAATCCAAGGCGGCGTGGTCGCGACTGTGCTTGATCATCACTCTTTGCTGCGCGAAATTCAATCGGGCCGCGGATACTTTCTCAATCCAACTCCCAAGCTTTTCGGTTTCTCCCGTATGGTCTCCAAGCCAAATATCCACTTGAGTCGCTGATCGGTATATCCGGTCCATGGTTGAAACCTGAGTGCTGCGCTCTTGCAAATCGCTCTGGTTGATGCATATGAAGTCGACCCAATAGTACTCGGCAAGTCCAAGTTCCCTGAGTCGGATCAGGGCATCCCTCAGATTGGGGCGAACGTGGAATAGCTTCCTATTGACGCTGATAGTCCACAGGTCGCTGGCAGCATCCCGAAATGGTGGGTCCATCGGATATGGGGTCCCCAGGTGTAGGATAAGGCGTGAAAGGCAGGAGCAGTGCTGAGAGTGTGCTGTTGCACATCGAGGTGGATGTGACGCGGCGATGCCCGCAGAATGCGGACCAGTCGAATTGAAGAGTCATCGAGTTGGGTCGGGTACTGGAACCACGATTTCGCGGTTATGAATTCTTGAAAAGGGGTCATGGTGCCGAGGCATGCAGAAAGCAAAGAGGCGGTTTTTGAACTTGATTGAGGTGATGGATGCGCAGCAAGGAATGCCGTCTTTTTTGAGGAAAAGCGGCGGTGTTGTGGGTGAATTGAATGAAGGCTTGTCGCTGGAGCGCCGCTCGACGATGTTTGGGGGGGGGGTTCTTCAAGCTTCCTCCAATTAGCTTTAGAGGGATGCGAGTTTCTCTGCAAGCCCATCAACATTTTCCTCCCGCAGGTGAGACAGGTCATATAGTATTCATGCTAATTGTCGTGATATAAAATTATCCGCGTTTTTTGGTCTTGTCCAACCTGGAATGCTGAGCCTACGCTCAGGGTTAAAATTGCAATGAGAAAAATGTCGCCCAGGGCCGACCATGGGCTTAACTTCCATCCCAGCCAGCTTGCCCCTCAAAATCATTGCCCACTTGCTCTATTTCAACCTTCTGTTTTAACTTCGTTTGTTTAAGCAGCACCTCGAAGCCCAACAACATCGGAATAGCCTCTCCTTCTATTGCTTCGCAAGGTAACTGAAAATTATAGGTCATACTAGTCGTTCAACTAATCATGTGGTTGCTTGAATGGCAGCTGGCTAGACAAACGGAAGGCAGCCCGATTTTCTAAATTCGAAAAACACCGTTTTTTTATATTCGGTTCATGAGCTCGAAATATCAATGTTGTCCAGCATGCCCTTCAACCTTGATGCACTTCCTCCCCTAACACCACCCAAACTTCTCATTAGCAACCCACTCCACCCCCTTCTCCTCCCCTTCCCCATACCACATCAAACTCGCGATGCTCTCCCTCTCCCTCTCCACAAACGTCCATTCCACCCCACACCCTTCAACCACCCTCCTCAACAACCCTGTCGGATTCCACATGTGCACCTCCTGCAACCGCCACTCCTCCGCCTCGCTCTGCGCAATCCTCACCACTTCCCCAAACCCCTCCCCTATCTTCTTCTCATCCATCCCTTCATCTTCCACTACAACCCTCAACAAATGCAACGTGTTCCCCTCAGGCTTCTCCAACCCGCCATAATACGCCCTCGTCCAAACCGCCCAGATTCGCTTCCCAACTTCCCCATAAACCGCCCCGCGAACGGTAGGTGTCCGTCCAAATATATGCTTGGTCATATAATCCTCCCTCATCAAATGCCAAAGCAACTGATCCAAATCCGGCAGCAACGCAACCGCCACCCTCTCTTCCTCTTTCGCCCTCCGAGCGATCCTCTCCCGCAGTAGTCCCTCATCTACCGCACAAAGCTCCGCCAATTCGTGATATCCAATCGGTCGCGCCTTCGACGCGGCGTATTCATCGCTGGGTGATATCCCCGAGACACCCCCTGCAACAGGTGGGAACGAAAAATGCGAGCTCTCATACGTCGCCCAGCCGGCTTTGGCGTAGAAGGATTTCCCAATGTCGCTGTACAGCACGGAGAAGAAGACCTCGTCGGGATTGGAATTGCGACGCTTGGATTCACCCTGCCATGAGCGCAGACGCGGACCGAGATCCCGCATCATGCGGTTGGCGTAGCCGCGGCCGCGGTATTGCGGGTCGGTGAAGACGGCGCCGATACCGTGGGCGATGCCGTCTTCGACGAAGCCATCAGGACGGGCGCGGATGGCGCGCTTGCGGAGGGTTTCGCAGGCGGAGAGGATGGGGCGTTCGTTTGGGGGGAGGGAAGGGTCGGTGAGGATCCATTGGGAGAGACCGCCGTCTTTGGCGAGGGGGACGGTGGTGAGGTAGGCTTCGCGGTTGACATAGTCTTCTTGACGGAGGGCGGGGCCCCACAGGGGGTGGGTAAGCGACCAGGTGTGGCGCCGCTCGGTGTCGGTGGGCTGTGTGAGGATGGGAGACGGGGTGGATTTGTCCGGGAGGGACGGCGGCGTTTGGGAGCCGGAGCTCATGCTTTCTCCCATTTTGGGTCGTGGTATCGACTTTTCGTTGGTGCCGAGTGGAGGAGATCGGGATGCGGATTGCCTCGAACCCATTGATGTCGGGGACCCTCCCTGGTGAACAACAAACGCGGGACAGGTCTCAGGCTCGGAAACAAAGGGAGGGATTCCAGGGACAGGACTAAGAAGCGGCTGGCGAGTCCACCAAACCTTAAAAAAAGAAAAGAAGCGACAAATGACAAGACACCTACTATTTATGCGGCATTCCCCATCAAGAGGGTGCAAAGTACATGGCAGTCAGTTTACCGATGGCCCCGCTTCGTCGTGTTCTGGTGGACATGGAATGCGCAAGGAATGTCTCCATGGCTGGCGTTGGACTCCGGCATACGGCATACGAAGTAACAAAGTCACCAGCTGGTGGAGAGCCAACTGGTGGAGATGGAAACCTCTGGCTGTCAGCTCCCCGCTTTGTCCATTGGACCGTGGTTCCGGTGTGCCGACGCGACAAAGGTCAGATGGCCTCCGCCGTTGAATCTCAGAGGGCGCGTTATGGAGCACAAGAGCACTTGCTCACCAAGTTTTACGTCATGGAACAAGTGTTGCCGCCTGCTAGCCATGACAAAGTTGTCACAAAGTTGTCACAAAGTTGTGATCCCTGCGTCCTGCGAGGGTACCAATCGCGCCGCTCCATGCTGCAACACAGACGGTCCAGAATCCACCGCTCCCGAGCGCCGCCGGTTGTGCCGTCGCGGATCGGTTCCTAAGCCGAGGGTATCCGGCCCCGTCCAGGATCCGGCGCTATCACAAGGCGGATGGGTCGGCGCCGCACTCACCGCTAACGTCATTGGAACAAGCTTCGTACAAGGGTATTTTTTTTTTTTTTGCATCGACTTTCCTCCACCCCGAGCTGAGGAGGGCCGTCCGTCAGGGAGGTCGGACGCTGAGCTATAAAGTTGTCCGACACCTCGGAGCACTGCGCTCCGGCTGGCCTCGCCGACGCCGATCATATCGCGTCTTTGCGAACCCGATCTATTGTCGTCAGCGAGGCCGGCTGGCAGTTGTCCGTTTAAGTTGGGTATTCCTTATTGTCATTCATAAACGTCTCATCCATTTTCACAAATCGGCTCCCTCTATCGCCGTCTTTTTTTAGTGACCGTGTCCATCGTCCTCCTCGGCCCTCTGTTCTGGGTCCAACTTGATCAGGGTGTCGATACGCATGATGCTGATGCAAGCCTCCACCGCGCTCTTCAGTTGCCTGACCTTGCTGATGCTGGGCTCCATGACGCCCGCCTTGATCTCGTCCACAACCTTGCCCTTCATCAAGTCCAAGCCGTAGTTCTTGTACGCCTTCTTGCGCGCAACTGCCTTCTCGTCCTCGTTGGCCTCGCCCTCTTGGATGCGCTGCGAGAGCGCATGCCTCGAGCGCAGCTGGGCCACCAAGTCGGAGGCATCCTTAGCCGCGTTGATGGCCAACGTCTTGGGAATAACAAGCAGCGACTGGGCAAACTCGCCAATCGCCAACTGTTCCCTTGAGCCGACAGTCCCGGCATACTCTTCAAGATAAATGTGGAGGGCCGTCTCGACCGCGCCACCACCAGGCACAATGCTGCCGCTTTCGAGCGTTCTCTTGACGGCGCAAAGGCTGTCGTGTACGGACCTCTCCATCTCATCCAGCTGGAAATCGTTGGCTCCGCGGAGGATGATGGAGGCCGAAGAGTGGACTTTGGTTCCCTTGACGATGATGCACTCATCGTCCGAGATGCGCTCCTGCACAACCTCCTCGGCGTATCCGAGGTACGAAGGCTCAAACTTTTCATCACCGTTGAGGTCGGAGAGGGTGCTGAGCATCGTCGCGCCGGTTGCCCTAGCAATGCGGCGGAGATCCTCCTTCTTACACCGGCGAACGGCCATGGCGCCCTTCTCAACGAAAAGCTTCAGGCACATGTCGTCAATACCCTTTGTTGTAAGGACAACGTTGGCGCCAGCCTTGAGAATCATCTCAATGCGCTCGATGACCATACCGGACTCGCGGGCGCGGATTTGCTCGAGCTGCTGCGGGTCGTCTACTGTGATCTGAACGCCAAGCTTCATCCTCTCTTTTTGAAGGTTGATATCAAGACACGCAATCTTTGCGTCAGTTACCCGGGTTGTCATGGCCTGCGAGGCAACTGTGCAGTTGAGCGCATAGCCCTTGACGAGGATAGACTCCAAAGCACCCTTGCCATGTGCCTTCAAAATGTTGACAGCCTTGACTGGGTATTTTGTCTCGTTCTTGTTGTTTGTCGTCTTGACGGCCTGCATCGCATCGACGACCATGTTGGAAAAGAACTCCGAGTCCGCGCCGATAACCTTGCTCGACATGGATGTCTTGGCAATATTTATAAGCGACTCCCGACCCAGCTGCTCTGTCTTGATGCTGATATGTTCGGCCATGTATCTGACGGCCTCTCGGAGCGCGAGGCGGTAACCCGTAATAATGGTGGTAGGGTGTATCCGGTTCTTCATCAGCTCGTTTCCCCTGCGGAGAAGCTCGGCCGCGATGAGCACCACCGATGTCGTGCCATCGCCGACTTCCTTATCTTGCTGGTGTGCGAGGTCGACGAGGATCTTGCCGGCCGGGTGCTCGACGTCGAGTAAGCTGAGGATAGTTGCGCCGTCGTTCGTCACTGTCACATCCTGGTCTGGGTTAGGCGGGGCTCTCGCAAAGCGGTGGAGGGGTAGCAAGAGAAGGTATGCATACACCGATGTCGTCCACCATCATCTTATCGAGGCCGCTAGGGCCGAAGGAGCTCTTGACAACATTTGCGATCGCCTGGGTAGCCAGCACTGCAGCAGAGTCAGCATGTTTCCACCAGCTTCCAGCTGCGCGAGCTCGGCGGGCGCAACTTGCCGTTCTGGTCGCGGATGTCGGCGCCCGAGATCTTTTGTCCGCCGAGGAACAGCGTGCCGTTTCTCGGCTGCTCAAAAATAGAGGCCATCGTGGAGGTTGTGGCGGCGTCTTTATCGTGGAAGGGTCGCGGTGTTGAGCGGGGCGATCAAAAAGTCGGGCTGTTGATCGTGCAGGCTCCAGGCAATTTCGAGCTTCGCAGATGCTTGCAAAGTTGCACAGGCAGCTCTGGAACTTTTTATCGGAGGGGTAGATATTCCCCATCCGCCAAACGCGGATCGCTGATTGGCGCTCAAGGACCCACTTTAGCTGAGAGTCGGGCCAGGGGTCCCCACGATGCCCCTCGTTGTGGTCAATCTGCGGCCGTCCCAAGTGCGGGGCACAAAAACAGCAGCCGTGTCCCCCCCTTCCAACGTTGACTCAATTGCCTTTTGAGTCAGTCGGGCTGAAATTTGATACTTTTCTCCAAACGGCTTCACGAAGCAATCGAGCCAAATCGCGTCCCTCGAACTTCCTTTTTTCTCGACAAATACCCACCGAACGAAGCAACCATGGAGGAGGGCAAGGAACAGTCCAAGAGCGCCCTGAAGAAGGCCGAGAAGGCAGCGAAGATGGCCGCGCAAAAGGCTGAGAAGGCGGCAAAGCAGACCAACCTCCCAGTGGTTGGTGGAAAGAAGACAGACGACATTATCGGAATTACAGTTTCCAAGGCCGACAACTTCTCGCAATGGTACCAGGAGGTGGTCCTCAAGGCCGAGCTGATCGAGTACTACACCGAGATTTCGGGCTTCTTCATCATGCGCCCCGCGACCATGCACATCTGGAATACCATCCGCAAATGGTTCCAGGAGAGAATCGAGGGATTGGGTGTGGAGGAGACCAACTTCCCCATGTTCTTGTCTCAGAAGTCTTTGGAAAAGGAGAAGGACCACGTTGAGGGCTTCGCCCCCGAGTTGGCTTGGGTTACCAAGGCGTGAGTTGCGCACGATACTGTTCTGGAGAGAAGACGATGGACTAAGTTGACTAGGGGAGACAAGGATCTCGAGGTTCCTGTTGCGGTGCGCCCAACCTCTGAGGCTGTCATGTACCCCTGTAAGTCGCCTTGGAAGACAAGGTAGCATCGATTGGGACGGCAACTGACGCTCACGCAACGCAGACTACTCGAAGTGGATTCGAAGCCATCGCGATCTGCCCCTCCGTCTGAACCAGTGGAACTCCGTCGTGCGTTGGGAGGCCAAGCAAACGACCCCCTTCCTTCGCGCACGAGAGTTCATGTGGCAGGAAGGCCATACCGCACATCTCACCGAGGCTCTCGCTGGTGAGGAGGTGCTTCAAATCCTCGAGTTCTATGCTGGTGTCTACGAGCAGCTGCTTGCAGTCCCTGTTGGTGAGTCCTCAAAACTGGTCTGTTATCATGGGTCAATGACTAACAAGCAATAGTAAGGGGAAAGAAGACTGAGGCTGAGAAATTCGCCGGAGGTTACTGTAAGTTACCCGCCGTGTTCCCCTGGAATACGCATCTTCAGCTTAGATCTTGGGCTAACATAAGAAGACACCACCACTGTCGAGGGATACATTCCCTCCAACGGCAGAGGTATCCAGGGTGCCACGAGTCACTGTCTTGGTCAAAACTTCTCCAAGATGTTCGATATTACTGTCGAGGACCCAGAGCAAAAGGGCAAGCACGTCCACGTCTGGCAAAACTCGTGAGTTCTCTTACCTCCCACTGCCCTCACATATGTGCATCTGACACCTACAGGTGGGGTCTCTCAACACGTGTGATTGGAGTGATGGTCATGATCCACGGTGACGATAAGGGCTTGGTTCTCCCTCCCCGTATCGCCAAGATCCAGGCCATCATGATTCCTGTTGGTCTTACTGCCAAGATGACCGCTGAAGAGAAGAAGGCCCATCTCGAGCGTGTCGATGAGCTCTACAAGACGCTCAAGAACGCTGGCATCCGCACGGATGTAGATACCCGCGAGGGTTACACTCCCGCCTGGAAGTTCAACGACTGGGAGCTGAAGGGCGTTCCCCTTCGTCTCGAGTTCGGACCCAAAGACGCCGCTAAGGAGGTTGTCAGCTACGCCCGTCGTGACACCGGCGAGAAGGGCACCATCGCTATCTCCGAACTTACAACCAAGATTCCCGAGCTTCTCGAGACCATCCAATCCGACCTCTACACCAAGGCTGAGGCTTCTTACCGGGAGCACCGCAAGCAGATCACCAAGTGGGAGGATGTCGTTCCGGCGCTGGACGCCAAGAACGTCGTTCTCATCCCCTTCTGCGAGGTCCCTGAGTGCGAGGACAGGATCAAGGTGCTCACCACTGGCCGTCCGGATGAGAACCCCGACGTCCCTGAGTCCCAGAAAGCCCCGTCCATGGGCATGAAGAGTCTCTGCATTCCCTTCGAGCAGCCAGAGGGGCTTGTCAAGGGCGAGACCAAGTGCTTGAGCCCCGAGTGCTCGCGTCTCGCGGCGTCATGGACCATGTTCGGGCGCAGCTACTAAAATATAAGCATGTAGACTTGAGAAGTTGGTTGTTTGCTGTCGTCGTTTGAGCACAAAGAGGTCACCGTTGGCAGGGAGCTAGGAGTAGGAGCGAATAGAAGCTGGTGGGTTGGTGGTCCTACACGACGTTGCAAAATTGGTTGGGGAGATTTGATACCTTGGCCTTTCGACAAATGATGAAGCATTGAAATGAGCAACAGTTAGAGCATTGCGTGTCTCGTTCGTTGCTGTCTTTGTTATTTCAACCTTAAAATCACCACACCATCATCACTCATTCCCTTTCTGTTTCCAGGCTCGTGATGTCCTAATTCAGTGTCCTACTCACAGCACTCCTGAAATTTCACGATATCACAACCCTCACCCTCCCTGTCCCTAGACAAAAGATACCAAGTTCCTAAAACTCCAGATCAGCCTTCATCCTTCTCCCACCCTTCTTCGTAACCTTCTCCTCAGCCTTCCCCTTTGCATCCTTCCTCTTCGCCTCCCTCTCCGCACCCTTCTTCTTCGCCTGTCTCAAGATCTCCTGATCCAAATTAATCCGCCACTCGCACTCATCCACAAATTCGCAAGTCCGGCACTTAAACGCGTCCTCGATCGGCACCCCCTTGGGCTCCCTCTCCCCCTTCCACCACTTCATATCCTCTTGAAGATGCTGATCGAGCCGCTCCTGCTCAACGAAGAAACTATCTGTGTTGATGATGGATCCGCTGTCTTTATCTTCTGCGAACCTGGGGCGGTAACGATACTCCACGGCGACGATCTGACCTATGCTTTGGGCGCCGCGCGAGAAGGTGATTTGGACTTCCCATTTGAGGAGGGAGATGAGAGAACGGAGGGTGCGGTATTTCGTGTAGATTATGTCGCTGGGGCGGTCGCCGATTTGAGAGGGGGTGGAGACGGTGGTGACGAAGTCAGCGGTGGTTTCTGTTGCGGCGGATTCGGCGTCGGATGTTTCCGGGTCGGGGAAGATGTCGTCGTGGGGGGGGGCCATTTGCGCCATGAAGGTGTCGGAGAAGGCCTCGTCGGGGTTGAGGCCGTGGCGCGCAAAGACGCGGAGGTAGTCGAGTTTACCGGAGGCCATGTCGGAGAGGAAGCGGTGGTAGAGGAAGAGCTGGATGATGGTGCCTCGGACTTGGGCTTGGGAAGGTGGGGATTTGGACATGCGGGTTTTGACGTCGGTGATGAAGATCATTTTGTTGCCGAGGGAGAGCTGGTGTTGAGAGCTCTGGGAGGGTTGGCTGCCGCGGCCGCTGATGACGTCTTCTTCGAGTTTGACTTTGGGGTTAGTGTAGCTGAGGCCGTCGATGATACCGTTGACGAGCTGGCCTTCGATGAAGCCCCATACTTCAAGCTCGCGGGTGAGACCTGAGTCTCGTAGGGTCCGCAGGCCATGGATTATGTTCCATATTTTTAGACCAAAAGCATCAACCTTCGTAACCACGTCTACTTGGACGGGTTTGTGAACCTCTCGCTCAAGCTTTTCATGAATCACAGAGCCGGCTTTCATGGCGTGCGTCTTATACTTCCTGCCACCACGCCGCTCTAGAACGTAAAAATGCTGCAATTCGCACCAGGAGCCCGCCGTCAAATCTGTGACGGAGAGGGGCTTCCTGGGAAAAGTGCGCCAACGGAGGAGGGGGGACCGGGTGTCCGATGGCTGCGGCGTCTGCTGCTCATTGGGCTCGGCAGCTGGTGAGTCGCCGCTCTTCTGAGCATCAGACAAGGCACGGCTCACTAAACGCTTTCGGTCAGTTAGACAGATCACCAATGGGCATTGAGGATAAGCGGAAGTCTCACGATCGGGGTAGTGAACGCTGGGCGTTGAGAGTACGGACAGCGTTGACCTTGGTCTGGTCTGCGAGACGAAGGAGGCGACGCTGCGGTTGTCTGACGACACTGTGGGCGCGAGCCAGCGCTGGATCGCAGGCGACTGGGCCGCGCGCCGAGGCGCATTGCCCATGCGAGACCCCGATCCATGGCTGAAGGCCGCCGACTCGAGTTCGGCGATGTCGAAATTCAAGTCGTCCTCATCGATGTTTTGGAGCGTCTGATGCACGGCGTGGGCCGCCTTTTGGATGCTATCTGGCGGCGAGACGCTGTCGCTGTACACAGTGCGACTAGGGCGACTTTTTGACGGGGTTGTCGGTGGGACTCTGGCGGATATGTCCGCCCGGGCCTGAGCGCCGGTGCGACGAGGAGCGGGTGGCGACAAGGTGTCGACCACGGCGATGAGCTGCTCTTCGTCAGAGATGGTGAGGTCGTAACCGTAGGGATCGGTTTGATCGCTGCCCGAATAGTAACCCGCCATCAGCAATGTGTCCGCCTACGCGTGCATCTCGTGGAACTGGGTGAGGAAGGGGGGGAATGATGCGCGCAGTCCAAGAACAATGGAGGCGTCGCTTTTGAGTCAATGAGCCCCTCGAGGCTCTCGGCTTTGGAGGTTCCGCGGTGCAGCCTAGCCACCGCCGACCGCGTCGAATGGGATCGAGGGAAATCGCTGCCCAAGTCGCGTGCTCACGTGATGCGCAGTGACATCTTCGAATTTGTCGAGGCCAGTTGAAGTGGACTCACCTTTTATTCCATCCATTCACCGGGTCGCAATTGGCAATCCGTCTGAATTTCGAATCGAGGTACCCGAATCTGATAGCGGTTTCCAAATCAAGCTTCGCATCAATACATGTCTAGTCCCGATGTCGTTGAAGGTCGATTTGGTGATCTCGCGATGGAGGTCTGCCTTGCGAGGGAACCAACGGCGGTCCAGCACCCTAAACAGCACCCCTGTTTGTTTTAGCGCGGGTCCAGCCACCACATCAGCATTCTGATCAAGCCCACGATCCGTTCTCAAATTCCAGGTGTTTGTTCGCTGCGCATTCTGTCGTCTCTCTTCACATTTGTCCCGTCGTTTCCGTAATAGCCTCGCTCGCAACAACGTGTGCCAACCTGCTTCGACACCTACTCTGAAACCTCGTATCGGTGTTTCCATTTCTGTCGGATGCATCGCATCGGGCCACGATGGACCACTGAGAGAAAGCGACCAGCCTCGGTGACGCAAGCCAGGTGACCCCGCAGCTGTCAGGAACGGGCGACAGGCACCAGGGGTGCCAGGGGCACCAAAAGTCCTAGCCACCGCCAAACAAGCCACTAATCGTGAAGCCCTGGTGCGTTTTGCATCTTGCTGTCCTTCTTGGCCTTGGTAGGCACCCGGATACCGTCCGGGGTCGACAGTTTACAAATATCACGGGGGGACGCGCCGCAAGTGCTGGCAGTTGTCCAGATTTCTCCCGTCCTCTGCGTGCAACACCGCCGGGCCGCTTTCTGCACCACTTCAAACACAACCTGCTGGTAGCTGAAAAATCCACCACCCACAATGGCGACCCTCATCCGCCGCCTCCCGCTTCCACTCGGCGGCCCTGCCCCGACAAAGCGAACTCTAAATGGACCCGAGAACCTGGGCGCCGACTCCACATCCGCATCCGCCAATCCCACCCGCCGCTCCGGCAAAGCATCTTTTTCCACACTCCCGCCCGAGATCCACCTCCTCATCTCCAAACAGCTCATCTACCCTGATGCACTGTCGCTAAAACACACAAATCGGTATTTCTACAACCTGGTCGACACCGGCGTGAGGCTCAAAATTGCATGGCTGGTTGAGCGGAGGCAGCTGCATCTGGAGTGCCCGAATGACAGGCGCTGTGATTTGGGGAGTGATTTGAGGTTTTGCAGGGGGAGTGTTAGGTAAGCTCACAGTCAACAGCATCCCCCATTTAAGAAACCAAGACTGACGCGGTATTAGACTCCTCATGCAACGACGAAGGGAGCACATTGAATGTGAATCACGGCCCGGGCTTGGTTGTCTGATAAATGGGACAGCTGTATGCCCACAGGCAAGGAAACTCAACACGCGGTTGAAGAAGTGGCTGAGGGTGCGGCTCAGTATCGAGGTTTGGGGGCTGCTGTTGGCGATGGTGCCGCTGCTTTTGGGGTGGCTTTTGATGTACTACACCCCCTTTCCTACGGGGCTTGTGGCTAGTTTGGCATAGAGACGAGTGATTTGTGAGATTTGGAGAGATGGTGTTGAGTTGGTTATGGCAAGAGAGAGAATGAGGAGCTTCTGGTCCCTAATCGATAATAATCGCCTACTACAGGCAGGTACGACGAGACAAATCCGGGCACACGAAGTGCTGTTATTACGTTGGTCGGGAGGGCTCAAGCAGGGGGGGGGGGGGAGGGGGGGGGGCATGACTCCTCCATCGGAAAATACCGAGCCAATCAAACCAAAAGGCGCCAATGTGCCTTCCGTTGACTACGCTTCCACAGCCCCGAGGCAGCGGCGGCCTGATGGGGTTTTCATTGCACATTTTCATCAATCCATCTTCCTTTCCCGAACCTTGCGCATTCCCCAGTGTCAGCTCCACGGCACTAACAATGGCGACATTCACCGGCCCAGCTTCCTTTTGGGAACCATGGACCTCCTTGAACAACCTTCAAAGTGACATTTGGGCCCACGAAGCCACGCCCAAGGAAACGCCTGTCGGGCCACTGGCAATGCATAACTATAAGGCACCGAGCGTGGCACCAAGCGTGTCATCTTCTACCAGGGCGGTGATAGGTGACAATTTGTCAGACAGTGCTAGTATTTCTAGTATTTCTAGTATTTCTAGTCTTACTAGTATTGCTAATATTGCTGGACGATACATGTATTCATACCACTGCAGATTTCCAGGGTGCACTTCGGAGCCCTTCGCCGACCTGCACCTGCTGAGCGACCATGAAAAGGCGCATTTCAAGTTGGCAGACAGTCTGCATTACTGTCCCGTTAGAGGCTGCCACCGGAGCGAAGGAGGACGAGGATTCAAGCGAAAGAGTGAAGTGAGCAGACATATGCTCGTCCATGACTCACCCGGCTTCGTCTGCCCTTTCTGCCCAGATGGCCAACATACATACACCCGACCAGATGGCCTCCAGAGGTAAGATTGATTGAATTTAGCATGTTCAAGGTTGCTAACTGGCACATAGACATGTCAAAGTCCACCATGTCGACAAGGACCGACATGATCCACTACTGCGAGAAGTTCTCAGTCGGCGATCTGATGGGCCAGCGCGGTCTTGGAGGAGAAGAGGTGATACCGAAACTATCGAGCCTCGCTACGGCAGTCAACAACCAACCTCGAGCGACGGACTAATCGCGTGTCAAGATTCGTTCCCCCCAAGCTCTCCGTTCCTGCCCTTACGCTGGGCCAGTCCCACTATCTCATCACTCCTCCCTGTCCAGCCAGCTGTGACCTCAATAAATAATTCCAGGCTATCTCCAGAGACGTGCTCGGAGTTTCAGCATGGGAGCCCGCATGCCGGCATCCAACTGGGCGATAAAGATCAAGCAAAGCTTGACAATATTGAGGCGCCGCTTACAGACTCCGGGTATGCCTCGGCTCCGCCACGGGAGAGCGAGCAGGCCCCGCCCTCGAAAGGTGACGACAGCGACGATTGTGATTCGAGAACCATCATCTCCGCGGCCACCACCGTCCTCCCTGATGTGGCTCAGCATTCAATTTCCGAAGTCTGCAACAACATGTACAACAGCATTTACCGCCAAGTGGACGAGCACAACTTGGAGCCTTTCTTCGAGGCTTTGCCTGACCTCATCAAAACCTTTGCTATCCGCTTTGCCCATCTCAACCCAAACAGCACAAATCGTCGAATCATGCATTTTGTCTACAGTCGCTACTGGTAAAGACACAGTGATCCTATATCAGCCTAGGCCCCTCACGCTAATATGCCATTTCATAAGGAGATCACATCTCACCTCCGCCAGCTCTTCCAGCCGGAAGAAGAAGAAGAAGAAGAAGAAGAAGGCAGTTCTTGTCCTCGGACATCAGAAGCCGACATGTCACTTGCTGACAAAATGAATATGTGGGCCAACGACGCCGAAGGCCAGAGTCAGGAGCCGATGATTCATGGTCCAGACGAAGAGTGGCTTGAGGGCGTGGAGGATGACATAGAGGACGACCCGCCAAGCCACTCCGACCTTGCGCTGTACAGCCGAGCAATTCTCGACAGTGGGGCCTACAAGCTTCTTCTCGAAGATCTGCAGAGGGAATCCCTACTTCACTCAGATGCATCCAGAGTGCGGACCATGGACACAGTCCGTCACCAGATCATGAGTGGTTTCTCCCTCACCAGAATCAGCAAAAACCAAGACCCTTGCATCCATGAGGTGGAGTTTGTGGTCCCTCTTGGGGGTATCAAGAGAAGACTTTGGAAGGAAGCTACGAGGAGAGCCGCCAATCCTGAATTCTATGACCCAGCTACAGCCATTGTTTTGGTCAGTTCGAGCAACAACTACAGCCAAGCGGTCACTCTTGGGGAATATATTGACCAAACCTGGGGCTCGGGAGGCTCAAGGCTCTTGGACTTGGTCAAAAGCATTCCCGCGCAGGACTTTGAAACAGTCAATTCTCGCTCGTGTAAGTTGGATTCCGTTTACATGCACCTTACCTCCCGGCAAGGATAATCAACCAGGCTCCACGAGACGTTCCGCTTACAGCACCCACAGACACTTGCGACGGACTTGTCTCCGTTCGACATTCCGTCTCCTCGCCAGATATTCTAAGCGTACGCGCCAAAGGTCTCTCGTACTCCGTCTCTGAATATGGTGCTGAGCTCTGTTGGGTACTATCTGCTCTGCAAACCTGCGACGCAGTTGAGCCTACCTGTTTTAGACCCTCAGTAATCAACGCTGGCTCGGGAGAACCGTGGGAGATTAGCACCCTGATTGATACTACATTCGGCTCCGCTAGCAACATCTCAGGGCTGTCAGCCTTGAGAATGTTTGGGTGGTTCAGCAGAATCGTTGAGCCGGTCATCGTCCAAGGTTTCCCAACAGTATATCGACCACCAGAATACGCAGGAGTGGAAGGGTCTCTCACCGTTTTGCTGTCTCTTGTCCATCAAGACGGCTTTCATTGGGTCGAACATTCCATGCATTTCTCGGGACTGAGGGGCACACTTCAGCTCGTCAAGCAGAAAGGGGGCTTGTGCTTCTGGCATGGTGCAACTGCCGAAAAGGCATGCCATTGTCCCAAAGATTTGAAGCGGCATTCTCTCATGGACATCAAAAAGTCTCGCCACATACTGGGTGACTGCCTCCAAAGGAGCTTGGTTCCTCCAGAGCTGGATATCATGCCCCCTGCTAGAGACACTTCCCGTGTTGGGGAATTCTCGGAAGCTTCCTATGGCAGCCCCTATGAAGCTGTCTCTACGATAAGTATGGACCTTTTCGGCAGTTCAGAGTCGACAACGATGTGCCCCGATACGTCGGTTGACTCTGATATGATGTCGATACCAGATACTCCAGAGGCAGCAGCCAACATTCCCGACGAATTGTCTCCGGTGCTGGACGCGGTAGCTCGCCAGTTGCACCAAGAGTATAAGGACGTCACTTCAGGTTCCGAGCCTGACCGTACCAGCTCTCTGCTACGGCCGATGGACGCCTCCCAGCATCACTCTCGACCGCTGGTCGAACATACTCAACACCAAGACCAATCCGAGAGCACCACCGATACATCCAATACTCATGCCGACACGCAAAGCACACTGGGATCGGAACCTTCCACCAGCAGGGCAAAACGATCGCGGACCAGCGAGGATAGCCACGACAAGGATGGCCAAGATAAGATGGGGCCTCCTCCAAAGAAACCACGTCGCAGTCATACAGTTACCCTCCCTGCCCGGAAAGTGCTCGCTTGCCCCTTTTGGAAACTCGATCCGGCCAGATACCGCCAGTGCCTCAAGTTAGAATGCTTTTGGGAAGTCAACCGCGTCAAGCAGCACCTGACCCGGAAACACGTTGAGCCCAAGATATACTGCGACATGTGCAAGCTCACCTTTCGGGACGAACCCACCAAAATTACTCATTTACGACAGGATAGAGCGACCTGCGTCTACAAGCCCTGGACTGAGCGGCTCATCACGCGGAGTCAACAAGGAGAGCTGCACAAAAAGTCAAAGGCGGACACTGAAAGGGACAAGTGGTTTGACGTTTGGGATATTCTCTTCCCGGGGGTCCCGAGGCCACCTTCGCCTTTCATTGATGAATCTGTGTCGGAAGACTTTCGCCATTTCCGTGAGTACGCAGGGCGTCGCGGACGGACTATCCTGTTGGAAAGGTTGCGGATGGCTGGATTTGCTCACCAACAAGATGGCCTCTTTTCTGAGGATTCTATGGAATCTTACCGCCTTGAGGCTGTGGAAAGGGCTTTAGATTTTATCATGGACGACTTTTTGGCCGATCGCGCCTCGTCAGAACGCTCTGCTATCGGAAGGGGAAGCTCGGGGCCAGGAAGCCCGGGGAGGGCAACACCGGCCAGCTCGCTGGCTGATAGTGGTATGGGCATGAGCTTGAACCCGACTGTGGAGATAGGAGACATCTCAGACGGCTCAGGGCACGGGGTGTTTGAAGAGTTCAGCTTTGTGTTCGGGAATTATGAAACTCCCCTAGATTTCCCTCTTTTCGCAGAGAATGCAGGGGCGCTGGATGAAGTCATTCGGGGCTTTGATGCGGAAGACACACGTTAGACAGATTAATACGGAGATTTGACCATGTTGTGTTTTAACGGGAAATAGTGCTTTCAGGGGCCTAGGCCTGTGGGCTCAGAACCTGGAAGGGTGGAGGCACCCCTCGAGCAAGGCTAAAAAAGCATTGAAGCGGGAAAAACTCCGTTCAAGAGGCGGATATGGGTCAACTCGCCAAGATAAGGTAAGGTACCCATGCAACACTTCACTGCATGGCTCTCCAACGTCGCTGGTAGCAAGGCGACCAATAGTGACACCGTCCGCCAGGCACGTCGATCCCGGATCAAAGAGCCGGGCATCCCCTATACTGCTCTTCCAAAACCAGTTCTGTGAGTCCGCATGCATCCTGCCACTTTAGTGGTAAACTGTACTCCTGCTTGCATTTGGTCAGGACATCCCGGCCCCCATTTTTTTTTGTTTCGGAATAGATGCCCAATGACAGACCATATGTAGGCGGTCGGGCTTTAGTTTTTCAGCCCTCAGATCCTGGGGCGGTTGTGTCTTGGCGACGGGCCTCCCGTCGTAGGGCAAGACAATTTTCCGATGGGATTTTGATAGGTCGTTACCAGAGCCTTGCCAACTTGCAGCCAATGGTCTAAGGGGCGTCGTCCAAAATACCCATCTGCCTTGGGTGACGGCTATGTTTCGGGCTGGCCCGAGTCGTGCATATTATGGGGCGGAATCAACAATGGTGGTGGCTGTGGTTTTTCCAGGTAACCAGCTATCCTCAAAACGAGGCTGGCTCTGTCGGCCCCCAAGGCGTCCTCTCGGGCAAGGCTCGCCAATACCTCGGAAACTCAACCTTTGCGAGATTGAGAAGGTTTTCTCATGTCGTACATGTAGTTGGGCACTAAATTCCTACATAAGCCGGGAAGACTCCGTCTGTGAGTCCAAAGTTGCACCCTTCAACAACGCAACAACGCCTCCCAACCCCCCTGAGAAAGTCCAACAGCCTTCAAAATGGCCATCTCCAAGCTTCTCTTCACCGGTCTCATCACCCTCGCCAGCGCCCTCTCCATCGCCCGGCGCGCCTACGTCCCCCCTCCCCTCCCTCTCAACGCCCCCCTCTCCGATCTCCAATCCCAACCCGCCCTCGACTTTGACAAAGACAGCTGCTACCACGTCGCCGCCATCGGCCCCGACGGCACCTTCGCCGAAGGCATGAAACCCTCTGGCGCCCTCTCCGGCGGATGCCGCTCTGAATCCGACCTCGACAACTCCAACGTCTACTCCCGCCGTCGATGCAACGCCGACTGGTGCGTCACCATGTACGACTACTACTTTGAAAAGGACACGTCCCAAACGAGCGGTGTGGGAGGGCACAAGCACGACTGGGAGCACATCGCCGTGTGGACGCGCGACGGGCGCATCGAGTACGTTGCTGCGTCGGCACACGGGGGATACAAAGTCACGCAACGGGACGATGTCTTCTTTAACAGTGACCAGGGCGGTGAGCATCCGCTCATAGTCTACCACAAAGACTCGGTGTTCACGCATGCGTTTCGGTTTGCGAACAAGAAGGATGTGGAGAAGCCGGAGAATCACAAAGGGGTGTTTTGGCGGGGGACATTGGTCGGGTGGGAGGGGTTTCCGGAGGTGGGGATTAGAGAGGCGTTAGTGGCGCATGAGTGGGAGGGACCGGCGGCGATGGCGATTTCGGATGAGAATTTTGCGGGGGAAATTCAGAAGGCGAAGCCGAAGGGGTTGGTGTTTGATGAAACGAGGGATTTTTAGAGAGGGGTTTGGTGTGGTTAGGGCTTTGGGCTGGAGTTGTTTGTTGGGTGTAAGTGGATGGTGAGTGTCATGAACTTGGTGGGGTTTGGTGGTTGCAAAAGGGAAGAACTAGCGTCCTGATCAGAAGAAAATACAGGAAGGAGGCGAGGTAAATAATCAGACAGCGCGACAAGCTTCTGTACACATCTTAAAGGGCTGTCTCCAATCCTGGCAGACTCTTTCCGAGTTTGAAGGTGGTTTCCTTCTTTGCTTAGGGTTAGATGGTTAATTCGGCCAGCAGTCGGCTTACAAAAAGGCTTTCTTTCGTGGCTTATGCCAAGGTAAGGAGCCCGGCTTCAGTAATGGAAGTTATAACCGTGTCTTATTTATTAACACGCCAGTCAACCAGGCCACCAAACAGCTTCATAGTAAAAGCCTACAAGCTTTTTCGATCGATAAAATTATCTACAAAGGAAGCGTCGCTAGCCACAATAAAGCCGTCTTCACCCCCTAAACCTATCCTCTGCAGAGAGAGCCTTTCCCAGGCAGATAACCCGACCGAATGTCAGTGGATTTGGGAAATCTGAGGCCTGTTGCGCTTAATCCTCCAACATCCCCGCTTTGCAACGTCGTCTTGGAAAGTCATAGACACGCATGACAAGGCCAAAATCGACATGGAGCCGCTTAGTGCCGCCGTATCGGTCCTTGGAATCATTGTGTTCGCCGCCCAGGGTGTTTTGGCGTTCATATCAACTCTTGAGGCTATCAGAGAGGCGGAAGAGAGGGTCCAAGCGGTCCTCAGCCAGCTCCGAATCTTGAAAAGCCTCCTCGAAGACGCCGAAGCCCTTAGCAAGTATTGGGAAAACCAAAGACCCAACTTGCTATGCTGCCTGGGGCAGGACACCTTCCTGACGTTTGGGAAGGCGGTTAAATGCTGCGCTTAAGAGCTGGAGCTCATGTCAAAAAAGTCGGCAAAGTTACGCAGAAGGAGAAAAGCTCGGGTGCTGACCCTGCTTCGCCCCTCTAAAGCTTTTCTTGACCAATGCTTGGACGCCATTGTACGTCGCCACATCAGCATTAGCTCCAGTATGAACTTTTGTCAAGGGTAAGTGCTTTCCTGTAATGTATCTATCATCGCCGCTTCCTTTCACGATGGATTTGTGCTTATCAATGACTGACCTGATACCTCCTGATTAGATTTAACGAGGAGATTCTAAAGTGGAGACTCCCTTCAGTGCCCCCCAACGTTCCGATAGATTTGACGGCGAGGAATTTAGAACTCCATCTTCATTTCTTGAAGTTCCTTGTCTCAAAGACATTTTTGGGGGATATCGACTCCCATGACAAATCCAGCATCGTGTTGCCAACTAAGGAATTTCTCGAGTCGTTGGAAAATACCAACTTTAAAACCGTGCACGGGACGGGAAAGAGACTTGGACAACGACAGCATTGGCCGCCGTTCTCGCCGAACACACGAAACTGCGGCAGCATCCATGAGAACCAGCCGCACTCTGGGGACTTTTGGGGTGACTGATAGCACCAGTATTTACTGACGGGGATTCGGCATACAGCACCGCTAAGGACTTAGGCCAGTTCCGGCTCGGATCGGAACAAGGAAGCAATGGTGACTTTGCACGACGCGCTTGAACCCCATGTCAGGAGAGCCGAAAGTATTCTCGAGAGGTCTGGTTTGGCCGATGGAACAGTGTTTAATGTTGGCACGGACCTCGTTACAGACCTCCAGAATCTGTATTTCGAGACCAACATGATTGACCACTCGATCGATGACGAAGATCATACAGCAGAGCTGATCAGCTTGGCCTTCGAGATGGCCTGCATCGAGCAGTCTGCTACGGTAAGGGGTCCATTTATGGAGGATTGGGTGCTTCATCGATTCGTCGTCCTTTCGTGCAACTCTAAAACTCTTTAAAAACTATTAGAAACTCAGACAAAAGTGGAAACTCGATGAAAGGAGATCGGCAGCGTTCAGCACCTGGGAAAAAAACGATTCTGTCGGCTTGGATGCAGTACCACCGGGGAGGGGCTATTGTCTGGGACAAAACGGACTTTGATGAACGCCTGGTCTCCACGGAGACTGAAGTTGAGGATGATGCGGATATTTCCAGTACCAGGGCCGAGGATACTGATCTGGAGGCTGGTTCTGAAGATGAGGACGGCGAGAGTGCCGTATTTAACGACGGTAGCGACGGCAGCGAGGCCTTCATATTTAACGAGAGCACCGACGGTAACGAAAGCGCCGGCGGCAGCGAGAGCGGCAGAAACCACCACCATGATAGTGACGACGATAGCAGTTATTATTCAACGTATAGCCATCGGAGCAAGAGGACCGGGTCCCGTAGAGCAAGTTCTATGAGCAGTGACAGAAGAGTCTCGGTGAGCAGTGAGGAGGGTGAGAGGTCCTCACAGGATGGTATGAGTCAAGATGGTATTAGAGGCAGTGAGAACTGGTGAGAATTTGGAGGTTGAACAGAATGGGGTTGAGAATGCCAATAGCGAGGAAGCGCATAACTCTGATCGAGTTGAGACTGATGACACCGATACAGAAGAGACTTTCGGCGGGGGAATTTTGTGTGATACTGTAGATAGTAGCGGTTGAGTAGCTGTCCATGCGGTGGCATCCCTGGTCCCAACCAGTATCTGTTCAACTTACGTGGGTCGCAGTCGGCGATTTCGGAAGCAAGTACTGGAGGGAATGCTGGAGACTCGTAAAGGGTGGCACTCGGATGTCTCAAATTGGTGGTATGTGTACAGGTAGGTATTCGGGCTACCTTTGACCTAAACACCGTGGTTGAAAGTGCTTTATTGGCCACTTCTCAGTGTTGTAGAAAGGGGCCTTTCTCCTGCTAGGTACCCTGTATAAGCCTCTACATCTTGAGACAACTATCCCTACGGCGCCACATCCCACACATAAGTCCCCTCCCCAATGGGCTCCCAGAAATCCCCAGGCAAGCCGTCGCCATCGTCGACTTGGTGCCGCTCCGCCCAAGCGCGCACCGCTTCAAAATCGCGGCATACATGGCGTGTGTTGAAGTCGACGAACGGGCGCGGATCCGTGCGATTGACCCAGACAGAACCGAACACGCCAATGTCGACGTCGCACATGAGGCGCTGGCGGATGAAGTCGACGCAGTGAGCTGGTCAAAGGTAGACACCTAAGTAAGAGATTGTAATGCGGAAGGATGAGGAGAAGAGGAGAGGAATGACGTACAGACATGCCAGTGCAATACCTTGTCTGGGTCGCTAAAGGGGCCTTTGCCTTGGGTGTGGTAGTACTCGTAGTTGTAGTAGAGTGATTTGCGGAGGAGGTTCTGATGCCATATTAGTTTAGGTACTATATTACCTGCATGCAGGAACGAGACGAGGGGCGTCTGAGGGAGAAAGACACGCACGAGACAGTGTAGCTGGTGCAACCCCTCGACGTAAACAGGGTAGCCCCCGCCGTACTTGGAGTTGCGGCGAGTGTGGTTGGTGGTCAGACCAGAACGGTAGGCCTTGTCGTCGGATATCATGACTGGTCTGTCTGGAGGGTGGGTAGTAAAGCGTCAGTGTCGTTGTTCAAGGGGCAGATTAAAAAAAAAAGAAAAAAAAAAAAAAAAAAAAAGAAGAAGTAGAAAGAAAAACGGCCGTTAGATACTTACAACCGACACCCAGGCTCTCCCACGCCTTGTCTACCTCCGGCGACGGTGGCTCGCCCCGGAACACGTTGGCGTCGGCGAAGCGGCCGTCAAATCGCACTTCGTGGTACCTCATTTTAACGTCGTCAATAATTGGAGCTGTTGATAGAATCGCCAAACGTTAGTGTCGATCATGACACAGAGATGGAGCGAGGATAAGACCCACAGTACATGGACGTGTGCCGCGTGCACAAGTCATCCAGCCCGAACCACCTCCCGCACCATAACCCTATGAGGGCCGAGCATGTCGCCACGGCGAGAACGAGACCGGTTGCCGCCAGGATTGATATCGAAGAACTCCTCGACGGCGAGTGTGTTGTCCGTTCAGAGCATGGTGCATCCTGCTCTGAGTCTGTGTCGGCGATGCTGCTTGTTAATTCGTATTTGGGACGCTTGCTGAAATGGGACATCATATCGGCCGAAGAAAACTTGTAGGAAATGTGGGTTGTCGAGTCTAAAAAACACGATCAGGGGCGGTCGTGCCCCGGGAAACCTACGGCAGGGGTGTTGCATACATTTGTTGAGAAGAGTTGTCGTCTAAACGAAAAAAAAAAGAGGGAGGGGGGGGGGGATCGATCCCTTAGTGAGGCTGAAGGACAGGTTCTCGATGACTCCTTGAAGGCGGCCGACTCGACTTATGCATGGTTGGTAGTATGGTGGTCAGGGAGATTGAACCTCGAGGCCAATGAGTTCCGATTCTGGCATAATTGGACAGAGCGCCGAGACTTTGGCTTGATGCAGCCACCACCGACACTCAGTGGCATTAAATAACGGGCGATGAAGCTCATGACCGGTGTGTCTCTTTTGGGCATGCAGCGTATTGAGGGTTTCGAAATCCCAATGTGGATGCATTTCGAGCCAGTGGTTGTGTTGCCCTGGGTCGGATGAAGTCTTCTGAACGTTAGGGCTGAAGGGCCGAAGAGCTGAGTGCCCGTGCGATTGGTTTCGGTCCAACTGGGGCTATGTCCGACCGACAAATCCCGGGTTGGAAACAGCACAACTGGCGGGGATCTATATCCGCTTTCCAGGCGACTTCGCAAGGTTGTTTTTTTTTATTCCACACGTTGTCATCACACGTTGTCCCAGAGGTGCATCTGATCTCGGCCTTGCATAATTAACCCCTAAATCAGTTCAGCGCCAAAATTCACTGCCCAGCTAACTGGTCAAAGTTTGGACTCCCTTTTTGGCTTGCAGCGCGAAGTAGATGGATTTTTAGAGTCCTTTGACGTTGTACACTGGCGCATTGTGTAGGGGCGGAGTAGTCCTCCCCCGGTCTATAAAGGAGGTAGGCTTTCTCACCGATTCATGGTCCATCTCACTACCCCGTACTACATCAGCAGTCGACCTCGCCCTCATTATTCCCAATATCCAAAGCCCAAGTTTAGTTTCCCCGCAAGTCGAAAAGCCAGACGAACCTTCAAAATGCAGCTCGCCACCGTCTTCGCCTGCATCGTCGCCCTGGCCCCCGGCCTAGCTCTCGCTGCGCCGGCGCCTTTCGATCCGCAACCGCTTGAAAACCAATACCAGATGTATGTGATCACCTTCTCCCAAGTGGTTTGGCAAGGCTGAAACCGTGCTAGGTGCTATAGTGCCTATGTGCCCAAGAAGCGCGGGGTCTACACCGAGGCCGACGTTTTGGAGATTCTCAAGCGTTGCATGTAGGTTGATGACATACCTATGGAAGGCCCGCCTATACAAAGTCAGTGTAACGAACCTGGAGAAGCCTGGTGCCTGTCTAGAGTACCATGAGAGCATCTTGGATCATGTATTTTAGTGAAAAACTTACAGGTTTCTGTGGCATGTGGTATTAGAGCCGGTGACATGTTGCGGTCCAAGATAAAGTGTCTCTGCTTTCGACAACGTAGACAAGATATCATTCGACTATCAGGTGGTGAAGACACTATCGTTTGGGGGCTGAACAACAGTCCACTCATCCCCTTCACTGAGCCTCGCTCTCACAGTCACCCCCGTAGCCCTCGCCACGCCCCCCATCCACTTACCATCCACCGTCCCCCACATATCGATGCTTCTCAGAACGTTAGATCTGAATCCCTTCAACACTTCAATCAACTCGACCCCAAAAAAACGCTTATGATTCTCCAAACGATCCAACCGCATCCAAATATTCCACCTATAACTCTCCAACCGCCTCATCTCCTCCTCCACCCCAGGGATCTCCGGATCGGCCATCACCCCCTTCGCAAACCGCACCACGTCCTCTATCGAGCCTGAGTTCTGGGAGGGCACCTCAACAGCGGGGTCCATCCACGAATACTCCTTTATCCTAACGATTGGACCTCCTCGGATATGCCGTGGGGAGAAGGCAAGCACCATGTCCCGAGCAAATGCGATTTCGAGCCTTTCCAGGTTGACTGCAGCAGTAGCTAGCGCCTTGATAATTTCCATGTTCAAGGTGAAGTCGAAGTCTCGGTCTCCGGGGCCGCATGTCGTCGCGTTTAAATCCCACTGGCGGTGGATGCTGTAGCGGATCTCGGCTTGGCGGAGGTGGTGGCCGGGGCCGGAGAGGATGAAGATGGTGTTCCAGTCTGATTCGGAGTCGTTGAAGATGAAGGTGGGGGAGTAGAGGAGGGAGATGGTTTCAGTGTGGATTTCTGAGGGTTTGTTAGTTGAGACAGACTTGCACAGGTATCATGAAGAGGTGGGCTGACGTCGACATGTCCTTGTGAGAGAAAGTAGGCCGTTCAGTTCCGGGGCACCTCCCGCGTAGTTCTCGGAGCCGTCGCGATAGGGTGTGATTTCCTCTGGAGGCTGGTAGAGATGGTTGTAGATTTTGTTACGGATCTCTCCGGGGAAGACGAGGAAGGAGAGGGGCTTTCTCTGCTGTGTCATGTTGATACTGGTGAGGAGACTCCTCTGAGCCCAACAGAACCCGAACGCTAAGGTATCTTGGATTTTCAGGCCAATTCCAAGTGAGGGGAAATATTCTTCGTCTCTGATTGGTGCTTGCATGAGCCGCATGTACGAATTGCGGACTGGCGTCTAGTGGAGACGAAACATGACCATTAATTACGCAAATCACCTCAGCCTTGAGGCTCGTCGACAGCTTCATTTCTCAGCAAACCTCATACCTCCCCTCACTCCCTAGCACCCATCAGGCAGATCAACCGGGAACGCCACATCACAAACCCCAATCAAAACTAGGGAACAAGTTAAAAAAAGTTCTTATTTACAAGACACATTATCCCCACCCTCCTGCCGTCTACAGGAGGACAGGATAGGATACTAACTACCTTCCTAATCATCAACGCTTTCTACATCTATCATCTTATCGCCTCTTCCTGGGCAGCGACATGACGTACCCAACTTCCCTCCCTCTCTTCGCAGCCAACACGGCATTCCTGCATTTCACCTAAACAGACTACCTTGTGGCTCCGCCGCCGAGATCGAATCCACCGCCCTCTTCAGCTCCTTGACCGCCTTCCTCGTCGTCAGCAGCTCCTCGGCGTCCGGATTCCTGCCAGCCGAAAGCTGTACCAAGCACTCATCCGCGCGAGCCAAAAGGCCACTGACACCACTAGCCATGGCTGTGTCAACCCCCCTACCTCCGGTACCGCGACGTTCAACCTCGCGTACCCATGAGTCCACCGCAACGGCGATCCACTGAACGACGAGCTTCCTCCTGCGGCCAGTAAAGGGGGCCTCCTGCGCCTCAAAAATATCTTCCAGCACGTTCACAATCAAGTGATGGGGAACACCCAAGTGCAGGAAGACCAGAACAGGCCAGCTGGGATCTGCGCCGATGGATGCGTCCTGCCCCTGGTTGATGGCGTAGGAGCAGACAAGCGGGAGTAGCGTGTCGACGGGGAAGATGAGACTGTCGAGCGAGGTGCGGTGGGCGATGTTTTGGATCTGGTTGGACACCGACTCGTACGGCAGTGGTGGCTCTCCTGCCGGAGGGACGACCCCATCGGGCAGGACACCGCCCTCCTGATGAATAGCCCATAACTGGTGGCGCTCTTCAACTTCGGCGTGCGTGTCGAGGATGAGGTTCTCCCATGTCTCGGCGATGACACGCGGGTTGTTGAAGTCCGCCGCGTGATAGATGAGAAGACAAAGGTCGTAGTAGCCGGCCTGATCTGCGTAGTTGTTGAAGAGCTGTGTTGACGTTAGCAAGAGTTGGCGTTGCGCGGTGAGCAATGAACTGACCTCTGTGAGATTCTGAATGGGCCCGTCGAGGGCCTCTTCGATTTCTACCAACCTGGCGGCGGGGATGCGCTTGTCTGCCTTTAGGCGCTCAAGCAGGTCGTCCTGGATGTGAGCGATTTCGAGCAGCTCCGTCACCTCGTGATTGAGCTGTTGTTGCTGTGGCCTACTGATACCAATGGTGTTGACACTGGCGTTTCCTTTGGCGCGGCTGAGCAATGTGATCCGATCCTTGATGCCAATGGCGAAGGCCGACTTGGCGAGGTCTGCTTGGACTTGCGCAGCCTCGAAAAAGCGACTACGGTGCGTGTAGAACCGACAGAGGAGGTCGGCGTGCTGGGCATCAGTAGCAGCGAGACGCTGCAGGTATGTTATTACATGCGGCGAGTCGATAGCGAGGATGCGGTCGGTCCAGTTCTTCTTGATGTACCAGTCATACAGGTTGAAGTGGAAGACCTCGTCGTCCGAGTTGTTGACGACGCTGTAAGCCTCGGTGCGTTTGGTTCCGGTGAGGGTCTGTCTGCCGTCGATGAAGTCAGGCTCAAGGGCAGACGCAGCCTCGAGATGGTCGAGGACGTTGTGGATCAGGTTGTAGCAAACTTCGCGTGATCGGAATGCCTTCTCCCGGGAGTCATTCGCTGGCTTGCCCTCGTTGACCCATGACAGGGCGCTGTTGCCCCGGTCCTTCTCTCGTGCAACCACAAGGCAGAGCTGGATCGCGCCAGCATAATACTTGAGGTTGACATACTGCTCGACCGCAGCTTCTAGGTTGGAGATGCTGAGGCCACCAGCAACCTGCTGGAAAAGTCGCAGGCTTTCGGCGAGAAGGGTTCGGAGGGCGCTTGGATTTTGCCTTTGTTCGATGCCGCGCTGGAGCTGTTCTTGTGCTTTGAAGATGACAACGTCGTCGGGCGAGCAAAAGCTTCCGCATCTCCTCCTGAGAGCATCGGCCACAGTCTCGACGTTGGCGCCGTTTGCAATATTCCTGTTGACGATGGCCTTGACCAGGACCTTTGCCAACTCCTTGCCCGGCTGCTGCGAGAAGAGGCTCTCGTAGGTCAGGTCCTTGAGCTGTATCTGCGAAGTCTCGTCAAGGCGCGCATAAATATCGGTGACGCGCTCGTCAAAGAGCATGAGAACGAAGGAAATGCCCTCGGAAACACTCTCCATGAGCTTTCGTAAGGCATGCAGTGCCTGGTGTTCTTTTTGCAGTGCAATTTCCTCCTGTCGGCTGGTTGCCCGCTCTGAAGGCCCGGCGAGACCCTGGATCATCCCCTTGTTCGACTCGAGGAAGTTTCGAAGTCGCTCCACGTTCTCCTGGACGGTGATCAGCTTTGCGGAAGCGATGGTTGAGCTGACAGCCTGAGCGGTCTTTTCCGTCTTGACTGTGACGACCTTGGCCTTCCACAAGACGCGAATCAGTCGTGTCAGGTACAGGGCCAGAGCGTCATGTCGCGAAGAGAGGCGGACAGACTCTGCTGTGATCTGGTTGCCGTCCGTTTCCTCGAGCCTGGGCTGGCCACCAAACTCCACAAACGCGGTGCGGGCCCGGTCCTCGGTTCCCTGATCCGCAGCACGGCCCGTTCCCGTTCGCAAGTCACTGCCCTGCCCGCACGCCACCGCTAAGGCGGCTGAGATAGCCTCCACCCGCCCGTACTGGGCGATGAACCTTCGAAGCTCCCTTTCCAGACCTTCGTCTCCGGGGGCGCCTCTGATAGATGTTGCAAAGACGTCAACCAGCCGCCTACGTCGAATAATGTGAACGCCAGTGCTTGTGAGAACTGCAAATTCGCCGGGTGCGTGGTCAAACTGAACGGCAAGCTCGTTGCCGAAGCCCAGCGGCTGCTTGGCGGCCCCAAATGGCGCAGTCGTCAAACCAACCTCGAGGGTTAGGTTGGGACCGAGGTCAATCCAGTTCCCTTGCTCAAAGTACTTTAGAGCAGACGTAGGCTGCGTCATCTTGATCCTTCCGGTGTCTGGACTGGAGACAAATAGGCGATCCTCGCCGGGACTACGGCGGACCACTGCAAAGAAGTATCCAGGAGCAAAACGGTATCCAATGGCGCTAGGGTCGAGTAGCCTTGATTCCATATCGAGCCCAGAGTTGAGGCCTTGGCCCTCCGGCCTACGTGATCGACCTGACTCTCTTGGCGGGAACTTGACGAACTGGACTTGCATGCTCTGGGGGGCGAGATTGCTCGCTGCACCGATAATGTAGGAAGCAGAACTCGTCGCGCTCAGAAACAGGCGGCAGCCGGTATTGGTAATAGCGGTGAGATGCAGCTTGGAAGCTTCTGTCACTGAGATCGGGCTCAGTGACACAATGTCCATCTTGTCATTAAGGAGGGGCGACCCGCCAACCATGTGAGCGATGTCGCGAAGACAGCTGTGCTTATCCTTTTCGATCACTCTGGTCAGTTTCTCTGGGGTCTCTAGATGATACGTCCGAATCGTCGACTTGCTGGACAGTGAATAGAGCAAATTCCGGGTATCGTCGATGCAAATGTCAACAAGGTTTTCCGTCTGACGATGTCCAAAGCCGGGGACACTGGGAACCACGGATGACCACCCGGGATGTGTGTGGTTTATCTTTCCGCATCGGCTCGAGAACCACCGCTCCTCTTGCTGATAAAAGAGCTCGTAAATGTCTGTATCACTGCTCCCACCGAAGAATATGCGACCTGACGCTGTGCCCCTGATGATGCTAACATCGCTGCTGCCACGATGGACCGCCATCTTCGTCTGGTAGAGAGTGACCGCTTTCGAACCTGAGGGTGTCGGGACGGCCGAGACGCCGAGGAGGATGATCTCGGCGGTTGTGGCGACAACGAGAATGTGTGTTATCGTGTCGACGAACACACCGGGCTTCGGGGCTACAAGAGCCACAGCTGTGATGGTCTGGGTAGCATCCTCGTACCCGATGAGTTCGGGACTGGGATGCGAGTAGTCCCAGAGAAAGAGAGAGCTGTCGATCGAAGCCCAGGCGTAACCGAGGCTCGCAAAAAGGCCAAGCTTGGTGTTAACTTCGCCAGTGTTCAGCCGCTCGAATACTTGATCCGGGATGGGGTGCATGTTGATCTTCTGGAACGGTGCCCATGGCGAGTCGGCCGACTGGAGATCATAATCCGAGGATGCGCCGGCTGTCGAGCGCGCGAAATGGTTAGTATTCATCCCACAGTTGTTTCGGATCGCCCGCGGCAAGAGACTCACGTCTACAGTACGAGTCGAGATCTGGGAAGCTCTCTTCCTGCTGGAGCGTCTTGTTGATCGACTGTGCGGCCCTGACCACTGCTGGCAACTCTTCCTTCACCTGCTGCAATTGTCCCCCACCAGGGCCTGCCATGGTTGTGGTGGCGCCATTCGAACCTGTAGCACCGGTGTTTCCTGCTCCTGCGCCAGCACCCGCGGTGGATGGGCCGACGCCATCGCTGAAGTTGAGACGGCGACGAACGGTCGCGGGTCCACCGGGCGCGGGGGTATTAAAATATGCGCCAGGAATCCCGCGCATCGGGGTGACGGGAGGCATATTCATCGTAGCGGTAGTCGCCCGTCGGCAGTCGCTCGTTTGTTGGCAAGGTCGAGAGACAGCAAAGGCGCCAAACAAAGCTCCTTGTCGCAACCCACAGCTCCTCCCCTGGGGCGTGCTTGGGAGCCGATGCTCGCAGCTGAGAGGGTCAGCAAAATTGTATCATGTGGCGACGAAAAAAAAAGGTCCAGGGCGATCTCGAGAGCGATAGTGCTGATGTTGCGACCAACCGATGGCTGGTGATCACGATGGAGATGAGGTGGTGTTGAGGACCTCTCGCGGTAAACAATTTTTGGAGGGCAAGGATCATTGGGCGCCAGACCTCCAAGGCTTGGAGACGCGAACGCGCCTTGGCCAACCAACCCGGCCAAATCGCGCCAAGACACCAGCCCCACCGAGAAGCTTCCGCCCCAAGTCACAGCTCCTGCCAACGAGGGGCTGGCATCGTGAGCCGCATTGCCGCCATTGGCAAATACAAAGGGTCTGCAAGAGGCAATTGCTCGTATCATTCTTCAGCTACAATCACTATTTAGAGATGAATTTGTCCGAGTCTATCCAAATCCACCGATCCGCACTGCAGCTGGGAAGGATGGTTGCATGTGATGATTAGATTGACTTTTGGCAATATCTACACCGCCAAATCGTTGAACCGGTTCTCCCCAGACCTTCATTACACTAACAAGACCCGACACAAACCCGGTATAACTTATTGCTTCTTGGCCTCCCTCTCCGCCTTCCTCAACGCCCGACGGCGGATGTCAACGTGCATGTCAAGGTTCTTCTTCACGGTGAAGCTGCTAGTGGCGCCAACCGCTTTCTCGATGATCCACTTGAACGCGGCGTGCGACCACCACGGGGTGTAGGTGTTTGTGAAGTGCTCGGCACCGTTCAGGCCAATCTTGCCAAGGGTAGCGCGGACAAAGGGCTTAGGGCTGGTGCACAACAGGCTGGTGCGGCGGACCTTGCTCATGGCAGTGGTAACCATGTAGCTGATGACGAGCTGAACATCAACACCCTTGTGCTTAAGCTCCTCAGCAAGCGAGCTGCTCCAGTGCTGCAGAAATGCCTTGCTTCCGCTGTAGGTGGCGAGATAGGGGGTGGGCATGTATCCAGCAAACGAACCAATGGTAAGGATGAGACCCTTCTTACGCTCGGCGAGGATGGGCGCGACAACGCGAGTAGTCTTGAGGGTGCCGAGGCAGTTGACCGTAATAATGTTCTGCATCTCATCGGCGGGAGTTTCGAGGAAAGAGACGGGCATGCTGTGGGACTGGCCGACGTTGTTGATCAGGATGCCGACGTCAAGCCCCTTGATCAGCTTGGCCAGGCGCTCGTAATCCGCATCGTTGTCCTTTGTGTAGTCCATGGCGAGAACCTTCGTCTGCACCCCAGAGTACTTCTGCTCGATTTCGGTAGCGAGCGCATCGAGCTTCGACTGCGTGCGCGAGACCAGGACAATGTTGAAACCCTTCGCTGCCAGCTGGAAGGCGAACTCCTTGCCGATTCCGTCGGATGCGCCGGTGACGACGGCCCAGGTGCCCTTCTTGCCGTACTTGCGGAGCTATGTCGAGAACGTGGTTAGTAGCCGTCTTTGGCTACACGGAAATTCGAGCTTACATTGTAGCCGCTAAGGATGAAGACATTTAGGACGAACTGCAGGAAGGTCCCAAGACCCCGCGCGACGGCGAGGGCGCCGATGCCAGCGAGACCCAGCTGGGCCACTTGGGGCAGCGAGCCCCAAATATCGAAAACTTTGTCCATGATTGCCTCAATTGCTACCGATGGTGTCCAATGCCACTGCTGAGCTTGAGACATTTGTCGTGACGACAGCGAGGAGTTTGTTGGGCGGACTCGGAGGGGCACCAGGGGGCGCTGGCAACAAGATTTTTGTGAATGCTCCTCTGTGGAGTTGTTGGGATTTTGGGGCCGGTCCGCTTCCAGCCTGCTGTTCGCGACGGAGTACGGAGTTACCTGCTGACGCCAAGAGGAGAGCTCTGGCCAATTGGCGCGTCACAACGGTTCGCAGACGGCACTTGCCGAAGCCTGTCGATCAATACCAAGACCATGGACACCAACCCTACGGCGGTGTCAGAAATCCTCCAGGTCAACACCGGGCCAACGTCACTCCACGATCAAACTCCGAACCAGCAAGCTCGTTCAGACTCAAACGCACTCGATTGAACTAGTATCTCAGAATGGAGTCTCTCAAGGCCTACATCCCCTCGGGCGAGAAGGGCTATCTCCCGTACTACCTCTACTTCGTGAGTTGAAGCGCGTTGGCCCCGCGAAATTAAGCTTACGCCCATTTTTAGGTCGGTGTCGTCGCCATCGGCAACGCGCTCCAAAACCTCTCGACATTGCACTACACGCGCCGCATCTACAACGGGAAGTTTGTCCCCAACCATGGACAACCCGACGACAGCACTACCGTGGTGAAGCCGGCTTCGTCGACGGGCAAGGACGCCGAGAAGGCGAAAGATCAGATCACGCCCCTCGCTGCCCGACTGATGGGCATCTATACCTTCCTGGCGGGCGTCATCCGCATTTATGCGAGCTTCCGTCCCGAAGACCCGTCGCTGTATCAGCTCGGCATCTGGACCCACGTCGTTGCTGCGACGCACTTCACCAGCGAGCTGCTGGTGTTCAAGACCATCAAGTTCAGCGGCCCACAAATCTTCCCCTTCCTCGCCGCTTACGGCGGAGCGACCTGGATGTTCCTGCAATGGGGCCACTACGTCCAGTAAATCTGCGGTTGGCTGCGTGTTCGGCGTACAGTTGAAGGCTGGAGCGGGAGTGCGGTGGTGGTGCTTGTCTATGGGTGTGTGTCTAGCTATAATACCCCCTGAACCTAATCATTGCCCATTGCCCCTTACTCCAACGACTTGCGATATAGCTCTCCCCCACAGTCTCTCAGCCGCACAGTAGCTTGTTCGGCGGTGATGTCGCGCTGCGGCTCAGCGAGCAGCTCGAAACCGACCAAGAATTTGCGGACGGTCGCGGAGCGGAGCAGCGGCGGGTAAAAGTGCATATGGAACCAGGAGTTTTCTGCTTCCTCTGCGGTGCAGTCAAGCGGCGCCTGGTGTATACCAGAACCTGGGGATCGTCAATACCAGCGCCTTAACGACAGCTATTGAGGGGGGCTTACTGTATGGGAAGCTCGTCTCAAACAGGTTATCATAGCGCCTCGTGACCTCCTGGACCGCCTCCGCAAACTGGAGACGCTCCACATCGCTCAGGTCGACAAGTGCGCGAACGTGCCGCTTAGCGATCACCAACACCTCGAACGGCCAGACTGCCCACCATGGGCAGACCACCAAGAAGGCGTCGTTTTGCCAGACGATGCGCTCCCCCTTTTCCATCTCGACTTTAACGTAGTCCGCCAAGAGATGGCGCCCGTGGTCCGCGTGGTACTTGGTCATCTGCGACAGCTCCTTGCCCGGTTCCTCTGGCAGCTCGCTGGTCGTCCAGATTTGGCAGTGAGGATGTGGGTTGGAGCAACCCATCGCGGCGCCCTTATTCTCAAATATCTGCATGTATCGCAGTTGGTGCTTGGGTGGGGCTACCTCGCCATCGGGGTTTGGCGGAATTGCCTGCAGCGCCCTTGCGGCCTCTGCCTTTAGGGGATGCGATGGTGACATGTGGCTAGCGTAGATGCGGGTCCAGGTCTGGATGATGGGCAAGATCTCCTCGGCCGCCATATCAGGAAGCGTAACATGGTGCTTGGGCGCAAAGGTGAGCACGTAGCAGCGACCTGTGACGGGCTGCGCCTGGAGCAGGAGAGAAGCGATGTCACCAGTGATGACCTCCGGCTCGTACTCTTGCTGCTCCTCCTTGACGGCGCTGTAGTCATTGACAAAGGCAAAAGTGTGCTTGTATTGAGGGTTTGCATCACCCTGTGCCCGCGTGTTGCCGGGGCAGAGGTAGCACTGTCTGTTGTGAGCGGGGATCCTGGTGCTGGGGTGTTAAACGCATCACACACCTTTGGGTCGTATTCAGGAAGCTGCACCTTTGATGGCGCTTCCTGTTGTCCTCTGTGCAAACAGTTAGTTTTCCGTTCTGACGAGAGGGGCGCGTTAACCTCACTGCCATGGGCGCTTGGTCCGGTGAGGCGAGACTAGAAGCCAAGACCCGGTGAGCGGGTTATAGCGCCGGTGAGAGATATCGTCAAGCACCTCATCGGGCATTGTGAGAACGTTCTAGAAAACTGAACTTTGAGTGAAAGTAAAATGCAGTAGCAAAAGAGCCAGTGGTCAGCTGGGGGAAGAGGCCAAGCAGGGATTGTGTGGTGTTGCAGTTTGGTGAGGTTCCGTCGCCGATGAGGGGTCCAAATCGAATCGCGGGGATGATCGCAGTGGCAAATGGCGGGGCAGAGAGGATGGAGTTGTCGAGCTCCGTCCAGCACTTCGGCGCAGTCCTCGGTGGTACTACTACACCAGATGCGAACCTTTAGGTTTGCTAACGTTGATGCTAAATATTTTGAGATTGACGAATGACCAGGAGACAGCACGCAGCGGGGTCCGATTTGGGGGATGCATTGACATGGCTACAGGGTAACCTGGAGCGCGTTGGACCCAAATGTCCCCAAGCTAAATGCAGCAAACGAAACCCAGCAACAATAGCCAGGCATTAAGGGGGTCCTTTCTTTGTTACGTTCCTTTCCTGGTTTGAGGGATACATAAGCACAAACAAGAGAGCAAAAAGACATTGTCAGCAACAGGACACGGATGATTGCACAAAAAAACATGTTGGGAAAGAACGGTCTTCACTTCGGAGGGCATGAATGTCAGCTAGAACCCCAACCCTAACACGAATGAATCGCGATGACTCGTCTTTCCTCCGCAGAAAAACAGGACGCTCCGCCTTTTCTCCCAGCGTACACATCCAAGCCCGTCCTGTCATGCCAGCAGGCCCCTGCTCTCCCTGCTAGCACCCTCCAGCCTCATTTCTCAGAATGAGCAAAAAGGAAGCTGAAGGGCTCAATCGGGGATTGAACCCGAGACCTCGCACATTGCTGTTGCTTGTTACCAAGCAATGGGACGAACCCGAAGCACGAATCATACCACTAGACCATTGAGCCCGTTTTTGGATAGTCGGCTGTGGGATTCATCGCCTTGAATAGCCTATGCGCCGGACCGAGGGTGGCGAAGGTGGTGATGGCATCGAATAGGCAAGGTGTGGGGTATCGATGTGGAGGGCTAACAGAGTGCGGGGAGTGTGATGCATTAGGGGCTCGGATTTTGTTTCTGGGCTCTGCTATTTTTCGCCGATGCAAAGGAGGGATGCATGCGGTTTGGTGCATGTCGTCGCATCGACGAACCACATGGAAGTGATGGGAATGAGGGAGCTCGCGATGGCCTAGTTTCCTAGAGGTGCTTGGAGAAACATCGTTTTCCTTGGAACGTTGGAGTTGCTTGACTTGGAGCTCTTGGAGCGCTTAATATACTTGAATGGGTTGGGGATGCCTGGGATTGGCAAGTTGACCAGGCCCGATGGGGGCAGCAGAGGCGCTTCACCGGTGCGGTCAGCGACCGTCTGATTCTCAGCCGGTCGACATCATTGATGTTGTCTGGTCAGTGAAGAGAGCAGCGAGGACAAATCGGTGCGTTTGTTGGGCTCTTGCCATTGATGGCGAGCCAGGCGTTTCTGCTTGTCAGCTCCAGGCTGATTGGTGCCATATGTGGTCCTACGGATAACCAAACTTCAAATGGACAATTGTGCGTGTATCAGTGAAGATACAAGATCAGCCACTGCCTCCTCCTATTACCTATGTTGAAAGAATACAGTACCATTCGAGGCCTTTATTTTTCCTGGAAGCTTGGGAATTCAGCTCTCTCCCCACGAATGGGGCTGGACTAGGGTACCTAGGTATCTGCCCCATTAGGGGCGCGGACAACGTGATTATGGGGATCATGGATGGGCACCTATCTTCTTCCAAAGCGAAAGGCTTGGATGTATATCCCTAGACACATGGATAAGTTTTGGCCCAACGTTGATCCTCTTGGCAGAGTAGAACCATGTCTAGCAGCGATGAGTGCATCCGTGAAAACTGCTTCGGTGTCAGTAGCCCTGGAGCGGTGGAACCTTCCAATCTCGGTTGGTTGACTTCCATGCTCAGGTCAACGCCCACGCACCTACTAGACATTGACGCACCAATCCGGATTCTCCGCCATTTTTATTTTTGCACGACGAGCTTTCTTCTCCAGGACTTCTAACTTGGCGCAACTAACCACTACACTCTTCTCTGGCTCAACACTCGGCCTTCTTTGAGTACCTGGTAAATAAGGCCTATCACCACTGGCAACAAGAGGTAGGTTGTCATCAAGAAGCCAGATGGATCCATGAGATACTCTCTGGCTCGTCTGTTCCCCACAAGATCAGCCTACCTACCTAAGCTTCTTTTCGACAAGACTTCTTCCGCAAGACCACTGTCCTCAATGTCAACACTTGTCTCTGTCTCACCCAGTTCACGCAAGCCAGACTTAACATCACCAGGGTCAAGCCGTCATCAGGACGCTCGTCAACCCAATTTTCAAGGCCCTCGGCGTCAAGTTCCAGTGGGCCCATTTTGTTAAAATCAGCCCGGAACGTGAGCAAAGCCGAAAATGAGCAACAGCAACAATAACGGTACGTGGAATTCTCGGCAGTTGACGATTCCAGCCATTCCATTGAATCACTTTTTTTTCCAGCACATTTTCCCACTGTTTCCATGCCACCATGTATGGTCACCTGTGGTCACCTCTGTCCGCCTGAGAAGAGCCTGAGCACTGACCAAAAGTCATGCCCGTTCCCAACCTTGTGCTTTGGACTTCATTTTAATAGCTGCATATTCACTAGCACGGATACGCCTCTGTTTCGGTTTGGAGAGGGATCCAGTCTAGAAATGACACAGCAAGCATTCATTCCGATGAACCAGGCCCGCACCACATCGCTGTCCCACAGATCTTTCCCCATCTTTTCATTAACACCCAACCCTTCTCAATTATCATCCAATCCCAAACTAACATCTCCTCTCACCACTCACAGACCAGCGAGTTCGATTGCCCAACGGCCGAATGCCCTTGCCCGGTCACCCACACCCGTCCCGCCCCGGTGTCTTTACCCTTCCGCTCCGGGGAGGTCCGGACCCTCTTGCCGGCCCCGCCCTCGCCCTTGCCGCCGGTCCCGTTGTCGGTGCTGGTCCCGCTGCTGCCGTCGTTCCCGCCGCTGCCGTCGTTCCTGCCGCCGCCGCCGCAGGAAACGACAGTGCCGGCCCCGTTGCTCCCGCTGCCGCCGCTGCCAATCCCGGTGTTGTCGCTCCTGCTGGTGCCAGCGCAGCTCCCGTGGTCGCCGGGAATGGGCGGGCTAATCCCGGGTTGACGGACCCTCGGCGTTGGACCGAGGAGGAGTCGACTCTCCTGCTCCTGCTTCGGAGCCGGGGGCTCACATTTCGTGAGATCAACGAGGTAGGAATCTCGGCTCAAAAAAAGCTAGTCTGAACCTTTGCTGACATGTTGTATTCATTAATTGTAGCAATATTTTCCGCATCGCGGGCAGTTCGCCTGCGAGACCCATATGTCTCGCCTGAGGCGGAGGCACGGGCCTTAGGCCCAAGGGAAGTAAGTATCAGACGGGAACTGCTCAGTCTGGGACACTGCTAATAAAATTTACAGGATCACAGCTTTGGCTGGGGATGGGTTGAGGAGGAAGGGGACGGTGGAGATGTGGCTCGCGACTTGGGGCCCTGGCTGGGCAGAAATAAATGAAGTACGATGCCGACTGAAGGAGGATGTTCGCCACTTCTTCTCGTGCCGAGAGGCTGCTGCCTTGGCCCTCTCGATGAGAGGGAGGGGATTCCTACACCGTTTATAATCGCATGAAGCTACGGGCTGAGGTTCACTGTTTTTTTAATCTACTAAGTTCAAAAGGGGCTGGAGTTGCCCGCGTCTCTTCCTTTCTCGTTTTAGAGAGCCAAACTTGATACCTTCTTCGTGACATGAACTTCTTTGAGTGAACCTAGTAATGACTGCCTGATAAACGGCGCCGATGAGAACAGAGGGAACCCTGAGGACGGCTTTTCCTCCAATTTACTAGAGACATTTAAAAGCGGATGAGCTGCTAGTCTCTCCAAGGCACCACCCTCGAACAGCAGGTCTTTAATTCTCGATTTCTCCCAAGCACAATCATCTTCTTCCACCCACGTTCTCACCACTTCTCCAAGCGTCGAGACCTTTCACTCCTTTGACCGCAACATCACCTTGGAAGGAAAAGTCCGCGCCCTCAAACCAGAACGAGACATTGCAAAATGGACGCCCCGAGAACAATACCTGCACGAAGACCTCTTCCTAATATATTCCGCTCACTCTAACACAGGTTTTTGCAGCCTCTACTACTGATGCCGACCGCTAAAACGCCCTCCTAACCCGCCGCGACAACTCCTCCGCTGCCGACCGACAGTCCTCGCAAAAGTTCCCAAACGGACGGACGGTGTTCCCCGGGCACGACTACCCTGCCTGGTGGGGCGCCACGCAGCCCAACAACGAAACAACTGCCGCGAGCAGCGCGGGCGCCCCCTCCACGGGTCCTTCCGCTGCATCTGGCTCCGGACGTGCCATCGTCCAGACGACTCGGTCGAGATGGACCGAGGAAGAGGTTCGCCTCTTGTTTCAGCTGAGGGAGGAGGGCAAGGCATGGAGGGAGATTGCTGAGGTGAGTTTGAGTTGACTGTAACAAGGGCAGACAATGTCTGTCGCGTTGATTTTGCAGAGACTCCCCCGCCCTACAAAGGATGCCTGTGTGACGCACTACCTGCGTCTCAAGTCTCGAGGACAAGGACCAAGCCAGGGGCAGTAGATCGGGAGGGTCGGGGGGGGGGGGGGGGGGGGGGGCAGAGGATGCGGGGTTCCGCGTGGAGGGCCAACAGCTTTCCAGGGTTTCAGCGCTCGAGTTTTGTCTCTCCTCTTTTCTTTGTCTAAGCTCTGGGTCCCAGACCCGTCATCTATGTGCTTTTAGCCCCCTGAAAAACACCAGGCTGGTGAATGACTTGCTACGATTGTTTCGTTACTCGGTCTGGGTAGCCCCCTTTGTCCACGACTCTCGGCAGCTTGTGGTGATCACGAGTTATATCTATTACATCACAGCACAAATGTTGGGCTGTTGATCTGAAGCTTGTGAATTCATGTGCGTTCAGTCTGATTTCTATGGAACTGCAGCTGATAGGATACAGCTCCTCAGGCGACACAAAAATGGAGAGCCTCATGCTGTTGTCTTGGAGCATGAGGCCTTCAAAACTGATCGGCTGGGGTTAGTTTGGCAGAACGCACCGTAGACAAAAATGCCAGGATCTTTTTTTTGCATCAGCAGGGCTTCAAGCCTGGAAAACATGACTTGAACCCTCGAGGTGTTAGTTGAAGGGATGATACTCAGTTGCTCCCAGCTGGCATGACTTTCATTTCATCCCATTTGAGTTCTCCTGAATAACAATCGTGACTATCAAACTGTTGAGGCACCAGCGCAATTCTCTCATCCGAAGCTACAACTCATTTCCCACATCAGACGAAAAGCCTCGTTCTGGACACGGATCGAAGCTTCTTGCTCTATTTATTCACCAGAACCAACTGGATCCTCCTCTTTCAACTCTTCCACCAGGCCATCAACCTACAACCAAACGACCAACTGCGACCAAGCCAGCCAAACTCGCAACACCGAAACAGCCATAAAGCAAGGGTACCAACACAACAATACCCGTATACATGAGCTTCTCCTCAATACCTAGACATAACAACCTAGTCTCGCACAAAAATGGATACCAACAACATGAACAACAGCAACGAGAATGCCAGCAACGGCAACGGCAACGGCAACGGCAACAATGCCGGTACGTCTCCTCCCCTCCCCTACCCTCCTTACCGTCCCCTCCCATTTCGGCCCCTGCCATTTCACTAACCCCTTCCCCAGCCAACAACCAAGCCGGCCCCTCAAACACCACCAGACCCGAAGGTCCCCCCACCTCCTGCAACCCCCACACCCGCCTCCCCAACGGCAGAATGCCCCTCCCCGGCCACGACCTTCCCCCGGGCTACACCGTCTCCTCCCAACGCAACCCCACCACCATGTCCGCCAGCGGTCCCGCCCCGGGTAATAATAAAAATACCAACAACACCAACCAAGCCCGACCAGGCCCCGCCACAGCCACAACCGGACCGCGGTCTCGACCCGTGGTGCAGACGCCCTCGTCCTGGACAGAGGAGGAAATCCTGTTGATGTTTAGGATGAAGAGGGAGGGGAGGACATATCGGGAGATTGCAGAGGTATGTTGCGTGCGCATGTGTGATGTGTAGGGATGGTTCGGGATCTGGGGTGCTTGTAGGGGGTGATGTGCTGACGTGGTTCATTTGGGTATCGTAGAGAGTTCCCAGACACACGAGGGATGCGGTCGTGACGCAGTACTTGCGTTTGAGGAGGACGAGGCCTGAGTTTGCTAGAGGGGGAGGAGGGGGAGGGGGAGGGTGAAGAGGGAGAGGGGGAGGGTGAAGAGTGAAGAGGGAGAGGCGGGGGGTGAAGAGGGAGAGGAGGAGAGTGAAGAGAGGGGGGGGCGGGGGGTGGGGGGGGTGGATAGGTAGGCAGGCAAGGAGGATGGTGCGGTGAGCAGCGTGTGTAGGGGGGAAGGAGGGGAGGGTGTGGGATGTTGGGTTGTGTCTGTCTGCCTTAGTTATGCTTACGGATATGAGTACATGTCTACCTAGATACCTGCTTTCATGCAGTGATGTTGCCGTTTGGGATGTCTCTGTGAGAGAAGTGAGGCGGGGGAGACGTGTACATGTTGAAGCTGGGACGACGAAAGATTGTAGAGCCATGGGGAGGTTAACTTGCGGATAAGCCGCTGCTAGGATTCTGATGCATCACGAAGGTCGGCTTTGGTAGGGAGAGCTATCCATGGAACGTATTCGACTTTTGTCTGCCTTGATGAGTGCCTCTTATGGAGGGCACTGAAACTGCCATACGTAGGCTACGTAGGAATCGATGGCTAAATACCGAACTTGTCCGGAGCTCGTTATGGCGGAGGGGTTCGATTGTATCCAGTAAAAAATCTCCAAATATTCTTGTCATGGCTACCTACGCGGATCCAGAGATGCATCAGATGGCGGGTGAAAGACGTCTTCACCCCAGTTGGGATCTGGCCTCCGGCCCCTGGGATCCAAGTCTCTTCTCTTCCAGAGGTTGAGTCTCAGCAACATCCTTCTACTTCGGCAAGGGCGGTTCCGCCTGAAAGTACTCCTTTTCCCATGGTCGGGAGGGAGAAAAGTCGCTGGTCTACTCCTCAAGATCCAAGTCCCTGTGCTCCTCCAAAATGTCCTCCGCGGGACCTGTTTTGTGCCGAGTAGTTTCAGTCTTGACTTTGATTTTCTTTTTAAATATTTTTTTTTCAATTTTTTTTTCAATTCTTTTTAAAGGCGTCTCGTTTTCGTGTTTCATTAAAGTAGGCGAGGTTCGTACATCTTGTATATACCTTGCCTAAGGTACCTAAGGTATCTGGCAACAACCACCTGACTAGGTACCTTAGATACCCAAGGTAGGTTAGGTACCTGGGTTGTGACGGTTCCCCTTTTGAGATGGCGGATAAAGGGGCTAATTGAATGGCCAAGCTCGGAAGAGCGAAGAATCTGATTTGAAAGAGCGCACTCCAGGAGTTGACTGGACGTTTGCCGAAAACCCGATTCATTTTCCGTCCGCCTTCCAGTCCCTCCAACGGCTGAGAATTCAATACCAGTCTTTCCCGTTGTAGACCCTTCACTTCACACCCCCCAAATGCCTCTCAAAAAAATCCGCCTGCCTCCTTCTCCCATACCTCGAACTCCCCGCCCCATGCCCACCCCCCGGCACAAACAAAAGCTCATAATCCTTGTCCGCCCCATTCAACGCATTCACCACCTGTAGCGTCGAAGCCGGATCCACATTATCATCCAACTCCCCCACAATCAGCATCAGCGCCCCCCTCAACCTCCCCGCATGCACCACATTGCTCGAGTCCTCGTACGCCTGGTCCACCGGCCACCCCATCCACTGCTCGTTCCACCAGATCTTATCCATCCTGTTGTCGTGACATCCCGAGTCCGCGACGGCAGCCTTGTAGAAATCCCCGTGGAAGAGCAACGCCCCCATGGCGTTCTGACCGCCGGCGGATCCCCCCTTTATGCCCACGCGTGTCGTGTCCATCCACGGGCGGGTTTTCGCCGCGGCTTGGATCCAGGCTACGCGGTCGGGGAAGCCGGCGTCTTTGAGGTTTTTGTAGCAGACGTCGTGGAAGGCTTTGGAGCGCCAGTTGGTACCCATGCCGTCGAGCTTGACGACGATGTAGCCTCTGTCTGCCCATTCGCGGTAGCTGGTGAGGTTGGAGTAGGCTTTGGGGGTGAAGAAGTCTTGCGGGCCGGCGTAGACGTCTTCGAGGATGGGGTATTTTTTGGTGGGGTCGAAGTTGGATGGGCGGATGATGATGCCGTGGATGGGGGTTTTGCCGTCTCGGCCGGGGGAGACGAAGATTTCTGCGGGGGGTTTGGCGGTGGTGTTGCTTTCTTCGAGGGTTAGGACGGCTGCGCCTGTCTCGGCGTCGCGGAGAACGCTTGTGGGGGGCTGGTCGATGCGGGACCAAGTGTCGGTGAACTGCCGTTCGCCTGGTGACCACTTCCAGGTGTGTGTCCCGTTTCCTTCAGTAAGAATCTTGAGGCCGGTTCCGTCGAAGTTGACGCGTGCGAGATGAGCGTAGTACGGATCCTGACCGGGGACCATTCTGAACCCGCGGAACCAGATGCGACGGGCCTCTGCATCGACCTTCTCTACCGAACGGACGAGCCACTCGCCCTTGGTGATTTGATTTTGGAGTGCGCCCTTGGTGAGATCGTAGAGGTAGAGGTGATTCCAGCCGTCTCGTTCGCTGGCCCATATTAGTTCGTCTGTCTCGTTGAGCACCTGTCGGTATGTCTTGGAAGAGTAGTCGATGAATGACTTGCTGCTCTCCTCAACCAGCGTTCGTACCGTCCCGCCCAGACTTATTCCGATGATCCGTAACATTTGGTGACCCCTTTCATTGTACAGAAACCGGTACTCCTTGCTATCGATTGACCATCCGACGCTTTCCAAATGATATGGAGTTTTGAACAGGGAATCGTCGGTAGATATTTCGCTCCTGGTATCTAGGCTGAAAATTCTGGGGCGGTCCACTCTCACACGATCCCCTGGCTTCAGGTACTGTATTTGTTTCAACTTGGGCTGGACCTGATCTTTTGGCGACGACTCCACAAAGGTTACAATACGCTCCTGCTGCGGGGTGTACTGCCACGCGACGAGGTGCTTCTTATCCGGAGAAATGTAGACTCTGCGCTGGTCGTACGGGCGTTCCCTGTTGCCATTTGTGGTGATCTGCCGATTTTCTCCGTCGCTGAAGGCAACCCAGACATTGTAATTGTGGATAGTGACTCGTGGAAAAGAGGTGGCCTGCCTTTTCGGTGTTCTGGACTCTTCCGCCGCAACGACCAGCTCTTGCATGGTGCCCCCATCGATAACAACGGCATTGTTATGCTCTGGCGCAGCATATACCGCTTTCACCGCCCCGCTCGCGTCAGTTAACCGCCAGACATGGCCAACGTATGTTCGTTGACTCCTTTCCTCCCCGATGTCAATGTCGCCGTAAAAGACGGGGTTGCCTTCAAAGTCGATCCATTCTAGTGTCAGCGGTCCTGTGTCGTGGTTGACAAAGGTGATATGAACCTGAGTGTCCGAGGCAGGCGAGGGCACTTCACCGTCGAGCAGGTTGGGCACTCCTTCGTCAGGGGCGTCGTGACACTCCTCCAAAAGTCCATCTGAAGTGAAAGTCCATGCCTTGCCATGAGCGCGGAAACGCACATGCAAGGCATCAGGAGCGGGCTGGATCCAGGAAAAGGGGAGAGACTCGGCATTGGTTGTTTTGTTCGTCAGTTGTTGTAGCTTCCGAGCTGCATCTTGGTGGTCAAAGGCTCTCCGTCGAGAATTTGTGGAAGTGTCTACGAAAATAAACTCGAAGCCGCCCTGAGGCAGCTCGTTGCGGTACCAAAAGTTGCTGCTCTTTGAAATCCAATGAGGTGATAACCCCAAGTTTTCAGTGGCGTGCTGTCCCATCACGGACGGGTCATCGACGAGGTATGCGAGTGCATTTGCCGCTCCTGCAAACAAGAGCAGGAATGTTAGCTGCAGGTTGCTGGTCATCTTGTATGTGGTTGTGTGAAGGGGGCACAAGTGCGATGCTCTAACCCTCATCATTGAGTGGAATCCATACTTAAGCAAATTCACACTCTAGATCTTCAAGTCGTCTGGACGTTGGTCTGGCCCCGAGATGTCTAGTGTTTATCCGCATTCATGTGGCTAAATCGCAGAGCCGCACGGGATTGGGGATGGAGAAACTGCGATTGATGGAAACAGGGAATCAGTGAAATTGTGTTAGATTGATAAACTGAAAAGGTGAGCACTCTCAATATTCATGCCATCGTTGGAGAGAAAAATGATGGTTGGGATTCGGACTGAGGGATCCAAGGACCTGTTGCCTACCTACCTGCCTTAGGTAAGGGGCTTGATGGAAGGCCCACACGAGTTTCGGCTGTCGTTGAAATTAGGTTGGGCGCTAGTGAAAAGGTGCAGGGTGTCAGGGTTAGGGTCCCTGTTCCTCGCCAGCCATGTCTTTGAGCGGAAGACTCTTGCGTATCCTTCCAACCTCGAGGTTTTAAAGCTGTTACCGCTTCGGACGCATCAATGAGCTTCGATTCTGCCTCTAAAATGGTTCTCAGACCGGTAACTGAACTCTTGACACCAGGAGTGTAGATCCACCTCTGGCTGCGGCTGTCTTCCGAACCGTGGGGGGAAGCTGACAGCAAGAAAGTTCAGCAGAGGGGTTGATGAGTGGGAAGATGTCATCTTGTTTTAGTTGTTCAAGATGAGATAAAGGTGCGTCAGTGGCCGATGGGAGTTGTTGTTGTCGCGACTCGTGGATTGACTCTGGCGCGAAATGACCTAGCTGCCCCCGACCCCGCATTATGGGGGAGAGGAAAGAGCGAGCCGAGGCTTGTCGGTCATCTTTCTCCTCACCACCATGCGAGACACGCATTTCAACACAGTCCGAGCGCCAATCAATGGCCGCCAAAAGCGCGGTTGGGTGTCCAAGCCCGAGGGCTCGGCGCTCCTTCTCCAAAGGCCAACCACCTTCCAGCTCAGAATATCTTCTCACCTCAGATCTTTGACCGCCCTCAGTTTTGTCTCCAATCTTTCGCACGTACGTCTTGCTTTTTCACTCGAAAATCTAATCAGGTATTGTGTACAAGGTCAGCAGAGAGTTGGTCAGAATGGACAGAATCCTTAGCGTCTCCACGAGGACCGCAGAAGGGGGTGTTGTCTACAAATCAGCCCGCACACGTCCCATTCCGCAGCTTGACCTCCTCACAACCCTATTTGGTCTGTTATATCGTCAAATATATTGCTAGCGGCTCGGGCTCATGATTTTCTAGAAAGTAAACACTCTTATGCTAAAGAAGACACCAAACTGCACATCGACGCCGACGACCCGACCAAAGCCATTACTAAATCTGAGCTCCGTACACTTGTCAAGCGACTCGCCAGCACCCTCCGGACCGCCTATGGTCTCGGCAAGGATGGGCCTGGCCGCGATGCCGTTCTTTGTATTGCAACAGGTCACTGGCAGCTCCCAACCGTTTTCTACGCCATCCTGGCCGCCGGCGCCATCTTCTCCTCCTCGAACCCTGGATCGACCCCCTCTGAACTCCTTGTCCAGCTGAAGCAAGTGTCAGCAACTTTGATCTTCTGCACCGAAGACACGCTTCCGACCGCGACTGCTGCCGGCAAGCTCTTCAACCTCCCGCCCGACCGGGTCCTGACCCTCAGCTCTACCGCCCCAGGCCTCACCCTGACTCCTCTCTCTACCCCGTCTACGCCTTTGGCCATCTCTTCAAACCTCCTCTCTTGGACGCGCGTCACCGACCCCTCCACCCTCGATACCACCACGATTTGTGTGAGTTTGCAATTCCCTTGGTCCCCCCTTATGCACCTGTCCTCACCATCGGTCACCTCAACCAGACACTCTCCAAAATAAAACCCCGCCACAAAGGCTGAAACCCCCACCAGGTTCTCTTCTCCTCCGGCACAACTGGCCCCCCAAAAGCTTGCATCCTCTCCCACACCAACATGACCGCCCAAGCCTCCCTTGTCCTCGACGCATCCCGCGAAACCGCCTCCACAACGGACTACATGGCCCGCACCATCGCGCACCTTCCCGCCGCGCACATCGCCGGCGTCCAAGGTTACTTCGTCAACTCCTTCTACGCCGGCGGATCCGTCTACTGGATGAAGCGCTTTGACTTCCCCAAGTTCCTCGAGTACAATAAAAAGTACGCCGCTACCGGCTTTTTCTCCGTCCCGCCGGTGTATCTCGCTATTGCAAAGAGTCCGGCTGTGACGGATCATTTTGATTCGTTGCAGTATGCCGTCACTGGTGCGGCACCGATGGGAGCCGAATTACAGAAGGAGGTGAGGAAGAAGCTCGGGAAGGGAAAGGCGCAGGTATGCCAGACGTGGGGCTTGAGTGAGACTACTGGGTCGATGACGGCTATGCCGAGGGGACCGTGGAATGATGAGACCGGGAGCGTGTCGATGTTGGTGTCGAACGGGGAGGCGAGGATTGTGGATGAGGAGGGTAGGGATGTGCAGCCCGGGCAGGAGGGGGAAATTTGGGTGAGGGGGCCACAAGTGACGAGGGGGTATTGGAATGATGAGAAGGCGAATAGGGAGGCGTTTACGGATGGGTGGTTTAAGACGGGGGATGTGGGATTGTTTAGGGATGGGTTGTTTTATATTGTTGATCGGAAGAAGGTGGGTTTGAGAAGAGAGGTCGAAGTTGTTTCACAGAAGTGCTAACAGGTGCACAGGAACTCATCAAGTTTAAGGGGAATCAGGTTGCTCCGGCGGAGTTGGAGGCCCTGTTGATAAGCCACCCCCTGATCTTTGACGCGGCTGTCATTGGGGTTGCAGGGGAAGAGACAGAGGTCCCACGGTTTGTGTCCTCGCCACTGGGATCTTCCGCATGGGGAGGCCACTGACAATAATGTTCAGGGCCTACATTGTCGCCGACCCGAAGGCCATCACGGCAGAGCAAGTAGCCGCCTGGGTAGCTGGCCGGGTTGGAAACCATAAGAAGCTGAGGGGAGGCGTCTTCTTCCTCCCAGCGATTCCTAAAAGCCCCAGCGGCAAGATCCTCCGGAAGGATCTCAGAGCGCTGGCGAAGAAGCAGGAGAAAGAGAGCAAACTATGAGAGAGGCGGATATTGGATAACAATACGAAGGGCTAGGTAGGCAACAGGATACCGGGGCAAATATTGGAGTATTTATCAAGCAACATGGAATATATCTTTCATACATCTCGAGACCGCTCAGTCGGTCATCCCTCCACTCGCCGCGATATACTGGCCCGTGATCCAACGCGCTTGCTCAGACACAACCAACAACACAGCGTCGGCGATCTCGTCCGCGCTCCCAGCCATCTTGTCGGCCTTGCTCGCGCCCGCCATCTTCACCATCGCATCCGCCCGCAGCTCGTTATCCGGATACCAACTTGAGGCGTCCGTCGCCGTTGGGCCAGGCGCAACCGTATTGACTGTGATCCCCTTGCTCGACCCCAGCTAGAACCAGTTAGCCCCTTTGCATCCCTGACAAACAGATCATCCATCACCGCCTCATTGAAGAAATAGGGGACTCACCTCAGTCGCCAAAGCCCCCGTCAAAAACTCTTGCGCCGCCTTACTGGCCCCATAAATCGACACCCCCGGCAAAGTACTCAGCCGCGACACAATACTCCCCACATTCACAATCCGTCCTCCATTTGGCATATACGGCGCAACCGCCTGCGTAGCAAACACGGTGCTGAACGTGTTGACCGCGAACGCTTGATGCACCTCTTCAGGCGAAAGATCAAGCAGGAGTTTACCCTGCCCCGTGCCGTCGCCTGCGTTGTTCACTTCATCCACGTCCGTCAGTATCTCCTCAACTCCAACCGGGGAAAATTCCACTGGGGAAAGAGGAGAAAGTACCAAGGATATCAATCTTATCAACCCCAAACCCCCGAAGCGTCTCCTTCACCAGCTTAGCTGCGCCCTGGGGAGTTGACACGTCTGCTTGTACAACGAGGACTTTGACGCCGAGGGGTTTGAGAGTGGCTTCGACCTTGGCGGCGCGGGAGGCGGAGGAGGGGGAGACATAGTTGATGACGACGTTGGCGCCGTTGCGGGCCAGGGCGTGGGCGATGGCGGCGCCGATTCCGTTTTCGCGGCCGGAGCCGGTGATGATGGCGGTTTTGTTGGCGAGGGAGAGGGTGTCGGGGGCCATTTTGGTGGGACTTGATGCAAGGTGGGAAAGGGGCTTGGGGTATGTTTGAATGGGATGGTGCTGGCTTCGATCGAGTTGGATTGGCAGTGAGTGTGTCTTTTGTTGTCGTTCAGCTTTGGGCTTGTTCCCTTTTGGTACCATCTCGAATTGCAAAATAAACACCGCTCAGAAGTGCTGTACAGGGGGTGCATTTCTCAGCCATCTCCATCCAACTCGCACTACGCGACCTCTGCCCGGAGATGCACACACTTGCTTCCTGCCGCCCACCCGTCCATCGCGATCCACAGATTTGTAAGCTCACGTATGACCCAATCGCAAAGATGCCAACTTTGGAATCATTCTACCCCCCTTGCACGACTCGCTCTTTTGCGCCGGCCGGGAATGGCTGCACCGCCCACAAGAGATTGTCGATCATAGTAGCCTTTTCGCGCCATGGAAGCACCGCCTTTTTTTGCGTCACTACGGGCCATGTGGCGAGGTAAACCTCCCTCGCATTGCTCAAATTAGCTCGTTTTGGACGCGTAATTGCCTGATTGGGAGATGTGCTGAAGCCGTAGTGGCGCCATGGCCGCTGTGAGTAAGCCGCCCGGAGATACAGCCTGGTGGGGTGGGGAGTTAGCTCCGGGTAGTTTATCAGCACGGCAGCTCGGATCTGCCCGATGATCGATTCTGTGCGATATGCAAGTTGCTTTAAGGAGATATATTGCCGATTGGACAACGGGGATGCCGAAGGGCGGCACTCGGGTTCTCGCTTGGTTATCCATCGCGCCGGGCATCGAACGCAAGGAAGCCGGAGACGATGCATGTTGAACGATCAATGTACCGGCTCTAAGCCGCTGAAGTTGTTCGCCTATCCTCTCTTCGTGGGGGCATGTTGGTGAGAGTGGAAGCGAGTACGCTGTGGTGAATCAATTTCTGCGGCGAGGGAGAGAGCATATCTGTTCCCTATTCACCATAGTCCGTCTCGCTGTCCTGATTATCCCCAACGCTTCTGCTTCTCTTGGCCATCGACTCGCGGCTCCGCCTTCCCCGGGCTGACCTTGGTCGTCCCGCAGGTGACGGCGTTGCCAGCCGCGAGGAGACCCTCGCGTCCAGGCCGCGTCTCGTCATCTGACGCGGGGCCAGCTCACGCCTGGCCGAGAACCTCACAAGGTGGTCCACCCCAATCATTCGGCTCAGTGCCGGTGGCGTCCGCCCACTCGTGGTCAGCAGTACCTTGAACGGGGCACGCCCCGGCTTTCTGCCCTGAGCAACGACGTCCTCGAAGCAGCGCATCAGCACGGCTAGGTCCGCAAGGTGGTTCTCGCGGCACAAGCTGGCCACCCCGTCGACAGCGCAGTACACGGTTGTGTTGGAGTCACACTGGCGCGCCAATCCCCGAACAACCGCAGCCAGCTCTTCCACGTCTCCGCGCTTCAGATCCCTCGTGTTAATGCGGCGGTTGGTGAGGAAATCGAGCCGCACGCCACCATCGCGCGCCTCGAGCGCTACCAGCAGCTGCACAGCGATGCACCGCAAAACTCCGCGCGGCCCACCAGCCCAGGGATCTGTTGTTCCTGGGGCCCGAGAGTCATGCAACCCACACACGAAGTGTAGGTACACATTCTCGGGCTGCAAATGAGCCATGCTCAGGATGAAGCCGGCGGAGAAAAGCGTCGCTGCCGAAATTCGCGCTGCCTCTCTCTCTCCTGACCGAGTGGCGCTCTCGACGAGGACGAGGTCCGATTTCTGCGGTTCCACCCATGCTGCGAAGCGCGGCATGTCGAATACCGATTGCAGCTGCGCTTGCGCAAACTGGTCGACTTGTGAACGACGGCGCATGGCAGTGTCCAAGTCAGCGTTGACCTGGGCTAGGGTCGCTTCGAGATCGACATCTCCATCACTGGGAGTCAGGAGGTAGAAGAGTTGAAGGGGTGTCAACGTGGGAGGTCTCCTGCGTGCGGGGCTCCTGGCAGGTTGCCCATCAGGCTCGGGGGTCCGCGCTCTTTCGATTGCGCGAGTCACTTGTTTCAGGAACTTGGCGTGTTCTTTGAGGCAGCGAAGTTAGTTAAAGACACAAAAGCTAGTTGACGAAAAGACCCAGATGACATACTCTCATCGATCGTTTGCATATATCTCTCCATGACCATTTCGAGGAGAGCTGGGTTGGCATCGTTTCGAGCTTCCGATATCGCGAGGTTGGCAGCACTCCGCGTGTCCGGCAGGGCGAGGTTGGCGTTGATCTTCTTCACCTCTTGGAGAATAATATCCTGCTTGATGCCGGTCTCGTCCACTGTGAGTTTGAGTTGCCCCACAGTGTTGCCGATTTGTTTGATCCCGGGATCTGCTTCCGTTACCACCCAGTTGAGCACAATCTTGGCCTGCTCGTTCGTATCAGTGGCCAACCTTCTGCCGAATTCATCCACAGCGTGGTCGAGATCCCGGGCAGCCAGCTTGACGGGTTCCAAGACTTCGGATAGATCGACCCTCTTCCTCTTTTCCTGCTTTTCCTGACGTTTTTTGTCCTCGTCATCCTGATTTTCTACCTTGTCGTGCTGGGTTGACTTTTCCTTTTTGGCGTCTTTCCCCTTCCCCTTTCCCCAGGGCACCGAGAGGCGAGGAAGTGAGATGCGGCGCTTCTTCTTTTCAACCTCGTCCTTTTTGGGCAGCGACTGGAGAATCTGGTCGATAGCCTCCACAATGCTGACATGGAGTGCCGACCCATGTTTGCTCACTTCGGGGTCCTTGTAGAAGCTTCTTGTTTTCCAGCTGGCCGTACCGATGATGTCACGGATCTCAATGAGAGAGTCAAACAACCTCTGTCTCTCTTCCCCGCGCCACTCAGAAAACTAAGCCTTGTCATCATCGGCCGTCATTTCGGGGGTGGTAACAAGATGGATTGGGAAGGCATAATCACTGACGTTTAACAAGATGGCGACAGCCGACTTGATGACCCCCAACCCGAATTCGTCGGGAATCAGCTCGATCCAGGGATCTATGGATTCCCTATTTTCAAACACGAATCTGTTGAAGATAGCGGAGGGCGATTTTCCCTCTCCGTGCGCGGCACTCTCGGCGGCATCGAGTTTGGCAAAGAGCGCATTCCAGTCGTCTTTAGAAGTTTCTGGACCTACCGCAATGCCATATTCCAAGGGAACGTAGTCTTGAAGTGCAAGCGCCAGTCTCCTGTGGAAAGCGGTTAGCTACCCAAGGTAGGAGAAACGCAGAAACAAGGGGTGAGGTATTATGTCGCACTTGAATGGCGGGGGCGGGATTCGCGGCTGCCAGGCGTTAGGATCAGCGACCACTTGGACCCCGCCAAAAGCCTTATGTGTTTTCGGGGCCTCTTCGCCGACAAATTTAATGGCAATGTGAGCGAAGTTGCTCTCCTGCTTGACGATCGTTACGGCTTCCGAGTCACTCATCTTGTTCGGCCAAGCTCATGGTCAACGCGACTGAGTCGGAGTGACTTGCCCAGCTGTTCGCCGTATTCCAAGTTCTTGGGGAGTTCTCCGAGTCCAATCCGAGTCGGAGGGTGGTCTTTCTACCCAACTTAAGGATGTGCACGAATGCGCAGCTCGGGCGGCGGTGCATGGAGGGGGCCTGGGGCTCTGCTGCGAGTTTGGATTCTGAGTGGCCGCAATGCGGGGGCTGATAATGGAGATACATACCCTGTGTCTTGAGGCGGCCCTCTCAATGGCCAAAATGCACCAAATTGCGTGATGCGGAGGTGCCTGCTGCATGTGAGGAATGCATGCAAGAAAGAGCAATGGGGGGGTGGAAGGTGCAGCCAGAGCCTGGCGATTTCCTCAACCAGCGTACCCTCCACCCATGAGGTGCGGGGTTTATTGATCCTCGGGCAGGCTTCGAGTCCGCCCACCCGACCCTGAAAAGAATCGCTTTTCTTCATCATCTCCGTCCTATCTTGAGTCCCAGCTTGTGTGTGATAGGTCTTATTAGGTCTACTTCAAGGCCCAGTTTGTCGCTTTTGAGTTCTCCGACTCGACTTTTTTGGCCTTTGAGCCAATACTGCCCGCCATGATCTCCACTGCCCAAAGCCAAAGCGAAAGCACAGAAATCCGCATCACTGCTTCTCCCCCGGCCCCGCCTCAGCTTCCATCAGCGCCTGAAGATGCTGTCCCAGGCGAGCCTCAGTCAGCACCCGAGGATGCTCTTCCACCTCCCCAACAGACCACGGGAGGAGAGCCCATCGCGACTACTCCGCCCCCACTCCTTCCTGTGGTTGACCCAACATTGCTCCGTTCCCCGGACCGGTCTCCGCGTGGATCCCCGGTTGGGCGCCCGCCCGTGCTTCGGCTTCGGCGGCGCTCCCGCTCACGTACCCGCACTGTCAGTACGGTTTCTGAGAGCTCTGTGGTCCTCCGTCTCGAAGTAACCGCTCAGAAAGAAGCCTGGAAAGCCTTCCAAGAAGCAGGTTCATGGATCGTGGATGCAGCCGAGTTGGACTGGGAGCACTATCACAATCGTTATGCCGATGGTGAGGGAGAGGGTCGGCACATCATCGAGGTCCTCAACGTCTCGCCGTCTTTCGAAGAAGAACGCTCTAGAGAAGCAATCCGGAAGGAGTTCAACAACTTGGCCGACGATCTGTCTTCTAAGGATTACCCGCTGGTTGATAACCGTGTGCCGAAGAAGGGAGAATCGCGGGTACTCACTGGCATTCAGCGCATCCGTATCCAATCTCCTTGGGTACTTGCGATGCTGAATGAAACCTCTGGGACAGGCAACTTCGATGTTCAAATTCCGCACACCTTCCTGCGACCCTTCCACGCGTTGGCATATCTTCAAGCAAAGATGAAACAAGCTTTGGAGGCCCTCAAGGCGAACCTGGAGAGGGGCGAGGATGAAGCAAGCACTGCCGATGACGCCCAAGAGAAGCGGCCGGATGTCAGCACTGATGGTGACACCGATGATGAGGTCTCCGATGTCAACGACTTTTTGGAGAACTATCCTGAGTTGGATCCCGCACCTTTGCTCGAACACCTAGAGTTCTATGTGAACTTCGTCGAGAAAATGGTCATGCCGCTTCACAGTTCCTATGCGGGAACCTCACGCAAGAAGATCCGCTTCAACGACCTGGGCTTGCTGTTCAAACCCGGGGAAATCATCTACCGCCCCCCAATGGGCTCTCTCAACAACGTCCCTTACATCCGCTATCAGCCTGTCTGGCGGGTTTACCATGCCAAGAGGCGAGATTACAGCAAGACTCCCGATGATATCTCTCTGAACAACGGCGACTGGTACCGCGTCTGCTTCTTTTACTTTGACTACAACGGGAGTTCATTCGGCATCATCAAGAGCAAGTTTGACATTCCATGCTTCGAAGGCGAGAAGGATATCACCGATCTACCTGGGTATCCGTTACGGTATGCTGACGGCGCCGAGCTATTGCGCAAGAACCTCACTCTCCAGGGTCAAATGTTCCAATCCCTGCTGAAGGAGCGTCATCTCTTCTATGATGGCTGGTCCATTCCTCCCGAGCTGCAGGAGAACGAAGAAGACGATAGCAGGGACAGATCTTGGCACAGGGCCAGGCGTGCGGCTACCTACCAGCCGCCCCAAATTTACAGGAAGCATAGCGCACCGGAGCATGTCGAGGGCTCTGTCGTGCTTGATTTCGAGGAAGCCTTCCACCACCACGCTGGCTGGCAGCCCGAGTTTCGGACGCCCGCCATCAAATCAGGACGAACGCGCTGGCAATCGGACTACGGACTTGGAACTATATCTCACTGGACCAACCGGTCGAGATCGGAGTTCTCGTTCAAGATGAGGGAGCTTGTCCTCCTGAGAGACGGTGCCATGTGGCTGGAGAAGCGGGACTTTCTCGAGTCCCCAGCCATGGCCAAATTCACAAACAAGGAACCAGTTCAGGCAATGAGCAACAGCGGTTCGGAAGACTCAGACATCCTGTTGCTTCCGCGGCGGGTTGTCGCCTATTCGTTGCGAGATAGAAGGTTCTACAACCTCGATGTGCACTCTCTCCGGCGCGTGGAAAAGCACTCGGACATTTTTCAAGATCTCAAGATCAACCCAGGCCACCAGCGCATCATTCAGTCCCTTGTGACGGCGCACTTTGAGAATCGGCTCTTGCAGAAGGAGAAGCCCTTCTTGTCACTCGGCCAAGATTTGGTGTTTGGGAAGGGCTCGGGTTTGTTCATCCTTCTTCACGGTGTGCCGGGCGTTGGCAAAACTGCCACGGCCGAGGCCGTTGCCCAGCACTTCAACAAGCCGCTCTTCTCCATTACGTGTGGAAATTTGGGATTGGATCCTGGCAGCGTGGAGGCCGAGCTGAAGGAGATCTTCCGTCTGGCCCACCTCTGGGACTGCGTACTTCTGCTCGACGAGGCGGATGTTTTCCTAGCCAGACGAGACATTGCCAGTTTGAAGCGGAATGCTCTTGTGTCAGGTAAGAAATCTCACACTCTCTCGACCCTTCCCGAAATGGAAACGCTGACTCCCATGCACAGTCTTTCTTCGCGTCCTCGAGTACTACAGCGGCATCTTGTTCTTGACGACTAATCGCGTCGGAACAATCGACGAGGCATTCAAGTCACGTATCCATCTTAGCCTGTACTACGAGCGCCTGTCGGAGCGGCAGATGGAAGCCATTTTCAGGGTCAACATCCGCCGTCTCCGTAAGATTGAGGAGGAAAAGGCCGAGCAGCTCTACAGTGCAGCTAAGGAGGAGCAGCCTCTGGACATTCGAGACGACGATATTCTGGATTTCGCCAAAGACCACTGGAGGAGCACACTCGACAACCCGTCTCGCCGATGGAACGGACGCCAGATCCGCAACGCGTTTCAAATTGCCTCTTCGCTCGCTCGCTACGACAGAAGCAGCAAGATCCTAGAAGACAAAGACAACCAAGTGGCGGAACACTCCAGCGGTAACACGGGCAAAAGCCGTGCCCCGGTCCTGGATGGGACCCAGTTCAGGCTTGTCTCAGATGCTATCAAGCGGTTTAACCAGTACTTTGAGCAAGCAACGGGAGAAACAGATGCGGAAGCCGCCTTGATAGACCGGATCCGTGATGACAATGCGCGCAACAGAGATTTGTTGGTGTCGGTTGCGTCGAACGAGAGGAGAGGCAGCCGGTCCGAAAAGGGAAAACATGAGAAGCGCAAAGAGTGGAGAAGTGACTATAGCGGCGGGTCAGGTCACGATAGCCACAGCGATGACGATTACAAAAGCCGCCAGCGGCAGCGCCCCAGTGGCAAGTCGAGGAGAGACAAGGACGATGATTACTATCACTCGTACTCCGACCGACAGAGGGAGAGAGGCACTGGCAGTCGATCCGGAGGGAAGCGGAGCAGCGGTAATAAGGGTAAATCGTCGGGCACAAGGGCCTTGAGTCCCCCAAGGACACCCTCAAAGCGTCCCAGGTCACGGTCGCCGAGGGGTAAGAGTCCGCGGTACAGCAAGGAAGAGAGGCGGCGAAGTGATAGGAAACACGGCTCAGGGACGGAGGGCGAGGCCTCTTACGGCGATGAGAGACGCGGGGCGCCCAGGAATCGAAGGCCAGGAGAGGGTGCTAGTAGAAGAGAAAGGTATTCGGAAGGGGAGGAGTATTAGGCGATATAGTGGGTATCTTTGTTTTTGTTTTTTTGAGCGCTCGAAGGCTCCGGCCAGAAGAGAGAGGCCATCAGCTCTGTGCGAAAACACGTTACCTAAACCAACAAATACCTCGAGCTAACGAAAGCCGGCGTCAACTACATCGTAAGCGGCCGTGTTTCATCTTAAAGTGCCGAATATGTATTCAAAGGTGGTGTTTGCGTTTCAAAAGGCCTTACCAACATTGAAGGGGGGCCTGGTTGACGTTTGAACGATGCCTCTTCCAGTGTCGGTAACGCTCGGCGCACTGGCCACCCGGACCCTCTGTTTTGGCCGGAGCCTTCAAATAGGGGATAGGCTAGGCTTCATGCATAGTCTTCGGCGTTTCTCATTGCTCAGAAAATTCATGATTTGGATACCATGATTGCGAATGAGCGACGGTGAACCGACGAGGCGCCGTGGGTGAACTGAGGGTGGTGTCGGAGACGCTGAGCTACCCCTCCAAAAAAATAGGGGCAGTGGGGATCATTGAGCCGCTGGTGGGGAAGCCGAGCTCCTTTGCACGTGATCCACGATCTTTGGCCTTACGTAATCCCTCTCACCACCCGTTGAGGAAGGAAGCACGAGCTGGGTGCCGCTAGGAACGCAGATGCCATGCTGCGTCGTCATCTTTTGCGCCTTTCAACCTTTTGAGATTGTGTCAATCTGCGCAGCCACCAGAGGACGGCGCCCATACACCGCTGCATGAAAGACGTCTCCCCGCACGCATTTGGGCCGCTCGCTAGGTCTCGGTCGAAGAGCACAGCTCCCGAGCTTTGGATCCGCAGCAAGCCACCAAGCAACCATCGCCGACGCCGCCGCCGCTGCTGCATCCCACGATGAACTCGACTCCCGCCCCGCCTGAGGACCAGGCCCGTCTGCTCGAAGATGCCCTCGTAGCTGTGCGCCAGCAGACGGTGCTCATGCGGAAATGTTTGGACACCCCGGGGAAGCTCATGGATGCGCTCAAATGCTGGTATGTCGAGACGCCCATCATCCCGTTCCCCGCATGCGCACCATCTGGGACAAGGCTGCCAAGAGCCCTCTGCCAGTCCGCCATAGACAGAAGCTGACCTTGTCCCTGCGCGCTGGCAGCTCAACCCTAGTATCCGAGCTCCGAACGAGCAGCCTCGGCCCGAAGCAGTACTACGAGCTCTACATGGCAGTCTTCGATGCGTTGCGCTACCTCTCCGTCCACCTGCGCGAGAACCATCCCGTGAACCACCTCGCCGACCTCTACGAGCTCGTCCAGTATGCCGGTAACATCATTCCCCGGCTTTATCTCATGATCACTGTCGGCACAGCCTACATGTCAATCGAGGGCGCCCCTGTGAAGGAGCTGATGAAGGATATGATGGATATGAGCCGTGGCGTCCAACACCCCATTCGCGGTCTGTTTTTGCGCTACTATCTCTCGGGACAAGCCAGGGACTATCTGCCGACCGGGGACTCCGACGGTCCCGAGGGGAACCTCCAGGATTCCATCAACTTCATTCTCACCAACTTCGTCGAGATGAACAAGCTGTGGGTGCGGTTACAGCATCAGGGACACTCGAGGGAACGGGACCAGAGGACTCAAGAGCGAAAAGAGCTTCAGCTTCTGGTCGGCAGCAATATCGTCCGTCTCAGCCAACTGGTCGACCTCCCAGCATACAAGAATGGCATTCTTGCGCCGCTCCTCGAGCAGGTTGTGCAGTGTCGTGACGTGCTGGCCCAGGAATACTTGCTGGAGGTCATTACCCAGGTCTTCCCCGACGAATTTCACCTCCACACCCTGGACCAGTTCCTTGGCGCCGTGTCCAGGCTGAACCCTCACGTCAACGTGAAGGCTATTGTCATTGGCTTGATGGACCGTCTTTCTAATTATGCAGAGAGGGAGTCGCAGAACGAGACCGAGGAGGATAGGGAGAAGATGGAGGAGAAGGCTCTGGCAGATCTCCTGGAGAAGGTGAAGCTGAACAGCTCAGCTGGGGCGCAACCCTCTGGCGCGTCTTCTTCAGAGCCACAAACGGAGCCACCACACAACGGCGAGCTCTTCAAGGACGATGCATCTGCTGCTGAAACACTGAGCAAGGACACCGAGCCGACTCCGTCCATAGCCGAGACGGAGGTGACTGCTGTCAACGGAGAGGACGGTGAGCCGCCCAAGAAGCGCCGAGGCATTCCCGAAAATGTGCGGTTATACGAGATTTTCTTCGGCCAGGTACAAAATCTGGTGCAGGCGCAACATCTCGCCATTCAAGACACAATCGCCCTGTGTGTTTCGCTTACCAACCTCGCCCTGAACATCTATCCCGAACGACTGGACTATGTGGACCAGATCCTGGAGTATGCCAACATCAAGGTTAAGGAGCACGCCAATAGCCCGGATCTGCACTCTCAGCCCGCCCAGCAGAGCCTCTTGGCTCTGCTTCAGGGGCCGTTGAAGCGATACGTTTCGCTGTTCACCGCGCTGTCCCTGCCCACATACGTCCCCCTCTTCCAATCCCAGACCTACCCAACGCGCAGGGCCGTTGCTGGCGAGGTGGTGAGGACCCTGCTGAGGAACCAGACACCAATTTCAACGGCCGCGCAGCTTGAGAATGTTCTGGAGATACTAAAGGTCCTCATCAAGGAGGGCTCTCAGGCTCCAGCAGGATATCCTGGCGTCGTGCAACAGCGGGCGCGCGCAATGGAGACGGACGAAACGATGGAGGAGCAAGGCTGGCTGGCCCGTCTGGTTCACCTGCTCCAGGCTGAAGATAACGACACGCAGTTCCGCCTCCTCCAGATGACGAGGAAGGCCTACGCCGAAGGCAACGAGCGCATTCGCACGACCACGCCACCCCTCATCACGGCTGGCTTGAAGCTCGCTCGTCGCTTCAAGGCTCGCGAACACTACGCTGACAACTGGTCATCGCAATCCTCGTCACTCTTCAAGTTCCTTCACTCGGCCGTCTCTACTCTCTACGCAAGGGTTAATGGGTCTGGCGTGGCCGAGCTCTCTCTCCGCCTGTTCTGTGCGTGCGGGCAAACAGCAGACATGACTGGGTTTGAAGAGGTCGCTTATGAGTTCTTTGCCCAAGCTTTCACGGTTTACGAGGAGGCTGTCAGCGACTCCAAGGCGCAGTTCCAAGCCGTCTGCGTCATTGCCAGCGCCCTCCACAGGACAAGGAACTTCGGCAAGGAGAACTACGACACCCTCATCACCAAGTGCGCTCAGCATGCTAGCAAACTGCTTCGCAAGCCTGACCAATGTCGGGCGGTCTACTTGGCGAGTCACCTGTGGTGGGCAACGCCCATGGTGACCAGCGGCGAGGGCGAGGATGCAGATCTTTATCGTGATGGCAAGCGGGTTCTCGAATGCCTTCAGCGCGCCCTCCGCGTTGCCGATTCTTGCATGGAGACGGCCACCTCGATTGAGCTGTTTGTTGAGATTCTGGATAGATATGTCTATTACTTTGACCAAAAGAACGAGTCGGCAAGTTTGCTCATATTCCCTATCTACTTGTGTTTACGGCTAACCCCCTTGCAGGTGACGACCAAATACCTAAACGGTCTCATCGAACTCATACACTCCAACCTGGCTGGCAACCAGCAAGACTCGGCCTCGGTTGATGCTAGCAGGAAGCACTTTATGCAGACCCTCGAGATGATCAAGAGCAAAGAGTACGAGGGGATTGTTCTGAACCCCAAATGAAGGAAGAGAAGGACCAAAGAAGTGAGGAGCGTGGTCGCGTGAGAGAAGAACGAATCCCCCTTTGGCCAGTGCGTCTCGACGCGCCACAACGGCCGCCACCAAAGTCAATGTCTCGCGCATTGTACATTTAATGTAGATATGTATACCTTCGTTAGCGACCCCACCTGCTGGCAGCAGGCTCAAATGGGTTATCTTAATGCGACTGGCTAGTTGGCCACGGGCGCAAATCTGAATAGCCTTTGAGAACGCGAGCCACGTTCGGATGCAGTCATTACCACAGCAAGTACGCATGCATGCATGCTATGGAACGCCGTATGTAAAATACAAGTGGAAAGCTACAACGCTGTCCGCTCGATAAAAGAATATTGACAATTGTGTAGTGTGATGAGTCTGTCCCATGTTGGAGAGTCCACCGCGGAGCAAAAAGGTGATCCAACCAGAGAAAAGAGAATGGCAGAGACAGCAAGCAAAAAAAAAAAAAACCCCCCGAATTTTACGCCACGCCATTGCAATGCAAAGAAGAATGCCTTCCCTCCCTCCTGGGTAGCTACAAGGTACCCCCTTCCAATCCCTCCTGGTGTCTCCCATCAAAAAGGGAGGCTCTACATGTGGCCCCCCTTCCTAACTTCAGCATCCTCAGCGTACAGCAAGCCGAGCGGGCATATCCTGACACCGCCTCACCCGGCATGTATCCTTGCCATCGTCATCCCGTCTGGGGATGGATGAGCATCTGTATATATATCATGGCATGTAGAAAGAGAGACAAAGGGAAAATGACACGGTTTGTGGAAAGAAAAAAATGTGCGCGCGCGTGTGTACAATTCCGTCATCATTCGAGTAGGTGGGTGGCCGCTGTCTTCATAATCTCGGCGACGCGCACCATGGTATCATTGGCGCGTGCCAGGTCACCGGATTTTATGGCTTCGCGGATCGAGGGGAAGTACTCTTCCTCGTAGACAGATTCCAATGAGGGGGCGGCGAGGACGTGTTTGAACTGGGCGCGTCCGTGGATCTGTGAGGGTCAGTTGGGGATTCGTTGATAGTGGGACAATAATGAGGGCGACTTACGCCAATAGGATCTAACAAATCCGACTCGAATCTCGCCAGCCGGCTGTTGTACTCTGCCCTTTTCCTGCCGAGGCCGGCCGTCTCATACCCGCTAGAAGAGATGACGCTGGTCTCCCAGCTGAGCTCCCACTTAATGAACTCACGAACTGACTGGAGGATGGAGTGATGCGCGTCCTTCAAGGGCTGGATAGAAAGAGATTTGCCTGCGGGTTGAGCCTTGACCCAGTTATCAAGGTCTTGAACCCAGCGGCCCATTGTGTTGACGTAGTGAGGAAGATCGAAGGGCATGATGGGCCGGTCCGCCAGTTCCAAGATCAAGAGGCAGATGGCTTGTGTGAGGAGGGTGTGGTAGACGAACCCTGGGTCGCCAACTTGCTCCACCCAGTCGAAGGTCTCGTAGGTGGAATGAGACGGAGCTGGACGGCCGCTGAAGCGCATGTCAATGGACGATGTGCCGACAATGTCCTGAAAGGCAACAAAGTCGGAGCCGCCGCCCAAGGATTCCAGCTCGCCTTGTCTCTCGTCCCAAAGAGCGCGAAGTGTGGTATCGTTGAAGTTGGGGTCCCTGATCTCGTTGAGAAGCTCAAGCAACGCTTTGTTGAGGATGGGTGAGCCAGAAGCGTGGAAGCTGTCACCCGTCACACCTGCGCCGATGTTGATGTAGGCGAGACCGTCCCTACGCAAGTCCTCGTCGTTCTGCTCGACATACTCTGTGGACCCAATCAGGTTGTATGCGCCAGCGTCCCAAGACATGAACTCGATGGTGCGGAGCGGTCGCCATTCCTGAAGCATCAGGTCGCCAAAGATGCGAATGACCTCCATCATGATAGCCGAGCCTGAGTTGGGGTCAGGGCCCCCAAAGCCCCAGGCATCACGATGATTGCCGATGATCAACTTCTTCTCGCTTTGTTCGTAGCCCACGATCCGCCCATAGACGTTCCAAACCGGCTTCTTCTCAACCTCATCCTGCTCGTTCTTGAGTCGCACAATCGGAGAGGAGCTGTTGCCCGTCCACCATTGGCGAATCTCAGGAACACCACCAACCCAACTTGAGGGGACGTGCTCGCCAAAGTCCTCGATGCGTTGGAGCAGCACCTGAGCGTCCCGCCAGGCCAAGGGAAGGCTCGGGATCTTCACCAAACCGAGGCTCTCCGAAGGCGCCCCGCGGATTGCCGAGGCCTTGCTGCCCCAACCAGGAGTCAGCGGATCGCCAACAATGGAGCTTGTCAAGCTGACACCCTCTCTGTGCACGCCATCAGCAGGCATAAATGGTCCATTGGGCGCCGTCTCGCCCCTGACGAAACCATCGTCCGCCGGATCGCTGTAAATAAGGCACCCCACAAAGCCGGCCAGCTCCGCCTCCTTCACCTTCAATGCCGCGTCCCGAGGATGCCCGCCGTATCGCACAAGGGCAATGGCACCCTTCGTGTCAATGCCATTCTCCTTCAACTTCGCAAAGTCGTCCTTCGACCCGTAATTGGCGTAAATGAGCGGCCCCTTGACATCACCCGACTTGGAGTGGCCATGGAACGCCATTGGCTGTCGACCAGCAACCTCGCCGCCTTTCTCATCCTCCTCCAGTTTCGCAGACCACGTGGGCTTGCCGTCGGCGCCCAGGACCTCCACTGCTCTCCCGTCGGCCTTGGGATAATTCAGGTAGACCTGGTATTCGTCGATCGTCACGTCCTCAAGACCGTACCTCCTGAACAGCATCTCCGTGTCCTCAACCAAGGCAAAGTCACCCGCCGTGCCGGCAAGATGCGCATACCCTGTGTAGTGCCTGAGTTGGTCTCGTATTTTAGCCGGGTTGACGCTCATCTTGACGTGGTTCCGCACGTTCGCCGGGTCGAACGGGCGGCCCATGCGCCTCGCCATGTTGCTAAACATGTCGCTGACGAAGAGCAGGTATAGAAACCCGAGCACGAGCATGATGGCCAGCACGCGCCCAACGATAAGGAAGAGGGCGGCGCTGCCTAGTGTCGGAAAGGCAAAACGTTGCCCTGGTGTCTCCTCCTCCGCTGTGGTGCTGGCCCCCTCGCCACCTACGGGGGCAGCCGGTGTTCTCCCCAGCCGTATCTTCGGCAACCTCCATCGCCATCGCCAGCGCCATTGCGGCAGGGAAAACCCAATGCGCTTGCCCCAGGAGGAGCGCCCGCCGCGTGTTTCTGAGTCGTCAATGTCCATCTCTTGCATTTCGCGGCGGACGTGCTCGGCCTCAGAGTCCGAGTCTGAATCGCTGTCGGAACCTAGCAGGCTGTCCTCATCGTCTGTCTCGACCGTCGGCGGCCGATAGCCGCGTGGTCTTCGTCCCGTGGCATTGTTGTTGGCGGAGGGGAGGTGGTGTCGGTTGCTTAGGAGCGATTGTCCCTCGGCCGCGTCGGGAATCGGGGAGTGTGGCTGATCTTGGCGCTGCCATGAGCCCCCGGCGATGGCTTCGTCGTAGGTTGGTATCGGGGGGTTCGGATCGTATCTATCGTCGCTGCCGGGCGCCATGATGGCCGCTACCGTGTGTGCGTGCGCGGGGCTGCGTTGTATGCTGTGGGCATCAATTCGAGGTGCAGTCGTCGTGCGTCGGCGTGGATCGGGTCGGACCCCGGATATCGAGGACGGGACGGACAGGAAAAAGGGATTAAATTAGGTGGCCAAATGAGTGTGGTGAAGCGGAAACTTTGCGAGCCCCGTGCTCTAGGGAACGGCGGATTGAACGGAGGTGCGGCTCATCAGTCCAGCTGCCGCTAGCCGACATGGAATGGGATGGGGATGGAGAACTGTCGTCGCGCCGTTTGTCGTCCAAAATGGTTGAACATGGAGTTCTGGCGACGGTAGCACGCCCCATTCGCAAATGCGGCACAACACAGGGGATCTTGGCGGCCGGCACGCCTTCCCCGAGCAGGTGGTCCCGGCTAAAATCTTAGTCATCCCTCAGCTCCATTTCAGGGATGAGCACGGATCCAGAGACAACGACACCTCATTCCTCAAAAGTCCACTGAAATTGCTAAGAGCTCTTCAAAGCTTAAAATGGATCTCAATGCCTTGGGAGAGCTCTTATATTTTTTCTGAGTTTTAGAACGTCGTGTTGGATCGCCAGGCGCACCACGCTCTGTGGGTGTCGACCCACAGCTCAGCTTACCCACCTTCAAACCTAAAACGCATCAACGTCTCCAAACCCGAGCTGAGAACCCTGAGAAAGCGGCATTTGATCAGGAGAGACTTAATCCAGACTCTATTGGCCAAACATGCTGCAGCCATACGCATATACGTGCCATGGCTCAACAACCGTCGGAGCAGGAGTGCCTGGGAACTTTATCTTGGGTTAGGGTTGTTTATCATCTTTCGTCGAAGCGTGGGTGAGATCAGTCTCAACCCCAAGGCCTCCTTTCCTTGACCAGCAACTCGTTTCCCCTCAAAAATTATTGCCACCGAGATGCTACCACTGCTTGATTGGGAACCCAAATGGACAACATCGCATTTTTGCTCAAAGATGCCGCTTGCTTCTCTTTGTCAGGCAATTGCCGTTGCAACCCACATGATGCCTCTTTGTGCCTCCCCTTTGCGCCTTCCTCTCACTCAAGATCCGGCCAAAATGTAGCCTCAGCCGCCAACAACGACTTCCACCTCCCCTCAACGCGCGCGATGATCGCATCCCTCGCCGCATCCGCTCCATCTCCAGCTCTCTCAATCGTCTCCGCTACCGCAAAGTCGATCAAACCCCCCAACCTCTCCACAAAACGCGCAAACTCCATGCTGCTCCAATTCGGGATAAACTCATTCCTCAACGCGCCACCATCCGCATCCTCCCGCGCATCCGGCCCGCTCCCCGCAAGCGCCTGTTTTGACTTCGCCCACGACCACGCATCCAAATAACACCTCTCTGTCCCCCAAAAGGTCACCGCCCCCTCCAACCACGGCAGCGGATCGCTCGGCGGCAGTTCTGCCGCTGTGAATCCTTCCTTCTGTGCAATGATCTCTCCAAAAATCCCCTCAATCATCACCAACCCCGGCAACTTCGCCCCCTCCCCGACACTCTCTGTTCCCACTCCCAGGTCAACACCCAAGCCATACTTCCCCGCCACGTCAATGAAGAATTTCTCCTCCCGTCTCACCCCCGCAAGCGCCTCGATCAACCAATCCACCAGCTGCGTCTCGGGCGCTTCCGTTTTCGGGACTGTCTGCGGGAGGTCGATTGACGAGAGGAGCTTCCCCGCGGCGCGGATGTACGAGTGGATATAGAGGCGGTCGTTGGCGAGCCATTTGGAGAGGACGTCTTTCGGAAGTCGACCCTCGGCGGCGGCGAGGAGGAAGGGGTGTTGTGTTGCGGTGGTGTATTCGGTAGGGAAGGCGGAGAGCAGGTGGGAGGTTAGAGAGAAGGAGGGTGAAGTTTTGACGAGCATTCTGGGGACGTGATGTTTATGCTTGAGCAACAACGTGAATTGAGTCCTTGTAGATTGTGTCAAAGGTCCAGTGTGTTGCGTCGGTGGAACGGGAGAGACAATTGAGGTTGATGAGGAAATGCGTGATGACGATCATCACGTGGAATGAGGGGCGCTTGGAGACACAACGGTGCAACCTGACGCCGAGCCGCATCTGCAGCAGCGTTGCTGACAGTTACGTACTGTGTAGTGTAACGGCAAGAGCGAGGTTCCACATTTCCAAGCTGTTAAAAAAAGTTAGGGTGCGGAGCCAAAACACCATGGGAATTATTACCAGTTGCCAAAATCAAAACATCTCTGAAGCAAAAAAAAATGGTGGACTGTAAGCTAGGCTTGCTAAAATCCCCAGTACCCCTCTGCCCCCAGTACCCACAGCCCCCAGACGCTGTGGACAGTTCCTAGAGAAAGCGGACCGTATAATGTAGCATGATGCTCATTGGATGTACGACAAAGTAATTCTAGGTTGTGCCTGTTACAGGAATTGGACCTGCAACTTGCCGACGGTAGTGGCGAGCAACTGACTGCTGCACCAACATCCCATTGGACCACCTGTTGAAACGGTGTCTTGACCAGATGACCTATATACCTGCTCTGGGACAGCGGGTGGCCCAAGCACCTTCCCAGTTGCTCCTAGCCCGTCTGGGCGAGTCGGTTGCGTGGGCTTGAGCCTCGATGGTTCGGTCTTTGACCCACCCTCACGAGATCTGGTTTTCCAGGTGTCATATGTTGTCACTTCGGGAGAGCGTAAGCCAAGTCGCTCACCTGGGGCTGGAATCAATAGCATCCGAGCCTCAAGCCTCCATGTCTGGTTTCCAATAACGAGCAGTTGGCGTCAGTGTGGTAGTCCTCTATTGATGACTGGTTTCGGATGATTTTTTCATGGGTGTTGTACTGCAAGATCCCGGCCATCGCTGTAGCTTATACCTCAGACGGAACAAAATCCTCGCTAGCATACTTTTTGATCCGTTCTTCTTGGTGTGAGAATTTCCCGTCCATTGTGATATCCAGCTGCCAAGGCATCCATATATATGGAACTTCAGTACCGGGGATTACTTTCACGTACTGGTTCAATCCAGGGAGCGGGGAAGGTGCTCCTCCAACCAACGCGGTAAAGCACCTGCCGTGGCCCAACTGCAGGAACTGGAGAAACCCACGTGATTGGTCCCATTTGAGCAACTTTCCCGCGTTCAGCAGAACCACAACAGCAAAGCGCCCGAGATGCGGCTGATCAACACGACCACACTCCAGCTCGAGTACTTTGGAGGCGAGCCGCCACCGTACGCCATCCTTTCCCATCGATGGCGAAACGAAGAGGTGACATTCCAAGAGCTCGAAAGCGGCAATGCGGCAAGCTCACCTGCGACGCTGTCTCGAGTAGGATGGCATGACGTGGAGCCCATACCCATACACTGGTACCATCGCGAAGAAGTAGCGCTGCAATCTTCGCATTTCTCGAGCCATAACTTCGATGGACTGTTCACTCGAAGAGCAACCAGTCCAAGACCTGATGTGCGAGGTGATGCGAGTGCCAATGGGCCTTGTGCAAGCGGGTCGGGCCGTGACAGTCAGTAGCACCAAGGAACTGGTTCTCGTAAGCCTCGTCAACTCGAGTCATCGGCTTGCCCCGCTCCGCGAAAAAGACAACTAGCTAACCAAAAATGGTCACTTTTGAAGTTGATTCGCCGGTCCACTCGACTTGGCAGAAGGACAAGAAGGAAGGCATTCAGAGATCTTTCTCGAGCGATGGTAGAGGCATGCGACAAATACCTGATTCGACGTGGCCGCCGATCTCCGAGATCTCGGCTCGCGGTCTACATCGACCACTACTGTCGCGCCCTACTGCTTCGCAGTCCCCATTTGCAAAGGTCTAGGGGGTTCTAGAGTGGATGTCCCTTCGTGGATCAGTATTGTAGGATCATAAGCTGATGGCGTTTGTTCTTCGCTTAGTCTGAGTTTATAAGGCCGGAGTTGGCCCAGAACCGGGATGCTGGTCGGAGCGGCCCCAAGTTCGCGGCTGGCTGTCTATATCGACCACTTCCGTTACGCAGCATCACGGCTTTGTGGACCCTCTGGCCAATCCTGAACGTGATGGCAGCCAACCTGCAAGTCTGAAGGTTGACAAGTCCTTCGACTTGCTTGGCTGCGTTGAGCGGCTCAGTTATTTCCATAAGATAAATTTACCATCACAAACACCAGCCAAAGAAACCAAGCTGTGCAACGCGCTCTCGAATAAGCTGGAGTTCCGCTTCAGTAACGCGACAGTTGTCAAGGCGCGCGGTAGATCGTGAGTCGCGGCCGTCGAGCTCTAAAATCTCGGCTGGACCCCAGGTTACTGTACATGACTGAAGGCTAGGAAGAGAGCCGCCCGGATATTTAGACTACGGACGTACTCCGCAGAGCACCTACCTAGGTATGGGGCAATCAGATGGGATGTGGCACCAAGTGTTGCTGAAGGCCTGGAGTCCGCATTATAGTACTTCCCAAATTGAGAACAGTTTCCGCACGCTGTCGCTCTATGCAAACCAAATACGCTATTCAAGGTTTCGTGGGAACTGCTCCACGAAGTCTCCACGGCCCATTCTGAGGCGGTCCCCCAATGTTTGTCCCACCACTGGCTGGCACCTCCCACTCCTCCACTTGCGGCCCTGCCCCCTCATCAAAAAGCACGTACACCCTCTGGTCTGCAAAGCTCAGACTACTGGCTGACGTCGTGGCAAGACCGAGGTACGTTCGATTTGGCTTCAGCAGTCCCTCGATTCTGTTTTGTTGCGGGACGAACCCGCTCGAGCAGTTCCATGAAACCAAAGAGAGCGAGTGTCGATTCGGCGAGGCGAAGAGGAGAAGATGAGTAAGGAATGTCCCGCTTTCAGCGCATTCAGGCAAAGGTGATTGGCGGAAGCGGTTGCGGTTATCTTCCATCGTGACGCATAAGGGTGTGCGCGGCGACATGTCAAGATCGATGTCTGCACCGCATGTCATGTCAGCAAGACTATGGAATAACGGGGGATACTTTCCGGGCTGCTACTCACCAACTGCGCTTCCCAGAACATTCGTCTCCAGATTGTATGGATACTGCTTCAGTTTCCCGTCGATTCCACCAATGTACAGCCTTAAATCTGGCTTATCATCGGTAACAGGTGCAGCGACGATGGGAGAGCCATCCTGGATCGGGATGCTGTGCTCGACGTCCAGCCAAGGGAACCAACTGTCGCCATTCTCGGTATACCGCGCAACCGTCAGGGAGTTGGCGCCTAGGTTCTGGAAGAAAACTGATAGGATTTGCAAGCGAGTCTCAAAGTTCTGGTACCAGTACGAGAAGATGGAAGACGCGGCGGAGGTGCCATACATCCGACTGAAGTTATCGTTACCCCAGACCCCAGTGACTTCTTTGTACGGCGACTGTCTCTCCATCATGCTGCCTCCGGGCTGGACGAAGAAGACGGTTTTAACCTGGGAGACAATGTGAGCCCCTCGTCAATAAAACCAACAACAAAGATCACAGGGGTCCCTTACCAGTTCTATGCTCTTATTTGAATGCGGGTGCCCAGTGGACGCGGCAATTGGCGTCCCGGCCTTGAAAATTCCGTCTCCTGCGTCGGTGATCGGAGTGACTGACCAAGATTGACCTCTCGAGTCCCAAGCAGACTCCAGGACCCGGACTTGACTCGAGACAATCGACTGAGTATAGACGCTGTAGTGGCTAATGCTGCTGTTGTCCACCCAGCGGACCGCAGCAATACTCAAGTTTTGGAAGGGTGGATTTATGGGATTTGGCGACCCTGTGGTGGTAGAGTTTCCCGACGAGCCCTCCGTCTTGCGCATGGCGAATGATGCTCCGACACCTCCTCCGACGGCAGCAGCGACGACGAAAAACGCTGCAACGGATCCCAGGACGACCCAGAACATTTTGCGACGAATCCCACATATTGCCGACTGTTTGTAGGACGCGACCGGTTGCTGGCCTTTCTCTGCCTCTATCACCTCTGGCGGGTCATAGGCGACGACGATCTTGCCTTCGGGTTGAGGATACTCGATCGGGCGGCCGCAACAGTCGAATAATGGCCGACCTTGCTCGGGCTTCTTCTGGCCATAGCTGTAGTCATGATGGTTGCTCTCAGGGGCAAGTTCAAGTCCGTCGCTGTGCTGGGGGTTCGAATGTCTCAAGTGCGCGGTGACGGCCTCGAGATTGCTGTAGCCCAAGCTCGGCTGGCCGTGATTTGCGACCATCCTCGACGTCGCGATGCGGTGGGTGAAGGGTGATGTTCATGGCAAACGATCGCTAGGACTTGCCTCCAACCTGGAACATGGGAGGCGGTAAAGGGGGGATTGAAGCGATTCCTTGGACCCAGGTCGGGAGCATTATGCTGTCGGCCTCTCGTTACTGGAAGGATCGGACTTTGTCAATTTCGCTGGAGGCGCGATGCTTGGAATCGGAATCCCACTATCGATGCGCATTGTGATTGGGCAGCCACCCGACGCTGCCAGGCACAGGGCGGGAACAAAGGCCCCCAGCTTGGTCATTGTCCATTTTTGGGCGCTCAGTGGCTAAAAAAACTGCCTTGGGGGCTCGGGGCTGAGGCGGGCTGAGCTTGGAACCAACCAAGCAACTCGCGAAACCCCCTCACACGCCATGCGTGCGAAACTCGACCAGCTCGCTGGTGCTGGGTTGTTCATCCCTCCTGGCGATACCTGCAGTCAGCTGGCGTCTTATGAGGGCGTGGCTGCAGTTTTACCCTCAATTTTTCGCTCCCGGCGCCTTCATGTTGCTGTGCTTCCTTTTCGTCGTTGCCTTGGCTGAGCTTGCTAATGCGTCGAGCCTGAATCCGCCACCCAGCATTTCCGACTCGCCAATGGCCAGGCCAACGTGGCAGACATGGGGCCCATACCGACCGAACTTGTATTTCGGAGTACGACCTCAGGTCCCAGAGACTCTCCTCACGGGCTTGATGTGGGCAAGCGGCGACAACCAAGCAGGGATGCTGAGCAGTGAGTTCTGCTGCAGTTGCAACCTGGAACTGACCAGAGCATATTCTGACAGTGCCTATCTCAAGCCCTCCGGGACACCTGCGAGCAAAATGACGGAATGCGGGGATATGGCTGGACCATTTACGATACCCGAACTGGTGGCTCTCAAACCCTTCACGATGTAGAACTTCAACTCGACCTGACCACCGATTTCATCAAGTCCGAGGATGGAGGCAGTTGGGCTGCTCGCATCGTGGGGGGCCCTAAGCTGGAGTCTCCCAAGGTGAAGACATCGGTCATCCTCCACGTAGCAGTCGAGAGGGCAGATTCGGAGGAGGGACAGACTCTCACCTGTGGCAGCCAGGAGAAGGACAAGAATGACGTCTACGCGAATTGCCAGGGAGATATCCCTGCTCTTGGCACCTTTGGTCTTCAAGTCCACGGGGATGCAAAGAACAGTTTGTTACTTGGTGCTGCCGTGAAAAGCATCCAGGTTCCAGAGGAGATGATCTGGCAGGCCAAAGGTAAGTCCTAGATGTCAAGCCTGGCATTTCGATACTGACTCTTCCGCAGCCGTATTTGCAGACCAAGTCAAGGTCACCACTGGGAATCAAGTCATGGTCGAAGATGCGCCAGGTGTTGGAAATATGCACTTTGTGCATCTCGTATTTGAAGGGGCATTTGAGGTGACCTTCACTTACCGCACGAATGACACATCTGTTCTGGATGGTAAGCCCAAAAAACATGGTCCCCTTGTCAGCCATTTGTTCAACATGCTGATCACTGGAGCGGGCAGGAAACGCAGTTGAGTCAGGAATCAGGTCCCTCCGCTCCTCCTTTCCGAGGACCCTGGATGCTGTCTTTCCGAGAGCGCCCCCTTTTCAACAGGAAACGCATACACGATTTGCCCAGGAGATTCTTTCCAACCTCCTAGGAGGCTTAGGCTTCTTCCGCGGAGACACCAAGGTTGATTACTCTAACGCAACCGAGTATCAGGAGATTGATGTCGACTTTTGGACCAAGGCAGCGTCAGCCATGTCGCGCGCGGAGATCACAACCACCTCTCCTAAAACTCTCCTCTCCTACACGCCCTCCCGCCCCTTTTTCCCTCGGGGATTTTTATGGGATGAGGGATTCCACCTCCTCCCCGTAGTTGAGTGGGACCTCGACCTGGCTGTTTCCGTCCTTGAAAGCTGGCTCAACCTCATGGATGATGACGGCTGGATTGGACGGGAGCAAATCCTGGGGCCCGAAGCTCGCAGTCGTGTTCCCTCGGAATTCCAAGTCCAATACCCGCACTATGCCAACCCTCCTACCCTCGCCCTTCTCGTTCCCATCATCATATCCAAGCTAACCGGCGCTTCGCCTTATCATGGCCACCATTCAACCTACGTTTCTTCCCGCGACGAAGCTTCCGCCATGCTCGGGACCATCTATCCTCTCCTCGCCCGCCACTACAACTGGTTCTGCCGCACCCAATCCGGCAACTTCACCGCCTATCCACGCCCCTCGTCCGCAGCCCCTGATATGGGCTTCCGGTGGCGTGGCCGAACCCCAAAACACACCCTCACCAGCGGTCTAGATGACTACCCCCGCGCGGACCCTCCTCATCCTGGAGAACTCCACCTCGACGCACTCGCCTGGGTCGGCGCTTCCGCCTCCGCCCTCCAACAGCTCGCCCGCTATCTCAACGACACAGCCTCCGCAGAAACCTACGCCTCACACCTCGGCGCCGTCAAGCAAAACCTCAACGCCCTCCACTGGGATCCAACCCGCAAGACATATTGCGATAGCACCATCCAAGACGGCAAATACACATACATCTGCCACGAAGGCTACCTCTCTCTCTTCCCCCTCCTGCTCGGCTTCATGGACGCAGACCACCCAAACCTCCCCGCCCTGCTCGATCTCATCTCGGACCCAGAGAAGCTCTGGTCTCCACACGGATTACGAAGTCTAAGCAAGAAAGACGAAAGCTACGGAAAAGATGAAGAATACTGGCGTGGCGCGATATGGGTGAATCTCAATGTCCTAGCTGTGCTGAGGCTCAGGGATGTGGGTTTGTCCAAAAAGGGACCAAAGGTAGTTCGAGCGAGGGCGTTGACGCTAGCGGCCGAGTTGAGAGAGAGGGTTGTAAGAACTGTTTACGATAGCTGGGAGAAGACGGGTTTTTTCTGGGAGCAATATTCGGATGTGACAGGTGAGGGGAGTAGAAGTAGGGCGTTCACGGGGTGGACGGCAACGGTCATCTTGCTGATGGGGCTAGAGTTCGAGGAAGAGGGAGGGGAGGCCTCGGGGTCGTCACCCGGGGTGGGACTATCTTTGTTTGGGATGGCTGCGTTTTCTGTTGTTTTGGTTGTTGTTATCCCTGGACTCAGGAGACGGCTGTTGTTTGCTGTTGTAGGAGTGGTGCAGTACTTGGTGGCCTGGAATGCGGCGTGGAAAAGGGGTAGGGGCTACGAGGAGGTGACAGATTTGGACGAGTTTCATGAGCCTTGATGCTCTCATCAGATTCATGAAATACAATGCCCAGCATCCGAAAGAAAAAGTGACCCCTGAAGTTGGCACGCGGAATCCACGGCCGTCTCTCCACAGGAGTGGTCAGTCCAAGGATGGACGCGGGTGGCATATTCAAGACAATCGGTTCTAACTAACTCAAACGTAATTACAACCAAGCTATATCCAATCTACCTAATTCCTACATCGCAGAACCCTCACAAGAACTGCGTCTTCACTCCCGACTCTGCTCCGCCCATTCGGCAACAAACTCCTTGTAGTCTTCGGGACCGTACGGTTGCGTGGCCTCTGCAAGCCATCCTCCCTTGCGGTGCACCTTGAGCCTTAGATCTCCCACCAACAAATCAACGTACGGTTGAGCGTCAAACACGAAGTCAGGGAACTGTGATCCATGACCAGCGGGATACCGCCACTTGCCAAATCGTGCGTGCAACACCGTCTCCTTCCGCACCTCTTCAAGGGACTTGCCTGTCTCCTCACCCTTCCGGGGTTTGACTGGGGGAAGCACGCTCGCTGGAAGCAGGTCGTTCAAGAAAGCGTGTACCCAAACAGATTGGACGTGCGCGATGGTGGTGGTGGTGAAGCTCATGATAGCGCCAACGAAAGCGATATCCCGTGTCTGCAGGAAGCGCGAGGATGGCGGAGCGATGAAGTGGTACAAGGTGAAGGGGGTGAGCGGTGTGGAGGGGTTGATTTTGTCGGTGGTCGACAGTCCAGCGGTGGCGAGTAGAGGCTTGAGGTTCTCGTTCTGCACTGGCTGATCCTTGAGGCGAGGGAAACGTGCGAGAATCTCTTCGTCGGTTTTACTCACGGCGGCGTCGGTGAAGAGTGGTTCGGCGGGGCCGAGCGGGGCGTGCGGGATGCCGAGCTCGGCGTCGATACCCTCGGGGAGGAACTTAACAGGGGGTACGTGCTTCCAGCCGGTGGAGCAGATGAGGGCCTCGGTCTCGATGGCGGTGCCGTCGGAAAGGTGAACAGTGTGAGGGGAGAGGCGGGTAATGTCGGCAATGTGGACATTGACGGTGCCGTTTCGCACGAGGTCAAAGATATCGGTGGGATAGTTCAGGATGGAGAAGGAGGAAGCAGTGAACATGGCATCGCTCCAGGGTTTGAGCTTGGCTGTCTCAGGATGAGAGGCATACTTGTTCAGTGTGATCACATCACCGCCAAGAATAGACCAGAAGGTGTTAGTAATGGCCCGACCGACGGCGGTGCCGTGGTAGAAGTTCCGCATCGCCGTGTAGCCATCGGCTTCACCCCAGACGCAGGGGCTGAACCACGTAAGCATTCGGGTATCTGGGAGATGGCGTGGTCAGCGTCGGGAGGAAGTCTTGGCAGCTGGATCACAAGAGACTCACGGACAAGCTTTTCCAACCATTTCTTCAACGGTGTCACGTAGGGGGGGGCTATCCAGATGGGGCCATGGCCGCTTTCTACCGGTCATGGAGTCAGCATCTGCCTGCGCGACACGGTTCCATGCATCTGCCCTACCTCGGATGACCCAGTTTACCTTGATGCCCTTGATACCATAAGCGTACACGGCATCCCAGGCGGATTTAGTGCCCCCAAAGACAGTGACAGTTTTGGCCGAATCGAGGGTGTCGGCATGCTGCAGGAAGCGCTTCCCGTGGAATAAGGGCATGCCAAACTCTTCTTGGCCTTCGAAGTGCGGCAGGAAGGGGTCCGAGGTGAAGCCCGTGGCCATGATGAGCTTCCGGGCGGCGAGCCGGGTCTCGGAAGACCCGCTCTGCACCGTTAGGATCCACCCGCCATCCGAGCCGTCTTGGTGTTCGGCGGTTAGGACCTTGGACCGATACCGGATCTTGTCTAGAATGTCAAATTTCTCGGCGTACTTGGTGAGGTACTTGTGCATCACGGTTCCAGGGATGAATTCACCGGGCTTGATGCCAAAGGTCTCAGTGTCCATTGGAAAATCAGGGTACTCGTATGTGCCCAGCATGTTGTTGGTCCTGAGCCCCGGATAAAGCCGCTCCTCTGCCCAGACACCACCCAGACTGGAGCTCCCATCCAGGACGACCAGGCTCTTGTCTGGGTTCAGCTGGTGGTAACCCTTCGCGGCACTCAGGCCAGCGATACCTGCGGGCAGCTGGTGTCAGCAGCACCCGGCTCGGCTAGGGCTGACAGGCGGAAGCAATCCTGCGGCGGAGAGAGACCTACCTGCACCAATGACAACCAAATCGACCGACTCCATTGTTTCGTCGCGGGTGGCGCGCGTGCGGTTGAGACCCGGCTCGGGATATCACCCGGGTGGGCTTGTAGGTGGGTGAGAACTTGAAATCAGCGGAAGAGACTGAATTGTGGCTCAGTTCGACTCCCCCCTTTTCGCAAAAACGGGACCGAGGAATGTGACGAGTCGGTGCAGGGCAGATTTGTGCCTTGATAACGACCGCGGGGTGTGCGTATCCGTATCAAGAGAGTCGGGGCTGTTCTCTTCTTGGGCAAGGAACACGGTGATGAGCGCGCGGGTTGGGGAGACTGGCTAGTTCTCTAGATGCGCGGATTTGTGCTGTGAGAAGCAAACGACAGGATTGCGCGGGATATCGATAGCGTTGGCGACAGGGGGTCGGGATGTCAATCCCGGAGCGAATACATTCGACCTGCATGATAGGGTTGCAGCGAGACGCAGACCCACCGTCAGCACAAGAGGGAAGCAGAGAAGCGAAGATCAGCCTGGGGCCTTTCCCGGTTGCACCACATGTGAAACACGCAATTTTTCAGCGAGCGGTTCTTTTCTGGGGGAGACATGCCAGCGTCAGTTCCCAGAAATGCTGCTGTGTCCCTCGTGGCGGCGTGAGCAAAGCTCCGCCTGCATCAATTGCCTCCTGCTCGGCAGATTGCTCGCACGGCCACTTGGCGGCCACGTTTTCCACGGGTTTTTTTCGTCGCGGCGGTACTTTCTCCTGGGCCGTGTCCCGGAAGCCATCATCGTGCTCTCTTGAGAAAGGCTCGTGGTCCCACCATCGGGAGCGGGGCTAGATTGTGCCACACGACGATCTTCCTCGGTCCCAGGTGGCCGGCCCAGCCACGGGCAAATCCGGGGAACAGAGGAGATCCAAGACAGGTATCGCTTGACGGAGCCAAAGACTGGTTGAAGAACCTCGGCTCCTTTCTCCGTTCTTGTTCGCCAGATTTTCGAGGGTCCGCCCAGAATTTGACCACAAAGCATATACATGATGCGTGATTCGGCTCATGTGATCTGATAGATCACAATCAAGAATAATGGATTGTTGCTTCTTGCGCAAACGGGTTGAGAAAGTTTGGTCTTGAACACTAGTTCGACGTCCATGTTGGTGGGGTGGCTTGCAGCAGGTGACAGGGGGGATTGCGGGCCCCTTTGCGGATGAAAAAAGCAATGTGCAGAATTTGTCCCAATGCAGGAACCGCAGAGCCGTGCCCGGAACCTCAATCTCGGCCCTACATTGGTCAGGGTAATTCATCCCAAACTCGCGACTTCCTTGCGAGCTTCTTTCCTGCCGTGCGCTTTCTTTTGCTGTTTCCACCGGAGTGATTTCCTGATTCGAGCCCTGAATTTTCTCGTTTCATGTGGGGAGTTCGGCTTCAAGTCCTTTCCCCCGAGTGGCCGACCGCGGGCTCATTCCCCTCAGCGCTGCAACAGGTTATTTTTTCCTCATCGGACCGCGCTCACACTCGCTGCGTGCACGCCATGGAGACGCTATTTTCCAATATCGCACGCCACCCCGATAACCACGGGGGGCGCACCGGCCCCATCCCACCGTTATCCGCCTCCAACGTTATCAGCAGCGAGGTGTGCCCGACGCGGGTGGCTCACTCGGTGGCTGCTGGGCGGCTGCACGACAGGCGGGACTTGTGGCCCCCACGTCATGGCTGTCCACATTGGGGCCGCTGACCGTTGAGTAACCCCGTCCACCACCGACGATGGGCACTGACCAGGTGTCCGGCTGGGCCGAACCCTCCGGGACACAGGGTCGCAAAACCCAACGAACGTCGGTCACCGGGCATCAGTATCAGTGTGGGTTCCACGGGCATGATGTAAAATTACACTATGCCTCTGCAAGCGGAGCCCGGCGGCACTTCTCTTTGAGCGGGTTGATGCGCCAAACACAGAAGCAAGCAAACATGGCCATTCGCAATACACTAAAATCTCGCGAGGTGCCATCGCCTGTGTGGACCGAAACGTCCACCCACTCGCAAGCTGCCTCAAGCCCTCCCGCCCCCTGCTTAGCTACAACTTTACCTGCGGCCCCATCACGCTTCTCCACCGCTACCAAACGGGAGACGTTGCGTTGAAGCACCGTAGTGAACGGCTCGGCGCATTTTATGGGCCCCCAATGCCAGGCACTCCGGGAACGAGACTCAGATCCCCCCCCCCCATGATTTGATACCTGCGCGCTCTTGTCTGTGTGTCGACGGCTACGCCGTCAATCATAACATCAACCAGACACCGCAATAGTCCCGTCACCCTGGATCCCTTCAGTATTGCTAGCTCCCACGCAGTCGTGGCAATTCGGCCGGTAGTTGCTAGTGTTCCTGTCTTGGGGGGGCGCGCCAGCTACCGATCCTTGCCCATTTGGCTGGGGCGCGCAAGTGCTAACCCAAGTATGTAAATCTTGCCCCTCCCACGCGATCCCCGGTCTGCACTTGATCCCATCTCCCGCCGGTCGGTGGGTTGTCAGCGGGCGACGTTCTCTTATCGCCTTTCATCGTCCCTTTTCTACCTTCTCCCCGCATGCCAGCGGGTTGCCTCGAACAGCGCTTCGAGATCTCCGCTGGACCATACATCCCCCAGCTTCATCATCTTTCGCGCTGGTCTTGCCGACTTGCACGTCCAACGATCTCCGCCAAGTGCCCCCTGTGCACCTTTCTAGCTGCTGTTCGGTGTGTTTCTTCCCCTCTCGACGATGGACGAGTTCACGACGGAGGCGTTCACGCTGCTTGGGATTGGTCTGCTGTTCATTGGGCTCCGGTCGTACGTCAGGATCACCACGGTCGGTTGGAAGGGGTTACAAGCAGATGACTACCTCATGTGGGTGGCGGCGGTACGTGTCTGTGCATCGCAGTACGATTACACCAACTGACATCCAACCAGATCGCCTATTCGGCGGAAACCGCTCTGGCGTACTCAGTGGGAGCATACTGGAGGGGGTTGGCCAATAACAACATGACAGCTGAGGAGAGAGCGGCCCTCAGTCCGGACAGTGAGGAGTGGACGCTACGGTATGTGACACCGCGGCCTTGCCGGGTCTTGGGCTCTTGGACTGACTGTTGAGTAGAGTGAATGGCTCGAAAACCCAGGTTGCGGGTTGGTCAGTGTACACCTTCCTGCTGTGGGTGATCAAAGCTGCCATGTGCAGCTTCTATCTGCGTCTCACGGTATGTTGTATCTCGCTCTGCAGCTGCTGGGTCACCGGCTAATCTATACGTTTAGGAAGGGCTCGAATTCAGGAATAGGATATACATGGGATTCGGGTTGATAGTGTCAACCTGGCTTGCCGTGTTGTTTTCCATTCTCTTTGGATGCGGTGCCGATTTCAAGAGGAACTGGCAGATTAACCCTGATCCGGGCCGTAAGTCTTGTCACGCACAATTCGCATCTCCAGGCTAACTATGCTTCTTAGAGTCCTGCCAGCCCGCGATCTCAAAGGTCGATATCTTTGTTACCCTCGTTTTGAACGTGATTACCGATATCTACCTCATGAGCATCCCTATACCCATGCTGTGGAGAGCATCGCTAAGGCCGGCCAAGAAGGCCGGTCTTATTTTGCTCTTCTCAGGCGGTATCTTCGTCACCACTGCGGGTGTCTTGCGTTGCGTTCTTATCCTTACCGACGAGTTCAACGGTGCTCAGCAAGCCGGCTCCTGGGCTGTCAGAGAGACCTTTGTTGCGGTCATCACCTCCAATCTACCCATGATCTTTCCTCTCGTTAACAGATGGGGGAAGCCACTCCTTGGATCCATCCGCACGCTTGGCTCAACAGCGGGCAAGATGTCAGGCATGTCTCGAAGCTACGATCAGAAACCCGGCGCCTTCCGACTCGAAGACAAGAACCCACGCCGCGGGCAGGGTCCTCGCAGCGTCCATCCGATTACTGAGTTCACACTGAGTGGCAGTGAGGAGCACATTGTCGCCCAAACGCAGCACCAGCCCGAGCCAGAGCACCATGCTCAGCACACACAATCGTCGCGAGCGGATGACGCGGGAACAAGCGGCTCCGGCAGCGACGTTGACCTTGAAATTGGGCGTTCCAACGGTGGAATCCTCAAGGAGACCTCGCTTCAGGTGACCGAAATGCGCAAGAGCCGCTCAGATTTGGAGTCTGGCGATGATAGAAACATCGGCGACTACTATCTCGTTGAGCAGGCTCGTAAGAGCGCAGAGGGAGACCGGAAACATCATCACAATGTCATCACCAAGAAGGCGAATCGGTCGAGCATCAATTTCAGTCGGATTCGGCGGGCTTGATCGGCACCTTGGTAGCAGGTTCCGGTGGCGGTGTGTTCTGGGTATTTGTGCATGACTTGGGAGGGTGATTTGTCTTAGTTTGGTGTTTAGATTTAGAGGATTGAATCACTCAAGTGGGGTACATATCGGTAAAAGGATGGAAAAGCAATACAGCAGGGCCGATGGTTTATCAATGCGTTTGCTTTCAACCCACACTTCCATTTGAGGTCTCTTTGTGAGAATGCGATTTTTGCTCGAGGTCGGCCTGCACAGCGTGAGTCCACCTCTCGATCAACAGCGTCCCGATGTTGTGGTTGCCGCTGGTTCTATTATTGATGATAACGCGTCGGGTAAATGGTATTATTGTCGGCGTTTAATAATCGCTTGGTGGAGTTTCCCAACCTGCTGTTCTATTGTGCATTGGCCTATCCTAGATATTTCCTTGTTTTCTTTCCCTTTCGCACACTTAATTAGGGCACCACTCCTCGTTCTGCGCCACTTGCTAAGAACGACTCGAAAACTCAGCACTACTTCAGCATTCAGTTGTTTTCTACCTTCACATTTCCTCTTATTTTCTTTACGAAGAAAGTCAGCCTTCTTCTCTTCGCCGTCATCTTCTTTCGCAACGCTCGCGTGCTGCTTTACGTGAAGCGTAACTTCGATTCCGACTGCCGTAGCAGCAAATTCTCCCTCAGTGCCACGCGCAACGATGTTTTGCCTACAGCTCAGAGCACCACCCAGCGTCGCAACTTCATCGCAGCCTACCGCAGTGGGAAGCGGCGGTTCGATCTTGTCAGGCGAGCGCTTCTTCAGCAGGGCAACACCCGCGTTGAGAAGCCGTTGTTGCTCTCTGGCTCGGGATCTGCCAATGGCGTAGCCGCCGTCGTGAGTCTTCCCGCGGCCAAAACTCGCCGACAGTCTTGAAAAAAAAACGAAATTGACATCAATTGCCAGAAGTACACTCTCGGTGAGCCCGCCTCACCCCGCTCCACCGCTGAAGAGTCACCTGAGCCTAACTCCCTCGTCACAATCAGGTGAGTCCACCTCTATCTTATCTCTTTTCCCAACCTCATCACGCTAACATCATCTAGGAGCACCCCTCCTCTCCCGCTCACACTCTTCTCTCCGCTGCGCAACCGCACGGCGGTGGCCGCTACCACAGCCATGCTCGGCACCTTCCCCGTCGCTGACACTGACAACACCGCCGACCCCGGCCTCACCGCCCCACTCTTCCTATTTCGCTTTTTTCTTTTTTTGCTTTATCCATGCCAATCATCTCTGCAATCAGCTGCGATACCAGCGTTGCTTCTTGCTTTCTAACCTTTCTTTGGTATCCGCGCTCTGCGTTGCTTCTCAGGGCTCAACCGACGATCGCCTCAACATTACCGTACCTCTTTCTTCGCGCTGCGGATTCCTTGCCCTCGCATCGATCGATTTCCGCAACAATGTCCGCACCCACCACTGACAGTGGCGCACCCGTGGGCTTTACAATCAGTATTTGACCGATTTATCTTTCCAAATATGCTAACTAGCCTCAACTCATAGTGCACTCCTCGCGAGAGATCCGGCTCTTCCTCCGACAATTCTAAGCAGCCAGATCTTCCTCATTCCCCGGTCATCGAGATGTAGGTTTGGTGCCCCTATTTTCTTTCCGCATTTTGACAACTGACGAACCGTCCCACTCTAGCGTCACCCCTCCTCTTTGGCTGTCCGTCTTTTCTCCGCCTCAGTTCTGCCCTACCGAGGGCCACCATGCCCGGTTCCTTCCCTGTCTCTCTTCTCGACGGTGACGACGAGCCCGACCTCGACTACGCCACCCCAGGATTTCTGGAACGCCAGGCCCTTACTTTTGGGCGCTCAAAGCCCTCTACGCCGCCTTCCTTTCCGACCTGATCCTCACTGCCGTCTCCTGCGCTCTCCACTCGGTCACAGAAGTGGGGCTCAACTTCATCAGAGCTGGGGAGCGGATAGCCAAGACTACCCTCGACCTCTGTGGTGACCTGGTTGAGCTTTTGGCCAGGTGCGGAGAGGTAGTGTTGATTGCGATTGGTGTATATATCGCGGCCATGTCCCTGGTCTTTCGGCTGCTTGTGTTTCTCACGGTGCTGTAGTCGTGTAGATTGGGAAAATTCTGTTACAGGGCGGTGGAGCGGAACATGCCGGATGAGGGCCTGACGATGGGCCGGTCGGGGGGTTTGGAACGCTCTTAGGTTCAGGGAAAGCGGTGATGGGGAGAAGGATATTGTTGATGACGCGGAGGGGGAACGGTACCTAGGTATTTTTTGGTTTGGCGCCTTGGAGGCTAGGCTTGGGGTGTAGGCTCAACTTCTTTTCTTGACTTGAGCGCCGTGTGTATTATACCGGCATACAGTTTTATTCATTCGACTTTCACCCATATTCCTTCGCGCGCTCTTGACCACCCATTCAGACCCACCATAGGGAACACTACCGGTCGCGCCTTTGTGCTGTTTGTCTTTTTGCGCCGGCGCAGCAGCATTACTGTCCGTTTTTCTCGCGTGGTTGACGGAACGCAGGTCTCTTGTTATTTTCTCGCTTCTTCGCCTTGCCTCCCCCAACTTCACCTCCGCAACTTCCTCACTTTTCCACCTACCATACTCTCTTCCACCGCAACATCGTTTCTCGGTCATCGCGGTCGATCAAATTTTCGCATCTCAACCAACTTTCCGGTGCCGCTCGCCGCAAAACCCATGTTTTCGGATACATCGCCAAAGTCCGCTGAGCGCCGCCGCCTCCTCGCTGCTCATCGCGATGGGCGGCGGCGCTTCGCCCCGATCAAGAGGCTTTTCCTGGAGGACTACCGCACCTGGGTTGAGAACTTGCCCGAGAGCTTTGGCCCGGTAGACGGCTGGGACGCCGCGATCGTCGATGATGATTGGGATCTTGTAAGTCCCATGGCAATCGGCCGAACGACAGGCCGTTCTGGAAATCGCCCCCATTGAACTGACACAGGTTTTATCGCAGGCCACTCACCATTCTCCTACTTCTGATGCCTCAACAGAGTCTCATCCACCCGCCATCGCTATGTTAGTCTCATCCTCTCTCCGCCCTCATTTTCGAAAGCTGACACCTCCAACCCCAGTGCCCCCACCGTCATTGACTCTCCTCCTTACGTCACCGCAGTCGAGCGTGACACCTTTCCCGGCGCGTATCCTAACGTCATGCCTACCATCAAGGCCAACCCCGTTCTCAACTCCAACCTCGAGAGCTACGACGACTTCGGCCCAGCAGATCGCCAAATCTTCCATCTCTGCGTCATCCTGCAGTTTCTCTTCACCCTCGTTACCGTCCTGATCTTTGCTTGCCTCGTTGGCTTCATCGGGGTGACCGTCACTTTGTCACTCGTTCTCGCCACCCGTTGGGAGGAAGTCACGAAGCTCATTCGCAAGCACTGGGCAGAGCACGGAGGGAAGCTGCTAGGCGGTGTTGGTGTTGTGGTAGGGATCACGTCACTTCTCTTCTCCCTTTTGGCGTTCTGGTCTGTGGTTTTGTTGTGGAAGCTAGGCAGATCCCTTTACGGTGCGATGGCGAGAAGCGTGCTGAGTGTAGATTCGGCAACAGACCAGTCGCAGAGCGTTCCGGCTACCAGTTCCAGTGTGTTTGAGAAGATCGTCAAAATTACCTGGAAGAAGAGAGAGTGGATCCGGTAGGGTGGGTAGTTGGTGAGAGTGTTGGAAGTGGCGGTTGCTTTTGGGGACGTGATCTCCTTGCACGTTTGTTTTGGGAAAGAACGGACAGGGATCACGGAAACCGCAGAGGTTTATCTCGGCTTCCTACTCGGGATTCAGAGCTTATTTTTGCACAAAGCTATCTGACCTTTTTCTTTGGCATTTGTATTTGGCATAGCGGACGGCGTTTTGTTTGTTCCCAGAGAGTCGTTTGGGACCAGTCTTTGTTCGTCTCTGCATCGTTAGCAGGCGTCTTCCCAAGTTTAGCTACTTTTCTTCTTTTTTGCACGGGATTTCTTACCACCGCCGAGCTCATGTTTTAGGCTTGAGCGAGTCCAACGAACAGTCACTTCATGAGTCAATGTCCTCAGACATGGTGTTATTCAGGGGGGTGATGTGTCAGAGGGTTAGGGTCTTGCACTGTCCCAAAAACTCCCCAGTTCGTTGAGTCAAACTCAATTCAACGCCCTCACCAAACCCCAGGGGAAAATAAGTGCAACACACGTCGGTAGCCTCCGCTGTCAAGAGAACGGAAGCCAAAAACCAGGCCGCCTCTCCCCGAGCGAAACTGACGTCCCTTCCCCTCTTGGCATTCCCCACTCCAGCGAGCCCCTCCAAATTTTCCCCGCGCCACGCGCACGGTTCCAGAACCTTATCCCCTCCTCCCACCGCCCCTGAGACCCTCCGGCGTAGACCGATGCGATCACCAACAACAACCACCCTCCTGCGCGCCCTCCACACCGCCGTCAAAATGCCCGCCCTTCCGCCGCAAAGGAAACCCATCGTCATCTCCGGCCCCTCAGGCGTCGGCAAGGGCACGCTCTACAACCTCCTCTTTGAGCGCAACCCCGACACCTTCGTCCTCTCCGTGTCGCACACCACGCGCGGGCCGCGCCCCGGCGAGCAAGACGGCGAGCACTACCACTTCGTCACGAAGGATGCCTTTTTAGCGCTCAAGGAACAAGGCGGGTTCGTCGAGAGGTGAGTCCCTTGCTCTTCCCCCTCCCTGCACACGATCCGAACCCGGGCTAAGGCGATCCCAATCCCAGCGCGCAATTCGGCGACAACCTCTACGGCACCAGCAAGCAGACCATCGAAGAGCAAGGCGCCAAGGGCAAGATTGTAGTTCTCGACATTGAGATGGAAGGCGTCAAGCAGATCAAAGCTACGGGCTTCCCCGCGCGCTACGTCTTCATTGCGCCGCCGTCGGAGGAGGTCCTCGAGAAGCGGCTGCGCGGCCGGGGAACAGACAAAGAGGAGTCGATTCTGAAGAGGCTTGCGCAGGCGAAGCTGGAGCTGGAGTTTGCCAAGACGCCGGGGGTGCACGACAAGATTATTGTGAACAATGTGAGTCATGTCTTGGGCTGTGATGGGTTTAGGGGGCAGAGAAGCTGACAAGGTGGTAGGATCTGGAGGAGGCGTACAAGGAGCTGGTAGACTTCGTCTACGCGCCAGAGGCTTGAGCGGGAAAGTGGAGGCGTCTCGGTATATATCATTGCGGCTATCCTGGCCCGTATCGGCCTTTAGGGAGCGTTGGTGTTTGGCGTACGACATCGAGCGAGCACGGGAGTTTACATCCCTATAGAGAATACCTACATATACCTGCCTTACCTCTAGTTCAGGAGAGCTCGTTGAATTTGTGTCTCGGATCGTCGCCTGGCTGGTCAGCCGAGGCGATCCTTTAACGAAAAGCGATGCCCCGGTGCCTAGGAATGCTTGTCAGGTTCACCGCAGTGTAAAAACATTGCTTTGGCGCGCACTTGTCCTAGGCCCGAGCCAAGAACTTGAATGCGGAATGCCCACCCAACGCAGTCGGTTCGAAGACCTCGGAGGCCGGAGAGCACTTGAAAGCGAGTTGGTTGGTGCTGAACAAGCACAAGCATAATGGGGGGGGGGAGGGGGGTTATAACTTGGCAAGCCCTATCAGCGTTGTAAGCACGTGAGGACGGTTGGTCACGTAACCACGGTGAACCACGAGGCCAGGAGCGACCCCAAGATAATTAACCGCGAGGCAATGGTACCGAGACAAATGGTACAGGACCTGCGGGTAAGAGGACACTAGATAACTACGTGCTGATAACTCCTGGAATAACACCTGGAATGTGGTATCTTAAGTTGCCGGACATAACTTTTTAATAAGTTTAACCTGTTATTTAAGAATTATTTAAAAGGTAGTGAGCTTCCCTTACTATTATTGTTGCTTTGTAGCGGCATACAGGCCTGTAATACAGCACCTGAGAGACTGTGGAAGCCTGTAGTACAGGATTCCTTCAGGAGAAGAAGTACGAGTACAGTGCTCAGAAGGAGCGCTGTAAGGATACGACAGTAGAGCTTACTAAGGTGCTGAAGGAAGCAAACGAAGGCCTGTACTACAGAGCCTAAGGACAAGTTACAGCGGACTATGCGCTGTAAGACAACAGGTTTCAGTGAACTCTGCACTGTAATAAACAACTGTATTGCTTGTGAGATGCTTGCTTTGGAGGAAAACTAACTACAGGAGAGGAGAGGGCCTGTTATAGGCTGTGGGAGCTCTGGAATGGAATTCCAGAGCCTTCTACTACTAATACAATAATAGAATAGTATGGTGGAGATTCTCCACAGGCCTCGTAATCACTTATGTGGCCTTAGAAGGTTGTGGAAGCCTGTGGGCTTCCAGAGCCTTCTGTAGCCCCATGTAACAGGGGGCTTCTTCTTCCACTGGGTTCTAGGGGACTCTAATGGCCCCACAGGGGCCACGGGGCCCCCTGAAGGCCCTGAGGCCTTCTGGATTCCAGAAGGTTCGACACCACATTGTGGTGGCTGCGGGTGCAGGGTACCCAAGCCGGTGCAGGGTACACGGACCACCCTTCACCCACTGGTAGGCCCTGTAATACAGGGCCTTCCAGTGCTCTCAGAGGCTAGAATTTAACATAATATACCTGCGATCGGTGCGAGGTCGCCATACTGATGTCAGGGGTTCGTCAGTATCTACTGGGATGCCCTGGCGTGACACTTAGGCAGTCCTCGGCCTTGATCGAGCTGTAAGGGGGCCCTTAAGGAGGTACCAGACCTTCCTTGTCAGGTAATTTAGAGACTCCGTTACGGCGTTAGCTTTAACGTGGGCGTGTTTCTCCTACATCTTACATTCTATGCCTAGTGTAAACTAATAGCATTTTTATCATAATTACCAACGTATCGGCTAAACAGAGGCAGCTAAGTCAGGTAAGTGGTTAATACTACTGTTAAATATGTAATTTATATCCTTAAAATGGAATATGGTATTTATCTTACTGTGTTTAAACAGTGTTATCTACCTGGTTATCTCTTGATATTTTCTTAAGAGAACGTATTATTATAAGAGAACGTATTATTATAAGAACATAATCCTCTGTACTGTGTCTGAAAAGTATAAGTTACCCAGCCACCTCCCTTCTTATACTTTCCCTAATAGTGACTCGGGGCGATCGTTCCGATCGCCCCTTGTGGTTTTTTTTTGGGTGTTTTTTTGTGTGCATATCACTGTAACCATTTTGTAATTAGCGAAGTTTTGGCGCGCGCCGTCAAGGCCGCGCCGCGCGGTTCTTCGAACCGCGTTTCTTCTCCAGGCAGGCGAACAAAAAGGAGAAAAAAAGACGACATCGGCGATTTCACCACGAGTTGCACCCGCGAATGGCTTGAGTGACCTCTCCTCCCTTCGATCGGAGGAAGAAGTAGTAGTCCCCGGTCCCTTTTCTTAGTTGTTCCTACTCGGTTGTCCCTACTCGGTTGTTCCTACTCGGTTGTTCCTACTCGGTTGTCCCTACTCGGTTGCGTGCCTCCTTCCAGGTCAGTCCTCGTTTTCACACGTCAGTCCCACGCGTGCTCCTTCGATCGGAGAAGGAGCTACCTTACTGGCGGCCATACTGGCCGCCATCGGCGTTCTTGGGGGTGGTTCTATTCTTTTGTGCCCTGAGTCTTATGGTGCATCACCGCACCTGTTCAATAGGACGCACTCTTAGTAAGCTATCGTAAACATGTAATCACCTAGTGCCGTGTTAGGAAAGTGTAAGTTACCCTACCACCTCCCTTCCCATACTTTCCCTAATAGGACGTACTCCTGGTGAGCTATCGTAAACACGTATTCGCCCAGTACCATATCAGGAAAGTGTAAGCCACATAGCTCTTTATACTGGATCTGGAAAGTGTGGTCGTCTCCTATCTATTCCTTCTAAGCCGTAATACAGCTTCTGGCGATACGTTCCTGTTGTAAAGGAGTAAGCCTAACAGACCTTATCCGGCTGAGGTTATAAGTGTGTCGGTGTACGGGCTACTCCTAATTCCGGTGGATTTAACTCTGACACTAAGGGCTTACTAGTACTAAACCAGCTTTTTTAGATGTAGGTCCATTTACGTGTGGCTGCCTTAGTGGGTGTAGGCTGGAGCTTACCTGTTTGAAAACGACGCGCTTTAGCTTGCGACGCTCCCTGGTAGCTGTTCTGAGTACGTTCACGGAGTTAGCGAAGAACTTGCTAGGCTGGAGAGCACAAACCATAGCGGGCCGGAGGTTTTGATGGCATGCGAATTGGTGTCTGAACGATGAAATTCGCAGCGATGAGCCTCTGCTAAAGGAACCTCTGTGGTAAAACCAAGAATAAACCACAGAGGCCGGTACAAGGTACATCAGATTATACAGTCCTGTATAGTTAGTTTTCTTATACTGAACGGTATAAGAACCCACCTCCGTAGTCACTGGTGTGAGGAATCCTTCTGGTTCCTCACGTAAGTAATCGCTCTGTTAATTGATCAAACCTCGATTGTGTTCTACTGCACAGTAACCCTGTGTCTTATAGTAACATACAACCATTAACCCAGTGAAACCCCGTCTGTGAGGACTTACTTCTGTCAGAAAGAAAGGGGTTCAAGGGCTCTGGGCTTCCGGTCAGCGAAGCTGACTGGATGCCTGGCACTGCCTGACGCCAGTCAGCCTTAGCCACGGTGTCGACGAAGCTGAATCCTACGAAGTGGTCTATAAAGAAGGAAGTTCTGGCTGAAAGCCAGAACCTCAACAAGCAATACAATCAAGCCATTGCAACCCCATCAATTTCACCCATTCCAAGGTGCAGTGTTTCTGACATTATGGGGCCTGGGGAGGGACAAGCAGCGTGTTCGTGTTAATTTCTATATTTCCCATGTCTCGTGAAGGGCTTCAAACAACCTCACCCACTCTGCCACGCGCCAGTTAAATTGAGGGATGCAAATGGTGTGTCGTGATGTGATATACGTACCATGATGAGATATACGCACCATGATGCTACATGTAACCGTACGGGTAATGGCATGGGCAGCAAAGGTGGTCATCGCCACGTGCAGGAGTAGCTTCCATTTTTAACACGGGGATTGATAGATATCCTCGATGACGACAACTGGAACCCGCACGCAATGTCACAAATGAATCGACGACGGCGTTGATCTCGCAGCCAATCATGCCGCTTGGGCTTGACGCTCCGCATTGGCCATGATGCAAAAACCAGTTGAGATCCCGGCCCCCTGAATGTGTAACGATTGATTCTAAAGCGCGGGCAGTCGAATGTCAAGAAGAAAGCCGGGCCATAGATGAGATATGCATTCGAGGTTGGTGACGACTGACCTTTATGAATATTGCGGGCTTACACAGTAGTGACACGCCCACGGTCAGCCATCGCGGTTATGGAGCCCTAACGCCGCAGAGGCTGCATTCTAACAGCCTAACGGTTTAAAGTCCCACCATGCTCGCTCTTTGGAAACTGGGACGAAAACACTCGTTAGGGTACGTGTCGAAGTTATCACACTGAAGCCAGTCGGGTCGTTTCCAGAGGGGGATGACCAGGGCTAGTGGTCTTAGCGTCGCTCGCGGTGGAAGCCCCAGTCTGCCGTCTGTCCTAGCGGCGGGTGGATGGTCCGAAATGCCTCAGCCACTCTGACAAGCAGCCACCCGGCGGTCGGCCCACCCGATTCTCGCCGGGAAAACTGTGGCGTAAGCCAAAGTCCGACCACTGCCGAAGAATGTACCGGAGTCGACGCCGGCCTGACTCAGGTTGTGTCTGGGGTTGGTAGGGAAACTGACGCACCACTTAGATGTCGCAGCGATGCTACCGATGTATTTATCCTGCCTCTCTGACCGTCTGCTGCGAATCTGTCGTAATCGCATACCTTGCACGAAGTTTATCGCCTATAGGTAGGAACAAACATCGTCCATCTCGAGGCCAAACGGAAGATGTAGAGACCGACACCCCACTGGCAGTATCGAGATCGCCCAAAGCGACCATTAAATGAGATAGAACGATGATTGGTGCTGGTTTGACGGCTCGTCTAGAACCAGCCAGAACGGATGCGTAAGGCTGCAATATATTCCCGACTTCTCCAAGTGCGAACCCAATCAACACCCAGGGCTAAGGACAGCAACAAACCTCGAGAGCTTCCTCACTAGAAGAAGCTCACCTTGGCCGCCGGCCACCAATCGACACGGCAAAAACCCAAAGGTCATCAAGGTTCGGCAAAGCCTAGATACCCCTCAGAAAATTGCATGGAAATATGAAGTGAATGCAGCACAGCCCGAGCGATTATGGCTAGCAAAAGCAGAGTCCTCGGTGGAAAGGGAGCGGTGACGGCTGCCAGAGCACTCAAGTCCGCGAAGATCACGCTGCTTAGCGCGTCTCGGCCCCCCCGTGGAATCGCGGATAACGTCGTCTTATCCGTGTTTGCGATGCATCAAATGCTCGCAGCCGGCGAAACAGAAAGAACTGACGAAAAAAAAAACGATGTTGAGATGGGGACGGCCTCTCTCTCGCCTCTAGGGCAGCTGGACAGATCCGCAGTCCAACGATGTGATGCTTAGAGCCCGAAATAATGCGAAGAAAAAAGGTAGAAAAAGTACTCCCCTGTTTGGCGGTCCTCAGTAACAATCTTCTGGCGTTGAGTAGGGTTCCAGCTTACCGTTCGCGTGCGTTGCCACACGCTTGTATGCAACGTGTGTTTGTCTGGCAGAAGGAGATAAAGCACACCGTTGACATTTTCAGCTGTTCTGTGGGCTAGAGGGCCACTTTGCAAAGGAGAACTCCGTCCTGCCGTCAGTCCGCACTGGAAGGGGTGCGAGCCCGGACCGTCTCGGCGTCTGTCATTCAGCTGCGTTTTAAACGAGGCCCCGTTTGGAGAGATTGCTGCGCCGCCACGGGCCGAAAATTTTTGCACAGCTTGGGCTCCTGCCGCCCCCCATCTTTTCCGTCTGTTTGCCTGTTTTTCTGCATCCTGCTTCTTACATGCCGCAGACCAAGATGGGCTCCCTCCCATTCAGTACCTCTTTGAAGGCAACGGTCCCGGGTGTTTGGATCGCATTAAATGGCGAGACAGTGGCTGGCGGTCCTATCCATTCTTACATTTATCCATTGATCAGCTGCCACCTTCGTGTGTCAACTGCGACCCAAGCAGCAGCCGTGTGTGGTGCTCAGGGCGCTCGAGCGCCGCCCTTGGCCGCCGAACGAGGGGAAGTGAGCCGTATTTCCGTTGCCCTTTCCCAGGCAACGAAACTCCACATCGACAGTGGATGCGACAGCGAAAAAGGGTCAAGTGAAACGCTCATGTTCGTGCCGCACCCCTATTCGTTGCGAAAAGCTCGCTTCAGACGGCGGGCTCCTCGTTCCTGTGCATTTCTGATGCTCTCGACCGACTGCCCACAAGGTGGCTCGCTAGTATGAGTCCGGGGAAGGCGTTGGCGGGAAGAGAAAAGAGCGACCGCCTACCCATGCCAAAGATAAGCCCGCCCGTGTACCTTTCGACCGCCTCTTCCACCTGTTCTCTTCAGCCTCTCGTCAGCGTGCCGGCTTGGCGTGCTGGCGGGGGACAATCTGGAGGCATCCGGGCCCGATCAAGGGCCTTGAGGGGCGCCGAGTCGTTCTCGCGCTTGCATCGCACTGATCTGCGCTAAACCACTAGCGCCCGCGGTCCGTTTGCCCCTACTAGATCCGCAGTTGAGGCGAATCGGATCCAACCATGGTAGCCCACCTTTGTCTCGGTGTCGGAGCTTTCCCCTGCAGGGTACCACCTCAGAGCGCCGGGACACAACCCCTCCTGTTCCCGCAGAGCAGGTAACCAAAGTCAGTCCGCCAACTCATGGATTCATTCAGCCCCATGAGTTCGATCTCGGAGCCAGATGGCTTCCGGACAGCGAGACCAAGAGTCAGCAATCGGCCAAGTGCAGCATTCTGTCGTTTTTGCTTCTTTACTCACAGTCCCCAATTTGTCTTTCAAGATATATAAAGCTGGGTTCCGCCATGGTGTTGCTCAGTCTCATCCGCCAGGAAGGCCTCGAGACTTCCTTCGCCAGCAGCTCGGTATCAGTAATTTTGCCGAACGCGACTGCCACGAGAGCTCCGCAGCTCGTTTCGGAATATTCACACCCGCAGCGTAGCCTACCCCAGACCAGGAGGCATCGCGTCCACAGGCTGACCAGCTGCAGACTTCAGAAGGCAAAATGGACGAGTTACTCATGTGCACAGGAGCTTGGGCTTCCCACACGCCTCCCTATCCACAAGGCAACCACGGTACTCTCCCTTCTCCACCCCCTCCCGGCCGACAGTGCCCGCTTCATCCCGCTACACACCACTGACGTTTGCAGATGAATGGGTTGGAGAATGGTTGGAGGCATTTGAGATTGCCAACGGCACCAGAAATATGGCGGCGCTCAAGCACTTTTGCCCAAATCACGCTCCTTGGACACCGCTGAGAGCGTCTTATGGGAGACACCTTTCGTGCAATTGCTATTTTGCGTGTTAGAGAGAGCAATGGAGGCGGAAATCATTGAAGTTGATCTGAGAGGTCCCATAAATTTGGAATACAAGCAATCCTCCGCGGTATACCAGCCCCATGCCAGAACCTAACCGTGAACAGTGTCGCAATGGCCGGTTCGCTTGCGTTGCACCAAAAACACCCATCGGTTCATTGGCTCAGCTACGGTCTCCGCCCTGTTTCTGTTCGTCCTAACCCCCGCCCAGCGCGCATTAGATGAAGGGAAATGAAGGCCAGGTTTACCCACTGGTGTCGACGGGAAAGCTCGAAAAGGAGAGAGAGGGAGGGTGGTGGAGGGGTGTGTCTGCAAGCCGTGCGGCCCGCATGCGTCCCTAGACAAGGGCCAATTTTTTAAAGCTCGCGGACCCTGCATCTGGGAGGAACAGCCCCCGGAGCTTGTTTCCCGGGCGTTAGTTGCCTTGTCTCAAGCTCATCCTTTGGGCGAGACGCGCTTAGCGATCCGCGTTGCGGGGCGTCTGGGTTCATACCACACCCCCCTCGGCTGAATGGAAGGCGGTAATTGGCCGCTGCAAGAGCTCATCAGAAAGCCTGGTCGGCAGGACTGCAATCACCACGGAATGGCCCTCATGACACCGACCCGGAACCTCATGCGAGCCGTCACCTGTGCGGTTGAGCATCACCGCCGCTCTGAAAAGTGGAGATCCTGCAAGATGTTTGCTGCTCTGGCGCCGAAAGGCAGAAGCCAAGGCAGAAGCCAAGGCACAAGCCCGGGCTGGTGCTGGCCATGAAGACTCCAAGTCGGCGTGATGCTTCAATGAGTCGCGCATGCGAGGGCCGGAAATGAGCAGGCAGGCATTGGGGAGACTACGTGGCCGCGCCGGAAGAGATGGGGTGCTGTGATCATTCGCTGCATTCAGGGGTCACTGCAGGCTCCGCACTGGAGAGACAAGAAACCGGCGAGAGATTTGGGTCAGAGGTGATGTCAGAGGGCCGTGCAGCTGCTGCCGTCGAAAAAGACTGTAAGCAAAGATGAAGCCGCCCTGGAGAGCGGTGTGAAAAGGCTTGCAGTCATGGAGGCAAGTGCCCGTGGGAACATGATCACCGCAGGTATTCAGGCAGGTTCATCGCTTCTTCGGAGTTTGATGAAGAGCGGGTATGGGGCAAGAGACGGAGAAAGTTTGGGTTCGTGTGTCGCTAACGGGGTTTGGACGGAACAGGGCGAAAACGGCCAGTACAGCCGGGGGTAACGGGAGATCAAACTAAATTCGGCGCTTGAGGAGGGCCGTTTGAGAGGCGAAAACCTGTCAACCGTCACAAAACTGTTGTTTGCCAAAGGTGTGGGCTGTGCATTCTCGAATTCTGGGTGAGTGGCAGCCATCATTTTAGCGGCCTGAGGCAGAGAGGCTGAAATGCGCTGACTCGGCGGCGCGAAGGTGATTAGGTTTGAGGACCCCAGGAGCACAAGGCCGAGCCATTCCCCTCCCTTCCCATCAAAAACATTGTCCTGTCGGTTTCCACCAACTTGGGGCCATCTTCTTTGATACAAGCGCCCGGATTCGCGCCCCGTTTGATCCTAAAACCACCACCAGCTCTAGTCCCGACGGCACGACTTACATAACAGCAAACGCTCTCTAGCGAGAAGATCACGACAACCCCGCTCTCCTCCACCGGCTTACCCCGCTACGTGTCCCTCCGGGCCCTATTCTCGAAGCGCGCCGCCCCCCTTTGCCCTCTTTCCCAGGCAGAAGAGGGATAGAGGGAACAGAGCGTTGTCCCCCCAGCCTCAGCAACCCAAACACGCCCGAGAGCTCTCCAACAACTCCTCTGGGCCGAGCCTCGGCGAGGGAATACGGGGCCTCGAGTGTCCCCTCCTCCGAGTACAGGGAGGCCAGACGTATAAGATGGCCATGACGTTCCCACGTCCGGCAGCAACACGGGAAGAGGCTCAGGGTCAACGCAAGGCTCGCGTCCGTAGCCTCGCTCGGCAAAGAAAAAACACGAGACTCCCCTCCAGAGAGAGGGAGACGGCCATCAAGACCTGGGTGCTTCTGCACGATCAAACAAAGCACACCACTGGTGGTGCTGAGAGGCGCCGGGTGATGGTGCACTGACATCATTGACAACAACAAGGAGCAAAAGGTCCACAGCAGTTGGACGTACGGGATGGCCAAGTTTGCGAGCGTTACAACACGAGCACCGAGAAACAGCGACAAGCGAGGCAATGAAGCAACGACCTACACGCAAGAGAAAGAAGGCCAGACACTTCACGGTTGACATCTTCGGTTTCGAAGCAGGGCTCGCGACAATTCCATACCTCTCGCAACTCTAGAGTTACTCTCGAAGGTCCCTCTCTGCCTCTCTGTACGTTGCCCTGAGCTGCCCTGCTCTGTCTTTTGCTGTTATTATCCCCCTTAGCCCTATTCTCTCCTTCAACCCCTCCGGCGATAGCACAAGCTAAACCAACCGTCGCCAGACTTTTCCTCCACCGAACCTCAAGTTACCTGCAATGCCATTGGGCTCGGGCTCGTGCTGTTCTTCCGCTATTAAATGGTGGATACAGCCCTCATACAAGTCGTCATCGTGGAGTTTGATCAGCGAGACGTACCAGCCATTTCTGAAGACGATACGTCGTCCTCGTAGTCAGTAACCGCGACTACTCGTCCGAGATCGAGTGCGGGGCATTTCGTTGTGGGTGCGCAAAAGGCAGGACACCGAAAGTTTAGTCGGGGCTTGGGCTACCGGCCCAGTGTAGCCTCTTCGACCTCGTCAGCGATGTCTCTCCTCCACGCCAGTCTTCCTCGAGCCCGCGTCACCGCGCTCCCTCTGCCCATCGACCGAGTCCTCGCCTTCCTAGGCGTCATAGAGAAAACAGTGGCCCCTCAACACAGACCGCCCCCACGCGACGCCGCACCGACTCTCGTCCGCGGCGCCAGCCTGTGCCGGGTTCATCCGTGGTATTGGCATCGTTGCGGGAGGCTCCGGCCAGAAGTGAACTTGAAGAGAGCAACGCTGATGCGAGAAGGGTGGGAGAACTGGACGTTCAGCTGTCCCCCTCCTCCAATGGTACCGATTCTGGGTAACTCCTTGCGTTCCTACCCTCGTCGCTTGCATATTTTCCTAGAGATATCTGGAACTCCCACGCTGGATGCAATGACTCACCGCCTGATTCAATAGCCAGCCACTCGATCCGTCCGCAGCGCCAGCCCACGACGCTACATCATTTTCGCGGGCCTACACTTCGACCGAACCGGCCTACATGAAGCCTCCCGCCTCACGCTTCTTAACAGCACCTTCGAAACCCCACTTCTCTCGTTCCTCTCCGCTCTCGATATTCCCTCGACAGCCTTGCCTTGCTCCTGCACTGATGCCATGGCAGAATTGCGAAGGCGGTGTCGCCGGAGGGGTCCACACTGGTACGAATGATCTACCAGCTCTATCAATGATTCAACGTCTTGAACATATTTCATCACCAATTTAGCTAACCGCTGCGTGGTGCCAGTCTGTCTTCAAGTCAATTTCGCCCGTCGCTACCTAGCCGCGTCGCCCCCTGCTTCCTAGCCGCGTCGCCCCCCGCTTCCTAGCCGCATCGTCCCCCGCTTCCTAGCCGCGTCGCCCCCCTCCCCATCCCCCGTCGCAGTCCCGCCGGGCAGAGATACCCCGAACAGTCCAAAAGCGAAACCAGCCAGGCGGGAACGAGCGCAAACAAGGTACTGAAACGACAGCGTCGCAGAAAACTCATAGAACCCGCGGCTGCTACCCTAGCATCGCTCATCTCCCTTCAGCACCCTTACGAATGGAGTCGACATGGACGAAGACGCGGAAGAGCGCTCAAATGGGAGCCACCCAAGCTAGAAACAATGTGCGCGGGCGAAAGCCCGCCTCTCTTTTCGGTGCCGCCGCTGCGAGCGGCCCAGTCTCAGGCGCCCCACGCGCACCGTACACACAGTGCCGTGGGCTGGCTCGACGGCAACCCACCTTCGACCAGGCGAGGCGAGGCCTCGTCAGCCATCGTGAACCTCAGAACATGGGCGTTTCTACCCAGCATGGATCACTCTGAAATAGTCAAGGCAGCCGCGAGACAACATCTCGCTCAGTCTCTGCCGATTCATGAGGCTCGCCGTGGGTTGGAGAGAGATGGTTGCAAACCGCGAAGGCTAGGAGAGGCTGGGCCAATTCCTCCCGAAGCGCAGCTGGTGGCGCCAAGTGTGGATTGTCCAGGAGTACATCCTGAATGTGAAGAAGGTCTTTATGTGCGGCGTCTATTCCTTCCCATCGGAATTGGTCCTCATCACCCTTCTGCTGGTGATGCTGCTCGAGGTCGAGCCGGGCTTTGAGTTTCTGCAGAGAGCTGGATTCACTGTAGCGGTGCGGACCAAGAACTTCCGGATGGGCTTCCACGACAGATCGGGACCGCCTCTTACCGTTTACAGTGTGCTTCAGATGTGCAGGCACCGAGCGGCTACCGACCCCCGTGACGCGGTGTTTGCGCCGTTGGGTGTCGTTCCCGCGGACCAGCGATGCGACCCCGCTCTGAACATCAGATACTCGTTGTCGGCCGAGAAAGTCTTTACCAATGTGGCCGAGTACTTGGTGCGGACGACGGGCAGACTTGGACTGGCTCGAGGCCGCCATCCTGGTGCTAGAGTTTCCTACATGCGCATGCAAGTGAGGAGGAATTTGCTCGGTGCCAGGGCAATCTCGATGCCTTGATGAATCTGCCCGTTGACGAGATTGCCCGCAAGCTGTTTTGTGTCGATGCTTCAATGGACACGGAGGCGGGCGTCTTGCGCAAGACACGTCGCGAGATGACCAAATGGCGTCGCTTTGCTGTTACACGCCGTGGATTCATTGGCCTTGTCCCCCTTTTTATACACAGGTGGGAGACAAGGTGTTTGCGTGTTCCGGAGGATCGGTCCTCTATGTTCGGCAGTCGGCTGGGTAGTTGTCGCGATACATGTACATGGGCGAGAGCTACCTTCACTGCCTGATGGATGGAGAGTGCAGGAACAAAGACTCATTTGGAAGTCCGTCTTAAGTTTTTTCTGGTATGAGAATCAACATCAGTCAATATGGCCAGCACGCCCTAGCTATCTCTAACTTTAATCTTCCCCACCCGCCTCTACCTCCTCTGTCCTCTCTCCTCACCCACCGCCTTCCCTCCCCTAAACGACTGCCCAGCCCACGTAAGCTTTCTCGAATCCTTCTCATCCAAGCTCGGTGCCATCATCCTTTTTACCACTCCCCCACCATGCAGCCTCAAAGCGAACCCCACGACGCCCGGCGTCTCCCTCGTAAAAAAGGCCTCATATTCGACATCACCACAAATACCGGAGAGAAAAGAGAGCAAGGCTGGTGGGGGGTTTTTTTTAATTTTTTTTTAAAAAAAAGAGCGGCTCAGTCCTTGCCCTGCCTAGTGGGTCTGACGTACTTTGACCTTTTTTCCTCCATGTTCTGTACGTGAATGTTATACCATCGAAGGGCCACCTGTCTCAAGTCAGCTTCGGGCTTTAACCAGAGCTAGCTCCCAGGAAACTCAAACAGCGGAAAGAGCTCAGCGGCTTACTGTACTCTCTCCCTCTCCGCTAATCGATTATTTACTTTTGGCCCGTGAATATGTCCAGAAACACACAGCATTCCGGTCCGGCGGTTTGGGGAGGTGCTGCGGTTTAGTGTAGTGCAGGGTCCAAGTTGTTTGTGATGCTGATGGGTTCATAGCGACGTAGAGCGTCTCCAGTTATGTGCAAGAGTTGATCAAAGATTTGGAGAATTCTTCTTCCAATTTGAGATCCGACCTCGCAACGCTATGATGCTTTTCATCCAAAAGTCCCCCATACATTACAGCCCACTCTTTCCCAAACAAGCTCCATAAGTAGTAACCGCGATAGGGTGCTCAGCAGCTGAAGACAGCCGGCCCCGGGTTCTTGTAAATCGTTGGCACGGGGCAGTTAATATTAATCTGGATACCAGGGTCTGATGCCTTGCAGGCACCTGGGAGAGCGACCTTGTTTGGCGCATCGACGCTGCCTCCGCCTATGACGCCGAGCTACGCACATGAGATATAAAACTGTGCGCCGCCAGCCGACGAGGCGCTGTGGAGACCCAGATGCTCAACGCGGAGGAGGTAATACCCGGACTGGATGCACCTCGGAATTTTAACGGTGAATGATGTCTTTCCTGTTTCTCATTCGCAGGGTGAGTGGCTGTTATATTTCAGGTGACAGATCCATGTGGAGATTCTGCTTCTTGCAATCCCTGTATGCTTCACACTAACGGCACAACCTCGAAACTCCAAACCCTCTTATCCCAGTCCTCACTCCTGGCCGGATCCCCAAACGGCACCAGCGCCGCATACCGCATTCTAAGTATCTCAAAGTTAGCAAACTCCCCTGGGTTCCATCCGCTGCGTCAAGTACTAGGTAACTCACGTATAATTCCCAACCGCAATCTGACTCCCATTCGCAAGCTTCCCAAACCACCAATACTCTGAAAAATCGCCATGGAATAAGCCCGGCGCGTTCCGATACTGAAAGAAATCCGGAAAGGGAAAGGTTGCGTTGGCGTCGTCTGTGGCAGGGTCGAATTTTTCTTCATGGTCCCGAGCAGGCCAGTAGGTAGCGCTGCCGACATAGCCATTTTGGCCCGTCATGGGAGGGTATGTCCATTGCGATTCGGTGTAGTTGGGAGTGAAGATCTATGGCCCAGGGTTAGCGGGGTCAGTTCTAGTTTGTGAAGAGGAGGGGGGAGGAGAAAAAGGGGGGAAGACGAAAAAAGAAAAAAAAAGTCCAGATCAGGGGGAACTTACGTCCCAACGGACTTCATGGGTGCCCCAAGAGTAGAAAGTGTGTAGCTTGGGGCAGTCTCGTGCGTTGTCCTCGAGGCTGAAGTTGAAGTAGGGCTTCTCCTCGATGGTGGCAAACGGGTATTCGGACCCCAACCAGATCCTTGGCCATTGAACTGACGGTGGGAGTGGTCCCCTAGGAAAAATGCCCCCCAGCTCGGCTCGCAGGTCCGAGGCGATTCCAAAGTACGGAACGGTCAGGACCTCGCCGTTGTTGCCGCCGATGTAGATCTTGCCGCTGTAAGCCGGGAGGTTGGAAAAGCCCTTGGGATAATCGAACGTGAAGGTCGCTGTCTTGGTCTCTCCCGGCCCAATCACCAGCGCTCCAGGGACCTGCACACTCGGAACCATGTTCACCGGCTGCAGCTCCCCGTAGCCCTTAACCCTCGGCGTGATGTCAAATGCCTCGCTGTCGAACGGAATCAACAACTCGAACCCTAGACTCGGGGCAAAGCCAAAGTTGTACGTGACCTCGGTGTTCCCTTTATTAGTGATGTCGACGCTCTGCGACGGCTGGAAGTGGGCCGTATCGTTCAGCCCAAATTTGACCCACGACAGCGTCGTGTTATACGTCAGAACTTTGATGGCGTCCACCACCCCGTTTCCCACCTGCAGGACGGACGCAAGGCCGCCCCACGGATTGCCACCATAGCTGACAGCCGGGACAGGATTACCAGACTGGATGATCTTGGCCGACAGCGCCTTGGCAAATTCCGGGCCATGGACGCTCCTACCGCCGTACTTGCCAATCCAAAGCGCCGCAATCCCCGCAATGTACGGCGCAGCCTGGCTCGTCCCATCCCTCGTCTCGTACCCCCCACCGATCGCCGTGCTGAGGATATTCTTCCCCGGTGCAGCAATATCTGGCTTGATCTTCAAGTCCGGGAGCGCCCCCCAACTCGTAAACGAGCTAGGATCCCCTCCCGCCGCATCAGCAAACGCCACATATGTCCCCAAGTCAAAGCTCGCCGTGACGTTTCGCCCCGCCTCGATCGCACCAATCATGGCGACGCCGGCCTCCCACTGGATGAGGGCGAGAAGGCCGATGGCATTGCCGGCGGGACTGGCCGACATCTCGACGGGGTCGTACAGGAGGATGTAGCGCGCGCCGATGGCTTCGAGGTTGAGCTGTTTGTCGCCGTCGAAGCAGCCGCCGCGACGGGCGAGGACGACTTCAGCGCCGGTGAAGTTTTTGGTGCCTTCCGGGAAGGGCTCGCAGCCTTGGTTTTCGTCGGTGGTGTTGAGGGAGATGGGGACGACGGGCACATTGAACATGGGAGTGGGCCAAGGTCTGTAGTTGTTGAAGGCGTCAAAGTAGTATGGATATGTGGTTGTGGTTGTGGTTGTGTTTTTTTTGGAGGATTGGTTATTAGGGAGCGTCGAGGTGGCATTGAAGCCGGGGATAGCGCGCTGCGAGGCATCAATGGAGGCCGCGCTGAGGACGTACTTTCCGGATGCACCAGTGCTGTGGAGAAACGGGCCTGCCGTGGCGCCGTAGTTGCCGCCGGCGTTGACGACGATAATACCGCTTTCGACGAGGCGTGTGCCTACTGCGGCCCAGGGTTCGTCCTCCCAGCCGCTGTAGTTGATGATGGAGGCTGTGATGACGTCGCATCCGTCTTGTTCGGCGCGGAGGTACGCCGCGATGATGTCATCCTCAAGCACTGCGTTCTCGGTTCCAAAGACTTTGTATGCATATATCGTTGCCTCGGGAGCGACGCCTGTGAAACTGTGAAAAGTGCACGTACTGTGTCAGCGTGGGGTACCAAAGATTAGTACTTGTCATTCCGGCTTGGTAAACTCACAAATTGCTCTTCCCGGCAATAATCCCAGTGACATGAGTGCCATGCCCTCGGATATCCGCGGGGTCGTTGTCGGGCATCGGTGGCTCGTTTCCGACAGGATAACTCGAGTTGCCGATAAAGTCATAGCCCCCCGCGATTTTGCACTCGGGGCCAAAACAACCACCAAGCTGGAAAAAAACAAACCGGAGGTCAGCTGAGAGCACGAACAAGACATGAGGAAAAGCCCAAATCACAGACATACCGCTGGATGGGTATAATCCACACCAGTGTCAATAACCCCAACTTTCGCACCCTTTCCCAAGATACCCAGCGCATGCACCCGATCAACATTGGTGATGCCATGGATGTTGTACTCAGGGGACGACGATGCCTGTGCTTTGGCTGGCGAGGGCTGACTTTCCAACTGAAGGGTCCGAGCCTTCCAGGCTCTGGCGACAGGCGGGAGGGCCTGAAGGCTTTCGACAGAGTCGAAGGGGGCTTCGAGGGAGACGCCAGAAAACACTTTGGACGTGAAACTCTGGAGAATTTTTACCCCCTTTCGAGAGGCGAGGTCGCTGCGGAGGCGACTGTGATCGGTGCCCTGGTTACGTGTTGTGTTAGCGAATGAGGAAAGCGGAGGCTTTGATCCCAGCCAGTCGTGTTAGCGAGAGACGCACCTGCTCGAATTCAAGGATGAGTCTGCGACTGTCCTGGGCAATGGCTGAGACAGCCCAGGACAGGCCGAGCAATACCGTTGTGAGCAAACGCATTGCGAGAACTGAAGCCCACAAAGTATGAAGTGAAAGCAGGCAGTGAACGATTGGATTGAGTGTTTGACACTTAAAACTAAAGGGGTTAATCTCGGAGTGCAAACTAGTACACCAACACTTTTTATGCTGCTTATTCTTACCCCTTATTAAGATGATCTTCCCTTCAGCTTGATAAGCATGTCATTTGGTCAATACCGCCCCAATCAGGATACAGTGATACAGTTCCGTCTTACGAAGTTTCTAAGCAATACGCGGTTAGTGCCCTCATGTGAACCTGAAAGTGGGCTGGTAAGCTTCCTAGATTCCTAAATTGTCAACGTGTCCCTACACCATCAGTGTTGCATTTCAGACTATCGATTTTCGCTACCAAGCATTATCGATGATGACTATCACTAACGTATTTTATAAGCGAGCGCCCCATATAAGCGAACGCCCCACGCCCCACACAAAACAATACCTCCTTTACGCAACACCACTTTTTTCCACCATTCAACATGCCGTCGCCGTCAAAGGAAGCCAGGCAAATCTTGGCTATCCAGGCTCTCGAAAAAGATGCAAATCTTTCTGTTCGAGGCGCTGCTAAGATCTATCGAGTCGATCATAAGACTCTCAGGCACCGACGCGCTGGCCAACCTTTACGACGCGATATTCCAGCTAACTCACGGAAACTTACGGATTTAAAGGAGAGTGCGATTGTTTAGTGTATTAGTGAGCTTTACACTTATGCATTTCCTCCTCGGCTTCGTTTTATGGAAGATATGGCTAACCGATTGCTGCGCGAACGCGACGCGCCCCCTGTCGGCAAGCTCTGGGCTCACAACTTCGTCAAACGTCAACCAGAGCTTCAGACGCGTTTTTCGCGTAAATACGATTACTAAAGGGCTAAATGCGAAGATCTAAAGATTATTAGAGAGTGGTTTGCCCTTATATATAACACGAAGGCTAAGTACAGTATCCTTAACGAAGATACGTACAATTTCGACGAGACTGGCTTTATAATGGGTATTATCACTCCCACCATGGTAGTTACTACCTCAGATAGCCGTGGTAAGGTTAAATAAGCCCAGCCTGGTAATTGAGAGTGGGCTACGGCTTGGAGGGTCACTTACTGTACAGGAGGCACAGGATTTACTGGATCAGAAGGCTGTGGGTGAGCAGTTAGCTCAAGAAACAGGCCAAAGTGGTGGTGGTGCAGGGGGGTCTTGTACGAAGATTCGGTGTTGTGGCGTGTGCGGCAAGCCTGGTCATAATGCGCGCACTTGCAAGGAGGCTGCAGAATCTTCTGATTCATCTGTTTCTGGTTCAATTACTGTTATTTCCTAGTGTTGTGGTGGAATAATTGTAGATAATTGTGGTAGGTTGTGGTGCGTGGGGCGTTCGCTTATATGGGGCGCTCGCTTATAAAGTACGTTATCTGATTCTTAGAAGAAGAGGTAACATCTCCCCACTCTGGACGACCGTGTCAATGTTCGATTCCCAAAGATCCACCATGGCGGGTTAAGTAGCCGTGGGATGAGCTTCTCACGTGGTTTTTGTATGACGCCGCCCAGCCCTTCCAACGGCCGTTGACTTCGGTGCCAGGTTTGTAAAGGTTAAGACTTGTCTCAGCAAACTCAGACCCTGGGTTGCGGCTCTCCTCTCCTGAAGGGATATAAAAGCACCATTGGTGAGAATTCCCCTGCAGGGAGATGTCCCCTTGCCACAGATTCGAGGAAGCATTTTTTTAGCCAGCCAATCATTCTCGAAACGGACCTCCTCACACCCAAAACATTCGGGTTAGGTCCACAGTAGATGCGCACAGGCCAGCGAAACCAAGCCAGTTTCTGAGACTAGGTAGCCTCTGCCGCCGTCTACCACGGGACAAGTCCGCAAAGCCAGCCATCTAAGAGACCCCTTTTCCTGTAGCTGCCGGTTGTAGCTCTTTTCTGTGGGAATTTTTCTCTGGCACCAGCTTTAGACGGGAGATACTCGCTTTCTGGGCATATGAAACCGTCACTTCGCATAATAGTAAGTTAGCCATGGCGACATCCACACTGTGCGTCGCCAAAGGCTGACCCTCAACTTGTGTAGCGCCGATGGAGGGTGGGATCGAAATGGACCACTTGCCATTCTCGTCAACTCACACTCGGCCGTATGCAGGCTGGATCAGAAGAAGCTGACTTTGATCTTCCCGGTAAACGAAGATCACTCGGCAACGGTCAAGTTCACCAGAAACTACGCCTACGTCAAGATCGCCTGCCAAAAGCTTGTTGAGATTGCCAAAATAGATCCCCACCACCAGAGTGGAGCCGAAGATCCAGAAACCTTCCGCGAGCATAGCATAGCACAGTAACAGAGGGATCAGTTAACAAAGCGGTTCAAAGCACCGCCGCGAAGGTTATGGATAGTGTGGGCCTGAGACCTACACTCATGGGTAAATCACTTCCACTGTCCTTCGAAGCCATTATCGGTGTAAGGAGCACGGTTAACAGCTTTTGATCATCGCCCGCCAACAGCCCATGCTTGAGTCGTTAGATGTTCCGAACCACAATGCTCGTGGGGGCCTAGTTTCAAAGCAGTTTGTGAACACGCTCGAGTGGGTTTTCAAGTTGGACCACTTCACCGACTGGCTGCAAAACGGAGGCACAGAGAGGATATTTTGGATCAACGGCAATCCGGGGTCCGGCAAATCAACTCTGATGAAGTTCACTCACGGAAACTCGCGAACACAGAAGCTCTTGCACAACTGGAAGCGCCCTTCGCTGAAAATACAAGCTTCTTACTTTTTCAACTTCCGCGGGTCCTCGATCGAGAAGTCTTTTGAGGGTATCCTACGAAGCCTAATTCTCCAGATCCTTACGCAGCAGCCTCAGCCATTCAGCTTGATCATTGAACTGCTCAAGTACAAGAAGGAGATACGCATGCACTGGTCCTTGGAAGAACTAGAGAATCTACTTTGGGTCTTGGTTACTCAGACCGTGTACGATCTCGACGTTTGCTTGTTTCTCGATGCCCTTGGCGGGTTCGGGGGGCGCCTCGGTCCAATCAGCGGCTTTCTTGAAGGACATTGTTAGCCAACCCCAAGGCTCAAAGACACGCGTCAAAGTTTGCCTCTCAAGCCACCCTTGGGGGACATTCGCTACCGCTTTCGGATCGTGTCCACAGCTCAGCTTTCGGGAGTTCACCAGGATCGACACCCGCAACTATTGCGCGAGCATCGTTTCGAACTGCCAGCCACCAGCGCCTATTCTCTATGATCTAATCTTTGACATTGTCGAGAGAGCTGCTGGCGTCTTCTTGTGGGTGCAGCTCGTCGTCATGGATTTGATCACGGCTGCGTCGGCCCCTGACCCGCAGCCCAGGGAGCGTCACGTCAAATCGCATGCAAAAACTGAAATCTAAACTCTTCAAAAGGTGGGAGCTATAGTGGCTCAGCATGCAGCAGGATTAACAAAATATCAACAAGGATCTAAATCGAGCAACGTGGTGGCTTCTTTTATATCCAAGCCAAGGTATTGGGAATCCTCCTAATGGTGATCAACGTGTAATTAACATTATTCAAGATTCTCTTAGTTCTTGAAAGATATAAGGGTAGAGGGGAAGTTGTGTAAATGAAGCCTGCGCATATTGAAGAAGTAGGACAATGCGCAATTTTCTCACACGTCATATTTTCTTTTAGCTTTAATTCTCCTTCTTTTACCAGTCGAGGAGTTTTTCATCAACGGAACTGCCAAGGACTTGAAGAGGATTCGGTTCTCATTCTCGGCGGAAAGTTCTTCTCTCGATGCAAACTCGACTGGCGCTTCAACTTCAAGCTCTCAGGTTCATTCCCATGCCCCGTCAACATCACCAGCTAACCCCAACGGGGACGAAGTTGCGAGCGTAGCTCCGCATGTTGCAATCCGGATCAAAACTGCCAGTCGTCGTCATGCACATCATGCGAATAACCTCCTCGTTTGATGTTCTCATTGCCAACAAAGCTCTGGTTGGTGCGCATCGGTGGACTCAACCCCCAAATACCACCTCGACAGGGGGCCAATCCCCTAACAAACAAGCGCGGCCTCCTCCTTGAAACAGTCCAAATAATCTTCCAAGAGATTCTCACTCGCTAGCCGATCAACCGCAAACCCACCAAAACTTTCTTATTTGGGCACTGAAAGTCTAAACCTTCCTGGCGCGCATCGTTTCATCAGCCTTCCAGAAGAAGGTCTCGTGGCGCCGGTCGCCTTGTTGTTCCATTGGGATGGGTCAGATCCCCCTCGTTTGTTGGGCGCGTTTTGACCCCTATGTTCCGTGTGAAAGAGGCGGGCGCTCGAGCGGGTGTGGAGGTGCGGCGTGGGCATTGTGCTGCTTCATATTCAGGTTCATCTTCGACATTGTTCATCGCCCTCTTCAAGATTCCCTTTGTCCATTATCAGCTGAACCAGACAAGAAAACATTCTTCGGAATGGTAACGTCAAAGGAAAATCATTCTACGGGGTAGGCGGCATCGAGACGCTCATCGCGGCGATCATAAAACACCAGGTCTCCTCATCGTGCATCGCCAAGGCACAATGTCCACAAACGATGGCCCGGGTTTGAGACACAGCGCCTCTTCGACGCACCCTTACCCCAGATTCTACACGCGACGCTGTGCGATCGGAAGGGGAATTTTGATCGCCCGATGCGCCACGATCATTGCTATTTTTTTTTTCCGTTCCCCGCGACGCATGGTCCCTCAGGGGAAGCTATAGCCGGAAGTGGAACCGGAGACGATGCGAAGATGCGAAACAGGGGTCATGGCCCGGTCAAGGTGGTCTAGCGCGAACGACAAGGTGAAATCGCGTGGTTCGTTTGAGAGATTCGAGACAAATTCGACACCATCGCCCCTGTCGCCGTCGCCAATTGCCATCTCCCTCGTGGAAAGGCGCGCGGCGAAGTCGACTGCCACTCGTCTCACCACGCGAGACCCTAGCGCGTGGAAGCCATCCGAACTGGTTGCCGCAGCGATCGGATGGAGCATCGTCGGCGTGCAACCCCGTGTATAAGACATCGACAACCTCCCGCCGTGGTGGTTTCCCTTCTCTCCTCAAGCCAGTCTTCGAGTCCAACGTCCATCCTTCAGCTTTCTTCAATTCTTCCTCAGACCGCCGGCCGGCCTTCAATTCACCTGTACATACACGGTTAGGTTTCATTTTCCCATCTTTTAGGACAACACCCACCCACCAAGCCATCAAGATGCAGGTGTCTCTCGCCACCCTCCTCTTCGCCGCCGCCGGCTTCGTCTCTGCCGCTCCCCAGGACAATGCGCTCATCGCCCGCCAGAACCAGAACCGTCCCGTTCCCAACGGACAGTGCTGCGTCGCCAACACCTCCCTGAAGCAGGATGCATGCCGCGTCAACGGCCAGAACGGCCGCTGCGTGCCCGGTGGCAACAACTGTAAGTCGACACTACCCAACAAAACCCTCACATAAACATAGCTAACATGATCCAGGTGGCTCCCGTCTTAGCTGTGTCGCTCAGAGCTCGTTGACCTGTGACAACAACGTCATCGAGCGTGGCAAGTCGCTCTGCCGCGCCAACTTTCCCGGCGGTGGCTTCTTCGACGGCGCCAACAGGATCTCCAACCTCAACCAGGCAACGGTCAACTAAAAGAAGGAAGGATGAATCCCTAACCGGGAGGTGTTTATATTCGGAAGGGTTGGCTGTTGGATAGGACGACAAGAGATATTGTATATATGCGACTCGAGAATATAAATCCTTCTGGTGACACAACTTTGCGTTCTTTTCGTGCGTGCAGATGATGGTGTTGTCTAGTGACAGGGGGCAAAAAGGTGGCTGGGTTCGTCCGGGGATTGAACCCGGGACCTCTCGCATTTTGCTGTCTGGACTGCTGTCCTTGAGCGTTACTCGGGTTATTTACCCTAAGCGAGAATCATACGGCTAGACCAACGAACCTTGTTGCTTTGATGGATGTTATTGCCGAGGGTTTGCCTTTTGTGGTGGAGAGTGGCGAAGTGGTTGTGGAAGACGAGGTGGAACGGTGTGACTCAGGGGGAGACCCCTGTCCGACTTGGGGTGGCTCACATCTGATGCTTGGCTGGGCTGAAACTCTGAGAGAATGCGGGTTTGGCAGCACCGCAGCTGGGGAACAGGCGTGTTGATGTGAATGTGAGGTTGGAAGGAATCGGAGCGAAGCAGCGCGTTCTCTAGTACTTGACGTCAGCGGATATTCGAAAACGCAATGTCATTGTCGAAGCAAAGTTGGGGGGCCACTTGACGTGGAGCGTGACAAATCAATGCGAGCTCAGCTCTCGAAATGAACGATATTGATGTGCTGAGAAGATGACGCGACCGAGATAGGTATGCTGTTCCCGTAGGCCTGCCGCCAACAGTTGGTCGACATCCTGCGCTTGTATACTTCGAGGAATGGCGATGGCCGGAAAGAAGTCGGGGACGATGAGGTGCGAGTTCAGGAATGGAAAACTCTGAGCCCAATGGCGAGATCAAAGAACAGATGGAAACAATGGACGCGTCATTCAAACTTCAGTTATGGGTTGGGGGCATAGAAGAAAGGCAGGTGTGGATGGAGATGGGGAATGGGGTGGGCAAACCCGTTGGCAAAAAATAAAAAACCAATAAAGGGCAAAAAATCGATGACAGAACAGAGGGTGTTGTGGCCGAGCGGTTGTTGGAGAGGGGTAACTTACGGTCTTGCGATTCTCTGACGGACCATCACATTTACCACTCCCAAACAGTGCTCGGCACAGTCGCCCTTGGTTGCTGTAGAATTCGGTGTTAGGAGTCCAGCGGCGGGTCGGGGTGTCGAGGTTCATCGTCGAGAATCAAAGAGGAAGAAGGAGAAGAAGGAGAAGAAGGAGAAGAAGCCTGGAGTTGAATTCGTTAGCTCTCGATCTCGAGGTAAAACTAGCTCGCGCTGAACCGCTCGACCACAAACACTTTCTGTTCTGTCTGTTGATAGGGGGACTGTAACCTCGCCCTATATGGACGCGTCTCGCGCATCTGAGGCGTGTCTGAGGCGTGGGCTGGCGGAGATAACGGCGCGGGTAGAGTTCGGTCCGACATGTAGGGCTGATTGTACGTCATGTGGCTGACGGCTCGGGTTAGAGCTAAAATGATAACGGCAGCTTCGGGTAATTCGAAGCGACCTTGAACTTGTCGAGTGCCGCGTAGAATATGAGCCTTGCCAGTACGTTGGAGCCGTTTGGCTGTTGGCCTGCCATCCGCCATTTTGGGAGATCGATACTCCAAGGGAAGTTGGCAGGTGGGACATGAAGTCCACCTCGAAGTTCCTATGCGCGGATAAGCAATCTCATTGGCTATGATAAGGATGATGTCGGTCAACCCAAGAGGCAGGTGCTGTCGTGTTCATTCGCCACCCACAACGCCCCTCCCATCCGCTCACTCAGACAACCCGCATTCCATCATTCATGTCAAACACTCTCATCACTTGCGTCAAAGTAACATTATTCATTCATTGCTGCTCATAAATCATCACCCATCTTCTCTACGTCGCCCTACAAGTCCCATTGACCCTCCCGCATCCCTCCGGACACCCCTGCTCGGGATCAAACTGCCAGTTGAAAAACCCATCCGTCTCCTCCGTCAACACCTCCCCAATCAACCTCGTCGGCTTCCCCAAGTCGAAGCTCTGCGCCACGATATCCAACGACGAGATGCGAATCTGCCCCCACCCCTTCTTGATGAGCGTGTCGATGCTCGTACCGTAGACGTACTCCTTGAAGCCGGCCCAGCGAATGGCGGACGCACACATGGGGCAGCTTTCGGCGTTGGTGTAGAGGGTGAGCTGGGAAAAGGCGGCAAGGGCTTGGGAGGAGGTGAATTTGTAGGGGCCTGTGGGATCGGTGAGGATGGAGGAGCAGTTGTTGATGGCGGCCATTTCGCCTAAAAGTCTTTTATCAGTAATGCGAATGGAACGTGGTAGGCAGGAGAGGGAGTACCGTGAAGGGTGGGATTGCCAGTGGCGCTGTTAGAATTTGCGCCTGTGCAGACGAGGGCGCCCAGGCCGGGGGCGGTGTGGTTCACGATGACGCTGCCAAAGGCGGCAAAGGGGCAAGGGGCATTGAGGGCGAGGTTGGCCTGGCGCATCCAATGCGCGCGGGTCGAGAAGGGGATGCCGTTGATGCTGAGCTTGGGATCCCCGATGGGTGCTTGATGGGTAGCTCGCGCCTCGTGGCCATGGGGGTGGGCGTTGCTCAGGCCCGCGACGCTGCTCAAGAAGAGCAGAACACTTGTGAGTTTGGCCATTGCGACGAGAGAGTGAGAGAGATCAGTGCTGATTGAAACACAGCACCAGCACAGGAAGCGACTACCTTTTATGCTTGCGGCGCCATTGACATCACCAAAAGCTTGGCGGATGTGGTTGGGAAAACGATCCACTCCGTCGGGTTATTGATAAAATTTCCGTGATAAGCCCGCATTGCCGGGTCAGGCAGGTCCGGTTTGCCTGGTTAGCACACGAACCAGCGGCCTTGGCATAAACTTTCGCCGTATCACGAACTCGCAGGTTATCAGTCTCTGGTTGGTCATCTTCTTCAACCACGATAACGCAACAGCATCTATCGGCACAAACCCCTCATCAACTAAATCCTACCTCGCGGTCGCTCTTCCAACGTCCCCACTTCCGAATTTGAGCAAACAGCTCACACCTCCCCAGCACATCCTCCGCCCTTCCCCGATCCACAATCGCGCCCTTCTCCATGACCACAACCTCATCAAACCTCGTAGCCGACTCGGGCCGATGCGATGCGACACGACAAGATCGCCTTTGCCGGCAGCTTCTGCAGAATCAACCGCTGCACCTTATCAACCGTCTCTCCATCCACGCTCGAAGTAGCCTTATCCAGCAACCGAATCCCACCCTCCTCTTCGCTAATTACCACTACTACGCAACTGCAGCACCCGCGCCAGACAAAGCAATTGGAACTCCCACGCTGATAGCTTCAACACATCTCTTTTCATTCCCAAGTTATTGACCCCTCCCTCTCCCTCCTGGACACCACCAACAATGTTGGCATGGGCCTTGAGATTTCTCCCAAAGTCCACACTCCCTGAATTCATCACACACCTGCGCATCGCTAAACTCCCTGCAAATTTTGACTTCCAAACTCGCCGAGTACGTGGCGCTGCCGATCGGACCCTAACTTTCAGACGTCAAACGCTGACGATGGCCCCAGATGAGCAACGGTATAGAACTAAGCCACTGGAAGAAGGATTAATTGATGGTGCCAGCAGTTTCCTTGGTGGAGAGATACCCCTTTTCGAGGATGTGCATGGTTCGCTTCCTCCAACTTTCCAATAAGAGGACGGTGATTCGTATCGATAGGCTGCCGATGGGCAGGGACCCTACAAATTTGATAGCCGAGAAGGAACTGCGTGCGACTTCGGACGGCTTGGGCGGTGACGAGTTGGCCACGGTATGTGATGATGGTGCTTGACGGGCGGTAAGTTCGTCCTGCGTCCAGAATGGAAAGGACGAAGAGAAACAGCCCTAGTACTGAGGAGACGATACCCGGCCGAAGTGTGAGGTGTGTCTTGATCTAGTGGGTGGTGATGGCGGGGATGGTGACTTGCAGCAGGAGGATAGAGAGAGCGGCGCTCAGCTTGAGAGGGTGAAGATGACGAGTGTCAAGGCGGCCTGTTCGAAAACAAGAGTGAAGTTAAATTGTCGGCGACAGGGGTCAACCACTGGTCTGAATCTCAAGTCTTCGTCGATGGTGTAAGACACGGCCTCGGTCTGAGCCTGCCTCGTACGGAGTAGTTGACGACAGTTGGGTTTTTGATGAGAATCTCCCGCTCGGCTCTGTGCGACAGTTGAACGGTCTAATCAGTTGCATAGATCTGGGAGTGCTAATAAGTGGGGTGCTATGATTGGTTGGATCCAAGACGCAAGTGGCGCGCTGTCAATGACTGAGTGGTTGCCATGCGTGTGCCGCTTGGCTTCTGTCCTAGCCATGGTTTGGGTGCATCTGGCGACTGATCGAACTGTTTTATTATTTGTGTGCTGTGAACCCACCCTGCCGCCTCGACAGAAAACAAGCTGTTGGTGGCGGACGGGTGCGAAAGAGCTCCTGTACTTTCCTCTAGCCGACCTATCCGCTCGAGCAAAAACACCATATCAGGTCTCAGCGCCCAAATTTACTGACCGCCAGGACGCGGTCGGGTTGGCCGCAGCGACGTGCGAGCTCGGATAATAGATTGGCCAGTCGCACCTGATAATGCGGCATCTTTGCAATGCCTCGTTGGGCAGTAAGGCGTCTGTTCAATAGTGTGATAACAGCCTGACTGGTCACAAGGCTTGGCTTTCGGTCAAAGTTCGAGGCAGTGCACGCAAAACCAGTTTGATCGAATGCGATAGAAGGAGACCACTTTGAGCCTCAACGTCCAGCGAAGCCGGCTGTCACTCGCATTGCAGCGCGTAAAGGGCTAGGTGACGAGTCCTGCCGGGCGCCTGGATGCCTTGTTTCTGGCCTGACGGAATCTATTCGTCGTCGTTGAGCCTCTGCTGTGTTGTTCCACGCTGTTTCGCCGCCTTACTTGTCACAACTCCGCCCAATGGTGAGTTCGAGGTATGCTGTCGGTTTTGAGACTGAACTCCTGAGGGTTATAATTGAACTGTTTCTGCTCCGAGTCGGGCCTTGAAACTTCACCAAGCGCCCGTTCGACATTCTGTGACCTGCCATACATCAATCTTCTATCAACTCTAAAACAAAAAAAACGCTTTTGATTTCATTCCCCACGGGCAGTCAGACCTCACAATGCCCCCACGAAGCCCCAAGACGTCCGGGGAAAGCGTCGGGCAACCTCCGAGGAAGGCCATGAACGACCTGGTCGACGGCAATGTCACAACCACGAGGAGCGAACGGATGACCAGGCTTCCAGCCAGGCAGCAGATCCAGCTCCTCAGAGAAACGATTCAGTCTCTCGAAGAATCCAAGCAATCCTTGAGTGAAGAGAATTCGGCGCTTGCCATCGCCAACACAACTCTTGAATCAGAGAAGCAGACACTCGGCGAGGAGATGGAGGCCCTCAAATCGGAGGTATCGACCCAGGCCGAGAAGGTCGGAGTGTTGGAGGAGGAGAAGCAGGCCTTTGAAGAAGACCTCGGTGCTGCAGAAAGACTGATCGAAACCCTTGAGAACGACAAAAGTGAGTTTGAGAAAGAGAAAAAAGCTTTGCAGGACGACAAGGGACACTTGGAGAAGAAGGTCACGGAGCTGGAGCTTCAGACTACGACACTCGCAGACGAGAAGGCTACTTTGGAGAAGGAGAAGTACGGGTTGGAGGAGAAGAATTATGATCTCCAAACATCCTGGGAGAGGATGCAAAAGGATAACGCCCGTCTCAGACTCGCCTTTGAGAGCCAGCTTGAGAAGGCCAGAGCATGTGCGCAGGAGGCCGACGTACTGTCCACCCAGCTGCGCAACCTGGGTGAACAACTCATCATTCTCGACGCCGCTAAGCGGGACGCCGACGACTCGTTGTCTTTGGTCACCGAGGAGAACGTACGACAGGCCAACACCATAGTCGAACTCGACCACAAGGTCAAGCAGCTCGAAGAAGACGTCGAATCAGCCGTCAAGAAGTCCAGAGACCTCGAATCCCAAGTTGTGTGCTTGACAGCCGAGAAGGAGGGGCTAGAACAGGAACTCGCGCCGCTGCAGACCGAGAACCAGAGACTGACGGAAGCAAATACGGAGCAAGAGGCCACCATCATCGGGCTTCGGACCGACAACGAAAGACTCGACGTCAGTGTCAAAGAGGCGAGGGAAAGACTAGAAAAGCAAGACGACCGGACGTACTCCCTCACTAGCGAGCTGGGCAAGGTGACGGCTGAGAGGGACCATGCCCAGGCCGAACTGACCAAGGAGACCGATGGCCAACACTCGCTGAAGAGCGGCCTCCGAAAGGCGAATGCCAAGGTCGTCAAACTCGAAACCGAACTCAGTATCGTCCGGGCCATGATGCAGGACGCACGTGCGACCACCGCTCAGCTCACCGAGACAGAGCGGGCCCTCAACGATCGCATCTTGCAGCTGCAGCGGTCTCTCGTCAAAGCCAACGAAGCCTCGGACACCTCCAAGTCGGCAGAGAATAGCCTTCGCTCTGAGATCTCCACCTTGAAGGCTCACCTCGCCAGCCGCGACAGCCAGAAGAAGGAGCTTCGCGGCTCTCTCCGGACAACGCAGCGATCCCTCTCGGAAGCCACTGATCGCATCTCGACCCTGGAGACCGACCTCCTCGCCAAAGACCAACGTATCGAGTCCATCCGGCATCGTATGACCGAGGAGCATCGCTTGCGGACGGGAGTGACTCGCGAGCTACGGACGCAGCGGGTGAAGCAGAAGGAGCTTGAGGCCCTCGAGGAGTCGGCGGCCGAGCGGGTTGCCGAGGCGGAGCGGAAGACTGCATATGCCGTTGAACGGGCCGACGACCACGAGCGGGACGCCGCATCTGCCAAAGAAGCAGCGGCGACACTGCGGAGAAAGCTCAACGAAGCCAAGCTGGAGCTGGCGAAAGGGGAGAGGAGGCTCGAGCAGGAAGAGGAAAAAGTTCGCCTCGTCAAGGTCGAGCTCCAAGAGATCAATCGGATCGTGGATGGGTTGGATCCCGAGAGGACATGGCGGCAGTTGGCGGACGAGAAGGTCGGGCGCGTAGCCGATGTCGCGCGTCTCCAGGCCGAGGTGCTGGCGCGGGAGCGGGAGCTCGGCAACGAACGCGTCAAGTTGGCCGAGCTAACCGCGAGGGTGAAGGCGCTCGAGGGAACATCGACGCATGACCAGTGCGTGGAGAGGGTTCAAGTGAGGGACCTGGTCAAAGCAGTTGGTGATCTCGTGTCGCAGTGCGAAGTCCGACCTCGGGGTTCGCGCTTCGAGTGGAGCTACCCAGAGCAGTTGGTGCAGCGTCCCGAGGACAGCAAGTGGGAGATTAAGTTTGTCAAGAGGTGGGCTGTGAGGCGGCGGTGGTGATCCATGTTGGGACGGACTGCTGCATTTGATGTGCGGTATCTCCATTTCGAGAGCATGTAGTTGTGGAGATGCGAGAGGTGTTGCAGCGAGGTGGTTGGAATTGAGCATTGGGGCATGGATCTTTGAAGATGTCAACAGTGGATTGCGGTTAGCGGCTTCAGCGGGTCAGGTGGGGTGGTGGAGCACTGTCAGCCCCAAGTCCCGGTGGCTCTTTCCCTTCAACAGCTCCATCGTCCAGTGTGCTTGATTCGACACCATTCATTGTGCTCGCGATTCGTTAGACTCTCTTGACTCGAAAGTGCCACTGCTGTCGCTGCCCAGCAAACAATGTTGAGGGCAGCAATACATCCGCCTGCAATCCCTGCGGCTGTGGCGCAAATGTCGATCAATCATGTGAGCAAAGAGCGGTGATCCAACCCCCGCGCTCGGAAGCCCAGCCCCAAATCCCCCGACCTTCCAATGGAGGGGCTCCGATCCCGCGCCCGTCGCACGCGCTTTGTTCGCTTGCGTGTCCATCCGAATTCCAGAAGCATAACGGCCAGCTCGGTCGCCCTACGCTACACCCGTAAACTCCAACGCACAAAAGCTCGACACGGCAGCGACAGATGTGGGCAGCGGTGGAACACCCATTGATGTCACCGAGCTAGACCATCGAAGCGCGTTCGCACGGCCGCCAAGATGCTCCTGGACCAAAAGCCGATGAGGTTCGCCGCCATGGGGCGTGCCACCAGGAGGAGGAGAGGCTTCTGCATCGACATCATGGTCGCCTTTGCTGCTGCTGTAGCGCTCACCGTGCTCTACGTGAACGTGGTAACATGGGCGCAGCAACCAGCCCGTGGGTTTCCCGAAGCGCTTTGCCTCTTCGTCGGGATGAGACTGACCATTGGCTAGTCGTCCCCTGGGCCATCCCCCCTATCCCGGTCGGGTCTATCGTACCCTCAGGATGGATTCTCGGCGAGATGGAAACTGTGAGTCTTTCGTTTGACCCCTTTCTGGTGCAGGGGTATTGCTGACTTGGTGTTGAGATGGCCCAAGGATTGGCCGGTCATCAGCATGATTTTTACGACTTCGTGAACGAGTCTAGATGGCTGCAACCCGCGGGAACTGGAGGGATTGACTACAGCCACCTGAACGAAGCTCTTCCGTACTGGTTCAATGGATTGGTTCCATTAGCCTACCTCCTCGACGATGAGCGGCTCAAGACGCAAGTCCACTCTGTTGCGAGTACGGTGCTGGGCCTCCAGACTTCGGATGGCTGGTTGGGCCCTGAAGTTGAGTCTGAGAGGAACTTTTGGGCGCGGGCGCCCTTCCTCTTGGGGCTGATTCAGCTCGCTGAAGCAAACTCGACTTGGACGTCACCGATCGTCACCGCTCTGCACTCTTTCAATGAGCTGGCCAACAATATGCTCCGCAACAACAGCCAGGGGCACAGAATTTGCCCGCCAGACTTTGAGTGCTACTGGGGGCAAATACGAGTCCACGATCTGATGATATCCATCCAGTGGCTCATCGACAACCAAGCCTCAACCGAGATGGAAGGTAAATTGCTCGACAATATGCAAATGTTCTATGATCAGAGCGACTACAAATGGGACAAGTGGTATCAAGAGGGGACTTTCCTCAAGGTTGTCGATGACCCAACGACCACGAATCCACTCTACCCATATCTTCATGGCGTGAATGTCGGTCAAGGTGAGTCACTGCGTCTGGTCTCTAAGTTGGTTCTCGTCAACTGACGTTGACCCCACAGGTTTGAAAGCCTCGGCAGTGGTTCGGCGGTTCAACCATGATGACTCACTCATCGATGCCTCTCGAAGAGCGGTTGAGTGGACGATGATGTACCACGGCGCAGCATCAGGTACTATTCTAGGGGACGAGATCGAGCGCGACATGTCTCCTTTCATGGGAAGCGAATTGTGCACTGCCGTCGAAACTGCGTACTCCTTTGCTTATCTGTATCACGCCATCGGAGAAAACCGCGACGCCGACCGCGCTGAGGTGGTGATTTTCAACGCGCTCCCCGTGATGTTGACTGGCGACATGTGGGCGCACCAATACCTCACCCAACCCAATGGCCCTTGGGCAGCAATCAACCAGGAGGACTACAACCACCCGGATGGCCCGTTCCTTTTCACGACCGCTCATAGTGGCAGGGCGACGACATTCGGCATGGAGCCGCAGTATCCTTGCTGCACGGTGAACCACCCGCAGGGGTACCCCAAGTTTGTCACTCACAGCTGGGGTCACGTCGGCAACAACGGACTTGCTCATCTTCTCCTGGGACCAAGCAAGGTGAGCACACCGATTGCTACCGTCGAATGTGACACGGCATACCCCTTCGATCACGGCCTGCGATACACTGTCACCTCTGTGGAGGGCTTCGACTTCTATGTCCGCGTCCCCTGGTGGTACGACAGCGGCAGCTCCGACATCACCATTGACGGCGTCACTTCTCGGCTATCACCAGACCAAAAAACGGGTCTGCACAAAGTCAAAGTTCCCGCCGGCACTATGGAGGTAACATACAACATCGGCGCCAGTATACGGGCAGAGAGTCGTGCGAACGGCACTGTAGCTGTCTTTTACGGGAACCTCCTGTATGCTCTCGATGTTGGATCGATCAACTCAAGCTCCTATCCCCATCGCTTCAACGACGCTCGCGGCAGCGGACTTGACTCGCTGCCCTTCCCGCAGGTTCGGGATTACTATTTCAACAACACCAAGCCCTGGAACGTGGCTATTGATACGAGTACATGGGAGTACCACGGCGTTCCATCAGGGGTTGACTTGCCCAAGCCGATCTTTGATTACGGCGCCCCACCGAACTACATCACTGTCCAAGGCTGCGAGATCACGTGGGATCTGCACCTCGGTGTAACGCCAGGGCCTGCGCCAGCAAACAGGACGTGCTTGGGCGCTCGCTCGACGTATAAGCTGATCCCGTATGGGTCTGCAAAGGTCCACATGTCGGAAATTCCGACGTTATGATTGCATTTTCGGTTGACGGGTGGCGTATTTTGCATGGAAGGGCTTGGTTGCAAAGGCATATGGGAAGTTTAGCATAGATTGGTAGCACAACAATAGTATTTTGCTTCTTCTTGGGCCTCTTCTTGGTTGATGTTCTTTGTTTTGGGCCCTCGCAAGCGCCGCGCATTGTCATCCGGCCGGGTCGAGTTCATGGGGACGCTTGACCACCTCTATCAGCGTGTGTGCGTGCCCATCCCAGCTGCCCCTCTTCACTAAATCCTGACTAGATTTACTCACTTCGACGTCACTCACACCGCCCTGCAGTTTTGGCCCTGAAAAATGGTAGCCTTCTTCACATCTCAAGCAGAGCCCGAGTTTGCAATGAAGGAGAAATTGTTTCGCATCGCCTGGGGCAGTGTAAGTCCAGGGACACTGTGGAAGACGGTCATGGGCATGCCCAGAGGAAAGTCCACCGAGATCAAAAAATTGTAAAATCACGAATTCTGCTCCGTTGGAGCAGTTTCAGAGATTAAACTGAAAAGAACAGATACTACACTTGATCTAAGCCAGAGGCAAAGAGAGCTGAGGAGAAAAAAAAACTGTTGCAAAGTTGGAGGAGGTCTGGTCAATTTATAGCATCTCGAGGTGGTCTGTGCACGGGTGCGGACTTCTGGTGGGTCTGCTTTGCGCCGTTTGCCCCACTGCTCGTAGGCAGCGACGCGCGCCAAGGTTGATGAGGACAACTTCGGCGACGAAAGACGAGCTCATCCAGTCGAGACGCTGACCTTTGTCATCGTCCTGTGACGCATCAACAGGCTCTCTGCTTTGCCGCCCCGCCGCCCGCTCCTGCTTGTAAACGCCGAAAAGAGCGACGCTCCGGGTCTCCACAAAACACCATGGGCGGCGTCAACGTCAGCAAGCTCAATCCAGGTTCGCCGCAGAACAAGAGCCCGTGGGACCCCGAAAACGCGGGCTACGATGGCACATGCCTCTGCCTGTTTCAGGAACCCCTATCAAATGAGCAGTAGCTTCCCGCTAGATCTGGTCATTACCAGCTTTGTCTGACGCGCAACATGTCGGACGCACCTGCAATCACGGCATCGACGCGCCGCCAGTTGAGCGAGAGAATCAAGCTTTTTTCCCATAGAGGTCCGACATGAAACAGATTGAAAGCATTACGTTGCAGCAAGAGGAGCCGGCACTTCATCATCATTGACGCGCCTCGACGTTCTAGCCCCTCCGGAACCAGAGCGGTGGGAAAACGCCCAGATTCAGGCAGTTAGCTAGCAAATTGGGCTTCGAACCCAGCTCCCCGTTTTACTTGCTCATGCCACCCGAAATACACACAATATCACTTTAGGCAAATCTACCAGAATCGCGCAATCGACACTGCCCACAAATACACTCAAGCGACCCTCTATATCCGACGTGCGTTATGAGAGACGGGTCGGCGTGCTCCCCGACACAGGCATGGTATCAGCGATGCCGTTGCCGGGCTTCTAGAACAACTTGGCGGGATGTCACACCTTCATGCTCTATCGGCGATGCGGCTGCCTTGGCAGACAGATGACCCCGGTCTGCGAGGCCACTAAAGCCAATGGCTCCAAAAGAGACACCCGGACTTTCTCATGCCGTCGATCAGCGGTTCCCGGAACGGCTCGCTTGGCACATCATCAGGCTTAGCGATGCTGTCAAGCATTACACGGTCATCATCCCGCTCCAGTACTCCCACTCCTTCGTGTGCTGTTGTTCCGATGGCCGACGGGCGAGCGATGGAGTGGATGCGCGCCAGTCAGTTCCTCGACACCCCCCCCCCCCCCACCGGGACAATCATCCCACGCCTGATCACATCATCGGCCTGACCAGAAAATTGCTATTGAGAATCCTCGTCTCTCTGCTCTGCACCTTGAAAGACGAAACTCGGCTCTCAGCCGAGCGGAGGAGTGGGGGGGGGGGGGAGTTGCTGTCAACTGTTTGCCCATCGGGCCGTGCTGTCAAGTGTCAGTCATCATGCCCTTGCCATCCATCGCCCCGCCCGCTTACCGGGAAGTCATGCTCCTCAAAGCCGGGCTTTGGGCACTTCATGTCCCACGCGGGGACAGGCATAGCGTTTAATACCTGACCTGTACCACGTTGCCAAGACTTGCCCCTTTTCGCTTCCTTTCACTGCACAGGATACAGCATTTCCAAGCACTGCGAGATGGGTTCACCGTCCCCCGGGAAGCGTGTGTTGCTGATCACCAACTCGGAGCATGGACAGGCCAACGTCTATCTCGCGACGAGCTACGCCCTCGTCACCTTGGAAGACGAAGATGTCGAAGTCCACTTTGCTTCCTTTCCGCCCATTGAGAAGTTTGTGAACCTGACCACAAAGCATGCCGTACGCGACAACTCGAGGGCCAGGCCCATCATTTTCCACTCCATTGACGGCATCGACATGGTATCAGCATGGACGCGACCCGAGCTAGTCTCTGAGCAGGAGGCTCTCAAGGACATTGACGTTGTGAAGCTCGTCTACGCCATCCGCCGGATGATGCTTCTTCTCAAGATCATACTTCCGTGGACAGGCCCAGAGTTTGTCAAGATCCTCTTCTCGGTCATCGACATTGTTCACAAAGTCCAGCCTGACATCATCGCCGTCGACCCTGCCTTCTCTCCGGCTCTCACGGCACTTCGCCACATAAACGCCAAATTCATCGTCCTCTCGCCCAACACCATCAAAGACTTTGCCATGCCACATCAGCCCAACGGCGAGCCCCTCTGGAAGTATCCTTGGTTCGTTCGCCCTCCTCTCAACTTTGTCAGAATAGAACCACGCTAATACCCTCCCAGTATCGGCACCTACTTCCCCTTCCCTGTCCCACTCGCCCATATTCCGACCAACATCTTCCTCGTCCTGCTCGCCATCGTACTCGCCGCCTTCTTCGATTCTCACCGTCGCTCCATCCAACGCCACGTTGCAGCCCACGTACCCGGAGCGCGCCTCACCACGCTCAACGACCTCAGTCTCAACGCCCACCTCGGGATTCGCTTTCTCGTCGCCAACCTACCTGAGATCGAGTTCCCGCTCGCTGTCACGCCTCCTAGCATCATACCCTGCGGTCCAATGATCCGTCCTGCCCTGTCTCTGGCAGAGGTTGATCCCGCTCTAGCGGTGTGGCTCAGGCAAGCGCCCACTGTTTACGTGAACCTGGGAACACACATGTTCCTCGACGAAGATATGGCGGTTGAGATGGCGGTTGCGCTGCGCATCGCTTTAGACGCAGTTGTGGCGATATTGTGGCGGGATAAGAAGCTGAAAGGGCTGCAGGTTCTGTGGAAGCTGAATCGTAAGGGGGAATATGAGGTGGGAAAGAAGGGGTGTAAGGTTTGGGATGTTTTGGGAGAGCGGATGATGCTAAGCGGGAGGGTGAAGGTGGTGGAGTGGTTTGAGGCGGAGCCAACGGCGGTATTGGAGGGTGGCAGAGTGGTGTGTGCGGTGCATCATGGAGGCGCTAACTCTTTCTTGGAGACCGTTAGGTAGGTTTCTTGCCCAAAGAAGATTGTTTCTAGTGCCAATTGCTAATCAACTACAGCGCCGGCATCCCGCAGGTCATCATCCCTGTGTGGATGGATACATACGACTTTGCCAGAAGAGCGGAGATTCTCGGCATTGGACGCTGGGGAAATCAGGGGACCGAGTTCGGGACCATTTTCAAGGGGAGGGAGCTAGGCACAGCTCTGGTGGACGTCCTGATTGGGGGACGAGCGTCGGTGTACGAAAACAGAGCTAGAGAGTTGGCCGACTTGTGTAAGAGATCCGGGGGCGGGAGGGTCATTGCTGCGAGGCGGATCCTGGCTGAGATCGAGACGGATGATGCGAGCGAAGGGGAGAAGACATGAGATTTTTCGAAAAGCCTAATTTACGCTCCCTGATCCGGCAATGCAAAAGGCAATTTTCAGTTCAAACTACGCCAGAAAGCTTAACTCCCTTCTGGCAGGGTATTTATTTCTGCACCGCGGTTTGGGACTCATAATTCTCCTCTCAACAGCACCGCGAGGAAATCCTCAAGTTCCCGAATGCACGCCAAGCCATTGCCTCGACTTCCGGTACACAATAGCCACCTTTATACGTCCCATCAGCAATTGCTCCAATGCCACAAGATCAACCTTCCAGCAGCATCGAAGTTGCCCATTCGCTCAGCAAGGCCAAAAGCCCCGTAGTCTCCGCCCCTTACGTTAGGAGCAGTTCGATCATGTCAATCCTCCCATGCTCTGCTGTCCCCTCCAAGGCCGTCCCCCCCGACATGAGAGTTCCTGTTGCGTTGACATCGAACCCCGCTCATGAAACAGCTCAGCAATACCCCATCGATGCCGGGCTTAAAGCCCAACTGTTGGAGAGACAGGATGGAAATTCTAACGCACTGGAACATGAACATGTCTAGACCCGAGACTTGGACACGATGCCATCTGTTATAATGGGCTTGAACTTACTTTCTTTTCTTGCTCATCGGAGGGCTGTGGTGTGCGGTGAGCCCCCAGTAAATCCAAACACAAATGCTAGGTACATGCACGCTATCCTATCCGATCTTCCCGCCCTTTGTTCTCTCTCTCTCTCTCTCTCTCTCTCTCTCTCTCTCTCTCTCTCTCTCTCTCTCTCTCTCTCTCTCTCTCTCTCTCTCTCTCTCTCTCTCTCTCTCTCTCTCTCTCTCTCTATGTCCGCTATACCGATTTCAGCATAACATCGACACCGACTTTCAATTCTGGCAGCGGCGGCAACGGCCCCAACTTCCTCCGCTCGCGATGCGCATTAGCATCAGCCCACGCACCTCGCACACCCGCGAGAGCTTCCTCCTTGATCCGAGTCAAGAGATCCGGCTGACTATCAAGCGACCGCAACAGGCCCGGCATGCGCTCCGGATCCCCCGCCTCGTAAATCCTCTTCCACTCTCCAAGCGGGGCGGTATTGTCATCCAGATCAATCTCAAAAAATGAACTGCTTTGCGGGGATTGCCAGAATGAGATCAACCTAGCCCCGGTGGCACGCAGCCTGGCCACGTTGCCCAGCCAAAATCGCATCAGCCGTTGAACTTCCGGCTCCGCCGCGCGGTATTTCGACCCGTTGAAATCCCACAAGGCGCGATCTAGCGTCCAGGACAATCTGTTCGGGTGCAAAACGATGACTTGGCGGTCGTGGGCAGACATGACAAAACTCTCCACCAGGTCGCAGCGAGGACATATCATCCTGAGACCTTCGCCCTCGTGGTTGCATTTCAGGGGCGTTCGATGTTGCTTTCCCCCCTGGTTGAAGAAGTTGTGGCGAATGATGATTCTCTGATTCTTGAAAAGTTCAGACGGCCAGGGGTCGACGCGCGGCTTTTCTGCCCGTGGTGACCGTCTTCTCTTGCCGAACTCGAGGAGCCGGGGAGGCCGGTAGACCTGCCCGTGGACGAAAAACTTGGCGGCGCTGACCCTGTGGTATTGAGAGTCGCAATGCTTGAAAAAGTGTTCGCGAGCGTCGGAGCATATTTGGCCGAGGGCGCTTGTTCGTTTGACGATTAGATTGTTGTGGTTAGACCGATACATTTCGGTACCGCACTTGGCGTAGCCGAATGCAAAAAAGTCCATGTCCCGATTATTGTTATTATTTTCATGTTGCGCTGTGTCAGCGCTGTCAATGTCGAGGACGCACTGCCAGATCATGTCGCGGATTTCTTGGGGGAGAGACTGGAAGCCAATCCGCAGCTGAAGGGCAACATTTTCGGGCCCTTTCATGTTCGGGGTCATGCTCCTGGTCGCGGGTCTTCTTGCTGCCATGTTGATGGTATGAGTGAGCAATAGAGGGAAGGATGCAGACCACAACTGCGTCGACGACGACCTTTTTAAACTATGGTTGTTGGCCTGGCTGATAGAGTTCTGATTCGTCATCTTTACCTTGTGTATGAGTTGCTGCCTCTGACTGAATTACTTTCTCTCACAAAGCTTACTCTGCCAGTTTGCTTTGTCCTTCTCATCTTCCTCTTGTGCAAGCACGTGAAACCCTAGCCGCAGTGCCGCCACTTTGGCTTTCTACCAGCCCACCAGATTTGAGCACATGGGACAGCCCGGTTCGCTACAAAGCCCATTTTTCAGACTTGAGTCGTTTCCAAGTTGAGATACATTGTGTAATGAGATTTGCTCACGACTTAAGCATCGTGTCCCTGGAAGTGACTGGGAAAGTCAAGGTACCTAGGCAAACAGCGCAAGTAGAGAGCCATAGAGAAAACACCGTGGGCCCCCTTGTGGTTTCATCTTAACAGATACCGTCGTCTAGAAAGCACCAGGCTGTTTGTTGGGCATAAAGAAGAGCTGTCGCAGATGGTCCAACTTACCAAGCGAGGATGACTGCGCAAAGTGGACGATTCTGATTCGTTTGCGCCGTTGTTCTCACTGCCTGCAGCACGGATCTGAGTCACCTCGATCTAGGCCAAGACAACAGGGAGCTATGTTCGATCCATGAAAACCAATCCATTTTATCTACCAGCGTTGTGCTTCGTGACAAATACCTTTCCAGCAATGAGCGGGCGCCAAACGCCGGGCCGAACTACTATCCCAACGGTATCCATCCAATCGAAGGCCAAGACTTGGAAATCTCACAAACTTCCCCCTGAGGCCAGCTACAGGAGATACCTGAATCCACGCTTCACCTCAACACCTGCCTCCTCCGGCGATCGGCCCTCAATCTCGGCAGTCCGGGCAGCGACGTCAGCATGCTGCTCCCAGGCAGCCGTGATGTCGCCCTGTTCGAGCTGCTTGTTCAGCCTCGCAAGCATCATCCGGACAATCCAGCAGCCGATGATGGTGACACCAAACATAGCGGTGACAATGCCATAGCTGTTGCGGAATCCGTTGGCTTCCATCCCCCAGACATAGGCTCCAGCAACGTTGCCGAGCTGGCTGAAGGCGTTGATCATGGCGAGTGCCACGGCACGCTTTGCTGGGGGGCGCGGGAAGGAGGAGCTGATCCAGGAGTAGAAGACAATAAAGCTGAATCATGGCGTTGTTAGGGGCCGTCCCTTTCAAAGAAAGCATAGGGATCACTCACCCGGCATACGAGCTTGCCTGGAGGAACAAAGCCACATATCGAGCTGCCACATTTCCAGTGGCCATGCTGATGATGAAACCCAAAAGGCCTATGCAGATAGGTCCGGTGATGTGCAGGAACTGTCATCTTGTCAGCGACCAAATTCTTTGGAGAGTAGTTGCCTAGTCAACAAACCTTCTCCTGAGTCCGGTCTGAATGCCAAGCATTCAGGAGAGAGATGAGACAAGCGAATGCCCACGGAGGAGAGCTCATCAACAATGTCGGCACGTATCCGAAACCCAGCGTCTGGGTCAATGACGGCTGCAAACAGTCAGCAACAGCCTCTGAAAATGCGTGAAGGAATACTCACAAAGTAAGCATTAAACGACAACCCAACTACATACGCCGTAAAAGTCAACATCATGACATAAACCTTCACATCCTTCAACACCATAACCAGCCCATCAAACACCCCCTGCTCCGCCGAATCCGTATCCGCCTCCCCAACATCTTCCGTCATCCTCCACTGCGCCACCAACAACTCCTCCTGCGAGAACCCCTTCGAGTTCGTTGGCAAATCTGGCAGTATAAACGCCGCCGACACCGCAATCGCCATGGTAATCGCCCCTTCGATCCAAAAAAGCCATCTCCACGCGGCGTGCCCCAGCGTCCCCTCCATATTCGACAGAACCCCCGCCCCAATCAGCGCCGAAAACGCATTCGAGATCAAATTCCCACAAAACAGAACCGCATTCCTGACCGTCAGCTCCCTGCGCGTATACCACTTTGACAAAATCAACAGCGCTCCCGGAAGAAACGCCGCCTCGACGAAACCCAAAAAGAAGCGCACCAGCACCATCCCCGTGAAATCATGCACGACGCCCGCAAGCGTGGAGATCATCCCCCAAATGAGCATCACGCCGGCGATGTACCACGAGGGACGCGCGATGCGATTAATGAGGATGTTGGAGGGGACTTGCATGAGGATGTAGCCGACGTAGAGAATGCTCAGGCAGGTGGCGTACTGCTTGTCGTCGAGGCGCAGGTCGCGCTGCAGGCCTTTGAGGCGGGCGGCGGCGAGGTTGTTGCGGTCGAGGTAGTTCATGATGTAGATTAGGACGAAGAGGGCGCAGCGGGCGTCGAGCTTGCGCTTGAGGGATTTCTCGACGCGGGCGCGGTGGGCGGGGGGCATGTTGGCGACGCTGAAGCTTGCGGCCGAGGAGCGGCGGCGCTTTTCGTCGGGGTCGGACTTGGGGTTGGTGTGGTCCATGGTGGTGTTGGGGATCGAGTCGACTTGGGGTTTGCCGTCAACGGAGGAGCCTTCGTGGCTCGATGCGCGGGTTCGGTCGTCCATGTTGGGATGGGAGAATGGGAATACCAGCGAGGGGCCGCGATAAAAGTCAGGGGATGAGAGTTTGGATAAGAAACGGTAACGCCGAGTGAGACTAAGAGATAGCGCGGTGGAACTGGTTGTGAACGGCGGCTTGTCTAAAGCTTAAATGACGTGTGACCCCGGCTGGTGAGGTCCCCTGTTTCTCCATCGTCATTCATTTTTCATCAATGTGTTCCTTCCCCGGATTTCTGGCTTGCAACGGCAATGAGCGGGTGGACACCCACCATCAACTTCCTGCCGTCTGATGTAATTGGGGCGATTTGAGCCCTCGCTGACTGGTTCCTGCCATGCGGGGAGGTGGGGTTTCCGGCTTGTCAGTTGTGCCTCCCCAAGTGATCGACCAAAGAAGCCGGATTTGGTGGAGGCAAACTTCGATCTGTCCGGCGGCTCAAAAATGCCGAGTACTCCAACCGGCTGACTACCGCGAGCTAGGAGCGCCAAGCTTGAGTGACAAGCCCCTAACGAAGGAGCCTCAAGCTTGGCCGCCAAGATGCGACAACCACACCAACCTCAAGCGTTTCTTTGGGGACGAACATGTCACAACATCCTTTCTTTAGTACTCTCTTCTTCTTCTTCTTCTTCTTCTTCTTCTTCTTCTTCTTATTCTTCTTCTTCTTTTTTTTTTTTTTTTTGCGACTATATGCATAATCGAATCTTAACACAATCATGCGTCTAGCTCCAGTCTCGGGACCCGAAACTCATCATCGCGGCCAGCCGTTCCAGAGGGCGCAAACAAAGTTCCCCGTCAGGAGCAAAAGAGCGCCCAGGCCACTTCTTCCCAGTCCATTGGCCCACAGACCGTGTGATTGAAGATACACAAACTCCAGAAGATAGGGCGCTGCCCGTAAAGCCCCAGCCATCGGGTACCGCACCGGTTAGGACAGGCCCGTGCCGATCTCGGCTTGACGCGCAAGTCTCTAAAGGCTCTGACTGCATTGCTGGTGAGACTTCTGACAGCGAAGAGCTTTGGAAATGTGAGTAAGGGATGATTGGAGTTGCCTAGTTTGCTACTGTCGATGATGGCGACAATCGGCATTGTCTCGTCGTCTCAGCTTGCGATGGCCAATAGGGCAGTGAGCCAGAGTGGCGACAGGGGCTATAAATCTGCGCCTGGCCCTCAAAAAGGAGGGGAGCGCATCAATCTGAAGTGCACGAAGGGGTATTCTTACGACTTCCTCTTTCCCGCTGCCACGGAGTGATCGAGAGGAGCGGTTGGGTGCCGATTCGTTCAGTCGACGCTTGGGCATGGGGTAGGGGATGCGGGCACCACCACAGCTCTCGATTCGGCCAGGCCCTGTCATGAACATGACACCTGCATTTGTTGAGCCGCATGGAAACATGGATGCAACCTTTAGAGACGGACTAGCGATGGCTTGCAGAGACATGCGTGCCACAACGACCAGAACAGGGGGTCTTGGCCAATCGAATGACAAGAATTTACGAACCACCAATATGCGGCTGAACAAGAGATGAGCTCGAGCGCCAAGATGGGACAGTGGGCGTCTGGGTGTCAGAGCCTCGTCTATTGTGAGAAGAGAGATCGATCAAGGTCTTCAAAGAGGAACAGTATCCCGCATTTTCTGGGAGCCCCATTCCCATTCGACCAACTCGCGTCCCAAATGTTGCCAACTTCTCCGTCGCCATGGCGAGAACCATCGTTCACCTCGTCCTCCTAACCCTGCTCGCAATCGCCTCTGGCGGAGAGCTAAGGAACATATCAGCAATCCAAGATGCAATCCCTCAGCTCAATAATCTCGATCAGGTGCCAAGCTCCCGCCCAATCACCTCAGGCGGCCAAAGTTTCGCGCGCTGCTGTCTCCTCGCGGTGGAAGCATCCTTTCAAGTCGACCAAGATGGCAATGGAACCTTGGAATACAGCTCGCAACCGTTCATCTATCCGACGACAATAAACGCGGTCGACTTTGCCAGCTATGCCGCCAAAGGTGCTGGCTCCTTCCCGTGTGGCGCTCAGTTCGACGGCAACATGAGCGGGGCGCCCGCCGTCCGCGTTCCCTATTCCTGGTGTCGGGAGACGTGCGATGGTTGGCAGCTGTCTCATCGCGGAAACCTCACGCAGTGGATTGGACCACTGGTGGGCTTCATTCTGCCATGCTTGGCTTTCTGCCTGAACATCCCACGCAAGCGAAAATTGTCCATCCCTCCGTGGGTCTTCAGTCCGTCACCCGAAAAGTTGTTGGGTTTCTTTCTGTACCCGGTTCGGCTGTTGGTTGCACTCGCTTTTGTGGCAATCGATACGGTTGGGTGGCTGTGTATCTGCTTTGCGCTCGCGGGACCCATGCTGCTGAGCGGCGTGTATGAGACATGGATCGATATGAGACTCCTACGGTATCTCTGGAAAGAGATCGTCTTTGACCGGAAGATGGAGGACGCGCTGAGGACCAACCAGGTGCTAACCATGAAGTTGCGCGCCCAGCTTCTGCTCCTCGTCGTGGTGGGGAATATCGATATCATTTCGACAGGTGAGAGGGGCCAGATACCAGCGATGGAGTCCATGCTGACCCTTTTGATGCAGAGAGACAAGGCGCTTACCCTGAGATCATGAGGGTAGTGCGAGGGTTGGAACACGAGGACCAGAATCGTCCCGACAATGTCATCCAAGTCAAGTCAAAGTTGCTGGCTCTCTGCTCCAGCCAAAACAGGTATGTTCGGGGTCCCGCGTCACCCGGGTCGGTTATGATCTAAGTCTGTATAGCTTTGGATCAGCTGTTGGGGCACCGGTGGTGTTCTTCGTGGGGGCTTTCATCTACAACATGGTTGACATTCAAGCACGTCTTGGTGACAATGACACTGCGCATGCTCTCGCTTTTGGAATGTGTAAGCTCGAAGTTCTGTGTTCATATCAGCGACGGATATCTAACACTTGCTGTAGGGTGGATGACCATACCGTTCTTGGCCATCATCTCCTGCTTGCTCCTCGCCTCAAATAACCCCAGCTCTCTTCATGGAATCCTAGCCTCGCCCATGCGGGCATCCTCAACTTGGAAGATATTTCAATGGAAGATATTCGAAGGGGCATATGGCGGCCCATACGAGCCTGTCGACTTGTGGGATCGCGGGCCGAGTAAGATGTACTGGCTGGAAAAGACGCTCGAGCAGTACGAGGCTATCGAAAACTTTGGGGCTCCGGCGCCGGGGTACCCGCTCCATACTCTCCAGCCAGGGGCTAACCATGGACAACCTCATGCCAACCACCCATACCAGCAACACGGTCCCCACCTGCAACAACCACATCCGGGCTTCTTCCCGTCGGCTAGCCAAATAAGCGAGTCCTCCTTGGCGAACAGCAGAAGAGGGCAGCTTGGCAGGCTGAAGAGGAGGATGAAGCCAAATGCGCAGAGCTGGTGCTTGATCTTCTTTGCCGCTGCCACCCCTTTGTTCACGGCCATGACCCTCGCTTTCATCACGTCCTACACAACACCCCGAGTTGGGCTGGCATGTCGAAGCCTGACCCATCTTTGCTACTTCGTGACGCAGCTCGTCCAAATGGCGATCTGGATGCTGTGGGACAGGGTCGCCATCGACGACGAGAGAATTCCCGAGACCCGAATGTACCGCGCGAAGCGCGTGCTTTGTGTGGTACTCAAGCTATTGTTCGGCTCTATCGCGGCCTTTGTCAGCATTGGGGGGACATTGATGCAGCTCATGGGAGTGTACCGGAATTGCTTGTGCAAGATTCCCGTTCAGTATTGGTTTCAAACGGACCACCCTGATGCGTATGTGGATCTTGGTCAGAACAGCGCGCTCAGCATCGAGAATGCGCAGTTGTTTTGGGTCAGGACGGCGGGCGCTGCGACGGGCATCCTGTGCGCAACATGCGCCCTTGCTTGGTGGTTCCAGAGGCATCTTCGCGATCGCTACAAGGACTTGGTGCAAAAGGTGGAGTTGAACCCTTCTTGGTAGGCGCAGATTCGTGAGGGAGGAACCCCTTGCCTTTGATGAAGTGGAGGCGGGGACGATGGTCAGGTGAGAGCTTTGCCTGCGCCGCGATTTTCCGGCGCGCCGAGGTTTTCAGTAGGAGCGCGACTGCTAGAAATATACCCCAAATTCGCTTTCCTGCTTTTATCTCTGAAATTTCCGGAAAATGGACGACGAGACGCCCGGATTACTATCTCTCTCTAATTTGCCCTCGGAAATCCTTCGCAAGGTCAGCGAGGGGTTGTGTCTTCACCGTCGCGTCAGCGTTGTCGCGGAGGGCGTCTCCGAGCGAAGTGGCCACAAGGTTCAGCGATCAGAAAGCACTTTCAAAATTTACCAAGTCACCCAAAAGAATACGAGACATTGTGCTGCCCGTGATCTTTCACTGGTTTCACAGCCGTGGGTCTGACGGCGGAGGTAGCTAGGTCCCTGCAGCTGCGGAAGCGGACGGCCCGCTTCGTTCGCGCTCTAATTCCAAGACAAGACTTGGCCGATTCGGTTCGGGCTCTTGACCTATATACAGCTTCGCCACCCTTCATCCCATTTTTGGTTGGAACCTCCTCCGCGGGTGTTCAAAAAGTCATTTCGCAAGATGCTGAACCATATTGTCCGTTCTCTTGGCCCCCCGTTCTCCACACGAGAGTGGGCGTCTGCGAGTTTAGAGGAATACCAGGAGCTCTTGATCGGCCTTGCGGCACGGCTTGATCAGCTCTGCTTGGATCGACCGTCAAAATCTGAAAGCGCCAGCACCATGTTGTCCGCGTAGAGCAAGAGCCTTGAGTTTCTCACGTATCTGGCGGCTCCGGGTTGCCGACGTATTAGCAGCCACGTTCTCCCCTTTCTTAAATTGCGAAAGCTGTCCATCAATGGCGTCCGAGTATCATATCTAACCACGATTCTGCGACATTGTCCTGTACTGGAGAATCTCGAGTTTTTCGAGCATGCGTCGACCAACGGATTCGAGCTCTTGGACCCAAAGAGCCATTCAGGTAGCCTCGTCGCCAACCTGCGTCGCCTGTGTTACTCGGTCATACCGATCAGTCCATTCCAGAGACTTGGTCAACATCTTGATCCCATGGCCCGTTACATATCTGACCGGGTCACGACTATCACTTCCTGGACAATGTCGAAGTCTTTTGGAACGATCAAGACATTCCTGTACCATCCGATGAGCGTTGGACCTACCGAACTAACGCCAATATATGGAACAATTTACCCAAACTCTCACTTAGCAGGCTTTCCACGCTGCAGACACTGGAGATAGACCGGATCGCCCTTTGTGGAGCATCAAGCATGAGGTCGGAGGACCCCATGACGACGGCTGCCGAGTTCCTTGGAAAGCTCCCTGGAAGCATCAAACGCTTGCGGATTGGTTCCATAGTGCACTGGTCGAGCATGTCGACATACATGTCCGCCCTGGCAGAGGGAAAAACACGCTTCCCAAGTCTTGGTGACATCGAGCTGGAAGTCACCGATGGACCCCCTGCACACGAGTGCAGTCAATTAGCCGGTACATCCAGTCAGTCAACTTGACACTTCGTCACTCCATCAGGGCTTGGAAAGATTTTTGTCTAATTGCAGAGACAAACGCTTTCACTTTGTTCTCAAACAATGTCATCAACGGCCAACACCAGCCGCCGCAAATCCACCCCATTTTTCACGCCCGTTCCATCCCTACTCTTCCCATCCCAACTCCCCTCAAGGAACAACAATGGTCCCCGCACCCACACCATTCTTACTAACCTGCTCCGAAAACGCCGTCAAATTCCCCGGCTTGCTCGCCATAACCGCCGCTATCCCTTCCTCTCTCGGACGGACGACATGCAAGAACTGAATCGCCATGACGGCTTCCTCCTCCCCACCATGATCCTTCATAGGTGCGTGCTTCTCCATATCATAGTGCGAAGCAATCGTGAGCTTATTCCCCGGGACGATCTTCGCGACATTCTCGCACTGCGAGATGGAAGAAACGTGGTAGTGGTGTTCGCTGCTGCCGTGATCGTGTCCTCCGTGAGAGTCGCCCTTGTGGGAGACGAACTCGGAGGTTTCTCCATACGCGGGCACGCTCGTGCAGATGATTTTGTCATTGAGGGAGATTTCCTGCCGGGTGTTGCCATCGTGGATATGCGGGACAGCGAGGATCAAGTCACCGGACCAGGGGGCGACCCAGCCTGTGGTAGGACCGCGGGCGGTGAAGACGCGGGTGCCTTTGGGGGGCAGCGGGTTGGCGAGGCAGTTACCTTTGACGTCGAGCCAGACGGGGAAGACGATGTCGAAGTTGGCGGGGGTGCCAGGGAGGTATTCGAATTCGATGGTGAGGATGACGGTGCGCGGTGCGGGGTTCATGTTGAGGACTTCGATGGCCATGAAGATGTGGTCGGTGGCGCGGAGGAGGTAGCCTGCTTTGCGGGTTCTGGGGTGGGGTTAGAAGATGACACACCAGGGAGAAAACGGGGGGAGAGATACGTACCCCTTGAGGGTAAAATCAAAGGTGGAACGTTCGTTGCCGTTGACGTTCATTCTTTCCGGCCAGTTGTTTTCGCAAGCATGGTCGGTGCGGTTGAGGTTGGTGAAGCCAATGTGGTGGAGCCAGATGTTGTTGTTGGCGTTTGCCAGTTTGCCATCATCGGCGAAAACCAGAGTCGGGGTCCAGCCCGTGATGATGCAGTCACCGCAAGGGAATTTGGAATTCAGGTTCCGGTTGGAAAAGTGGCCGTGGCTCGCCTCGTCGTTGCCCGAGGGCAGGTTGATTGGTCCGTAGCTGATCTTGACGCGCTGGCTTCCAAGTTCTTTGAAGTACTTTGGCTCCAACGGTTCAATCTTATACGGGAGTGGACCGTCCTGCGGAGCTTGTGCTAGCGTGGCTCGGATTGTGCCGAGCGCCGCCGCGATTCTTGAGAACCTCATGTCTGCCAAAGAGATGGTGAAGAAAACGAGAATGGTGCAAAGGGAGTAGAAATCCGGGAGCAGGCACTTCACCTTTTTGGTTCAAATCCTCTCAGCAACCGCGCTCTTATACTCGGAAAATTGTTTCGGGTGTGTAACCCGAGTCTCAACCCCGCTCCGACGTTGACTCGCCTCAATCCTGCCTCGACGTCTCGTTGGCCTTCATCTCTCGGCAGCCGGCAGGATGGTCTGCCCAAACCCAAAGTTAATTTCCAGGCCCCGGGTTGGGATAATCGCCGGATATTTGGAGCTGATGGCTCTGTTTAAAGATCTCTGCATAAAGTGCCCAGAACGGGTGCTATGAACAAGCCTCGGGATAATATGAGCACGGTCGGAAGACTTCCTATTGGTGCGATGCAGAATCCATCATATGAATGTGTGAGAATGGAAGACCTCAGCTAGAGCATGGAAAGGTTGGTTGGTGGGTTGAGCTGGAGCGAAATGGGGCCAAAAGTCGATGACCTTAAGCTACCAAGGGCGCACCTTCCCTACTTTTTGAGATGTAGCAGCTCTGGACAGTACATCCACTGCGCATCGGTGTGGCCCAGTTCCTATCACCAGCACGAGCCGAAACTTCTCAACTCCATCTAACAATTGATGGTGTCCTGCAACCCCGTCGAGATTCTTGCGGAAATCGCACGCTATTGGACGGAGGCTTTGAAGTCGCCAATGGTTGGCACAGCCCAGGGTCGCACGAAATGAGGCATTGCCCGTCACACAGTATGGGTTGCCGTGTGGCGTCTGGGGAGCAAACCACATCGTAGCGAAGTCTGCATACCCAACAATTTGGTTGCACACCAAGGCGTGTTTGCTACCACCCTTTTGATGTTGGCGCCGGCCTCGCAGCTCGAGTGGTGGGTTTAAAAGCGCGCAAGTCCCCCTTCTGAATCCGAGTGTCCGTTCCTCAGGCACGGTCAAGGCCACATTCCCTTGATCAAAATGAAGGTTGACACCCCCACCTTTGATAGAACAACAACGGTCCTCGGCATCCTGCTCCTCTCCGTCGCCTACTATGTAGTCTCTTCCTTCTTCGCCTGGCGCCGCCTCCAGGCCTTCCCAGGTCCTTTTCTTGCTTCCTTCTCCTGCCTTTGGCTCATGCGCGCCGGTCAAACGGGCCATGTCGAGCGAATTCTCATGGCGGAAGCTGAAAAACATAACACCCTCACCATCCGCGTCGGCCCCAACGCGATTCTCACTGGCGACCCCGAGCTGATCCGCCGCACCACCGCGGTACGCTCCCGTTACCGCCGCTCTGACTGGTATCGCATGAACCGCCTGCAAGTATCCCCATTCCAAAAGATGGTCTGGGCTGACGTTTGCGCAGAATCCCCGGCGAAGACTCCATGATCACCGCGCTGGATGTCGCCGAACACGACTGGCTCAAAGCCAAAACCGCCCCTGGCTACACAGGCAAGGACGTTCCCACCCTCGAATCCACAATCGACCGTGTCCTCCTCGAGCTCATCGCCAAAATCCGCGCCAAATACGCCGCCGACCCTTCCCTCCCCCGCTCAGGCACAAACATCAAACCCCTCCTCGATCTCGCCCGCATAGCCTCCTATTTCACCCTCGACTCTATCACCCAGCTTGCGTTTGGCCAGAACTTCGGTTTCCTCGAGTCCGAAACCGACGTCTACGGGCACTTCGTCATGCTTAACGAGATGGCCCAGAAGGCAATGGCAATCACCACCGCTCCACCCTTCATCGGCCGAATCGTCTCCTCCACCCCCTTCCTCCGACTCGTCGACTTCCTCATCAAACCTGAGAACCGCACTGGCATCTTCCGCATCCTGCCAACTACCAAGGCCATTGTCGCCAGACGCTACGCTCCCGATGCCCCTCGCCAAAACGACATGCTCGGCTCCTTCGTCGCGCACGGATTATCAGAAGCGCAAGCAAACAACGAAGCAGTCCTGCAGGTCATGGCAGGCTCAGACACCACCGCAACCTGGATTCGGGCAACCATGCTACGCATCATCTCGACCCCGAGAGTGTATCGACGCTTGCAGAAGGAAATTGACAACGCCGTCAAGACCGACAAGATCTCTTGGCCTATCATCTCCGCAGTCGAGGCAGCCGCCCTACCCTACCTACAGGCTGTGCTTTTGGAAGGACTACGGATTCAACCTCCTGCCGGCAGCATGTTTTTCAAGGTTGTCCCACCGGAGGGCGACACCGTCGACGGCAAGTTCGTCCCCGGAGGAACAAGAATTGGTGTCATCATGGAGGTGATCGGGCGTATACAGAACATCTTTGGGGAGGATGCTGATGTTTATCGGCCTGAGCGGTGGCTAGAGGCGGACAAGGAAAAGGAGATGGTGATGAAGAAGACGGTGGATTTGGCGTTTTCATATGGTAGATATGGGTGTGCGGGCAAGATGGTGGCGCATATGGAAGCGGCCAAGGTGATTGTGGAGTTGTTGAGGGTCTTTGACTTCCAGTTGGCGTTTCCGGAGAAGCCGTGGGATAGTGTGAACTATGTGGTGTATATGCAGAAGAACATGTGGGTGGCTGTTTCGTTGAGGGAGTAAGTTGAACAATTTGGTTTGGATGATTGATATTGGTGTTTTTAAAAGAAGAATCGAGTATTCTGACCAATCCCTCGACACGCGCTCCACGCACGTGAGGCTGCAGAGGCGCTAAGCACCCGCGGCACATCTTTACACAGGCGCTAAGCATCTAAGGCGCCTAAAGTGTCAGAAACACTGCACCTTGGAATGGAAATAATAGGGGTTGCAATGGCTTGATTGTATTGTGTGTGGTTGCTTGTTCTTGCGGCTTTCTGGCTTCGCCAGAAAGCCTCTATTATATCGAAAGGGGTGGCAACACTGGTGGCAAATGGTGGCATTGCCAGCTGAACTGACTACGTCAGTTCAGCTCCCCTGAGCTCTCTGCAGCTCGCATGGCCACACCAGAGCTCGACTCAGCTCACCTCCGGCTGGAAGCCTTTTCTTTCTGACATAAAGTGCTGCGCCGCAGTTCCCCATGTTGAATATCTTCAACTCTAGCCGAGGGGCCCAGAACATGGCCACGGCCTTGAAGGAAGGAGGTGGGTGAGCAAGGAATTAAAAAGACGGACGTTAGGGGTAGTATTCCTTCCCTTACCATATAATAAGCCCATATATAATTCCCAATCCTCTCCTTTAGCCCTCCTTTAGCCCCCTCCTCTTAGTCTCCCCGCTAAGACTTACGCTTCGCTACCTTTGTTCACTTTTTGTTCTTTAGTGGGCAGTTTAAATAAAATAAGTAATTCTACTATTACTGGATTAAGGATAAGGACCGAGACTACGTAAGATAATAAGGATAAGAACTAATTAAAAAACCTAGTACTAGTAGGAACGCAGAATAAATTCGCACCAGACCCAGAAAAATACGACGCCTATTTAATCTATAAGGAGTTAGACGACGTCACTAAACAGAGTTATAAACGAGAGCTTCAAGTATGGGAATGTTACGACCGGTGCCTGTCGACGTGCGGTCGGTAGGGTCGTGGGTTTGGTATAGGTAGGGGGGAGAGGGGTAATACAGAAGCAAGTCCTTACAGACGGGGGGGTTCACTTGGTCAATCGTGGTCGTATATCTCTATAGTACACAGTAGCACTCGGAGTGACTGCACAGTAGGATACAACTGAAGGGGGGTTCAATTGACTAAGCGAATACTTGCGTGAGGAACCGGAAGGATTCCTCACCACGAGCATACTCTGGTCGCTATCTATAAGAGCGAGGGATGGAAGTAACTTGTACCCCGATCACTGTGATCACTGGTCCTAGCGCTGATCAGGGTGAGCAGTGTCTTGGCGTGATCACCGTGATCACCGTGATCACTGGCTTTAGTATACGACCACGTTGATACAGTGAACCCCCCGTCTGTGAGGACTTGCTTCTGTGTTTATCCCTCTCTACCCAATCGGCATCCCCAGCGACCCTGCCGACCGATCGTCGACAGGCAACGGTCGTAACAGCTAGGCATTCAGTCAGCTTCGCTGACCGAAAGCCAGGGCCCCTGAACCCCCTTTCTTTCTGACATTAATCCCCGTGGGCTACATGGAACTTTAACCCACACCCTATCACCCCTCCGCCTTGCCGTCAGAGCCGGCGAGCACTTCGGCAGCGTCTAGTAAAGGCCGCCGAGACCGAGGCAGGCTTACGCAGTGTCGATGACGTCGTACCCGTGTTGCCGGCAGCGGTGGCCAAAACTTGGCTGGGCAGAGTGACGAGAATCGGGCCACCTATCGACCGAGGCATGTGGTTTTAGCCCAATCGGGCCTCAAAAGCCTTCGCTTCGTTTCCCGGCGGGCTCATGGACGAGCTCGGGCAGGTTCGGCGGTACTGATTACGACCTGTTCATCTCTGGACGAGTTTCCGCCGTAGCTTTGTGGTCCATGTGGGGCCCCACACATTGAATGCTGCCGAGCCCCTCCATCGCATCTTTTCAGTCCAAAACGGAAAGCCCCTCTGCTGGCGACGACCTCCAGAAAGAAGAAACGAGCTTCTCAGCCGACGATTATCCGCCGATCCCACACTAACAGGGTTTGCGGGGTCATGGTGCAAGAAAATTTCGCGGTGCAGAAACGCAAACCCCACTAATCAGCTCGCTCATTCTAAATCTCGACCCCACCCGTCCCCCATCCGATGCTGATCCGTCCCCTGTAGTTAATGACGCTATTATGATACAACATCCTCGAGCCCAGAAACCCCTATGCGACTAATGCGTGAGCCGAGGATTTTGCGTCTGACCACCAATACCGTCTCTTAGTTCATAAAGGCATCACGCGCAGCAAGAACGTTCACTTCGAGGGGCAGAGGACACCATACCTGCGACGGGCAAACCAGCTCGAGAACCAGCAACCGAACCTACCCGTGAGTCCGCTCGCCGCCGGCGAATGAAGCGAAGTCATCGATGCAAAAGGACACAACTGGTTGAAGGAACACCACCAAGCGACCTCGCCAATTCACCAACACCTCGAACCCCGCTCCTCTCCCGATCACAGCGTGATGGGAAGTGGCAAAAGTTACAGGAAGAATTTCCGATCTCCAGAGCATCGAGAGGTAAATTGAGATGACGGAAACCAATCTCCTCTCTTGTACAACATGACAACGTGACTCCGGTCCATCTCGTCCTTCCTATCTATCAATTTCTTGTTGATTCCCATCTTGATCAGTGCCTGTCGCCAGTTGTGGGTAGGAAGCCATCAACGTCTGCCATGGAGTGTAACGTTCTGCTGCTAGGAGGATGTTCTCACCGTGTCCCAATTATCCCAGCGTCTGCTATAGCTCCTCCCAAGACTCAAAGATCGTTTTCGTCTCCGCCTTGCGGAACATCGCGCTGGACGGCGAGGCGTCTACCCTTGGCAGGGTAAGGCCGGGGGAAGGCGGCGCGGAGGCGATCGTTTGCATAAACATGGGGCAGAGGGTGGGAGGGGGCGATTGATGCTGTCAGGCTGGCGGATGGCGCAAAGGCTTTCGCAACAACTTGGTGCGGAACTCAGTGTTCATCGCCCGCCTACTCATTGTCAAAGAGAAACTCAGACGCTTAGCGAGCGGGCGATCTGCGGCGCTGGCCTGAAAATGATCTAGGTTTTTTTCGGCCTGACCAGACCCGGATGAAGTTCGCCGCCACCCCCTGAACCTGCCACCAGGACAATCATTGAGTGGGTTTATGTAAGGCATCTATCCCCACCGGCTATACCACCCCCACCCCCCGTCTGGGAACCTGGTTCAAAGCACGAATGGGGTCATGGCTGACAGTATTATCTCAGACGAACAGATGTAATCATTGATAAAGTGACTCTCTAAGGCTAGGCTCGGTGGTAAGCGGCGGTCCCTATCCGGGGCATAAGATGCATGGCCTGCGACTGTTCATCAAGAAGCCGGCTACAACAAGTGGCACGGCGGTTGTTCCCACCACTAACATTCTCCATGCATAGTATGCCGTGTAAACCTCGTATAGTCTTAGCACCATCGTGCGGCGCAGCTCAAGGGAAGGGGAGAAGATCTCCATGCCATTGAGGCAAGGATATCAGGGCGTTGCCAGAGAGAGCACAAAGTCAACGCAGCGAGGCGTTCTTCTTGTTGCAGCCCGGCTTCGCGTATAAAAGGCACGCGCTCGCCCACTTGGACCATCCACCAAGACACATCATCCAAGCGACAAGATCCAACAAGACCCTTGTCTCATCAATCCTCAACCTCAACATGAAGACTGCCGTGATTCTCCTCTCCCTGACCGCCCTCGGCCTGGCGACGCCCCGTCCCGACTTTGGCCTCAGCGTCGAGGCCCGCCAGGAGCCCTGCCTCTACAACGCCCTCTGCCGGTCCCCCCCTCCCGGCGAGGATGTCGATCCCGACACGCCCCGGTGCTGCGCTGTGGTCGGCGGCACTTTGCATGAGACGGGCACTGTATGCAGTCCCCCAACCCATTTCATGTTTGGGAGCCGAGTTTCGTCAATTTGATGTGACTAACCAGACTTGATGACAGCAATGCCTCGGCCTGACCCACGCGCAGGGCACCGCCTATGCCACCTGTTGCGCAGGAAGCTACGCCTACTCCCGCTCCCACAAGGACTGCCCCGACATCGACGTCCATCTCTAGTGATTGGCTGAAGTCGGAGAAAGCCTGCAGAGTCCAGACTGGACCAAGGGCGACTCAATTCACTTCTCGTCCATCGTTTGATTTAGAGGTCATGTTAGACTTGATGCCAGAGCCGGTTTGCATTCGCATGGCAGGAGATCAGCTATCAGGTAGAAAAAAAAAGTCAGCTTCACTCGTCAGTTCGCTTCACAGCGTGACTCTCAAGAATCACATGTTCTTTGACATCCGGATCAACAAAGATATTCGTCAGGGGGGCCGAGTGATTTCGGTCTGACCTCCGGCTAGTCTCGGCACGCACCCCGGTAGCTCGGTGTTATAGATCAGATGAGCCCGGTTCCGGTCTCCGCTTAGTTCCGGGACACCCCCGAGCTAGATCAAGGAACAGCCAACGATCGGCCCACGCTGTCTCCGGCGCTCAAAAAGAAACTGCCGAAAAACCACCTGCTTCATCTAACCGTGTGCATCTCGCCGCACCTTTCCCCACTTAGTAGACCGATACTTGCCAGTGAGGGCGACGTTGCCAGCAGGTAGCCCACGGGGATTAATAACAGGTTTACTGCAAAGGACAGGGGGCGTTTTTCCTAACCAGACCAAAGCCTTTAGATCTAAGTAAAGCTTAACTATTAAGATTACGAAAGGTCCTGAAGAGATTTAAAGCTACCCTGTAAGGCCATTTTTATATAACGGTCGTTTTATTATGCAGTAGTGTTACGACCGTTACCTGTCGACGATCGGTCGGCAGGGTCGCTTAGAGGGTTCGTTAGGTAGAGAGGGATAATACAGAAGCAAGTCATCACAGACGGGGGTTCACTATATTAATCGTAGTCGTATATTACTATAATACATAGTAACACTAGGTGTCAGAAAGAAAGGGGGTTCAGGGGCCCTGGGCTTCCGGTCAGCGAAGCTGACTGGATGCCTGGCACTGCCTGAACCCCCTTTCTTTCTGACAATATGCTTGTGGTGAGGAATCCTCCTGGTTCCTCACGTAAGTAACGTGCGTTATAAGCGAGCGGCGCATATAAGCGAGCGGCGCACTTCCCCCAACCTCATAGCAAGTATCTACAATTATTCCACCACAACACTAGGAAATAACAATAACTGAATCAGAAATGGATGAATCAGACGATTCTGCAGCCTCCTTGCAGGTGCGCGCATTATGGCCAGGCTTACCGCACACGCCACAACACCGAATCTTCGTACGAGACCCCCCTATACCACCACCACTTTGGCGTGTTTCCTAAGCCAACTGCTCGCCCACAGCCTTCTGATCCAGTAAATCCTGTGCCTCTTATACAGTAAGTGATCCTCCAAGCCGTACACGTGTTTTTTTAGCCCTCCGTCGCTTACTAAGCCCCTCATTAGCCTTTCGTAGTGCGGAGACCTCTATACGGAGAAGAGCCACCTCGTACATCACAGCCATTATACCTTTAGCTAATCGATCCACAGCTATTAGCATAAAGGTTAGAGAGCTGCCCTGATGGTTCGAAATTCGATTTTTAATAAATGCTGACTGTGAGGTAGCCTCTCAGGGGTTGTGTGGCGTTTAGGAGGTCTAAGGTAGTAGTGTGGCTTAGCCTAAGGTTAGGGGTGTTAGGGTTCGAATACGCACATCTAGCTTCGATATTACTCTGTCTAGGTCGTACGGCATAAGGCCAGCTCCGGCAAAGCCCCCCTAGATATTCTTTTCCGTAATTAAAGCAAAAAACGCTTCTTTAAACGAACAGAGAAATTCTAACTTGCTAATGTAAGTGATACTCATCCGCATCAACTGCTCAATCTGATGGCCGTACGCCTTCTTCAGCGGCCCAAAACAACCAACATCCAAAGGCTGAAGTAGGTGTAAGGTATGCAGAGGTATATAGAGCGTAATGATGTTATATGCCTGGTAATAAGCCTCGAATTCTTCGGAGTGGTGGCTCTCGTGGCCGTTAAGGATCAGAAGCCGATATTTGCCCTTTGTACAAGCTAATGTGTGTAAATCGAAATACCGAATCTAATCCATGCCTTTCTCATTTGTAGTCCAGCTATTGTCGGTTGTTATAATACGCCAGGTGGCCGGAAGGTTACATTCTTAATACCAATTGGCAAAATGGTATTACGCAGCTAAGATGATAAATGGTGGGATGGCCCAGCCCTGAGAATTCACCCCTTAGATGACCGTAGCCCATTCTCGATTGCCAGGCTGGGCTTGTTTAGCCCTACTACGGCTATTTAAGGTAGTAACTACTATAGTGGGTGTGATAATACCTATTATGAAGCCAGTCTCGTCGAAATTGTACACATCTTCATCAAGGATGCCGTATTTAGCCTTCATGTTATGCACGAGGGCAAACCACTCGCCAATAACCTTTGGATCTTCGTATTTAGCCCTTTAGTAGTCGTATTTACATGTAAAACGCGTCCGGAGCTCTGGCTGGCGTTTGACGAAGTTGTGAGCCCAGAGCTTACCGACAGGGGGTGTGTCGCGTTCGCGTAACAGTCGGTTAGCCATATCTTCCACGTAACGAAGCCGAGGGTGGAATACACGCGCAGATAGCTCGATTATATACTAAATAATCGTACTTTCTTCTAAATCCGTAAGCTTACGTGAGTTAGCTGGAATATCGCGTCGTGCAGGTCTACCGTGAAGCCGTTACCGGAGTGTTATTTCTGGGATATCATATGCCTCAGCTGCCTTTCGCTGACTAAGCTTTGGATTCTTCTGAATAGCTTGGATGGCTAAAAGAAGCCTCGCTTCGTTTAAATCGCTTGCCATGGTTTTTGGTGGTGGAATGTGGTAAATAATCAGGGGTAGCGCGTCGCGTTGAAAAGTGCGCCGCTCGCTTATATGCGCCGCTCGCTTATAACGCACGTTATTCGCTTTATTCATTAGACCCTTTTCAGCTGTATCCTACTGCGCAGTCACCTAGTGTGCTACTGTGTATTATAGTGATATACGACCACGATGGAGATAGTGAACCCCCGTCTGTGAGGACTTGCTTTTGTGTTATCCCTCTCTGCCCTATCAACCACTCTTGCGACCCTGCCGACCGATCGTCGACAAGCACCGGTCGTAACAAGCAGCTGCAGCACAGGTACATTCATAAAAGGGGAAAGTAAGCAAAACTCGATTCGTAGCTTAAACCCAAGTGTTTTAATGGACGAAGTGAAATGGCCATTGGAGATTCAAAAGGGGGATGATGTGTGCGGGTTCCTGACCGACTGTCGGCCAAATGCAATTGAGGGTGGATCGTAGTCCAAACTTGAAATCCATTGCCGTACAAACGGAGTCATGCTTGCTTTTGCAGTGTGGGGGTGTTTTGGCTGGCAAGGATACGCGAGGCGAAGCCACGCTAAAGTGCGGAGGCTATTCTCGCGACCACGAAGACCGGTGGTTTGGCCCAGCAAAGTAGCTCTTGCTGTCAATCTCGCAGCGACGCTCTCATGCGCAACGTCCTGTCTTTCCCATCGGGAACCTCTTCATCACCCTTCGCACCCATTTGCAGTCAGCTGACAGCGCGTCGGGGAAGGCGCGTCACAACGCCATCCCCGTTTCCCCACGCAGCAACAACCCACCAACCCCCTCTCCCCTCTCCCCTCTCCCCTCTCCCCTCTCCCCTCTCCCCTCTCCCCTCTCCCCTCTCCCCTCTCCCCTCTCCCCTCTCCCCTCTCCCCTCTCCCCTCTCCCCTCTCCCCTCTCCCCTCTCCCCTCTCCCCTAGTAACCCATTCCACTACGTGATCTGACTAGAAACAACCTCTGGGCCGAGATCTCAGTAATTACCCCCGGCCGTAGAACGCCCTTCTCCGTCCTTGCCGCGGAACACTTTCACATCCACGGTCGTCCTTTCCGCATCGCAGTCGACACCCCCCTCGCTCTTTTTGAGTTTAAGACCGCCACCGTGGCTGCCGACCAGGCAGGCGGTAAGAACCACGCGTCACGCACGTTCTTCTACCGTGATTTGCATCTCTTCAGCGCGGGCATATAGCCGTTGTTTGTGTTTGACGGACCAGATAAGCCGATTGAAAGGGTGTGAAGAACGCCGAGGGTGCGGAGTAGTGTGAGCATGTGCATGGGTTAGAGAAAGGGCTGCATGAGAGTGAGTTGTGCAGGAAACGTTTTGGGGGGGGGGGGGGGTATCGGAAGGAGTGAGGAGGATGAACAGTGTGAGAGGAAACTGAGTCATGTGATTCCGCTTTGCAGGGCGGTGTTGAAGTATCTGGGGGCAGAGTACAGGGATGCGCCGGATGAGGCGGAGGCAGAGGGCGCGGCGCTGGAAAGGCGGAGGTGGTGGATCCGGTGTTGACGAGGGATGGTGATGCGTTTGTGTTTGGGTCGAGGAGAGTTTTGAGGAAGTTGGATGCTCAGCAAAAGGTGGCGATGGTGTGGGAGTTTTGGATGAAGGAGTTGGAGGAGGCTGACCCAGGGTCAAAGAAGGCAGATAGAAGGGGCGACCCAACACACGGACCACCCCACAACCGGACATTGTGATCGACATCGTGAGATAACAACCCCCCCATTTCTAACCACCATAACTCCATCATTTTTGCTTTAAATAACACTAAATTCGAGATGGATTCAGCACGTGAGCAAAATATTCAGTCGGCAGTCGGAGGTTCACAGCGGATAGAAGAAAGTGCGCGAAGCGGCGGATAAATAAGAGGCGCCGAAGTCCACCCTGTTTAACCGGCTCTACGGCGTCGTGTGTAAAAACGCCAGTAAAATCAATAAAATGCGGCTTTCTCCTGCTTAAAAGAGCTTTTTAGTCGATTAAGCCCTCGATTAAAAAGCCGCTAGCCGCGCACTAAGTAAAGCGGAGCTTACTAAAATGGTGGAAACAATCCTCACCCACGCCGGCACCCTAACCCATATTAGTTATCGATAGGCAGACCGATTCTTACACCGCTACGAACGAGTTAAAACAAAATAATTGGTATTATTTGAGAGAGCGAGAGTCAGAGGTTTAACAAGGGTTATTTATAAGGATTTCTTTAATTACCTGCGCCGAATTTTAGACGATAAAAAGATCGTACCATATAATGAACAGGTGCGGTGATGCACCATAAGACTCAGGGCACAAAAGAATAGAACCACCCCCAAGAACGCCGATGGCGGCCAGTATGGCCGCCAGTAAAGTAGCTCCTTCTCCGATCGAAGGAGCACGCGTGGGACTGACGTGTGAAAACAAGGACTGACCTAGAGGGAGGCACACAACCGAGTAGGGACAACCGAGTAGGGATAACCAAGTAGGGATAACCGAGTAAGGACAACCGAGTAGGGGCAACTGAGAAAAGGGACCGGGGACTACTACTTCTTCCTTCAATCAAAGGGAGGAGAGGTCACTTAAGCCATTCGCGGGTGCAACTCGTGGTGAAATCGCCGATGTCGTCCTTTTTCTCCTTTTGTTCGCCTGCCTGGAGAAGAAACGCGGTTCGAAGAACCGCACGGCGCGGCCTTGACGGCGCGCGCCAAAACTTCGCTAATTACAAAATGGTTACAGCGATATGCACAAAAAAAACACCCAAAAGAACCACAAGGGGCGATCGGAACGATCGCCCCGAGTCAATAATATCGGGAATATAAATAAGTACAGTATATAAGAGAACGAAACGCGTTTTAGTAAAGTTATTAGTAACTCCTTAACCGGCCACACCGTTATTATAAATTCCGATTCAACCACCTAAGTTACGGTTATTAAGGTAATTACCGCAGAGGGCCGGAGACTCCCACCGGCAATTATATTTACTGGGGCTTTACTTTAAGGCCAGTGGTTCCCTTGCTGGATCTAAAAACAGCCTGAGCTTCGCGATTAGATGTGTCACTACACTCTTACAGGCTATAATAATGTTAACATTACCTTTCGGTGAAACTCAATCCCAGAATCGTAACAATTAGCGCCTACTTATCGTGGATAAGTATAGTAGCCATAAGACTCCTAAGTTTATATGGTTATGTAAGACTAACCGTATTTAACTACTGTATCTTCCTCTCTACACCTCCTAAAAGAGCCAGCCTCTCAATCGAAGCGTTTTCTCGCCTCTCAAGAACTGTTTCAGGCAAGAAACGAAGTCTCTAACTCATTACAGGTGTTACGACCTCTGGCCTGTCGACAGGCGGTCGGCAGGGTCGTTAGATAGAATGGGTGGGCAGAGAGGAGTAGTGCAGAGGCAAGTCCTTACAGACGGGGGTTCACTGGTCAAGGATGGTCGTATGTCACTATAAGACAGAGCAACACTCCAAGTGTTGGTGCAGTAGGACACAATCGAAGGTAGTTCAATTGACGAGCGAATACTTGCGTGAGGAACAGAAGGTTCCTCACACCATCGTGGGTACGATGATGGCTATCTATACTAACTAATGGAGATGTAACTTGTACCTTGATCTGTTGCTCCGTCCCTTGGTGTTTACAGATCACAGAGCAAGTGCTCTGTGGGTCTCTGCTTGATCTGTGACAGAGCGGATTCCTTGGCACAGATCACACAGTGTTAAGTGGTTGCTACACGGTGCCCTGTACTGTGGCGCCTGCGGGGACACGTCGGTCCGTTCCGGCCACAAGGGTGGCCCGCAGGTCGTCACACGATCCCCCCTCTTTAGTTTCTTTTTCCACAAAGAATTGCGACCGTAAGTTCTTCCTTCCAACGATTTCGCCATGCCTCGTTACCGTATTGACAAGTGTAGGCCTTCTTCTACCGATCGTCGTAAGGACCTTGCAGCCCGTATTTCTGTGTTCGGCCGAGAGATGTCTCCCTGCACTCGGTGCAAACAATCCCAGCGCAAGTGCCTTGCGTCATCCGACTCCGATTCCTGCTCCGCTTGCCGATCCGCGAACGTCTACTGCGACGCCTTTGGGAACAGTGCGGATTTTTGGCAGAAACTGATTTCTCAAAAGGAGAAATTGGATAAGGCCCGGAGCGAGGCGTCGGACGAAATAACTGCTGCTCAGAGATCTCTAGCCGCTGCTCTTTCCAAGGCGCAGCGACTCGAGCGACAACTGAAGGTGATCGATGACAAGGCTCATGCTGCGTTTGGCAAGGATCTGGAAGTGATCCAGTCCTTGGAGGCTGAAGAGGCGCGGACTGGTTTCTCCCCCGAGGCGATGGTCGAGTCGTTCGACTGGGGTGCCTTCTTGAATGGTGACACAGCTGCGGGGTCGCCGCTACCGGCGGCAACTACTTCCTAAGGTAGGTTGTCGCTTCTTTTAGCTTCGGTTCGGTGTTGACAGTCGTCCAGATCCACTCTGGGGAAGGTAGGCCAGCTACCAGGGCTAAGGGTTATGGTAACGAAGGTGAGTTCCAACAATGAAATGGTCCGTTGGCGCAGGGGTCAGCGCGCTCGTTCTGCGTCATCCTTTGTGAATAATCCAGGCTTATTCACAAGGGTTGTTTTAGCGAGAGGTCGTGGGTTCGAATCCCACATGGGCTACTACCCTCAACTTGCTGTTTCTCCTGCCAGGTGAAACCGCAAGTTGAGCGGTTCTTTTTGCATGGCTAACAATACCATCATAGTGCCCTTCGCGCCGTGGTCCTCTGGGGGTGGCGTCTTTTTGCTGGTTGTGGTCGATCTGGATTTTCGCGGTGGAATTTCTCGATTAGTTCAGGGCAGGAGAGATTGTCGACTGGCTCCCAAGAGTTCGACTCGGGGCCGTAGTCTAGCCATCTGATGAGATAATGAAGTTTGCCTTTGCGATATTGTGAATCCAGGATTTCTTCGACATCGAAGTCTTCTTCGTCGGCGTGCACTTCGATCTTCTTCTCGAGCGGGACGTTCCTTGGTGCTGGCTCGAGGAGGGAAACGTGAAAAACCTTGGTCCGTACCTTCATGGAGGTGGGTAGATCGAGTTCGTAATTGGAGGTAGCGATCTTCCTTTTGACGAGGAACGGTCCGAGTTTCTTGAAGTCGAGTTTACGGCTCGGTCGTTGGGTGTGTAAATTTCGCGAAAAAAGGTAGACTGGGTCTCCTTCCTGGAGAGTCGGTCCCTCGGCTCTTTTATTATCGTAGTATCCCTTCATTCGTTCGCGGGTGAATTCGAGTTCGGCCCTCAGGTGGTCGTGCAGCTCCTGAAGTCGGTCGGCTCGGACGGCGGCTCGGGGCGCATTCGTAGGTGGCCCCCTGCGGAGCTCCGGTTCCCGGCCGAAAAGTGCGAAGAATGGGGAGATCTTGGTTGACTCGACGATAGTGGTATTGTAGGCTATCTGTGCTGTTGGCAACAGCTCAAGCCAGTTGTCTTGTTCGAAGTTGACAAACGCTCGGAGGTATGTTTCAAGGGTCTGATTCAGGCGCTCCGTTTGTCCGTCGGTCTGGGGGTGAAAGGCTGTTGACAGCTTGCTCTTCACACCCATTCGTTGCATCAATCCTTGCCAGAACTTGGAGACAAACAGCTTGTCTCGATCGGAAACGATATCGTCAGGCCAAAGGTGTTGGGAGACGATATGCCGCTCGAAGAGGTAAGCAAGTTGTTCGGCTGTCGTTCGTGTTGAGCATGGCAAGAAATATGCCCATTTCGTCATTCTGTCGACGACTACCCAAATGGAGTCGTAGCTGACGTTTGTTGCTGGATCCTTAGAGTCGGGGATCCCAGTGATGAAGTCCATCGAAATGGAACTCCATGGTGCGCGGGGGGTTGGAAGTGGTTCGAGAAGCCCGTAAGGCTTATGTCTGCGTGTTTTCGTTCGGTTGCAGACATCGCAGTTATCGACAACCTCTTCCACCAGTTTTTTCATTCCTGGGAAGGCGTATCCTTGTTGTGCTTGTGAAAGCGTTTTTGCTCTTCCCATGTGTCCTCCAACTCTTGCTCCGTGTACCTGTTGAATGTACTTCTTCCGCTTCGAGGGTGTGTGGATGTAGGGTTTCCCTTTGTAGAAGAGGAGATCACTCGATCGGGGTCCTCCTTCTATTTCTTTCAATAGTTCGTTGGTCTTTTCGCAGTCTGGGCAAGGTCCTCTGACTTGGCAGGAGGTGCCACAGTACCCGGGGAAGTCCTGCCTCTTTGCCTGATAGTCGTCCTGTTGCCATTTAACACGGTATTCTTGGCAGGAGTTGGTGAAGAGTTGAATACTATCGTTGACTTCCCAGTCCGGGTATTGGTTCATGAAAACCTGTGCCTCTTCTGGCATCCAGTCGTCTGAGACTTGTGGTGTATGTTCCAGGGTTCCATCGGCTGCTAGAACAAACATTGTGACTGGTTCGAGGTCTTTGGCGTTCTCCTGGTGGTCGTGGCGACGGCTAAGGGCGTCAGCTCTTCCGTTTTCCGTTCCCTTGACGTGGTGGATCTTGAAATGGAATGGTGCCATTAGCTCAGCCCATCTTGTTTGCCGGGGACTGAGTTTCTTCGTCAGGAAATAGCGTAGGTTGTCATGGTCGGACAGGACCTCGACTGGTTCCTCTGTGCCACTGAGGTAAGGAGCCCATTCCGTGAAACACCAGATGATGGCCATTAATTCTTTATCGTGGATGGGGTATCTTAGTGCTGGTCCGTGGATCCCTTTTGACAAAAAGGCCACGGGGTGTCGGAGTCCATCGGCTCCGATCTGGCTCAGCACTCCGCCGCAGGCGAAATCGGAAGCGTCGGTCTCAACCCTGAAAGGTTTCGAGAAATCGGGGAGTGCTAGTACTGGTGCTGTTGTGAAGGCGTGTTTTAACTCGTCGAACGCCTTTTGTTGTCGTTCTGTCCATACGAACGGTTTTCCTTCGCCCGTGAGCTCGTGGAGCGGTTTAGCAATCTTGGCGAAGTGTCGTATGAACCGTCGATAGAAGTTTGCAAAGCCAATAAAGGCTTGAACTCCTGTTTGTGAAGTGGGTGTCGGCCAGTTCGTGACTGCCTCGACCTTTGACTTCTGCATCTCTATCCTTCCGGGTGAGATTCTGAATCCTAGGAAATCGAGTTCCTGGACGTGGAATTGGCTCTTGTTGGGGTTCACCGTTAAGTTGGCTTTTTCCAGGGCGGAGAGGACGAGATGGACATGTTTGCGATGTTCCTTATCTCCTTTCGAGTAGACGAGGATATCGTCAAGGTAGACGAACACAAACTTGTCGATAAAGGGGCGGAGAACGTGGTCGATCATGCTCTGGTACGTTGCGGGGGCGTTGGTGAGCCCGAAAGGCATCACCCGATATTCGTAGTGGCCCAGGCGTGTTCGGAATGCGGTCTTCCACTCGTCTCCTGCGGCGATTCGTTTGTGACCGAACGCGTTTGGAGAATCGAACGAGGAGAACCGATCTGCCCCGGCGATCCTCTCTCCAAACTCGTTAATCAGGGGCAGCGGGTATCGATTCTTGATGGTAACTTCGTTTAACGAACGGTAATCGACTACCATGCGCAGTTTGCCGTCCTTTCTGGGTACGAACAATACTGGGTAACCTGCCGGTGACTGGGATTTCTGGATGAATCCTAGGGCAAGGTTTTCTTCGATGTACTCCCGGAGGGCCTCGGCTTGCCGAGGGTTGAGGTGGTATGTTGGGAAGGATTTCAACTGAGCCCCTGGCTTCAGTTCGATCTTATGGTCGAAGGGTCCGTGGTCCGGCAAGCGTAGCAGCTTCTCTCCAAACACTGAATACTTCCGGTATTCCTTCGGAACCTTGGACAGGCTATCCGGAGCCTGTTGTTGCGGCTGGGCATCTCGTTGTCCTGCCGTCTTCTTTGGTGGTTGTCGACGCAACTGCACCTTCTGGTCGTCACCAGATTCGTAACCTGAGTCGTGCGGATCGTCCGTCTCATGAAACCGTATCCACAGTGGGGATAGTTCATCGACCTCAGCGTTCTTCGGGTCGTCCTCAGCGGGTACGCTATCCGGTTTAACACCCATATTATACCGTTCGGTATGCCCCTGTGGTATACTGGTTGGTATAATCCGGCTACTGGAGCCTGGATCCTTGGGTTCTTCCCGTCGGCTGAAACTTAGCTGGCCAGCGTTCCAGTCGATCGCGGGGTTGTACTTCTTCAGCCATGGCTTGCCTAGGATTATGTCGTAGCCAAAGACTGGTAGGATGTCGAAGGTCACTTGTTGTTCGTTGCCGTCCACCGTGATCAAAAGTGGTGCCTCGTGAGTGAGCTTCCCGTTATTGTAAGCGTAGAGTTCTCCTTCTCCAGAGCGGATTGTCGTTTCTTGCGCTCGTTTTCGGTAAGGGAGTTGTTTCTTGTTGACCAGCTTGGGGTCAATGATATCGGCAGCGCTGCCGCTGTCGATTATTGCTCGTGCGCGGAATGGTTTCCCAAGCCCATCCGTTGCGTCCACATAGACAGACCAATGGTTTCTTTCTTCCTCGAGGTGGGTCATCATGATGGTTCTGTCATTAAGAGGTCTTCCTTGGCCTAGCCGACGAGTGCCTCTTCTTCGTCTCGTGGCTTTTGCCAACCAGCGGTTCACTGGTTTCCGGCCCTGGCGGAGGGCCTGAATCCGTTTCCCAGGCGGATTCGGGGGTGAGCTTCATGGATTGCTCGGACGTGGTACGTGAGGTGCTCGGCATCCTTCCTCAGGTTCCAATCGGCTTCTTGGGCTTCGATGGCGCACATTCGCCTGAACTCGGGGATGAGCGGCCATGCGTTGTTTCCGAAGACGCTGTTTTCGTACGTTCCTTGGTGGAACCGGTGATGCCAATCACGGGTCTTAAGGTCCTGGTGGATAGGGCAGGAAGGACGGGGACATCGAGCCAACGTCTGTTCCTTCCTTCCCTCATCCGTACATGCCACAGGGATGTTGTTGAACAGCGTGAGGTTTGTTCCTCCTGAAAGTACCTGGTAGTGACTCTGAGGCATACCCTCATAAACACAGGCCACGGATCCTCCTTCTTGGATGGTGGGCCAGTGATCATAGTATGTCTTCATTCCCCTGTGGGCGGGGAGGTCGCAGAAGTCGTGGACACAACTGATCCAAAGGATCTTCGAATGTTCTTCCTCTCCTCGGAGGGCCCCGAGGGTGGAGGTGCGTAAGTCGAGGCTTGGCATGCTGAGCGTTCTTCCAGCCGTTGTTCGCTTCACCACGGGAATCTCTTCCCAGTCTCCCCAATGGTAGACGGAGCTGGGGGGGTTGTAGATTCCTTCTGCCCTCTGTTCGAATTCTAGTTCGTTGACGAACCTTCTCATGGCGTTGCAGAATTGTCCTCGGAGGGTGAGCGTTATGGACGTTTCGGTTGCCGGGTTTATGCTTTCCTTGACTACACGAATCTCGGTCAGTGCTTTCTGGTAAAGCGATTCCGGTCCGTAGAATGTGTGGTGGTTCCCTAGGTATCTGGCCATGGAAACTCGGGCTTGCCGTACGTTAGGAAATTGGTAGTAGTTTCTGGGAGAGACACTCCCCAGGCCACCTGCTGGCGCGTTTCTGTTAGAGGCGGCCCATTCCCGGTGTTGTTGACGCTCCTTCTCGGCGTCAGGCAGGCTTTCGTACAACATGCTTTGTACGTAGTGCTCCCGTGCTCTCTGGACCCATCCGGGGAACATGTCGCGTCTCGGGGTGGTCATCGTTCTTCGTGATCCTCGGATTATTCCTCGGCCTAAAGGGACCGAGATTCGTTCCCTGAGTCGGTCTTGGTCGACCTGCACCTCAGGTACCTCGTCCCACGCAGGCGTTCCTTCCGTAGGTCGGTCTTCTGCAACCTGAACCCCCCGGGGAACCCTACTTGACCTGGGTATGTTGGCTCCGAGTGTCGCTAGTTGGGTCTCCAAGCTAGGGATAGGCACTCCTTGTTCCCGATTCCTCAGTCTCCGTTCCTCCGCCATGTGCTCACTGGGGGGTGGTGTGTCTCGGGTGAAATGCTGACCCATCCCTTCGGCGAGTTCTCGTACTACCCTGGCGGTGTCTCCTGAGAGGGGTAGTCGCTCCGGGGGATCCCCGTACTGGGTTTCGCTTGCACTGGTGTATTCGTCATCGGTTTCCGACCAGTGGGGTAGGGAAGTGGTCGGGTCGTCGTCGCTTCCCGAGTTGACCATTCGTATAGTGACTTCATCCTTGCTGTTGGATCGAACGGTCTTTCCTTCTGGTAACGGGTCGAACCTGACCTTCTTTTTCTCCTGGCGGCATTCCCGTGCGTAATGACCGTTTTTGTTGCAGTTGAAACACTGGATTTTCGACTTATCCTTGGGCTTAGGGTTCGGGCCCTGGGCGCTCTTTCCGCTTTTTCCCACCATGCCGATATCCATTGGTCCTGGGTGGGTACCGTGTGCGGTGCTCCGGTGTCGGTACTTCTTTCCTTCGTTGGCCTTCGGCTGTGGTTTAGGCGTTTGGTAGCGTCCTCGATCTTCCATCTTTCGTTCATACAGGCGAGCGTCGATCTTGATGGCTTCATTGGCGTAGTCGTCGAAATCAAGTGCGTAGCGATCCAACTTGCACAGCTCGTCCTTGACTTGGGGTTTGAGGCCCTTGTAGAAGCGGTGCTTAAGAGCAGACTCATCCCAGTTGACTCGGTAGCGGTCTCGATTGAAGGCGGAAAGATAGGCTGCAGCCGAGCTAGTCTGGCCCAGCCGTTCCAAGCGGTCTTCGGCTTGCTTTTGTTCGTCGCGTTCTCCGTACATCCTGGTGATCTCGTGTTCGAAGTTGACCCATCCTTCGTCTGCGTCGAAGATTCTGGCAGTGATAGGTCGCCTTTCGTCGGGGACGGACGAGAAATAGTCGTTGAGGATTCCATTGAACCATAGGCTGGGGTCTCCTTCCATCCAGGAGGCTGCGTACATGATCTTGGTCTCGATCCGGGAAGTGTTCTGCAAACGGAAGTTGAGTTGCAGGTGAGTAAGCCATGGTGAAAGTTCCGAGGCCTTCCCTGTGAAGGGCTTGGGATTGCCGGTTTTGATCGTTCGTGCAGCGATTGCTGAATCGGTGGCATTAGACCTCGCTAGGGAGTTGACGAACTTTCCCATCAGGGTTCGGAGTTCGTCTCTAGTGAGTTCGTCATTGTCCGAGGTCTCCGGGCTGGTAGGTTGAGGAGGAGAGGGAAGGGACACGTCGTCGGTCCCATCGTTGTTGTTACCCCTAGAGGGGTTTTGCGATGAGGATCCAACGGCGGACATGGTGTCTGTAAGCTCTGTAATACTGGTCTCTAAAGGGTAGACGCAAGTATCGTGTTACGACCTCTGGCCTGTCGACAGGCGGTCGGCAGGGTCGTTAGATAGAATGGGTGGGCAGAGAGGAGTAGTGCAGAGGCAAGTCCTTACAGACGGGGGTTCACTGGTCAAGGATGGTCGTATGTCACTATAAGACAGAGCAACACTCCAAGTGTTGGTGCAGTAGGACACAATCGAAGGTAGTTCAATTGACGAGCGAATACTTGCGTGAGGAACAGAAGGTTCCTCACACCATCGTGGGTACGATGATGGCTATCTATACTAACTAATGGAGATGTAACTTGTACCTTGATCTGTTGCTCCGTCCCTTGGTGTTTACAGATCACAGAGCAAGTGCTCTGTGGGTCTCTGCTTGATCTGTGACAGAGCGGATTCCTTGGCACAGATCACACAGTGTTAAGTGGTTGCTACACGGTGCCCTGTACTGTGGCGCCTGCGGGGACACGTCGGTCCGTTCCGGCCACAAGGGTGGCCCGCAGGTCGTCACAACAGGCCCTTAGCTCCGGCTGATAAATAATGGTTCCTTATTGCTTACAGGACGGTATCACAAAAAGGCTACAACCCATCCAACATTAAGAGAGGTTTCCGCTAGACCGTTATATCGCCGTTTAATCTGTCTGTTATATTAGATAACCTTAAGGCGCTTATTAGGGATACCCCACCCCTTTGTAAATAACCTCCCACTCCTCCCCTTACCACCACAAGTTCTCCAGACCTTTTTAACACCTAAAAAAGGCTTAAGACCTTCGTAAGATCGCTAATAAGGATAGGGGAGTGTTTATACCTAGCCACCGTACGCGCAAGGCGCTGTTTCACAAGATGGGAAAGGCCCTTGTCACAGCGGCTGCGGAGAGGGCTGCTTTGCAGAAGGAAAACAAGTAATTAATCGAGGATTTCCACGCTATAAAGCCCCATACCATAAAACAAGTGCGTAAGCCACCAAACGATAAATTTAGGCGTATCAAGGACATCATCGCAGCAGAGGAAGCCAGCCATCAACCCTCAAGCGTTAGAGGAGGGCGCCACAGCCAGACCTTACACCAGTCGTTAAGCAAGTCCAGGAGATGATTATCCACGGCCTAAATAGGCTTCGCGAGCTCGAGGAGATGCAGTAGGCATTTTACACAATAGATATTACTTAGGAATTGAATGTTTTAACTATGGTATTGAGGGGAGGGTGCCCATGCAGATCATGTCCGGGTGTGGGGCGGTCCGCGTGTTGGGTCGCCCCGTCTATGTTTCTGCTTGCGATGATGGCAGGGGGTGATCATACTGACGGCGTCAAGGGGTGTGGGCCAAAGATTGCGATGGAGGCGGTGAAGCAATTCTTTGGACAGCAGCTGCATTCGGCCATCAATGCGAAGACCCGGGGCCCGGAGAGTTTGAGAAGTGGAAGGCAAACCTCGTCAATGGGCTGAGGAGCAACCCCAAGGGGAACTTCTCCAAGGAACGGGTGTATGTCGCCAACCAAGCCGCCGCTGACAAAAGTTTTCCCTTAACAACCATCGCAAAGCACTACCTCAAACCGGTTATTTCGAAGGACCTTACAACTCCCGTCAACTGGACGAAACTGACCCCCCTCGGCCTTCTTTGAGAGTTCACCAGCGAATTCTTGGACTGGCGCCATCTCCATCTCTCGTGGAAATTCGTCCGTCTTCTTGCACTCCCTCTCCTCACAAGAGCACTTCTGTCCCACGGCGTACGCCAAACCGATGGCTCGTATCTTATCGAGGATATTAGGCTCCACAAGGATACAGATGGGTTCCACAAGCTGCGGGTAAAACTTGTCCCTTTTGTTGTCATCACCATCGACATATCCCAGGAGAAAAGGGTCGAAGGTGTCGAAGGTTACCGCGCAAACTTGACAAGGGAGTTCAACCCCGACGCACCAGTGCTGGAGTGGGTGCCACAGTGGATCGTAGTCTGGGGCTCCAGGGGCCTTTCAAGACTGGGAAAACAAGGCAAAGGGAAAGGGAAATGGGAAGGGAAGGGGGTGAAGAGGAAGCCGGAAGCATCTGAATAATCCAAGCCGAAACGGAGACGAGGTCGACCGCGGAAAGTGCAATCACCAACCCTGAGTACAGGAGGCGACCATGGAAGCTTTGAGAAGTCAACCCCCGAACCTGTAGCTTGCAGTCCGCCATGGGCAAGATCACTGCAGGCGAGCTCAGCGGGCATGGGGCAGCGGAGTAAGCCGAACCTCGAGCCTGTGTTTCGCAGACTGCCATGGGCAAGATCACCACAGGCGGAGTCAGCAGACATGGGGCAGCGGAGGGAGAAGACGGCGCCGATGCGACCGAGGCCTGATGTTATCGAAATAAGCGATGACTCGGATTGAACTGTGGGGTTTTGAAAACAAAGATGTATTTTGCGCCTAGTGTGAGAAAATCGGAAATGTGGCGACTGTGGAGCCACGGCTTCCAGTGCCACCAAAGTAAAAAAAAAAAAAACACCACAAGAATCGATGACAAAGTTCCTCGTCACCAGCCAACAACAAACCTAACCTTATATTAATCCACAAACTTTGGCAAGCCCAGTCATTCGGCGACGACTCAAAGGAGCCGAGGATGACTCTTTTTTGGTGGTAAAGCGGTGACCGTCTTGAATAGCCAAGGCAAGGTTCGAAGAATGCGGGGGTAACCTGGGCAGTCTACCCCTCCTTTTGCCCTAAAAATGCAGTGACCGTTATCGGTTCCTTATCAGGGATGGGGGCTAAAGGGGGAAATTTCGCAAATCTACCTGGTCTTGGCAAAACTGATCGATTCAAATGCCACCATTCGCAACTTCAGCAAGAAACACAGCACTTCAAAATTACCATCCACGCTGTCCGTGATACTCTTGCTTCCACTCGAGCAGCGCCTTCCCCGCCACCGAATCCATCACGCAGGACGTCGTAGAGACAGAGTTCCATTTGCAGACGAGGCTTGTCGTCGATCATCGGTCTCATTTTCGAGTTGAGTAGCTAAAGAGATGGGTTGCCCCTATTGCAATGGGCAGAAGTAAGGACTGTGACGAACTGAAGTACAGAGATGGAAACCCATATTTTCCGTCAAATAACCACCACATCTCCCAACGTCTCATGCACTGGATACACCCCCTCCATCCATTCACTTGGATCCCCTCTCCGGCTTCCTCTGCGGTGTCATCCCAGCGCGATGCATCTCAGCCGTCGGCCCTTTGTACGCGCTCTTCCACTTCTCCGCAAAGTCAAACCTCAAGTTATCCTGATTCAAGAAATCCGCCTCAATCTCCTTGCGATTCTCATCCGTAATAGCATAGTCGCGCCCATTGATGCTAAGTCGATTCGGAAGCACCGTCGAGGTGCACTTCGGCGCCGCCTCCGCATCAGGCGCGCCGGCAACAGCAGTGACGTTCGCAGAGTCAGACATGTCGACGCTCCGGCGCAGCTGGCCGTTGGCGCAGAAGACGGGGAGGCCGACGATGAAGGCGGTTTCGAAGGGGCTTTCGTTCTGCCAGCAGCCAAAACCGCTGGTGACGGCGCAGTTGCCGCAGGTGCTGCCGGACTGGTCGGTGTCGGTCCACACGGTGAAGCCGGCGGGGCCGTAGCTGCCGGTTCGGGCGTTGGGGAAAAAGGATTTGACGTTGTTGAGGGCGCAGCAGGTTCCCGAGGCGATGTTGTCGCAGCCCTGGTGGGCGCCGTTGCAGGCGTTGGCCGTGGCAAAGTAGTAGTCGATGAAGTATTGGGCTGCTACCTTTTGAGCGGCAAAGGCGAGCAGGCTGAGGGCGAGTGTTAGCTTCATTCTGAGGGGATGTTTTGTGGGTGTCAAAGAGTGGTGAAGTGGACGGGGATGGAGAGAATTGTTGTCGTTCTGGGGGGGACATTCTCACCCCTTTTATGTTCTTTTTTCTTTTTGGCCTACCGAATGTTCAAGTTCTCGAGCCTTGACGCCACTTCGGAATCTTGACTTCCGAGTCGTACAGCACCACGCTGACTGAAGGAACGTTTTTCTTTTACGTTGGTCAGACTCATGTTACCTCGTGAGGGGGTTCTTCCTTGCTCACTCCTCGATGAAGCTGCTCAGATGGCTCGTATTCGTGCAGTGGTCGGCGGAGTCGTGATCTTTCCCGCCAGGTAAAAGGTGTTAGTCATGGTTTTTTTCTTGGTTAACGCGGCGGCCAAGTCCAATATTTGATCCCACAGAGAGGCAAAGCAGAGAACCTTACATGAAGGGTGGGAATACCACGTTGGAGACGTTTTTGGATTCTGAAAGATGTTTCTTGAAGGAGAGGTTTCCTAGTATCGCAAGGCTCAGGGGCTGTCGGCCATGGCTATGTTCATGGGTAAGTAGGGTATGTAAGTTGGTTGGAAAACCAAATCGGTTCTAAGGCACAGCAATGGCCGTTGGCGGTTCGGGGGCTCCTTTCACGCACAGAAGCGGGGTGAGTGACGTCACGAGGCACGGCGAGGATAAATACTCCTCTACTTCAACGATTTCCCTTTCTTTGTAAGCTGCAGTCCTCACTTGATTGGGCAGTTTGGATGCCGGTAGCCCATTCCCCGAAGGAACATTACCACTCTCGACCAACCATTTCTGCCGCATACGTGCAGAAACCGGTTTCACACGCGCCGAACCAAACTCCTACGTTGATAAATATTGCCCCCGCACAGGAGAGTCTCTTCCGACTGAGACGACCCTCGAGGCTGAACGCTCCGGTGTCAGCCCATTTGACGCGGCCGCTCGACCACGACTTTGATGTTACTGCATATATGTTTGGTCTCACCTTCCTCATCTGTTCAACTCCTTTCCTAATATCTCTGTTCCTTCTGTGAACGGCGGTTCGATCAAGCCAAACCTCAACACTCATCTCATGTCAGCCGTCAAATTTAGTCCATGCTTCCACCTTATTGAGGCGTCTGGCCAGTTTTGGGCCAAAAGCTACTAGGAAATCAGCTGTAGTCTACTAGAACCCTCAGTTGACGCATGCATCGGCGGCCTGCCTTTGCACGCTGTCTTGACATTTCTGTCTGACAAATCGGGTTCAACCCAGGGACGATAGAAGAGAGAAATGATGTTGGAAACCAGAGCAACCGTCGTGACCATTGGTCAATGTCCCATCCGCGGGTAGCCGCGTTGAGTTGTTACAGCTGATGAGGGAAAATTTTGAGAAGGATGAATTAGTAATAGCTAGCAGCATATCTGCGTATACGCAGGCCTAGATCCCTGTTCCCCATGGCGATACCTCTGCCTAGAAGATGCCATCTGGTTACAATGCATGCTCCTCCTGGGCAAACGTGATGTTCGCTGAGTCACTGTCTGGGCTCGATCCTATAAGCAGCCGCGTAAACATCTCTCCTTCTAGTAGTCAACCCACGTGAACAAATAGATACACTCTTTTGCGAATGCGATGCAAACGAGACCACTTTTGCTGTCTTGGCGTAAGCCGCTCGCCCGATGTTGATTTGCCCCTGACAAATCAGGGCGGGCTCTTTCCGGATAACCCGGGCATCTTTGTTGCTGGAACAGGCTGCTTGGCTTTCTAGACGAGGAAAACACTAAGCATGTAGGACTGAAATTAAAAGAGAACTAGGCGTATATAATGGTACTTCTGTGCCTGAACTTCCACGTCGAACATCATAACATCATCCGAAGCCTAGCTCCGACCTCGAACAAGAAAACTGGCGAAAATGACGAGCGCAGGATTTGGGGTAGTGCCGCTTGGCATCCCGGGCACACCCACACCGTTTACCATCCGCATTCCCGACGCCGACATCAGCCAATTTTCCTCCTTGGCCAAGGTGGGCATCACGGGGGCCCCTTCCTTTTATAACACTCGCAACGTTACCGACAGTCCAGAATATGCCTTCGGTGTGACAAGAGACTGGTTTTCCAACACCGCAGACTACTGGGCCAACGACTTTGACTGGCGATCCCACGAGAAGTATTGGAACACCTTCCCCCAGTTCACCATCAACGTGACAGCTCCGTCAGATGGTCAGATCTTCAATTTACACTTCGCAGCCATGTTCTCACAGCGGGAGGATGCAGTTCCAATCATCCTCTCCCACGGGTGGCCCAGTTCATGGCTCGACTTCATCCCCATGTTCGAACTCCTGACGGGAAAATACACACCTGACACACTTCCATACCACATCATTACCCCTTCGATTCCGGACTACGGCTTCTCCACTAGGAGCGACCTGACCGAGACGGAGCTCACCTACGAGAATGCCGCTGAGGCGCTCAATGAACTCATGAAAGCACTTGGGTTCGACGCCTATATTGCACACGGCGGCGACGTCGGATCCGGAATCACAGTGGCCCTAGGTGCAAACCATGAGGAAGTGAAAGCAGTGCATTTCAACAACTTTCTGCTGACACAATCAGAGAGAGAAGCCCTCAGCGATCTGCCCATTACACCCGCTGAGAATGCATCGTTTGCACTTGCAGCACAATACATGTACAGCGGGCTGGGATACATGTTTGAGCAGGGGACGAAACCAGGTGCGCTCGCACTGGTTGTAGAGTCGTCGCCGCTTGCGATGTTGGGTTGGTGAGTTGTTTGTTTCCGATGCGGCCGAAATAGAGAACCGCCGCTGACAGAGCCGGAAGGATCGGGGCGATATATGCCGAATACACCGATTACTCGCTAGATACCATCCTCGGTCAGGTGTCGTGGTACTGGTACACCAAATCGTACGGTCGAGGTCTTTGGTCGTATCGCGGCGTGTGGCAGGCGTTCCTCCGGGACAGAGCAGGAACACTGCCGTCCCCTCTTACCATCACCAACAAGCCGTTAGGGTATTCTTGGTTCCCAGGCGAGGTGTTAACTATCGCAAAGTCATGGTTGGATCACTGGTTCCCCGAGAATTTAGTGCAGTTCAGCACCCACGAGAGTGTGAGTCCGAATTGCCGTCGCACGTCCGGTTTAAGCGGTGCAGCGACTGACTTGTGAACAGGGCGGCCATTTTGCGGCTTTTGACGACCCGGCAGGATTTTTGGCTGACATTGAAGAGTTCGTGACGATTGTCAAAGACAAGGTGAAGTTTTAAGATTGGAACGTCGGAATTTGCGCTGAAGGCCGCGAGTGGCAATCGGGAGGAAGCACCTGTTGGGCAGAACAGCGGAAAGGGCGGTGATTGGGCACCTCCTTCCGCGCAGCACCAGACTGTCTGACGACGGCGCAGACTCTAATCACGCGAAAAACTGCGGGTGGTCACTGGGTGAGCTTGCTTGCATAAAACGGCGAATTTAAACTTTTGTCGCGTGCTCCCCTTGCATCCCCACCCTCGTCTCCCCACCCGCTTGTCAAATCAGCACGCCACGATGAGCTGCGACAACAATCGAACTTTGGCTCTGCATTGCGCACCCACCCGACACGGGCATAACGTGAAGATGATGAGGAAGTTTAACATGACGAGCCCGAGCAAGATTATATTTTCCCATGTCCAAGCTCCCGAGCCCCCCTGATCGATGATGGCCCACACAAGATGGACCCGATCTCCAAGACATCAACATCAAAATGCCCTCGGCCAAGCCCCGTTTCTTTTCCCGACGTCGCGAGACGACAGAAGTGCTAGTCTTGCCATCTCAGGACTCCGCACTCGTAGGAACGGAGACCAAAAGCAGAAACAAGCTTCGCAAGCAGCCTCCATCGTGCCCTTTGCAGCGCACCGCCGCGGCGGATCTCGAGCTTCTCATGGGCAACAAAACATCCAAACTCGAAAATGTGCCCCGGCCGACTCGTCCACCACGGCCATCGGCCAACGAGCTCCCCGACTTGCCGAGTCAGCCGTTGTATAAGGCACTGAACGCACAGCAATTGCACCCGCCCAAGAACCTCGACGACGAGAAGCCCAAAATTCCCGAAAAGGCCCTGAGTCGACAACCATCCATCGCTAGTCGGAAGCCATCCTTCACCGGTATCGACTGGCCTCTTGGCGACGACACCAGGCGCGGACGTCCTTCATCCCGTGCCGCCCAAACTGTCCCTCGGAAGCTTTATTCTTGCTCGGCCGATGCTGCCTTCCCTGACAAGCAGCGTCGTCCAGTCATATACGACCGCGCCTCACACCTCGCCGAGTCGTACCGCGCTCTCCTCCCAGACCGCAGCGATGTCGAATCCGACTACGATGTCCCCCTCACTGACGAGCCCGTCTCGTTCGAGCCCCTTCCAGCACCAACTCCCTCCCGCGCACACAAGTGGTCATGGGATCCCCGCGAACCAGCCCCTCAGCAGTCCAAGACCACCCACTGCCTCCTTCACCTCGGGAACCGCCCTCTTTTCCGAGGCCACAGCTCCACCACCAACCTGAAAGCCAAGTCCGTGGACGACCCCTTTGCACAAAATCCTCGCACTCCCTCTTGGATCGGAACCGGGATGAGAGCCACTCCGCTATCCCAACCGCGAGCCGCATCCACCGCCTCCTCATCTTCCCTAACCGCAGTGGAAAGCTGTCCCCCCTACAACGATCCCTTCGTTCAAGCCAGTAGCATCTCTCACCAAAACTCAACCACCACATTCGCTGCAGAGGATGACAACCACTGGAACCTCAACGCCGAGGAATACGAGAAGGGTCACTACACCTCCCAACCTTCAAGCTATCCCCACCACGCGCCATCCTCCCACCAGCATACATACGATGTCTATCAATCCTCCCACGGACACACATATGACACCAACACCCATTATACCTCTCCCTATACCTCTCCCTTTCAAGACCTCTCCTCTGGTCTACAAACCCACCACAACCACCCGGTACACCCACCTCATCCCATTTCTCACGCACAAATCTCACCCCAACGCCAACAGCGCCGCCGCACAAGCGACGATCTGGGCTTGCAAATCTGCGGCGAGATGCTTTCCGACCAGCTGCGCAAGACGTTCATAGGCGGAAATCCCAAGAACAACCCGGAGTCCAACAAACTGCAGGTTCTTCTCCTCATTGAAGCCTATGAAGCGACGCTTGAGTCTTGCCGGAGAGAAGTATCGCATCCGCCGCTGACCAGGGGCGGTGAAGCCGAAGGCATTAAGAAGCATCATATGCGGGAGGCGACGAGGATTATCGATCATTGGTTGGGTGTTTTGTACCGGATTTATGATGAGGACTTTGGTGGCGATGGGACAGAGCGTGGGAACATGAGGAATGGAGAGATGTTTTGAGCATTTGAGATGCGTTGGGAATCGAGGGCATGTGAATGGATATGGTGACGGAATTTGTGAGAAATATATCCTAGATAGTCGGGTACTCCAATCCCCTAATATACAAAGAGTGAATACATGCAAATCTTCATACTGCGCCTCTGCCCTTTATCTCCTCTTGCAAACTGCCCCAGACAGCTGCTCAACCTTGGGGTTGTACGTCGTGTACGAGTTGCCCATTGTGGACTTCTGCTCCGGCGTCATCTTCCCCTTGCTGCCGGACAGATTCCTGTACCTTGTCCCTCTGGTCCCGGCACCTCCTGCAAGGCCTCCCAGAACCATGGTGAGAATGGCCACCGGTGCTTGCGAGGGGTCTTCCACCAAACTGTAAACACCAAGAGCAGCGCTCCCGGCCGTCTCGACGGACATGAGAACGCGCGCCATCATAGCACCGACCCTGCCCAGGCTGCCAATAGCAGCACCGACGAAGGGAATCAAGAACAGGATACCCTCAATGATCTTGAGAATCAAGTCTTTCTCCTTTTCCTTCTTGACCTCTTTTGCAAGCTTCTTGACCTCTACCATGGCCGCAACGGCATCCTCTAGCATGAACACGGGGACAGCCAGAACCTCCAACACATCCGCCGGGTTGGCGTTGAGCGTGTCGTAAGCCATATCCGCGTACATGTCGTCGTATTCGTTTAGTATGGTTTCGAAGTTGTCGCGCGCCTTGTCCACCACCGTCTTGGGATTGGGGACATCAAAGTTCGACTTGCCGACGGGGAAGCCCCTGTGGCTCTTGACCACATTGAGGCATCCCCCGGTGCCTCCTTGACCTTGCCAGCATCTTATTTCGTCCTCCCAGGTGGAAAACTCAATCCACTCAAGGTCGATACTCTCCTTGTCGAGCGCTTTTATGAGACCGTCCCTGTCGTGGATCTCCCAGAAGAAGGTGTAGCTCTGCATGTACTGCGAGGGCAAATCCTTACAGTTGACCTCGCTGGCATCTTTGCGTTTGCCAAGCTGGCCCAGGTCAGCATAGCATTTGAAGTAGCCCGCAAGTGGTTTGTCGCCCCGCAACATGAGCTGTAGCAGTCGGCCACTCAATGACCCACGCATGTAGTCGCGATAAAAGTGGAACACGTCGTCGTAACCGCTGGCCGCGTCCGAGTACCCATTGAGCGACTTCTGGAGCATGCCCTTGAGGACGCGAAGAGTCTGCATGGCGAGACATGTTTGGTCAATCTTGTCTTTGTCGTTTAGCAGATCGTCAAGGCTGCCGTAGGTCCGGTCCAGGTTGCAGTTGCGACTGAGATCGAGATCCGCCATCCCCTCCATTGAGCCCGTGGTCGGAGAGTCCTCCCTCTGGAGATCGACAGCCCAATCGCTAACGCCGCCAAAGTTCAGTGACTTGTACCATTCGACACGGCGTTCCTTGGTCTCGGTACCCATATACGCTACCCTAGACACGTGAGTCAGCTTCAAGACCTTCAAGACTAGTGTTTTGACCTTCACCCATGGGTGCATACCATTCCACATTGTCGTACACCAGAATGTCTGAATCAGACTTCTGATCGTAATACTCATAGTACTCGTATCCGTTGGCAGCGGCAATCTTTTTGGTCTGTCGAATCTCTGCGTCCGCGAGGTAGCCCCCTTCTCCCGTGCAGTACCCTGGCTGTGCTGGCGACTCGTTTCTCACGCCAAGGTAGAGACAATGTGGTTCGCGGCAACCAACCTGGGCCATCTTAAAGCTGCGACCGTAGCTGGAGATGCCCACAAAGACCTTGTAGGCTGGAACTCCTGCCTTTGTAATCAATGCTAGGGAGTTGATCGTCTCCGTCTTGTTGACATGTGATCTCAAGCAGTTACCCAACTCGCAACCCTCGCTACACGGGCTGTCAGCATGTTTTGCCTGTTCCTCACTCGATATGCATGTGCACTTACGCAGCATACTTGCCACCAACGTCCCACTGGCCGTGCAAGTCATAGGTCATATAGACGATGTAGTCGGCAACCTTGGCAATTTCCGCAATGGGGAAGTGACGAAGGTACCAATACGAGGCCGGGGCCGCGAACGAAACCGTCTTGCCGGGGAGTCTTCGCTTCATAATCTTGAAGAAGGCAAGGTAGTTGGGTCCATCGACGGGGGAGCCTGGGTCGCTGCCAAGAATGTCGTCGGCGCCAGGGTACTCCCAGTCGAAGTCCACACCATCGAGGTTGTTGTCGAGCACGAACTTGGCCACATTGTCGGCAAATCTCGCGGCGTTTTCAGGTCGAACTGCCCGCCGAATGATGTGACTGGTCGGCGCGTCGTTGGAAAAGGCCCAGCCGCCATACGAAATGATCTTTTTGATGCCCGTCATCTTCTTGAACTTCTCAAACTGCTCTTCCACACCCTTGGTGCTAACGGTGAAGTCTTCGTTGATCCATCCAAAAGCGAAATGGATGATGGTGTGCGGGGCCTTGACTTCAGTCACATCCATGTGCACTGCGACGGCGAATTAGGATGGTGAACTCTGATCGAACCCGGTGTCAAGACTTACAGCATGGTCGATTCTTGTTCCAGCCCTCAAAATATCCAATGCGCTCAAACTTCGCAGGCTTCTGGCCGTTGTTTACAATGTCCATGCCGCAGTTGGAGATGCAACCGAATGTTCCCTTCTTGGCCGTTCCAGGAGCGCCGTCGATCGAGGTGTCGATGCAGAAGTCAGCCGTGGTGCCGCAATTGCCCCAAATGTTGCAGCAAGTATTCAAGGGGCACTGGTTGAGATCGGCGAGCTTGGTGCCATTGGTTGGTCTTTGCGTTCCTGGCTTCTGCGGTCCGCATGAAGCACCGCCGATAGGGGCCGGCATGGGGGGATCACCGTCGCTGATGCAGATTCTCATGTTCTCGGCCATGGCCTCGCAGGTCGAGAAACCCCACGTCTTCTTCTTGTTGAACTTCTCGATGTCGCCTTTCTCAAGCATGTACATCTCTTGGATGTCGTAACAGATCTGATTCTTCTGGACAACGTGCGTGGCACAGCTGCCATCTGCGTTCTTCTTGGGGCGCAGGTCGGGTTTGGTGCCCCGAGTGCAGCAGACGACAGACTTTAACTTGAGAGGTGAGCAGAACGAATTGCCGCCGTTGAATTTGTAGAGCTGGTCAAGGGTGAGGCTGCCGCCAGCCTTGGAGGCGCACTTTTTCTCGGCGATCTTGCTGCAGTCGTCCCCCGACTCAGCTTGCACATACGCACAGGTGCCGTCTGGGAGCGCCTTTGGCTCGGGCACTGTGCCCTCGGTGCAGCAGAGCTTCGAGCCGGGTCTGAGGTTGTTGCAGAAGGATTGGCTGCCACCGCCATTCCACTTATAAAAGTTCGCCTCGCTGGGGGCGGGACTGCACTTCTTGGTGCGAATGCTCCAGCAGTCATCACCACCCTCGACCGTGACCGCCTTGCAGTCCGCCCGAGGAACGAGGAATACGTTGGCAGGGCTCTGATTCCGCGCCACTCTGCCCCGCCTGTTGATAGTCGCTGTGGTGTTAGTGGGAATCGAAGAGTCGCCGCCGAGCGTCGAGTTGCTCGGTCTGTAGTCTGCACCCATGGTCATGGCCAGGGCGGGGATAATGCTGATTTTTTGATCTTTCCAAGCGTCGACGTCGTCAAATCGCGAAATGCACTCGGCCTTGGCCCAAGTGTGCAGTGCCGCATGGACTAAATCCAAGGTCCCGCTCGTGTCGTAGACGACGCCAAAGACATGCGGGGCGGACTGCCCTGCGCAAATCTGGGCGGCGGCATGCGAGGGCACCAAGCTCGAAGGTTCAGTGCCGACGAATTGGGCAAAGCGGTCGATGAGCGGTGCAGCCGACGACTTGCGGATCTCGGAACCCACGTAAAGGCCGACGACGACGTCGCCATGCCTAGCGAACAGAGATGTGGGTTGGCATGTGGGGTCCTCCAAGAGGTTCTTGCGCAGGTGCTGCAGAGCAATCAAGATGTTTTGCGGGTTGCTTGTCCTGTTCGCGTTGTGCGACCAGCCGATCTCCACGTCAGCCGTGCCTTCCTGCAACTCTACATCGGCCAAACACACTGGCCCGTATTTGCCGCTCTGGGCACTCGCAGTGGTCCCCTTGGCCGAGCAGGCTCGTATGTCGAGGTCGTGCGAGTCTTTCTCCCCAAGGGGAATGCGTGTTTTCAGGTCGAAAATGACGGTGTCGTTGCATCGGGAAAAGTCTCGAACTGCGCTGAAGTGTGGCCACGCAAAAGCTGTGGGGCCGGTTTCGTCGCATGATGCCGGACACGGAAGGAGCTCAGGTACTATTGGACCTTTGGACCCGGGGAATTGGAAGCTGGGTAGGCCGTCTGGGGTGGTGGTTTTGGCATGTGCTGGGATGAGGAGCCATGGCAACGCTGCAGCGACCCTCGCCGTGGTTTTGGTGATCCTCATGGTAAACACCAGCAAAGAAAAGAATAACAGGAACAAGACTGAGCTGCAAAGAGAGTAAGACCGGGGGCGCACCGGTCCTCAGCCCTCGTCAAGCGGTTGTCGACAGACAGCCGAGCGAATGGTGGGTGGTGGGTGATGATCCGAGCTGGCGGATACAGTCAAGGTTGGCACAATCGATCATATGTACTCGAGAGTGATTCAGGCGATACCTAGTGATGTGGTCTTCAGGGCCGCTCAGTCGTCTGGCACAAATGCCGGGGTCGCACGTCAAAGAATACCAGCTGAAGCATGGAACACTTGAAGACCACCCTGTGCCGGTGCCCATCCAGCTCATACAGCTCCCATCGGCCCTGCAAGGCTATCGACAAAAAGCCTCGCCATTCTGGGAATCCTACCGAAGGAAGACCGAGCGCATACTACAGCTCGATGACAATCCTACTGTCTATTTAGTTTTCGTGCCAATTGCTACCTAGGGCATGGCTGCCTCTCCTGCCTGTGGCGAACTGGCAAATTCGATCCATGCAACGACAGCACGGTTTTTTTGGAAAATGCCTTAGTTTAATCAACTCTAGCGAGGAAGGCGCAGCCCCAAGACCTAGGAACCTCATTGCATCGCGGCAATCGCACCACTAAGACCGCCACTCTAATGGGTTTAACCGAATCCTTCGACACGGCTGAAATTTGTGTCTTTGCACTGCGCATGCAACGGTAAGCCCACGACGCGGCGTGGGAAATCATCACGATGGCCAGTTCTCACCCCGCGATCAATCCACCCGGTGTTGACGGCGGCGCGGGCTGGGGAGTATGCCTTGACACCAATCGAGGCATCCATGAAGGTCATTTGCGAAGGATGAGGGGACTCGAAAACTAACGAACGTCAGGCCCCGTCTGGGTCCTTCCGACACACGGGGCGGGCGATGCAATCCCTATATCGACACAACCGCCGCTTTCTACGCCCTCCCCCTCCCCGGTTTGTGATGCCGGCGTTTGACCGCATCGTTCGTTCGTTAACTCCCACTTCCTCTGTCTCCCCCCGACGGGATGCACTTCAAAAAGCCTCTCGTTGCCGGGCTCGGGCTCTTGAGCAGCACGGCGTGGGCGGGCTACGATGCACGCAGCGCCGAGGCTCTCTACTTCTACCAGGCCTACCGCATGGACGTCGAGATCAGTTCGGCCATGGCCCGGGCACGAGGCGATGATCCCGCCGTCACCAAGCCTTGGATGATCGCAAACGGCGGCGGCAAGAACTTTGTCGGCTCCTACAACGACCCCAAGGATTGGCCCAATGGCGTGGAAGACACGTCCCGGCTGGGTCTCAACTTTCACGCCTTCATCCAGGGCACTCAGAGAGACGGGAGTCAATACGGGCGAATTGAAGCGCGCTCGCGAGTCACGGACCCCTGGAACCCGACGCTAGCCAATTTCGCCGACGTCAAGGTCGGGGACCGGTACACGGTGCGCAACAACATCGCGCGTCTGAACCCCGATGGCGGCACGCTGGACTGGATCGACCCCGTCACCAACGAAGGCCGCAACAAGAACTCCGAGCGCTTCAGCTTCACAGGCTTCAATCCGGGAAAGGTCCTTGGTCAACTCAACCTCCACAACGGCGACCACACGTCTGCCGGCAACTACTTCGACTTCGACAACATGATGGGCACGGTGGCCCGGCGATGCGCTTGGCTGTACCAGCAGGATCCCGTTCGTGGCGCCCCCTACATGGCCCAGATCCAGCGCTCGCTCGACGAAGCACGCGGCGCCCGCAGTCTTGAATCGAAAAGGTACCAGATCGAAGGCTTGGAGAGAGCCTTTGACAACTACAACAAGGAAAACAACCTCGGCACCGGCACTCTCGCCAAGAGCCACATCAAATCGGACACGAGAACTGTGAACGCTCCTGACTCCATCTTCAACGGCTGGCGTTTCAGGGAGTTCAGCATGCGAGAGACGCGTTTGTACATCAAAGACAAGGTCAAGATCAGCCAGGCGCACAGAACCGCGATCACAGGCCTCATGATCCGGATCGGAGAGGCTTTCCAGACAGGTCAGACAATACAAGGTGCGAACTACTACGGTAGCTTTCGCGGCGAGGAAAAGACTCACGCTGAGGTCGTCAACCGGGAGTTTGCTCTGTCTCAGGCTATCGAGAGACAAATGTCCCAGAATGGCAATCCTCAGGGCTGCGATTGGGGCACACCCAAGTACCCCGGCAATAACTTTGTCGAGCCTCCTGGGAGCATTCTAGACAGATCGCTGCACGAGATGTTTGGTCAGACGTGGGCGAATCGCAAGCGTCACTGATTTCAAGCTGTTTCAGGCGGGACACTATTTGGCTACCTTGCCAATTGGGGAGATTTTGGATATTGGATATCTTTTGTATAAAAATGCAGTTTCATTGCATTTAGACTCTCTCGTCGTCCAGCCAACATACTTGAACTTCAAAACACCAACCAAAAAATCGCCTCTCGGCATGTTTTTTTCCCCCGAGGATCGGAGACAGTTCCGCAGTTTCCGCACTTGAGGTTATTTTGTGTCACGGCATCTCAACTTCCAATCCCTAGTATCCGCTGGCCTGTAGGATTGCCAACAGGCATGCCGGGACATTCCATTGACCTGGTTACCTACCTTGACACTCCGGCAGAGGGACACGAGGGTGAGCGTTCTCTTTTTGGTAATCCAACGAATCCTGTCGAGAAAAGTTGAGGGACGTTTGTTTGCGAGGGAACGGTATACTGCTACTATGAAATAGCAGACATGACACGGAACATTACTTTCAATTACTCTGATCCCATGTCCCCACATGCTGTGTGCCATCGGGCGCATCCTACCATCAAGCGAAACCAACAGTAGAACCCAAGGCGGGTCTCAACCACTGTCGAGCGCTGGCTGCGCCGCAGGGCAGAAACCGGGTTAAAAATCACATGGGGTCCGGGTTTGACCGTTGACTGGCGGCTGCCCCTGGTTTAGCCGAAAATCCTTACGGTAGGGCTCGCCCAAGGGCCCAGAGCTTAGGACCGACGAGATTGCGGTAGCCATTTGGTGGGGCAGAGTAGGTAGCACGCACTATGAAGGATTTTGTCGGCTCCCGACGATGCTCCTTCACTGCCACATTGCACCGAGATTCCAACTCTCGCAAATTAAACCACGGCTGACGAGGCGTAATCGCGGCTGCGACAGCGATGCGCGGGGAAATGAGTAAGGCACACCGAGCCAGTCGCGCAACACCAGCGCGCTGCGATGACGGCTTTCGCGAACAGCACAAAAGGGCGCCGGCGACCGCCCGATCTGAGATGAGTTTTCTTTTCGGCACCGCACTTTGATCGCATCCCTTGCAAGCATCAGCACCCGCTTTGACCTTGCACAGTCTCTCGTCCGGTATCAGAATGTCTTCATTCAAGAAGTGCGGCCTTTTGGCCACCCTCCTCGCTGCACGGAGCGTCATTGCCGGATCCAAGCCCATCTACCCTTACGACCCCAACACCACGCCTAACTGCGTGTGGTGGGTCGATTACGATGGTTTTGACACCTGTGAAACCATCGTCCAGGACAACTGGCTCACCGTCGACGAGTTCCGCCAGCTGAATCCCTCGGTCGGCGCCGGCTGCACGGGCTTGAAGGTTGGCCAGTCGTACTGCGCTGAGAAGGGTTCCGGACCCGACCCGGAGCCCATCACAACCACGACTAGGACCACCAGCTCCACCTCCTCCAAGTCCACTTCGACCACCTTCTCCACCTCCACCAAGCCAACCACCAGTCCGAGCCCGTCCCCGTCCCCGACCAAGCCCGGGAACGGCATCGCCACGCCGGAGCCCACCCAGCCCAACATGGTCGACAACTGCGATGCCTTCTACTTCGTCAAGCAGGGTGAGGGCTGCAACGACGTCCTTTCCAAGAACGGCATCACCCTTGCCCAGCTCTACCAGTGGAACCCCTCGGTCGGCGCCAACTGCGGTGGCCTCTGGGCTGAGGTGAACGTTTGCGTCTCCATCGTCGGCCATAACCCCACCCCCACCAACCCCAGCAACGGCATCTCCACCCCCGAGCCGACTCAGCCCAACATGGTCAACAACTGCGACGCCTTCTACTTCGTCAAGCAGGGCGAGAACTGCAATGACGTCCTCTCCAAGAACGGAATTACCCTTGCCCAGCTCTTCCAGTGGAACCCTTCGGTCGGCTCCAACTGCGCCGGCCTCTGGACTGGAGTCAACGTCTGCGTCTCCATCATCGGCCACACCCCGACTCCCACCAACCCCGGCAACGGCATCACCACTCCCTCCCCCGTGCACCCCTCCATCGTTGCCAACTGCGACGCCTTCTACAAGGTCCCGAAGAACGAGAACTGCGCCACCGTCGCCTCCAAGAACGGCATCACCCTCGCCGAGCTGATCAAGTTCAACCCCAACGCCGGCACCACCACCAACTGCAACGGCCTCTGGGCTGACACCTACGCCTGCGTTTCCATCATCGGCCACACCCCCACCAACCCCAGCAACGGCGTTCAGACGCCCTCGCCTACCCAGCCCGGCATGGTTAGCAACTGCAAGACCTTCCATTTCGTCGACGGCCAGACGTGCCAAGCCGTTTTGGATCGCTACAAGATCACCCTGGCCAACTTTGTCAAGTGGAACACCCAGGTTGGCAACAACTGCCAGAGCATGTGGAATAAGACTTACTACTGCGTTGCTGTCTTGTAAGGGAGGGAATGGAGAGAGATGATTGGATGGTGATGAAAAGGGGGATGACAGGGGTTGAAAAGGGGCGAAAAGTGGGGCTGACTTCCTGCTTTGCATCTTGAAAGGAGTTCATCTAATGTGCAATGTCCACGGTTCTGGATAGAGTTTCTTTTGTATAAATTTTACAATATTACATATTTGCAGCAGAGTTTTGGGTTTTTGATTGTCGTTGTGAAAGGAGATAACGGCCAGGACACTGAGAACAATCCAGTCCGCTGTTCTTCACATGACGAATACAGCTCAACACCCCCCAACCCAATCGACCAGCAAATGACCAAAGAATCAGAGAACTGCTAATACGCAGATCCCGCTCTAACAGGGTCGGCTTTCTTGGAACAATGACTGCAGCCCGAAGTTTTGGGCATATAAACCACTGCATCTCCACCTCAGTCGCCAGCAATCCATTATCATTCCAATCCCTCCTGCTGTCTCAGAATTCCATTGTCCGTTCATTTGCACAAAGAAGATTGTTTGGTGGGTCGGCTTCTCGGGATCCTGTAATTCATCACAATAGCGTTGTGACAGCTCCTTTGTCGTCTGACAATAGCATTCGCCAAACAAAGGACCTTCTACTCGCCCTTTTGTCGTAGAGCTTTGGGATATAGTCCTCGCCCGCCCTCATCTCCTCGTCAGCGACTAGACCATCTACCAGCGCCGTTATAAGCGACAAGAAACTTCAAATCAGGTGAGAAGTATCAAGAAAAAACACACACAAACCCACATATACATCCACACCCACAAAAGATGGAACACATCCGCCCCGGCTGGCCCGTACCCCAACTCCAAAACGTCGTCGCAACCGTAAACCTCGACTGCCCTCTCAACCTCCAGACAATCTCTCAACACGCCCGCAACGTGGAATACTCCAAAAAGAAATTCCACGCCCTCATCATGCGCATCCGCGATCCCAAAACCACCACCCTCGTCTTCGCCACAGGGAAAATGGTCATCACCGGCGCCAAATCCGAACGACTCGCTCGTCTCGCCGGCCGCAAACACGCGCGCATGATCCAAAAGGTAGGCTTTGACACCAAGTTTAAAGACTTTAAAGTCCAAAACTTTGTAGCGAGTTGCTCGGTTGGGTTCTATGTCCGACTCGAAGGGCTCAACGCGGCGAACCCCACTTTTAGCTCCTACGAGCCCGAGCTCTTTCCGGGGTTGGTGTACAAGATTGCGAGTACGAGGACGACGCTGCTTGTTTTTATGAATGGCAAGGTTGTGATTACGGGGGTGAAGGAGTTGGATAAGTTGTATGAGAGTTTTGCGAGGGTGTATCCGATGTTGCTGGATTTTAGAATTAGGAAGAGTGCCTAACCTAAGCCTGGGGCGGTTACTGCTGAGTAAGGGTGGTTGGATGTAATGATAATGTCTTTGTTTTTGACACTTTTTTTTTTTTTGTTTGTGGCTATCTTATCTTTGGGTCATTTGAGTGGGGGGTTGATACAATCAAGCTTTGTGCTCCACCGTTGTCTCCTTTGTCTCGGTCCCACCGACATTTGCCAACTCCACTTCCAACACCTTGTCGACATTTTTGGCAACCTTGTCCTGCGCCTCCTTTCCTTCAAACATGAAGCTCAACTCTTCCAACGTCCGGTTGTGCGTCTCCGGGAACAACAGATACACCGTCGCAATCTCGACTAGAATCCAAACGCAGTACACAATGTAGTACTTCCAGCCAATCGCATCCAGCGCAATCGGGTTGACGTACGTGTTGAAAAACACGGCAAACCGCACCGTCAGCTGCTCGACCGCAATCCCCTTTGACCGCTGCTCATAAGGAAAGATCTCAACCATGTACGTGTACGCCAGCGCGTTCCACCCAATGTTGTAAAACGGCGAGTACACGTAAATAAAAACCAGCACCGGAATCGACGCCGCCGCCGAGTTCTCAATCGCCGACCTCGCACTCGCCACCGTCCAAACCGTGTACACCACCGCCGTGCCAATCGTGCACGTCAAAAACATGGTCCTCCGCGGAAACCTCGGCGCGATCAGCGCAATCGGCACCGCGTTGATAAACCCCCAGCACGTGTTGCTCAAAATCACCTTTTGCACCGTCCGATTATCCGTGATGCCCACCAGCCCCAAAATCTTCTTCATGTAGAAGCTCAACAACCCGTTCCCGCTCCACTGCGTAAAGAACCCCACCACCGCCGCAATCAGAAACCGCCTCCTCATCGCCGCGTCCCTCACCACATCCCCCCACATCCACTTACTCGCCAACTCCCTCTCCATCGCCAGCGTCGACTGAATCAGCGCAAACTCCAACCTCACAAACTCCTCCCCATCTTTCCCCTCCGAATGATACCTCCTCAACACGCTCAACGCTTCCTCCCCGCGATCCTTACTGATCAACCACCTCGGACTCTCCGGCAACCAGTGCATGAACCCAATCTGAAACATACTCGGCACGATCTGCAACAGACTCGGCAGCCTCCAAGCCCACGTACTCTCCATCTGGAAAGTCCCGTACGTCGTACCCGCAGCAATGATCGCACCGACGAACCAACTCGCGTTGAAAAGACTTGTACCAATCGCTCTCTCTTTGGCGTAGCTCAACTCTCCGATGAGGGAAGAAGCATTGACGATGGCGAACGGGATGCCGAAGCCCAACACCCAGCGGGAGGCGAGGAACATGTCGGAGTTTACCGAGGCGGTTTGGAGGGCGGCGCCGAAGATCATGAGGTACGAGGCGCAGAGGATGGTGCGGCGGCGGCCGAGGTGGGAGGAGAGATAAGGGATGAAGGGGATGGACATGAGGGCGCCCAAGGAATACATTGCGTTGAGGAGGCCGAGGCGTGAGGAGGTTGGGTTGTCGAAATCTGTGAGTGCCAAGGTTAGGGAAGATACGGGAAAGGGGGGGGGAGAAAGAAAGGGAAACGTACAGTCGGTCCAGGATTTAACGGCTTGGAGGCTGTTCATCATGGAGGAGTCGAAACCAGAAGTCCATTCGACGCCAAGACAGGTCGGGATCATGATGAGGTAGAGGAGGCGGAGGTTGGGCTTTTGGTACCAGGGGATGTCGTCGGCTTGGGCGATGCGCGTGAGCCGCGGGTCGCCGAGCTCTTCTTTGCCTCCAATGATGGCCATGTTGGAGGGGTTTTCGTTCTCTGTGGAGGCAACTCTTCGTGTAAAAAAGTAAGGGCAGAACTAGGACACTCCAATGCTTGGAATGGGGAGAGACCGCGCCGTAGGTATCGATGGGTTCAGCTGTCTTATACCATGACCACCGACCCAACCCCTGACTTCCATGTCCCCGGCACCAACTGTACTACCGAGCATGTAGCTACTACTGCTGCTCTTTCTGCTCTCGGCACAACTACGTATTATCAAAATCCAAGAATTGACCAACCACATCCCCTGATATATCTCACCGCCTAAATTGCTGCTGGTGTTTGCCGCTGCCAAGCTCTCCTTGGAGTTGTTTCCTCCGACGTATGCGGGGTTGGCGACCAACAATGATTAGGGGCGGGACAATTTTTCCGTTTGGCCAGGACTGAAAACATTGAGTGGCTGTCGCGTTGGAAGGAGAATCACCGCTGTGAGGAAAAGAAGGAATGCCCTTGAGAGGGTGCGTCAGACTACATTATCTAGATGTGAGATAAAAATCAACTACCAGGGGGCAGGGTCTCGGGTTGTGAAGACTCTCATACGACGCTCAACTTTGGTGCTCCAGGAAAGTGAGGCTGGGATCCATACAATCCGCGTCCAAAATCCCGTCAAAGTTTATGTCAAAGCCGGGGACGAGTTCGTCTCCTAAAGGAAGATCCTCCATGTCCCCAATGCCATCCATCAGTTCGTCGTATCCTAGCGGGAATGATGGCTCTTCCTCAAAGATTGGAACCTCAAGCCCACCAGCCAACCCCTGATCTCCGGATGAATCGTCATGCGGTGCATCTCCTTGGTCAGGACGTAGGTCCGGTTCCCTTTCTTCTGCGGAGATTGATTGTTGGAACATCCGCAGCAACCTCGGCTGTAGCCCAATGACCATTTGCTCTATCTGCGGCCGTAGACTCTCTTCCACGGTGCGAAGTTCATTTTGAAACATGCTTTCGAGTTCGCGGCGGACAAGGGCAGGCATCTCTCGCCGAAGAAAAACTGCGTATGACTCTATCCCTTGTGCTCGAGCCATGCTATCGTCTTGAGTATTTTCGTAATCTGTTCAGGGTGCTGTTAGCAACTGCCCATGCGTGTGCAGGTACCCTTGAGGTGGTGGCTTCATACAAGGGTTCGGCATCTTTTCAATGTCGTCGTCAGGAAACAGAATCCTGTACATCTCTCTCCACTTGTCTGCCTCACCTGTGCCTGGACGAACTCGTTTTCTGCTCCGGAGCATCCTTTCCTGTTCTTTCGTGAAGCCCGTCAGAGTCATTTGATTCTCCTGCTTCACGCAAGCCGTCTCTTGTTGCAGATGCTCTCTCACGGCATCCTCGCTCCGAAACGGCTCCCAGCACCTGGGACATTGAGGAGGGAGTGCGTGGCGTTTGTAAAGGTGGGACCTGTGGTTGTGAGATTGCTGGGGACGACTCTAAGCTCACAAGGGCTACTTACTTGACGCGGTGGACCTCATCCCAGCCGGGCCCTGGGCAACTTGTCCACTTGCCATACTTTCTCGGGTTCCGCTTGTAATAGGGGCAGGCAAATTTTGGTCGCTCCTCTGCCAATTCCGCCGGTACTTTCAGCTTTCTCCTCCTATTATCGCCGTCGTTCTCATCGCCGTCCCCGCCATGACCGTCGTCACCTCCACGGGTGTGGCGTTCCGCTTGTCGATAGTCTCTGCCTAGAGCGCTGGGTCCGGTGGTGGCGTCCCCTGAGCCGGGAACTTCTTGCTGTGCTGAACTGTTTCCGGGATCACCATTTTCATTGTTGTCCGCATGCTGAAATATCTTTGAGTCAAGGTGCTGACAGAGAGCCCGCATGATGCGTTCGATCAAAGCTTTCTGTCGCCGTCGCAACCATGTCGAATCCACATCCGAGCAACTTTCTTCGCTGCTGGAGCTTGACTCACCGGTACACACGTCGTTATCCTTCGTAGCCTCAGTGGTGTTGTAATGAATCCCAGTCATTGGAGAGGTCTTCGGCGGCGACGAAGGGGGTGAAAGTAGCTGCGCCGCTTGGAGCGGTAGCTCACCCTTGATCTCGTCTCCCTGAGGTTTCCGCCCATAGACAACGAATACCTCGCTATAGGCGTGGATCTCGGGCCTCCTCAAGTCCATCCCGACGCGGCGAAAGAGATCCTAGGAATCATGGCATTATTAGCAAGCATCATCCAAATGTCAAACCGAGGTGTCTTACCTTTGTTTGGGCCTCGTCCCAACAAAGTACCTCGGAAAACAACCGCGTAGAAAGTGCATCCAGGCCCTCGTTCATCAACAACCACCAGAACTTGCCCAGATATGCTAGTCGTGCATCTTTGGTCCACCCTCCAATAGGTAGCTTGTATCTGACTTCATGGACATCGACGAAGCCAACTTCCTTAAACCACTGACGCATTCGGTCTGCCACGTCGCGGGGTCGGCCTGCTTGCGAAGCGGCGAGGCTGGCATCTCGGGCCCATGTAGCCAGAGCAGAGTCGACCGGCAACGACCCATCGTCACACTTTACCAGTGACCCAAACTCCTGGCATTCAAGCCATCCGCCGGGCTGCAGCGCGCCGAACGCCTCCTGTATGGCTTCGGTCTTGAAGTCGCCCCAGCATCCTGTGTGGATTGTTGACCTGGTATGGATCAAGTTGAAAGACTCCGGCCTGAAAGTCCATGGCAAGCGCCTTCACGAGAGATACCGGATTATCAGCTTGGTCCTGGTGGCAACGAGCGAGAACTCTTGCAAGTCAATTGACTCACATGTCATCCATCTCAAACGAGGCATTTGGAGGGACCCAGGATGGCTGGATCGGCGCGAGATCGGCACCTTTGACAATACAGTTCGGGTACTCATCAGCCACATCTATAGTCCATATCCCCGTCCCGCAACAAACGTCCAAGATGTTTACGGGAGTGTTGCCACTCCGGAACGGACATAGATGGAGGCTGTCGCCAAGGAGCTCAGTCAGGAGAGCATGTTGCATGTCCAAACGCTCAGCCTCCTTGTCGTCGCCGGGGCAAAAATATGCTGTTTCCACCATCATTTAGTATCTCGTTCCGCTACAGCAAACACAAGCGTGTTTGCACTCCAACTGTAGGAACCCTCATGACCACTGACCTTTGGCAGACCTCTCATAGCGAAACCCAGTGAAGTCGATGTATTTTCGCCCATTTTTATGACTCCAAATGGAATCGAACAGCGACTCAGACTGTTCAAAGTTAGGCCCACTTGTCAGCCCTACGCTTCATCCATTTCGATGAACTGTGAGACTTCATACCAGGGACAGCGTGCTGCGTGAAGACACCACACTAGTGCAGTCTGACTCAACATCGTCGGGTTCAGGGGTTGTCGTCATTGCGCTGCCAGGTCGAAGAGGATCCGTGGATGCGCTTTGAATGCCAGTGGAGACTGTACATGGGTAACCTTCGCATTCAGATGGCGAACCCGACTGCTCTTCTCACCGTTTCGCACGTTGTGCATTCCAGGCTTTTGACATGCCATGAGTGCCTCAGCACCAAGCTTTGTTGCCCGCAAATGCGCAAAACGCGTCAATTTGGGCGGAACAAATTGACCGGGATTGAACCCAATCAGGAATAGGTCATCACTTCTTCTTCAGCTGTGGAAATGAGCTCGGCCAAGGCTCTGGGACACGGACCAACTGAAGAACAGCCAAGTCGTTGAGGCTGAGAATCTGGCCGCCCGAAAAGTTTGGTCGGGTTTTTCGCAAGAGGGTGAAAAGCTGGTGAAAAGGATTCTTGTAGGGAAAGGTTTGGAGCGCAAGCCTGCCACTTAAATACCTAGGTACCTACCGAACGAAGGTGGCGAAAATCCCCGGCTGCTCCTTCCAGGTCTCACATGAGTCACTCTGGTGAGCCCGACACTCCTTCCAAGTCCAACACAACTCGAATTCTTCACACGGTCACATGGAAGATGGAATACCCGACTGCCCCAGACTGGTGTTCCCAAACAAACTCAACGCCTTCCATGTCCCCCTCACCGCTCAAGCGTCATCGACGCCCTTGACGCGCTGTACGTTCAGCTTCTTCCCGCCATACGCACAGCCACAGCCTCAATAACCTATGCACCGCCTCCACCTCCACAGACTCAATGCCAACTCCATCTGGCGTTTTCACATGACCACACATGACCAGCCGTTAGTTTCTTCACCCTCAACTTCACCCCAACCCTCATACTCAGATCCTTCGTCTTCGGTTCCCCCGTCATAACCTCCATCATCATCATCAGCATCAGCCTTATTGCACCATTCCCCATCTTCCACCGATTCCCCCTCCGAGCTGCCGTCCACCTCCGAACTCAAAGTCCCTTCGTCGCCCATACTCTCGGGTCCGTCAAGGTCGAGTAGCGCGTCTTGCACGAAGGCCCAGAACGTCGGGCATGGCAAAGGCTTCAACTCGGGCGCAACATCCCAGCGCCTGTCCTTGTCAACACTACCTGGGTGCTTTGTTATGAGGCTCATCCTGGCCGCTGCAGACCAATGCGTTTTCCCCTCTTCCTCACTGCTGCTCCGGTTCTTCACTGTCGACCACACCTCGTCTGCCGTCAACCTCAACTCGTCAAGGAGGCGGACACACTGCTCGACTAGTATCCCAGCCTCCTTATGTTCCCAACAGACCTCGATAAAGTTGCATATCTCGGGCCGGAAGGTATCGAACCAATCCTTCCTCTTAATCTCTTTCAAACCGGCAAGATGCTTGAGCTTTAGAATCCGTACTCTCAGACCGGCTGACCCGACCTCTGCCTTGCTCGGCCAGTCACGGTTCCGGTCTGCGTGAAATGCGTCGAGGAAGTCGGCCACCGATCGGTGTAAAAAGCCAACGTGCCAGCTCTCGGGTGATTGTGACTCGTTCTCGTGGACTTCTAGCAACCCCTTGCATCTGCTCATTATCCGCCTTTGGAGGTTCTGGCACTCTCCGGGCAGCGATGTGGCGAAATCACGGCTAAACTGGCTCAAGGGCATGAAAACAGGGCTTAGTTTTCTTTCGTTGACCTCGAACCCCAGCTCCGCGAAATAGAGGTCAGTAAGAGTCAGGGCATCTCCTGCTTCTTGCGCTCTCTTGGCCCAGCAAAGAAGGCGAAAGCACTGCTTCCTGTAGCACTCCTCAACCGCTGACTCTTTTTTTGGGACCTCGCGTGGCACGTCTTTTCCCCCAATCTGGCCTAGTATTTGTCGAAAGAGCTCTTCCAAGTCCTCGGGTGTCGTGCTGACCCTGTTCCGAAGAGTTTCGAAGCTGTCGCCATTGACCTGGCCCTCGACGCACGACGCCACAACCAGCCTTACCCACAGAAACACCCCCTCAGCCTTCTCGGCAATTTCCTTCCTCAATGCTGTCGCTTGCTTGTCGTTGTTTGAAGACAGTCGATTTTTAATGTACAATCGGATGTCGTTTTTGGTGAAGTCTTGCATCCTAAGATGCGGCACTTGGCCGAATGCATCCGAGAAGGCGGCATGGAGTCGACTCGAAAGACACACCTTTATGGTTGGGTGGTCGACAAGCTCCTTGAATCGATTGGTGATGTTCATATCCCCGCTTTGGCCGCCTCCGCCTCCCTCGTATTCGTCGAGCCCGTCGATGAAGAGACAAATCTTTGCTTCCGAGGCCCTCGAAACGGAAATCAGGGACTTCCAGGCTCGATCCAGTCGGTCCAGGGTCCAGAAGCAAGACCACTCAGAGCGCACGGATGAGAGCGCCTCTTTCAGGACGTCGGGGACGAGTTCTCGGCATTCGTGAAGAACCTGGTAGAGGACTGATCGGAGAAGCCCTTCCAGCGATCTTTGCAACATGGCACCGCTGCGCCAAAAGAAGAAGTCGGCGACGATCAGCTTCTTCTCTTTCGCCCAGACTTTGAGGTATTTCACGGTGGTGTTGTGGCGCGCCACGTGCTTTGTGAGGGTTGACTTCCCAGAGCCAGGTTTGCCAGTGATCCTAGTATGACAGTCCCGATCAGTTCGGCGATCCACAGAGAGATACCGAGGATACCGAGGATAAAATCGAGATAAGGGGCGGGTTCACGTTACCAATAAATTCCCCCACTTTGGGCGAGCCACTCCTTGAAGCCGGTGCTGATTCCCCCGGGTGATTCCCGAAAAATCCAGTTGTAAGTCTCCAGTTCAGGGTCCGAAATGCCGGCCTCCCGCTCTTCCATGATAGAGTATGAAAGACTCTGGACGCAAGCTAGCTCTCGGTCTCGCAAAGCCTCCGCAGCCTCCTTGGCAAAGGTCCCTGGTCCAGATTTTGAGTTGACAACCTGACTGACCAAGGATTCGATCTGTTTGCATGCTCTATCGAACTGATCGGCTTGTCGAGCTCGCGACACGTCTATCTTTTGACTTTTGTGTGTGTCAGCCTCAACTTTGGCATCAAGTTGTCGGGGCTGGCAAGACCCACAGGATCACCACCAAGTGCTTCTGTACAAGTTCCATCTGAAGGTCGCGCAGACGGACTTCCATCTCATTCACAGCCTTCCTCTTCCAGATGGACTTGACAGCCGCGAAGAGAACGAAGAAGCCCCCCTTCCTTTTCGGTTGGAGCTCTACGAGGACGCCTTCCAACGCCTCAGCTTCGTTGATGGCCCTCTTGAGTGCTCCCTCGAGATCAGGACCAACGCCCTGTCTATTGCAATAGTACTGTTCCAGCTCCATTTTGTGAGTCTTAGCCATTCGGATCTGGCCCTCCATTTCCTTCTTGAAGCGCCTTGTCAGACCCAGAGTAGTGTTGTTCATGCCGTTGAGCCCATCAGCAGTGTTGCCAATTTCACGGATATTGGTTAGCACCTTGATCCCGAACTCAACTAACTGAACCACCCCACACACTATGGTGAACGAGGACTCCATGCCGGACTGGACTAGGGCGCAACAGGATGTAAAGATTCCGCTGGTTGTGAGTGCAGTCGACCGGGAGTTCCCAAGAGAGTGGATTGCGAGAGCCTCGGGTGATGGGCGAGCTGGAAGCTACGATGGCTGGAGAGAGATAAACCTCAGGCCGGAAGCTACGATGGGTGTCAACCCCTCTTAAGCTGCAGTCAAGGTGGGGTTGATGGAAAGACGAGCATGGCTTATTGGACCAAATCCTACCAGTCACTGCCCATGCCCTCTCCCTTTGGTTCACCTTGCCGTATGCCTCCCCAGGCAGCCAGTAGCCGCTGCCAACAACACGAAGTGCCACCTCGTGGCTGCATTTCGAGAGCTTGGGCCGTCCCGCGATCGGTGCATATTGCGCGAAGAGAGCCAGCTCTCGCTAGAGTTGTGAATGGCTTCAAAGCGGAGCCGCGGCCCGGATCCGTTCTGTCGGATAGGTAACTGAGAATCATTGGCTAGAACCCTTACAAATATACCAAACTGGGCATCCCAAACATGCACTCGATTCCTACCAGCCATATTATCCCGGACTATACACGAACCCGGGAGACTTATACGGATCCCTCCCCCCGTCCCTCGGCGCGGCAGCAACCAGTGGCACCTTCACCTGGTCCTGCTGATGGGCCCCATTATAGCCCGTGTACTCCGTGCCTGCCCACACACCTCCCCCTTGCCCCTCCGCCCCTGAAACCCATCCACCCCCTCCACCAACGCCCCCCAACAATACTCTTTCGTATCCGTCATCCTCGCTCTCCCCTTTCGGCTGCAACATATCATCCTTTACCCACAGCGCTCTCCTCGCCTCTCCCTTCCTAAGCAGCCCCTGTGCCCACGCCGCAAGCGAGTCGATCGTAAATCCCAACAACATGATCGCGAAGCCCGGCCCGACGACAAACAGAATCGCCCGAAGGTTGAAGTTCCTCGCCCCGTTGACATTCCGCACAATCTGCCGTTGACATCCCCTGTGGAGTTCGGCCCGGATTTGCTCGGTTGTGTTGGTGTTATCATCCGGCCCTTCAACCAGCGCAATCGCCGCAGGGTCTTCAGGACCCGTGACGTAATCGACAAAGGCATGTTGGAGCATGATGAGGTTGATGTCGAACCAGCGAGAGACTTCGGTGCGCCAGTAGTCTCTGGGAAAGGAGAGGTATTGGAAGTAGGTGCGGGTCCCGCGGACAAGACTGGTGGTTGCTAGGAGCTGAGGAGACAGGTAGTTGACATAGTTACGGAAGAGGTTCTTCTCGAGTTCGTTGCGGAGGATCAAAGTTGTCGATGCCTGGGCGGGGTTGAGCTTGAGGCGCTCGATGACTGTGGCATTTTCGGCATTTCGAGAAACCATCATGCATCGGTTGGGTCCCGTTTCCGAAGGGTTGCAGATTTCTTGCTCCTCGATGCAGCCAAGGATGGTCATGGGATTCTCCGGCGTGTAGGCCGGGACTTCGTTGATGACGCGACCGGACTTGGACTTGGTCGAGAAGATGGGGTCGTAGTTCTGCCCGACGTAAAACATCTGGCCAGCCGTGATGAAGAAGATGGACATGGTGAATGCCGACTTGTCTTCAGGAATCATGGATGCGTTGGCCCGCCAGTCTCGACGGAGGTTTCTGAACTCTTTATCCACTACGAAGCTAAAGGGCCTTCTCTTGCTGGTCAACGTCTGCCCTTACTTCACGAAGGAGGGATATACGCACCAGAGGTTGTAGTGATTGTCGTCGGTCCTCCCTGTTATGTTGTGTATCCACGTCGCCCTCTCGCCGGGAAAGTCCTCTTCAATGTCGGTGTTATTGCCATAGTAATAAAACAGGGAGCCGTTCTTCAAAACCTTGTAGTCGGGCACCAAGGGCGAACAGGTGGCGATGTACCGATAGTCGATCGAGTCTCGATGCACAGTGTTGACGCCGAGATGAGTCTGAGAGTTGATATATCCTGAATCCATGCGAAAAGGGGTTGAATTCGTTGCGACACAAAGGTCTTTGTTGCCAAAGGGACAATCGGTATCCGTGCCGACCCAGTCAAGGTGCGGCACGGGAAAGGAGCCGCACCTTTTGTTGTCTGCGCCGCTCTCATTCCGGTGACGGTAACACTGCAGCTGATATGTGTTCGCCATGTCCAGACCGCCCTTGATGAAATCGTAGTATGTTTGGGCTTCTGGCGTCGAAACATTTCCATACCTTGGGATCCATCCACAGCGATTCGGGATGACCAAGAACTGGTCCCCCGCTGCCGTCCACACGACGGCTAAAGACACCTGCACAGCTGCCCACCCCAGAGATCCCACCAGAGTCAATGCCATCAGGAAGATGGATCCCTTAAACGCCGCCATTTTGCTCACTCGTCGCTTGGTGATTCCCCATCCGAATGCAAGACGCGTCATGAGCAGGAATGCGTGGACATGGTTGGCGCTGTTCCGGAGGACAATCTGCTGTTGTTGATGCAGCTCATTTTTGGCGACGCGCGTTGTTCGCAGTTGGTGCAGAACGAACTTCAGGATGTTCCATGCGTGGTTGGCCACGAAGCCGACAAATATGACCAGAGCCGCGGCGAGGATTGCGGCCTCCTTGTCCCGAAGGGTGAGGGTGAGAACATTGCTGGAATGATTCAGCCATGTGCCAATGTAAACGTCGACCGAGTCGGCCATGGTGTTCTTCTCGGCAGCATCGGGGTGACGTCGAGGAAGCTATCAGGATGAGAGTGAAGGTGAGAGTTTGGAGAAAACCCATCAACGCGGTTAGGGACCCGACGCTTCGTGCCGCGACCGTTGCAAAAGTGCCCGGCATAGATGTGACATTATTCTGCACGCCGAACCCCTGAATAGATTGCAGACCAAAAAGTACAGGATCGGCGGTGCATCAGCGCTTTACCCCCCAAAGCTGTTCATGCTGCCGCCCTAAGCCCCTTGAAGCAAGAAGTATGCCGTTGAACCGGTGCTCAGCCCCCCTGGAAGCCAAGGAGCGACATCGCGTGGTCAAATCGATCCCCAGCGCGGCGCAGCACAGAAACACGAAAACGAAACCACCATGACCCCCTGCCATTTGCCAAGCCTTCTCCTGTTCCAACACCAGTGACATTGGCCTAAAATCTCTCGCAGAATCGCCGCCCTGCGGGATTGTTTGATTGCTGCATACTGTCAGAGCTCAGAGTCCGAGAAGTCCGAGCCCCCAAGAAATTCATTGCCGTGCTTGCGACGAACACACTGATAAGCCAAGACGGTCCAATCGATCTCCCGAAAGAAGCAGCATCTTGAAATCCGGGGTTCCGGTAGGGCTGAGACTTGCATCCCGCATCTGCGTCAAGACTCAGGGTGCGTCAGTTGATGCTAATACCCACCCTATCGGTAAACTTGTTCGAAAACATGCCAGTCGTGTTCAACCGCTTATAAACGTCGTGCCATTTGTCAAAGTCCGCATACCACCCCCGAACGTCAGCTGCCGTGATGAAATCCATATCCAACCCCCAATGCACTCTCACTGACGACGTGTCAGGGGTACACATTCTCTCCTTGACGTGCTTGGCTAGGTCCTTTCCCGTCTTCAGCCCAACCAGCATGGCCAACTCGATGGTGCAGGTCATCCTGCCGGACTGAGGAGCCAGAAAGGCGTCGGATGGCGCAACAAAGCGAATGCCCAGCGGACCGGCCATATACCACATGTATCTGAGTGCTTGCTCCTGAAAGACCCCTAGCAACTTGTCGATAGTAGGCACACACTGCTTGGCGTCGCAGTGCAGCTCCAAGGCCATGCCCTTTATCTCGTTAGCGGAACCAAGGCTGAAAACGTTGAAGCTCTTGTCGATATAAGGCTCGTCATACACCAGCGTCATGATGGCCTGATCGATCACCAGCGGGCTGATGAAGGGAATCTTGATCAAAAACGCCACCAGATCCGGTGCTTTTTGAATAGCGACCTGCTGGAGCAGCGCCTCGAGCCAGTCCTGCCGCTCACCCGATACTGGCGTGTCGTTGGGCAGCCTCGTCCGCTCAATCTTGACGCAGGCGTTCCTAAACCAGCGGGTATATGGATTGAGAACCAACTCAAAGTGATCAACGGCCGCTACAATCGGCGCCACGGGTTGCCACTTCGCAGGCACAAGCTCCTGCTTGATCTCTTCCCAAGTCGTCGACCGCCTCTGCTCCTTCACCACAAAAGCATCCGCCACCTCAAAAATATACCCATAAATCACCCCCAGACAACCCATTGCAACCTGCGCCGCCCAAAACCAATCATCATCCTGCTTCAACACCACTGACACACCCTGAATAACCCCAGAGAACTTCTCCGGATCCGTAACTCCCTTTCCACCGCCCGGCTCAATCTGATAAACCACCCCCATTTCCGAAACCAGCACAATAGCCCTCGCCTGGCTCGCCATCGGCCCAAACGTGATCCCCGAGCCATGCGTGCCGGTAGACAACGTCCCTCCCAGCTTCTGCCCATCGTAGCCCCCCATATTCACCAGCGCCAAACCACGCTGATCCAACTCCGTCTTGAGAGTGCGCAGCATGACTCCCGCCTGCACCTGCAACAACCTCGGTGCAAGATCCCGCGCATGCGACCTCACCGTTGTAGCATCGATCGCGTCAATGTCATTTAGCAGGACCAAATCAACGAGCACGGCGTTGTCAGTGCGGGCGACGTCCGAAAAGGCATGGCCGGATCCAACGGCGCGGACGCGCTGCTTGTTAGCGCGAGCGTCATTGATAATGCTGACGAGTTCCCGCAAAGTTTGCGGCTTGACTTTCTTCAGCGGGGTGCAGCGCTGCTCACCGACGGAGTTGACCCAGTCTTTGTCGGCTGTGCTGGTCGGGGAGGGCGCAGAGAGGGGTACAACGGTGGACTGGACTTCGGGGAGTGGGAGGCGGTTGGCTTCTTGCTTGAGGGCGGAGAAGACGGCGTTGGGTTGAGCCTGGAGCTGGTCTTCGATTTTCTTTTGAGAGGATTTGTCGTTGGGGTCTTGTTCGAGGTGAGACAGGATGTTGGTGATGAATTGGATTGGGTCTGGATCAGAATCGTTGTCGGTTGGGGAGGGGCTGTCGCCGGGTTTGCGGCGGACCGGGAGGCAGCAGAGGAGGGATGACATTGTTGATGTCAGAGAGGCTCAATAGGGTTGGAGAGATTGATCCCATAGATTCTTCCTCGACAAAGATGCGGTCTGGCATTTGTAGCCCCGCCAGCCCTCGTTCGGCGTGAAGCGGTATGCGACCCATCGGCATTTGTGCCGTCAGCACTGCCTGCGGCTGAGGCGCACCCGTGATGTCGCCAGGAATGAGGTGTGGCACATCGAATGTCAAGTTAAGTTGAGTCGCGTCACACAGCAGCCAAGCCAAGCTTTGGGGCTGCCTGATCCCAGCTCCCGTCGGAACACGAAAGTTGCAGACGAGGGCTGCTCGTGCCAGAATTGAAAAAACTGTGGCGAAATTTTTAGTCGACTCGAATTTGTGACTATGAGGGGAAGGCACGATGGCAAAACTATCAGGGAATATAACGCCCCACCACGTTCAAAATTGCCCAACTAGGGGTTAGGTAGGCAAGTCTCATTAGAGCTGGCAGAAACTTTGAAGAACCGTAAACGAGCCGTCCAACTTGAACGCGACTAAAAGTTGCACGGCGTTCATCCCAACTCAAACTCACAAAGACTGCCCTTTGATAGCTCAAAGTAGCACTCATTTTTTTCAACGCAAAAAATCGGGCATGGCCTAGGGGTGTGTTCCGGAGGAGTCAAGCTGTTGGGGCGTCAGAGGGGTGGCTTCACCTCCTGATCGGCACCTCGTCGCCGTCTTCCAAACGCTTATATTATTGACAATGAGGACGCTGTGTCCAACCGGGCATCCCCATTTCAATTCTGAATTACGGTCTCTACGGATTTTTTTGGTTCTGCATTCTGGGGTGATTTCGTTGCCGATGGTTATTAGTAGAAGGCAAGTCCCGATTCACGGTCTGCCGTCGAACAGTCAACGGTGATGCGTGCGAGAAAGTTGGAAATTCGTGTTACCTTTACGGCTCAGACATTAGCGCACCAAGGAAACGGGTTAAAATAAACAGATCAGGGTATCAAAATTCTAGCTATAGGGCTAAGGTATGCTCCCAGCAGGCCTAACATTATCTAGCCCCACGTCCCACCGCCGCCACCGGAACGCCCAGATTTCTTTTGCGCACTGAGTCGCCAGTCATCCTCGGTGGCGTATTTATTATACAGCGGCTGGATCCTCTCAGCTGCTTTACGCTTCGACAGCTTGTCCGTGGGCGCCACCTTGAAGAAGGTAGGCGCTGCCTCAACCAGCCACTTGGGCTCGATACTCGTCGTGTAGTGCATGTACTCTCGCGTAGTGAGCACGAGGGTATGGTAAACTACCCACTCAGCCTGCTTGCCGAATAGCGCTGAACTGGGGTGCAGGTAGACCGGCGTGCCTTCGATCAGCGTCTTGTATCCCTCCTGTGGATCCTTGCGGGCCGTGTTTCTGAAGAAGCCGGCGCAAAGAGCCTTCCGGACTCTGTCCATCTCACGGCCGCAGCTGACCAGGGGATGGCGGTGGCGGTCCATAATCTGGACAATCTGGACCCGTACCTCCTTGGCGCGCCGCATCGCCTGTGGATGGATGAAGTTCTCCCGGCACCACGGGTCGGAGTACCCGTTGTTCTTCCACGAGTTGTAGACGTTGAGCAGCGTGAGATGATCGCCGTGGGGGTCGTGAAATTTTGCCTTCTTCTGGTCCGCTTGCGTTTGCTTTTCTTTCAGGCGGTTGAAGATGTTTTGGAGGTTGAGCATGGCTACAATGGTCACCATTTCGTCTGAGCAGCCCTTTTCGACCGAGGCGAGTAGCACCTTGGCTAAGGACGGCTCCATGGGAAAGTCGGCCATCTTTCTGCCCATTCGGGTCAAAAGACCCTCGTCATCAAGAGCCGCCAACGCGTACAACTCCTCGAGAGCTGTCAACATGGTGTTGACCGGTGGGGGATCCATGAAGTCGAATCTGAGAAGGTCGTTGATGCCCATCGCCTTGAGCATGAGAATGGTATGGGACAGGTTCTGGCGCTGAATATCGGGAATCGTCGTGGGCAGCATTTCTGACTGGTAGGCGGCTTCGGTGTACAAACGGAAACACTTTCCTGGCCCCGTTCGGCCAGCACGACCAGCTCTCTGGTTCGCTTGAGCTTGCGAGATGGGTGTGATGACCAGCGAATCCATACCGAGCTTGGGATCGTAGGCGTTCTGCTTGACGAAGCCGGGATCCACCACGTAATAGATATGATCGATGGTGATGGAAGTCTCGGCAATGTTTGTGGCGATGACAACCTTACGGCTGCCCGGCGGTGCTGGGTCGAAAATAAGGCTCTGCCTCTCGGTAGGGAGAGCAGCATAAACTGTCAAAATCAGGAGTTCCGGCACATTGGGCCCCAGTGCTTTCATCCGTTCGGTCAAGATCTCATAGCTCGTGTCGATTTCATCCTTGCCTGTCAAGAAGAGCAGGATATCACCGGCGGGCTCTGTAAGGTGGATCTGCATAACCGTTGTAAGGGCAGCATCGAGATAGTCGGATTCCGGTTCACGAGAGTAGAGGATCTCGACGGGGAATGTTCGTCCCGGAATCGTAAAGATAGGGCACTGGTTGAAGTACTCGCTGAATTTGGCGGCATCGAGCGTGGCGCTCGTGACGATAACCTTCAGGTCCTCCCGTTTCTTCATCGTCTTCTTCAACAGGGCGAAAAGAACATCAGTCGCGATCGTCCTTTCGTGGGCCTCGTCAAGCATGATAACCGAATATCGATTGAGGTTGGGGTCTATCAAGATCTCTCGCTGCAACATGCCGTCTGTCATGTACTTGATCTTGGTTGCTGGACTCGTCACGTCCTCGAATCTGATGGTGTAGCCGACCTCCTGGCCGAGTTGACAGCCCACTTCCTCCGCCACACGCTTCGCAACGGATACAGCTGCGACACGACGGGGCTGCGTACAACCGATCATCCCGTTGTTCGTAAATCCGGCTTCGGCGAGGTATTGGGTGACCTGTGTCGTTTTGCCGGAGCCGGTCTCACCGACTACGATGAGGATTTGGTTCTCCCTGACTGCCTCGATGAGCCGACCCCTGAAAGCGTAGACAGGCAAAGACTCGCGTTGCTCTTTTATCGTCATGTTAGTTCGCTTGCCCAGGGACTTGTCCTTGGGCGCGACAGCTTTCCTCCATTCGGGCACAGCGTCTGGAGTGTCTTGGGTTGCCTGGGCACGCTTCCGCAGGTCGCTCCCAAACACGCGTTGATCCGGCTTGGCCATGGGGTCTTGCCATTGTGATGACAGGTCAACCTTGGACTCCTTCTCCTTCGCCTCCGTCTCGGACTGCCGCAGCTCTTTCCTCTCCTTCGCCAAACCCGTACCAGCCATAGCTGCACGGTTCAGCGACCCATCCGGCGCTTTCACCACACGGATAGGGGACAGCTCCAGCGACTGCTTGGTTTGTCCGGCCAAAAACGGCGGCTCCTCGTCTCGGACCTCGATGTCGACATCCTCCTCCAGATCCATCTGTCCCTCGCCCTTGAGCGTCGCATTGTATTCCTCCTCGAGATCAGGGTAGTCGGATGCCTTGGCGATACCGGCAGCAATCATCTGTCGGATTTCCCACCGCTCAGGGGAAGTCATCCTCTTCTTGTGCTGTCTGGCCACAGCAGTCGCCTGGAACGACCCCACTGGCGCTTCCATTAACCCGGTGCCGCCCCTCCCACGCCCGCCAAGTGCCTCCATGTTGGCGCCCGACCCAAGCTTCAGCTGAGGGGCTAAATCCAACCCAGTCTCTTGGTCCACCTCCTTCATCGATAAGCCGATGCGTGTCCCTTCGATTTTGATGACCTTGACCTTTACGTTGTCGCCAGGGCTCACAACGTCTGACGGGTGGTCGACGCGCTGCCCAAACTGGGAGATGTGTATCAGACCGTCAACTTTCCCCCTTACTCCGTGGAGGTTCACGAAGGCTCCAAAATCTTTGACACCGGTAACGTGTCCCTCGTAGACCTTGCCGAGTGTTGGGGAGTCGTCGAGCTCAACGGGAGGCGGCCGTTGAAACATATCGTCGTCTGCATCTCTGTATCCATTCTTACGCCTCCCCCGTGGCGGGGAGGCCGACCTCCTCCTTCCTCTAGACCTTGACCGCGACCGGTAATTGCCCTTGCGCTTCCGCCTCGACTCGTCTCGGTAGCCGTCGGGGGTCCGACTACGTTTCCTCGAATGCCTTTCGCTATTCTGCTTAGCCTTTGTCGATTTGGGCTCGAGGTTTTCGAGCAGTGCCAATGCGTCGTCGATCGCATCTTCGTCTGCCGTCGTTACATCCTTGTCCGGGATCGTAAGGCCCTTGAACACCGCGGGCTTTTGTTCGGTGGAGGCGTACTGTCGTTCCTCGTTGCGCTTCCCTTTGAACTTTGGGTGCATCGCCAGGACAAGCCGATCGATGCTGTCGACTAAGCTAGGGGGTGCGCCAAAACCGGCAAGCCGTTCCCCAAACTCTTTGACCGTCTCGCATTCAAGTCGTTGGGCAATGATGAACTCGGCAACGGTCTTGTCATTTATGCCCAAGTGGTTCTGCACTTCCGAAGTGACCTTCGCCACGAGCGAGAGGACGTCGAGGGACTCTAGATCATCCATCGTGGCGGCTGGCCACAGGCGTCGCCGTGGTAGTCAAAGGGGTCGTCGCCGCAGTCGAAGGACTCGTCGTGGCAGTGGGAGGCGTCGTTGGAATTATGGTAGGAGTGTTGGTGATAGTCAAGGGCGTCGTAGTGGCAGTCGCAGGCCTTGTGGTGGCAGTCGCAGGCGTGTGTTGTGGTTGAGCCTACCTGTTGCGCGCGCAAGGTTAGCCAAAAGAAGTTGCGAAGCGTGTTGTGGAGCAACTTTTTCGGTCGCGCCGGAATTGCGGACGGTTCCGTGCCCCGCCCACTGTGAGACTGGGCAAAACACGACAACCTGACATCCAAAATCTCGGGTGGAAAGAAGGACAATTAAAACTTCATCAATATGGAGTCTTCGTACTAGTGCAATTCTCAGGGCTTGTGATGGATAGAAGAGAAAAAAGACATAGCTCTGACCATCCGACAACCACTCTGTTGACAGTGCGAACGTTATCTTATCAGTTCCCAGGCACTGCCTCCCGCCGTGTCCTGCGACCACAGCTGCTGCGTCGAGTCATCGGTCTCAGGACCAGTTAAATTTTGCGCCATGAAAACCCTGGCTTCTCAAAAGCTTCTGAAGAGAAATGGCCCTAGAGTCCAACGTTATATGGCTCATTTCGAAAAGCTGCACATCTGGGCAGGTGAACCCTAACCCTCAATCTCAAAAGCCGTTGCTTGCGGCGGATGACGGCGAAAAGCGGAGCAGTGGAGAGTCGCATGCGCATTACGCAAGCTTGCCTTGAGGCGTGACCTGAATGGACCCTGGCCTGACTTGCATCACCCCATTTCAGCCCTCCAAAGGGAATCACCAATTCCACCGTCCTCTTCCACCTCCAAAATCTCCAAACCATCCTCTGCAATCTTTGTGACCTGATTCTCGATATCTTCGCAACCTAAACACACGGGCGCAATGTGCTCCACCGACTGCTTCCTCGCCCTTCTCGCAGTTCTCTTCCCGCCGCTGCCTGGTGAGTCCCCCGCTGAGACCCCGCAGTATGCGATCATCTCGCGTCTCGCTGCCACCAGCCGCAAAGACATCAACAGTGAACCCGAACTGACCACCCCTTTTCTCTGCAGTCTGGGTAAAGCGCGGAATCTGCTCTGCAGACTCAATAATCAACATCCTCCTCTTCATCCTCGGATACGTACGCTCCCCTTGTACCGCCTCGCCCATGGACCGCTGCTAACAATTCTCTTTCTAGATCCCCGGCCTCCTTCACTCTTGGTACATCATCGCCAAATTCCCCGAAGCCCAATATGACTACCAAGGCCCCGTAGACGCCGAGCACGGCCGCGTCTACGTCTTCGTTGCTGGTACCCACGGCCAAGCCCAAGGCCAACATAACCCATGCCACACCCACCAAGGCCAGCCCAAGATCTCGGGACAGCCCCAGCCCCAGAGCAATATGAACTACGGGACCACTGGCGCGCCGAGCTCCTCGTCCGCCCCAGCGCCACGACCGCAGCCCCAACACGACGCGGGTGAGGGACCTAGCGACGGGCTGCCACCACCTTCCTACGCGCAGGTCGTGGCAGGAGATCACAAGGTTCAGACTCAGGAGTAGGAACCCAGCAATGCTTGTCGGAATGAGTGCTGCTTGCGGGAGACGCGGGCAAGGCGCGTCTCCTGGATACCCTAGAGGGGCACGCTGTGGTGATGATTGTTGATGGAGTACTGCACTTGCTTATTTTTTTTTGTTGACGGACCGTGTATCTTGCTTATGGGGTTGGGTGGCATTGTTTCGGGCGTCGGACTTTCAGCGTATAATGAATGGGATGTTGTCAGGAAGACACTGTCAAACCGTTGACATGGGGATTGCGTCACTGGTGGGCACCTTTAACTCCAGATCCGCAGAATTGCAGCATGATTATCTCCCGGGCTGTCCCCTCCATCATGTGCTCAAGTTGAGACAGCTTCAGAACCCGCCAAATTCTGGGAGGAGCCACAGCCTTGGAGCAGCGAGCCAGATGGCGCTTACCCACACCATGCGCCTACGCCGGCACAAAGGCCCCTGACTTGATATCATCGAACGCCCAGCCCACCCAGTTATAGTACTCAACCTTCAAGTGATCCGCAATACCATCTCTGACCTCTTCCGGTGTCTGAGAAGGCATCCAGATATCTAACGCAACCTCAATCCCACAGGTCTTGCCCCTCTCCCCATCAAGCGGGACATCACGAAAAGCGTAATGAAGATGTCCCATCACCCTCCCCGTCCCATCCTGAAGTGTCTCTTCCCCCACACTCTGGAAAGGAAACTCCACCTTCGTTTTCATCCTGTGCCCCCTATTGTCAGCTCCGAGTAAACAAACCCAACCCCAATTCTCAGGAAAACACTTACCAAGGCTTCCTCACTCCACCCCCTGGTTTCCCTGTAATCGGCATCAAAGCAGGCACATACGCGTCTGTCAAGATACCTCCCCACGGCTCTGTAACATTCGCCCCCAGCGTCCCATCACCATTACTCCCAATCACAATCCCATAGTGCTCCGGATGACCCGCCCACAACTTGTCGGTGTGATGAAACGCGGCATCCGCAAACCAAGCGATGTAGTTGACAGCGGTGAATTTCTGGGATGCCGCGTCGGAACAGTCCTTGGGTATGGCGGTGAATTGGACGGTTGCGAGGGCTCGCGTGCCGGGGTCGGAGGAGGTGTCGTCGTCGGAGGCGGCGGTGAGGAGGTCGTGCCAGGTTTGGTGGCCGGAGTCGATTTCCGAGGCGAGCAGGGATTTGAGGGCTTCTTGGCCGAGGAAGGTTTTGATCTTGTGGAGGGCGCGGCGGGCGGCGATGAGTTCGAGGGCGGGAGGGGGGACGGAGGAGGGAGCAGAGGCGAAGGCGATGTCGAGGGGCTGAGGTGGGGTGTTAGTTGGTAGGGTCTTGCAATAGGATAACGCTCATCATGATCACGAGGGTTGATGTGGAACAGAATGATCGTCTTGGAATAGAGACTTACGTAGTGTGGGTCGGAGAAGTCTCCCCCAGGTGCCTCAGAAGAGAACGACAGGGTTCTGATCTGGGACCGGAGAAGCAAGCGGCATGTTGCCGGGGTGAAGAGAGTGGTGAACAACACCTTGGTGAAAGCGACCATGATGGCTGCTGGAGCGATGTTTGATGTTGGGCTTCAGCTCCAGAAATCACGACGTGACTTCAAGAACTGGACCATGCTATATATCCTCCTCCGCCCCTACCAGAAGAGATCGCAGTCTCCACCAGACACAGCGCACGTTGGCATCTGACCATTCTGGTCGCTGGGAGAGATGGAAGGCGCGACCTCCCTCTCCCGCAAGACAGCCATCCCGAGTTCTTCGGGTCCCGTTCCAGCATTTGGGTGCCAGCACAAACATTGGAGCACTGCAGGTAGAGACGTAGATGGCATACATCTCATCGCCCCGGCGGCGCTTGACTTAGACGGTTCGTCCATTCACACCGCTGCTTCTCCCTGTGGAGGAGTGTTGCGAGTTCTACTCTGCCCGCGCCTTGCGATTACCAATTGCTAACTCACTCACCGACAAGCACTCGCGCCCCCCTTTGGCGTCTTGTACAGTGCACGATTCGACGCCACAATTAGGTTGATCGGGTGGAATCACCAACCACATTGAATTGCTGACACCTCCATCGTAGGTTTTCGAGAGACGGTGTGGTATGAGAGCGGGTCTTGGTCTTGTGATGTGCTGTGTTGAGTTAGCAAGCATCACACTGTGCCGCTGAAGGTGTTGGTGATGCGACCAAGGGGCGAGGCTGTTGGCCCGGTTTGGGTGACAGAGCACTGGATTCGACGCCTCGACCCAACCAGGCGGCACATATTCCGCGTTGCACGAGTATTGCGTCCCAAACTGGAAGAGCTGTGCAAGTTTCATCTTATTTGGTGGTCACCATGTCTATGCCCACTTGGGAGGTGTGGGGTATAGCCCATAGGTCACGCACCAGCTTCTGCAAGGCCTTGAGCCTCATCCCAAGTGACCAGGAGCCGAACATTCGCAAGAACTCATTAAGAATTTTTTTCGTGCCCTGGGTATCAGCCTATCTGTCTATCCCTACGCAATGCGCCGTAGATCCCGCTCTAAGTCCGAGATACCAATCCTAAATCCGATCCGCTGTCCCATTATCTGAGAGTATAACCTGAGGGTGGACAGCAGGTCTGAGGAATCTAGCCTTTCTTGGCGTGCGATCCTCCTATTCCCGGCTCCGCTGTGTCCGCTCCACTGCCATTCTTCCTATCATCCTCTCCATGCTCTCCTCCCTGGCCCTCTCCGCCACCAAGTTCCTCCTGTGTGGAAGGCTCCTGGTCCTGCACCGACATATCACCGATGGGAATGCTAGCAAGCACGTCCTCAGGGGATTCACCATCCTCGTAGACATCGTTGTCGTGGACATTGGGCGCAGGTCGGTTCGTCTTCAACGGCTCCCTGAAATGGAGCATCAGCTCCTGGGGAAGGAAAGTGTAGAAGGTTGGACGAATCTGAGTGACATACTTGATGAACTTGAACCCCTCGCCAACAAGAGTGCAAGTCACCATGTCAAGCTTCATCCCGACGTCCAAAGACTTCAGGATATCCCCCTCCATGATGAACGTGTCTGCCCCTGTGGACTCCTTGGCAACCTTCTCCGGTGTAGCATGGTCGAGTCCATCAGGGATGAACGTGGGCACCACAGTAAGATACCCGCAAGGGCGGACCTCCTGGTCCTTTCTGGCAAGGTATTTGTTGATCTGATGGCAGTACTGTAGATGTTCCTTGCAAGGCGGCGTTATCGTGGCGATCTCGTAGGTCTTCTCGGCGGTTTCAATGGCCGGGGCCTCCTTTCCATCCATGATCGCTGCAAGGCGCCTACCGCGCCCCTCTTCGAGCATGACAGCAGCCAGGGTTCCGAAGCATCTACGCGCTTTGGTCTCATCGACTTCGCCCTGGACCTTGTTGTCGAATTCAAACGACTCCATCCGGTCCTTGCAGAACATGGTACGGGCAGCACTGTTGAAGTCCCCAGGAAAGTTGTTGCCCACCTTGAACATTCGAGGGATCTCCTTAAGAGCCCGATCGCAGATTTCCAACGCCTTGTGGATATCTTCCGTGCACTCGGGGCAGACATCGTGGCGGTCGACGTACTTCAGAAAGTTGGACACCACCTCGACACCCGTCTTGAAGGCGGCCGGGTCTGTCTGAGCAAACTCAGCATATCCGGAGCTAGACAAGTCAGCGGAGAGGAAATGAGTGGGTGACAGATATAACCAACATAAATCCGGCCGCGATGCCGGCAAAGTCCACATCCCAGTGCTCAGGGAATTCCGGGTTATAGAAGCGAGTGTCGTACTTGCCCTCCCCGCCACGCTGAATGACATCGTTGGCAGTAATGTCGCGGATCTCGCCCTTGGTCAGCTCCTTCAGCTCGGACTTGGTCATCTTGTTGGTGCCCTGGAACTGGCGCTGGGTGGCGTCAACTCCGCCGAGAATCAGGTAGCGACTGAAGAACTTGTCCTGCTCGGCGTTCATGTGGCGCCGAGCGCGGAAGCGTTGGATAGATTCCTGGATGCGTTCCACGAAGGGGCGGTGCGGGGGGTAGAGATCATTCTGCTCCTCGTTGTACTCCTCCAACGTCATCGGCGGGTCGCAGAAGTACTCTGGCGGATGTCAGAGATTCGTTACTCGTTTGCATGGTAGGGGGTCCCCACAGCCCCCTCGAGACTGCGACAGTGGGAAGACTCACCTTCGAAGCCGGTTCCCCGCTTCTTGTTCCTGTTGTTTTTCTTCTTCTTCTTCCTCACCTCTCTGAGCTCACCACCCGGCATGCTCAGACCGTCTGGCCCAGCCACCACCATGCTGCTCTTTCCATCCTCGGCATGCGGGGACGACTTGTTGCCAACGTGGCCGACCGCGTCCCCCACGGTGGCGGAGTCGACATTAGATGGAGAAGACATGTCCGAGGGTACGAGTGATGTAAGATAGTAGATCTGCCGGATGGTTGCTCAAGCGGTGTGACGGGATCTCGGGACAAGGGCAGGGTTGTGTGTGGCGGAGCGACCTAGGTGAAGCAGACTAAGGTAGGCAGAGATTACGTCTGCGGGGTGCGTGAAGGAAAGGATAGAGCAAGAAAGCGGTAGATTCTCTTGGAGACGAATCCCTGTGAGGTGGGATTCGGAGAGAGGAAAGGAAAGGAAGTGGGGTGAAGTGTAGAACCAAGCCCGAGAGCAAGGAGTGAGTGGTGGTTGGTTGTATGGTTTAAGATTTTTGAGGTAACGATTGCGAAGGCAGCAATAGTACACCAAGGTCTTGAGTGAATCTAGGAAAACTTTGAGCCTGGCCCCGCTGCTTGCTCGACAGTCAGGAAGGAAGGCGCGATGGGGGTTCAGATGGCTTGTTTTGCTTGAAGTAGACCATGTAACTACTACCTATCCAGTGATGTGACGGAAGGGAAAGATGACCGCAGACTCGAACTCCCTGGAATAACCCTAACGGGACGATATCTGTTTGACTCAACTAGGGTCTAGTCGATGTTTACTTGCCTGCTCCGGGCAGACCCAGGGGGTGGGTTGGTGTTCATCGCAAACTCAGGGTGGCGGTATAACCTCAAAACAAATTGACTAGGTCGATACACTTTAGACATCACCACTGTACTCCCATCAAGCCCGTTGGAGCTGTGGCCAGTTGAGGACTCTGTTGTCGTCTTCCTGCAAACGCAGGTTGAGAATCAGGGTTAGGGTAAAAGAGGTCGCCAACGCCAACAGAGGGCTGCAGGGGTGGCTCGGCTGTTTGAGGCTTGTCCTCCAATATTCCCAACTAGTGCAGATTGAGGGTCAAGCGCATGGCAAGCTGTCGGCTATCACAACACATCACTAGATTGTTTGATGAAACAGCATTTATTGCCCCAGTTTGCGCGATGGAGGCCCCAATGCGCTATCGTGAATTGGGAAAGGCATCTCCATGAAGAGAGCTTGGCTAGCTGGAGTCAACGGCCTCCGGAATCAAGACGCGAAGACGAACAGGGCATCGATGAATAACCAAGATTTCCAGGCCGCATCATTGCCAGGTCAGGCAAAGCCTAGAGAAGGAGCGGAGAACGTGAGGGGAGAGATCTAGCTGGGGAGATCTCATATATCGTTCATCTGCCGCAGACGTAGCTGACGAATTGGGCATCAACACCGATCGACCTGCTCAGCTGCCAACCCGGATATCCAGGTTGCCGAATATCCTCAACCGCCAGAACCTGAGCGCTTCAGCTGCCCCGGCACGCGCCGTCGAAAATCTGCGGGGACTCCAGAGCTCGGGAAATGTCCCGCAGAAGCGTGCCCACCACTAGCCTGCAGTCGGCCAGGCTGGGCTTGTGTTTGCGATGTCACGACTGGACGAGGCGGAATGTCACGAAGGCGAACAGAGGTGGCTGTGAAAATTGTGAGTGCATTTTTCCCCCATCTGCGCAACATGGGGGTTTGCAAGTGCCGCTCTCCCGCCTGGAGGCGGTCAATAGACGGAGAATGATGGCTGGCTCCCGCCACGCAGGAATCCGCCACAGCCCGAGCAATCTTTCATGGATGGATGGATGGAAGTGGGCGTGCTGTGTCCCGAAGGACGAGATGGGGCAGTGAGTGAAGACAGGCCCCTCAACACCAGGGGGGTTCGGTTGAGGACAGCCAGTCACAGGCCGCCAAGCCTCCCGGCTGTCCAATCGAATGCCGTCCCAGCCTAACCACTGCCCTGCACTTGCACGAGGTTTGGCGCGGGCGAAGCGATGACGGAAGACGGGAGGTGCGGAGTCGACGGTCCAGGGTTGAGCGCGAGATTTCCATCGAGCGCAAAGCATCGCTCCGCCCCACGACCATGCGCCCGCGGCCGACTCACCAACGCCAGGCAGGCCAACAACCGTGCCGCCAACCCTCACATTTCTGATTTGAATAGAAAATAATCGCCGCCCCCCTCTCTCACCGTTCACACCTTCGACACTTCGCGACTAGTCTTTTCATGTCTCAATCAACTTCGCAACCCACTTCGCGCGACCGCTCTTCTGTATGTGGAAGCCCATGCTATCTCTGATCGCAACACATTCCCAACCCCTCCTTCTTCCCCGCCTCTGTCGCCCTCGTCGCAAGAGAGCAACCTGCCCACGAAGGACACCCACAGCCGCGACGAAGCCGCCAATATGATGTCAAATAAACCTCTTCCTAACCATGCTGACCTTCAGCCCTACAATTACGCGGTCGCCGGACAGTAAGCTTTCGCCGCGGGCCTCAGCCCGTTCTCCGTGTCGCGCGCACCAGAATATTGACCCCTTTCGACAGCGATGGTACGCTCTGCGACCCCGATGGCGAGCTCTTCATCAAGCCCTGCACGCAGCAGGAGATTGAGTTCTACGAGGCAGCCTTCAAAGACCACCCGGCGTTCGCTGACCTCATGCCCGTCTACTTGGGCACCCTCTCGCTGAACGATGTCACCGATGTTCAATCTGTCAACGAGCAGCTGCCCGGTGTCGCCGACCACATGAGCGCTCACATGAAGGAGGAGGCAGTTCACATGGCACAGGAAGCTGCCGCAGAGGCTGCCGCAGAAGCCGCCGCAGAAGCCGCCGCAGCGCCCCAGGATAACGACAATATTAGGTGGCGACCTAATAAGAATAGGAAAATCGCGACCAACAAATCAGTCGTGCTGGAGAACGCTGCGTACGGCTTTACTCGCCCCAACATCCTCGACGCCAAGCTCGGCAAGAGGCTTTGGGCTGATGATGCGCCGCTCGAGAAGAGGAAACGCTTCGACGAGATCAGCAAGGCGACGACAAATGGGTCTCACGGTTTCCGGATCGCGGGCATGCGAGTCTACAAGGGAAGCGAAAATCCGGCGGAGCTGGACCAGGAGGAGTACAAGGTGTATGATAAGGACTACGGGAGGCTGACTGTCAACCGCGAAAACATCGTGACCGAGATGAAAAGGTTCATCTTCAACCCCCAGGCGGGAATCGACGAGGACCTCGGCAAGATCATTGCGGGCGCTTTTCTTGAGGACCTCAAGAGAGTAGAGAGGGTGCTCGCCAGCGAGGAGAGCAGGATGTACTCTGCTAGCTTGCTCTTTACGTTTGAGGGTGACGGCGAAGCCCTGCGCGCCGCCATCGAACAGACGATGCCCAGCACAACCTCTTCTCAAGGAGATAAGGAGAAGAACGGACAGACCAGCGCTGCCTCCAAGCCCAAATGTGCTGATATTCCCGGATTGTCGACGTCCCGCGTTGATAGTGCCATCGTGTTGGACGACGATGGCGAGATGGTTCTCCGACCTGGCGATAATGAGGCCCGAAAGGTTGAAACCCGAGCAGGAAACGAGAAGACAGTTCTGTCCCCCGTTGATGAGGTCCCGGCTGTCCTTGAAAACGGAACTGCCCTTCACTTCAATACGGAACCGGCTGTTGATGAGGAGATGGAGGATGAGGAGGAAATATCGAATCTCCCGCGGATTTACTCTCTGAAGCTCATTGACTTCGCGCACGCAAGCTGGGTCCCGGGGCAAGGCCCCGACGAGAACAACTTGTTCGGCGTCAGGAGTCTCATCAAGATTTTTGAGGAATTGTCTGAATGAGGGCGGATCTAGATGTTGGCCAGTTGTGGCCTTGGCGTTTCGGAAGAGGCACTGCTTGCAGCGAGGCGGCCATCAAAAGGGGCACATGCATTCATGAACAGCTCATGACAACGACGAGGAGAGCAAGGCGTAGTGATAGCCATATTTTCCTTCTTTTTGTTTCAGTATATACCCCTTAGTTTCTGTACACTATTCGATCTGCCCGGCATATACATTCTGATGCCCTCTAGTCATGCAACGATTTGGCAGCTTGCTCCCTACCCATCTAAATCAGGCTTTCTGCCTAACAAAGTAAATGTGCTACTTTCAGCCCACATCAGCCTCGCATCCGCGGGCGCCTCGGACCGCTTCATCCTTTGTGCAGTTTTAGAAAGTCGCAGTTCCTTGTCAGACTCAGCGTTTTCGAGCAAAGCCACGCGGGACACCTCGGTCAGCGCGAATACGGCCCAACCTCGTCTCGTGCCCAATGGAAGCAGTCAGAAAGCACTGATCTCGGAATGAGGTGCAGGAGGAATTATCAGCATTCTCTGACTGGTCATATCTCTTGAGACATCTCTCGCGGAGTTGATGCGACTCTAACCCTGAGTTCGTAAAATGGGTATTCCTGAGGCTCATCCTTGAGTTGAGCTGAAAGGAAACGATTCTTGAGGATGTACCTGACTTTGAGGGGAAATCTACACGCAAGAATATTTCTGGCAAGCATGACTCTATATCCAACATATTTTCAGTTGACGGCGACCTTTGCTGCCTGGGGACCTTGATGTCCAGTTCTTTCAGGCGAATCCTTTGTCTGTGACGGAAGCGATTTTCTCCCCCTAGGTACCTAAGGTAGGTAGCCAGCCAGAAATAGCCAGAACCAACTAGCCATGCACAACCAGTCCCTTAACTCACCAACATCTTGCATCCCACATCACAAGCAAAGCATCAACACGGGGCTCCGTCCAAAAGCTCCAAGCCAGGAGTTTGATGGTGGGTTGGACCCCTGAAGGCCGTGCGCCAAAAGACGTCATAGCTCCCTGAAGCGCGGCACAACGCGCCTACCGTTTCCAAACCTTAACTAATTCGACACCCTACCAAGCTCAACCTCGAATTCGCAAAAATAGGCAGTCTCGCGATTCGTGCGACCGCTCAAGATGTCAATCCCAGGCCTAGGCCAGCTCGCCGCAGAGGTGCGCACCCGTACTCAACGCCCACCGCGCATTAACTGACCACTGACTTCTCGCAGCCAGCCGCCTCGGACAACAAAACCATAACCCTCCAGCCCTACTGGGAATGGCGCTTCTCCGTCACCCGCAACGCCTCCGTCACCGTCCGCCTCCTCAGCGGCACCGCCAACCGCGAGGGCACCGAGCTCGCGCTCAACCGCGCCTACAAATTCTCAAACACCAAATCCTTCATCTACACACTGCAAGGATGCACCCTCGAGATCACCGGCTCGTGCGAGAACCGTGTCGCCGAGTATGCCACGCCAGAAGAGTCACCGCTGCTGACGTATGTGAATATGCACTTTGCGCTGCAAGAAGAGCGCAGGAAAGTGGAGAGCAACGCAGCGAGGGGGGCGCAAGGGCCAAGGGTGATGATTTGCGGGAGGGAGAATAGTGGAAAGACGAACCTGGCGAGGATGTTAGTCGGGTGGGCGACAAGGATGGGGTCGCAGCCGTTGATGGCGAATTTGGATCCGAATGAGGGGTTGCTGTCGCTGCCGGGGACGTTGAGCGCTGCGGTGTATGGTACGTTGATGGATGTGGAGGAGCCCGCGGGGGGTTTTGGGATTGGGAGTACGCCGAGTAGTGGGCCGAGCGCGGTGCCGGTGAAGGTGCCGGTGGTGTACTATTATGGGAGGGAGAAGGTGGAGGATGATGTGGCGCACTGGAAGGATCTCACGAGGAAGTTGGCGAGCTCGGTGAGGGCGAAGTTGAACAAGGATAAGGATGTGAGGGCGTCGGGGGCGGTGATTGATGCGCCGAGCTTTGGGGAGGGGAAGGAGGGGCTGGATTTGTTGCAGTTTGCGATAACTGAGTTCTCAGGTATGTGTTTGGCTGTTGGATTTGAACCGAGGGGATATGGACTGATGGCGGGCGTAGTCAACATTGTCATTGTTTTGGGGTCTCCCCAGCTAAGCGAGGACTTGCAACGACGACTTGCTGATGAGAAGACGCCCCTCGGGGAACCCATCTACGTCGTGCCACTCGAGAGGTCGGACGGCGTTGCGGAGAGAGACGGGCAGTTCATGCGAGCCACGCGGGACGCTGCTATCAAGGAGTTCTTCTTTGGGGACGCCAAACGAACGCTCAGCCCGTCAACGCAATCAGTTGGCTTTGACGACGTGGCGATTTTCAAGTCCCCAGACGGTATGTCTTTCATGATTCCACGTCCTAGGCACTATGCTAAGCTGGAACAGAGTCTGAAGCCTACGAGGAGCAACCAGTGCTCGAGGCTGCGGACATATCTGCTGAGATGTCGCATTGGACGTTCGCCGTCATGAACGCCTCGGTAAACGACCCGCCGGAGACGATTCGACAGGCACCGGTGATCGGCTTTATCGCGATCGCGGACGTGGATGAGGACAGGAGACGGCTGAAGGTCCTCTCTCCAACGAGCGGGCGCCTCGGAAACCAGCCATTAGTATGGGGACGTTGGCCTGAGCCGTACATCAATCTGCTTGGCTAGGAAGCACTAGGAGGCGTTTGGCTTCAGGATTTAAGGCACGCCTGACTGCTGAAGCGGAGCAACTATACCTAATGCGGCGTTGTTTAAGAGACAGGCGTCTGGACAGGAGGAGGCTAAAAGTACTAAGTTGCATTTTGAGTGTCGATCCCAGCTGCATGTCTCAATGTGTTCTCCTATTTGAGCCGCGGGGCTGAACGACTACCCCGCATCCCGACGGTAGTAATGAGGGAGTCGGATTGTGGCAACCAGTGACCAGAAACGGGTTGTTGTTCAGTGAAGCTCTCCATGTGAGCATTCGCAAGGAGATCGCCGAGGTACACAATGTGCATTGTCATCGTCGACGTTAACTTGGCGGAGTATTCGGGGAAATTGTTAACCTGCCTCTCGTCTCTCGTCTCCCCATCGTGGCCTCTTTCGCTACGTGGCTATGCACTTATCCTCGCTGCGGTATCACTATTGTGTCGAGCTGCATCACAAAGCCTCCCGAGCCGCCAGTGATAAGAAACGACAAGCCAAGAGTCGGAAATGTTGCTACTGTGGTGGACATGGTGGCATGGTGGACTCAGTGTGCCACCCTCAGCTCTGGCTTGTCCGCCAATCAGCGGGGATCGTCCGCGCCCGTGCCCACCATGTAATTCCAGGGCACCAGATTCTCTCTGCATTTCACCACTGCATTTCACAACTCTCCCCTTGCAAACAGCCAAATTCGCATCAACTGTTTGCCTCTGGCATGTTTGGAGACAAGGCAACAACTCTGCCATCACATTTCACCTACCCCCAACGTGGAAGTGCCGGGCCAATCGGCTTGAGCGTCGCTGCATGTCGCAAAATGGCGCGGCGCAGGTCGAGCCGCCAAACGCCAGAGGGTTCGCCGCATTGGAGGATTTGCCCACAGCTGCTTTTTTGCACGCATCTTTCTTTTTTTCTTTCCTGGAGGGGCGACAAAACCCCGGAGCCAATTTCCGGGCTTGCGCTGTCCCAAAACCTCCGAGTTGGTGGTCTTGTGCTTGGAAACGGCGAGGACGGGAACAAATCCGGCACACCGGCCTTCCAAGCGCTCCACCAAAATGACAGGATCCGAGTTCAACACTAGGGTCATGGTGTTGCACGCATTCCGAAGTCACTCGCTGGCTTGCCATCAGGGACTTGGTGGTGCGCCTATCCCATGACTTCAAGGCACGGGGTGCGGTTCAGCCAATGATTTTGGACTTGCGCCAACGTTTTTTTTTCCCTCTCGGTCTTGTCACGCTTTCCACTCCTCTTTGTTGCAAATCGAGGACGCGTTGCCGACCCTCGGACCGACGCTATGGGACTGTGGACTAGAGACATGCGCAAGATCTGTGACCTAGCTTTTTAGCACCACCCCGCGATTTCTCAGCCGCGACCCGGGGTTTATGCTGCAAGTAATCCTCAGTCCGTGCCCGGCACTCGCGCTTCTCCCCCCGAGGTCAACGGGGCCGATGAGGTCGACAAAGATGGATGCTGGATTATGATTTCATGCCATGATGGACAATTAATTGTGCGCGTCGCAGGGCATGTTGCTGGAACGGTTGGCAAGGTCCTGGAAAGTGGATGACGCAGCCAGCGGAGGCGTAGGCGAGATGTAATGCTGGCGGAGGTGGGGGTGCCGAGCCTTGGAGCTTGCCCAGCTTGGTGGGAAAACCGTCCTCCGTCACCGCTTGCGAACAGACAGCGGGCAGTGATCGTCCCCAGGTTGGCCGTCATCTCGATACCCGCCCCTCCCCCCTTGGTGTGTGTCTCTGGGCGCCTGGCTGACCACTCACCACCAACCACATTTTCGGGTCGGTCCAAGCATGGCGGGAATTGGTCCCGACGCGGGCGTGACCGGGCTCCCTGAGCTGGCCCAGATGCGAATGAACATACCCCTGTTTCTGCCGCGCCCCATCACCTCGACATGACCACATCAACAGGACCGCACTGCAAGCGATTGCATTTGAGGCATGCCACCCAAACACCGGCTTTTTTCCCCCTCCCCTCCTCCCGTTTGCGCCTGTTCCTCGCCCTGGCCAGATTCACCGCAACTCACCTATTATTCAGCCATGCTGCCCAACTCCAAGGGAGACAAAGATCACCATGATCTGGACCAGTTGTGTTGAAAGCTCCTATGCAAGTTTGACGGCACAAGTCTCCGCTCTCCGACCAGCAAGTGTGCCTCCACACGGCTAGGGCCACCCGCTTTGCTTCTTCTCACCGTCCCCTGTTTGGTGTTGAATAGCACTAGGGTGAAAGAGGCACCTCCCCTTCTCGCCCCTCCTTCCTCCCTATCACTTTCTCTCAAATTACATTGCCTTTGTCGATTCTTTGTTAACATCCCTCGCGAATTAATCAACCAACATTCCCCGTGTCGGCTGTTGTGTTACTATACAGGAGCTCGTGAGGCTGTGTATAAGCACAGTAGCGTCGCTGTAAGCTTTGAGGGACCTGCCGGCTGCTGTCCAGGCCGGAATACGGTCGTGCATGCTTGAGGAGCTTAAAGCTTCGGGTCGTGGCTCCCCTCGGGAATTTTGCAACCGCTGACGTCGCCCACCAAACTATACCTACGAAGGCCTCCGTTTGGGAAGGAGCTCCCGCGCCGTGCGCCTTCCTCCGTCTTCCGACTTCACCGCAGGGTGTCTGCAGGACAAAGCTCCTCTTCCCTATCGCAACATATGCTGCCGTCCGCCGCCTAGCTCCGAGTCCCAGCTTGATATCAACACTTTCTCGCCGTCACCATGTCGGTTGTCAACCCTTGATGGATCCACGGCCGAGGACTCGCTGGAAAACAGGTCTCGCCCACGGGCAGACAGGGTATTGTTTTAGGAGGGCTCATCACGACGACTTCGCCCCGGATGGTTCTCTTGGGGGCCATCCTCGAGAGAGCTCTCGAAGGAGGCTATGCCGAACCATTGCTCGCCCGGGACCTCATCGATGTCGACCCGATCCGGCAACGATACATCACTCGCATCCTCATCACCCTCTCGCTCACATTCGCCTCCATCAGCGTCCTGTCTACTCTCTTTACCCTGTACTGGTTCGTCCGGATGAGGAGAGGGTTCCGTCATGAGTATGGAGCTCAAGCTAGCCGTCAGGGCGGAAGGCCACTGCTAACACGCTGCAGATTGATCATGCTGTTGGTCCAGAGCGACTTCGTCAAGTCAGCAGCCTTCGTTGTTTTCCCCATCGTCAGCTTGATTGGAGGGCCTATCGAATCCGATTCGTCCTTTTGCCAAGTCAGCGGCTTTGCCCTCGCCCTCGGCATCGAGTCGTCCGATATTGCCGTTCTGCTCATCGCCCTGCACTCCGTCATGTACATCTTCCGGCCGAGATCGGGACTGTATCCGTACCGGCGGATCGCCTACCTGGTGTACTACTTATTCCCCATTGTGGTCGCATCGCTAGCCTTTATCGACGGCCCAGGTTACGAGAACGTTGGCCACTACTGCTATCTTCGAGCTGACCGGGGCTGGCGTCGTATGGCGCTCAGCTGGATCCCGCGTTATATCATCGGGATCAGCATTGTTGTCATCTACGCATTCATTTATATTTACATTCGCAAGAGGATGTACGACTACGAAAGGAGGAGTTCGAACAGTCCACCACCACCGCGAAAGAGCCAGCTGCCTCGCATCTCCTGCCATGGACTCATCCCATCGATGCCGAATTCTAGGAGGGGTTCAGGTATCGACTCGATAGTCGACAAGGCCCATCGCAGATCTGACTCTACGGTCAGCTCAATCGAAGCCACCGACCACACCACACCACCAGGCCGGACCCGCGGCCGCACAATGCCCTCCAGACCACCAATTGACTGGAATTGGTCCGGTTTTCGACAGCCACGGTCCTCCGTCGACAACCCCTTCCCCGAGGATACACACGACCCCCTCTCGCCCAACCCTCCTGAGGCTCCTTCGATAGTGCCGACACCGACGCCGGCCTATTTCCCCGACGCGAACCGGGCCCCTGCTACCCCGGACACACATGGCGGTGATCATGATGGATCCTCTGTTACCAGTTCACAGACCGTCTGGCGGCGACCCATCTCCCCAATAACGCCTACCCGCCCTGGCGCCGCCGATCGCGCCCCGGCGCACCGTCCCAATGTCTCACTGCCGAACATCCTCACCATGCTCCGCAGGGGCCCCTCCCCACACCCGCCCCCGCTCGCGACGATCGATCACGACCCGCATTGTCCTCACCACATGGTCGCTGTCACCACCGTCGACAGCGTGCCCATCCTCATCTCGGCCGACCAATCCGACGTCGCGCGCAACCGCGACAAGATACGACGCCAACTGCGCGCGCTGTTCGCCTACCCTCTTGTTTACTTGATCATCTGGGTCTTTCCTTTTGTCTCGCACGTCATGGGCTACGATGACGCCGTTCGCCCGGGCGACCCCTTTTGGCTTCTTATCCTCGGCATCATCAGTCTCTGCGTGCAGGGAACAGTGGATTGTGCATTGTTCGCGGCCAGGGAAAAGCCGTGGCGTCACGCTAGGCGGGGATTTTGGAAGGCGGTCACATCAAAACTATTCGGGGGGTGGAAAGAGAATGTTTGGGGAGATTTTGGGGCTGCGGGGAGGACGAGAGAGGAGATGATGGTGGATGGACGGTTGGCGAGACAGCGGAGGGACGGAGAGATTGTCGCAGAGCAATGTTTGAGGGCAAGCGTGCCGTTCGCGAGGAAGGGCGTGAGAGAGTGGTGGGATGTGGATTTGACTGGCTTTGGAGCTGCGGATTGGGAGGAGGCCGAGGAAGGGAGGGATCTCAGGGGGAAGGAAAGGGACGAAGGGGTTTGAACTATGCATCGGTGGCTAGGGGATCGAGAGGAGGTTTGCATTCTTCAACATCATCACTGCTCTTCGGGAGGCACATCAAGAGCGCGGAGTTTTGGGTGGCGTTTTGGGTGGCGTTTTGGAGGGTTTGGCGTTTCGAGACTACAGGTCTATACCCGCACAGCCGTGCTCCTCAGCCGGCTGGGGCACTTTTGGAATATCTTTTGTGTTTACCGAGGGTCACGAATGGGCGGCGGATTGCGGTTCTGGAGTTTGGTTGACATTATATTGGAATGGTGGAGTTTGATAGGTGCGCATAGGGACCAGGGCTTGGCTGGAGTCTTGTATGCATTCACATCTTCAACAGGCACGGCAGGGTTAGACGCAAGTCATGTCATGATCTTCATTGAGCATATGGGGTTCAGGGGGTTGTTGACGATCAGCCTTGGCAAAAGGGTCAGGCCGATCCTGCGCTGCAACAGGGTAAGGTGATCAACACGACACTTTCGTGAAATGCGCCCAGGATCTAGCAAATGTGTCTTAGGCGGTTGTGCGACCGAAATCGCGTGTTGTGTTCGGAGCGCGTTCCGGATTTCCATCTTGGGGCATGCAGTCCGGCGTGGTGGTATCACGAAGGCCAAATATGGACCAAACCCCAACGCGAGAAGGCCCGAAAGCCTGGAGTCGGGTGCAAAATGGGTTAGGTAGACTCTTCTTTCAATTTCGGTTTCTGCATCTCAAGCTACGGATTCGGTATTTACACCTGCGCCCCTGGTTCTGTCTCTTGTGTCTCCCTCAGAAACTTGAGGAACGCGCGCGCCATCAGTACGCCGTCGTGATCGTCGGAACGGCGCGCCATGCCGCTTTGGTAGACCTCGTCGCTGAAGAGGCCCGTGGCGTGACGCGTCTCGAGGATCTCTTGCATGATGTCGGAGGTAAATTCGGGGTGGCCTTGGACGGTGATGAGTCGCAACGGGATGAGGAAGCCGTGGTTGGGGCAGAGGGGGGTTGAGGCGAGGAGGGTGGCGCTGGGCGGGAGGCCGAAGGCTTGGTCGCGGTGCATTTGTTGGATTTTCTGAGAGGGGTCAGTTTGAATGGCAATTGGGGGTCAGGGAAATAGGGGGGGTTAGGGAAGGAAAGGGAGGGAGGGGAGGGCGTACGAGGGTTTTGCGGCCGCCAAAGAGGGATTGGCCGGCGGGGGTGAGGGTGGTTTCGGTCACGCTGACTTCCCAGCCGGCTTCGCTGCGGTGCACGGGGATGTTGAGGGCGCGAGAGACAATTTGGTGGCCGAAGCAGATGCCGATGATGCGGACGCGCGGGTGGGCGATGGCGCGGCGGGTGAAGTCGACGAGGGTGGTGATCCACGGGTCGTTTTCGAAAGCCGAGTGTTTTGAGCCGGTGATGAGGATGGCGTCGATGGCGTCGAAGGACGGGTAGGAGGTGAGGTCGTTGACTACATCGTGGCGTGAGAGGGTGAGGGCTGATTCCAGGGGAGCTGGGTCGACGGCGCGGACGAGGAGGTGCTTGAAGACGCCGTGGTAGCCATCGTAGCGTGCGTTGACGCCCGGGAGGGGGGTGTCGGCTTCGAGGATGGCTAGGCGGAGGGGTGGTGGAGAGGCCATTGAATTACGTGTGATTACTTGGATGTGTAACGTTCTTCATGTCAAACGTCCCCGATGCATCTTGTCACTGTCGCCGGAGGGGCAAGGCTGTTGTTGGAGGGGCTTATCGGGTCGGTGGTACCCGATAAGCTTGCCCCGCTACTCCACAGTCGGCGGGTTTCAGGGGTCACAGCAGCCGGCGCCGTTAGGAGCCAAGACATGTCAATGCCGGCTCCCTTGGCCAAGCTCCGGAGACACCACAGGTTCACATCACATTGCGGTTCAGACCCTGCAATGACATCACCTGCCCGTGTGTCTCTGCAGGCCTTCCTCGCAACTGCCCGGAGAGCCCTCACAGCTCCTCCAGCGCAGAGGCAAAATCCCCTCACCTTTGTCATCGGAAATGAATCCGCAGGTAAGCCCATTTTTCATCATAGGCGAAGCGTGAATGCATCGACTGACAACAACACAGACCTCGACTCCCTCTGCTCAGCAGTCTTACTAGCATACTTCCGCACTCAGACTCCACCACACACCCTCCACATTCCCCTCTCCAATCTCCCCCGCGCCGACCTCACCCTCCGTCCCGAACTAGGCGCCGTTCTCCGCCCCGCCGGCCTCCAACCCGACGACCTCCTCACCCTCTCCGACCTCCCCAAAGACGGCCTCCGCCCCGAAACCACCCGTTGGTTCCTCGTTGACCACAACGCCCCCACCGGCCTCCTATCATCCCAATTCACTTCTCCCTCAACCTCCCCCCCCAGCGACCTTCTAATCGGCTGCATCGACCACCACGAAGACGAAGGCACCATCCCCTCTTCTTCCTCCCCGCGCACCTTTGCAAAATGCGGCAGCTGCATGTCCCTCGTGATCGACCACTGCCGTTCAGCCTGGGACTCTCTCCCTTCCTCCACCCTGGAACAAACCGAAATATCCTCCCAACTAGCCCACCTAGCCCTGGGCCCCATCCTAATCGACACCAATAACCTCGCTTCCAGTGATAAGACCACCCCCCTCGATATCCGCGCAGTTGAGTTCGCCGAGGCTAAAATCTCTGTTTCTGCTGGGTACGACCGCACCGCTTACTTTGATACAATTACCCGTCTGAAAGAGGATATCTCCTCGCTTAACTACCGCGATGTGCTGAGAAAGGATTACAAACGCTGGACGGATGGGGGTCTGGTGCTGGGTATTTCCTCTGTTGTGCAGGGGTTTGGATATCTTACCACGGAGTCGGGGAGCAGGGAGGAGTTTTTGGCGGAGTTGAGGAAGTGGGCGGGGGAGCAGGGGTTGGATATCGCGGCGGTGATGACGGTTTCGACGCCACAGGGGAAGTTTACTCGGGAGTTGATGATATGGGCTTTTGGCGAAGGCTCGGTGAAGGTGGCGAGGGAGTTTGTGAAGCGAGACGGGGAGGCGCTGGGGTTGGAGGCGTGGAGGGGAGGGGAGATGGATGAGTTGTCGAAGGGGGAGTGGAGGGTTTGTTGGATGCAGAGGGGGTTGAAGCATAGTCGGAAGCAAGTTGCCCCTATGTTGAGGGAAGCGATGAAAGAAGGGGCGAAGTTATAGCGGTGGGGATGAATGCAAGCTCGTTTGCTGATTGCCGTGGCGCAGCAGTGCGTGATACTATATTATACGTATTCATACAAATAATCTAGACACGGGTCTATGCTATATCGTTACAAAACCTTAGGACCTGATGACACATATCAGGGAGGTTCCCAGAGCCGGCCATACTCCTGTGCTGGCAGTGATCATCTCATGCCGCACGTAGGCAGCCTGCTCACCTGAACTCTTTAGTGGCTTCCGTGGAAAGACGAAGCTGGGCTAGGTTGACTGATTTTGACCCTGGACCAACTCTTGACTAGAAGCGGCCCTTGGTTAGGGCTTTGGCCAGTTTATCATCGCCCTCTTCAGATGCGCCCCAGCCAGCCTCCTTTTTCTGCAACCCGCGCCTCAACTGGCCTTCCCACAAATGCTCTAGGTTCAGCTCCTGTCTCCGGGACTCTGTCATAATCTGAACGACAATGGTTGACCCAGTATGCGGGACGCCGAACCCCATGGGTTCGCCCGCCTCGTTCAGAATCTCTATTTCCTTGTCGGATGATCCGATAGTCCCAAGGTTCACGCAAATCCATCCCGTCGAGATACCGTCATCCTCAGTCCGAATACCGGCAGAGCTGCCCAGCATCTTGGCCTTGCGCGCTTGCCTTCGTAGTTTGGTCTTCAGCTCGTTCCGACCCAGCAACCCGTCCGCCTTCGCGGTTATCCCGCGGCCGCGCAGCCATCGCACTAGCCGGTCTGCGGAAACATGCAGATGCCTTTCGCTGCGCGCCGTCCCGAAGAGCATCAACAATTCCGGCCCAATTGCGGGCGGTGGGTCCATTTCGCGGAGGTCCAAGATCTCTACATCGTCGAGACCCAGTTCCCCGGAGATATATTGGACCAAGGGCTTTGCCAGTCTCGGGGCGCCCTCTGGAACGTCTGGCAGCGGCGGGGCTTGGCGAACGAGCGTCGGGTGTATCGGCGGCTCGACCTCGAGATACCATGGCACCTCCTCCTTTGGCGCTCCCTCCTCTTTCGGATCCATCCTCTCTTCGATTGCAAAGTTTTGCGCCAGACACGGGGTGGGACGGAATGTCGAGTATCTCGCCCTCGGGGTTGGGGCTGTCAAACGGTTGCGCAATGACGCTTGGTGGGCTCGAATTGGAAGGACGTGGCTGGCGAAAAGACGCAAAGCAGAGAATCTGCAGGCCGAGCAGCCAGCGGCTCGGATTGTGGGTGCAGTGCTCATTTTTGGGCCGTTGAAAACGATGGTGGAGCGGCGACAGGCTGGAATGTCGAAGAGCTGGATTTGTTCGAGAAACAGAACGCGATGCAAGCCAAGCAATCCACTGAACAGGAACCGACAGGGGTGTTTGTGAGTGGCGGCCAAGTGTGGGGCTCGAGAGATTCGGGGATTTGGAGACGCGATCAACCAACCAGAGGCGCGTAGAACTTTTTTTCTCCTGATGCATTTCAGAGCGACACCAAGCAGAAATTTGTTCCCATTGCGTTTCTGCGCAACCGGTTCCTGGATTCTGCGATTCCTCTCCTTCTCCTGTACAGACTGACACGGGTTGTACCCCGCTTTAATGCGCATCTATTCCATTTAATTGTTATTCCAATGTCTTGATCTGCGATTCCGAATTATCCTTACCTGCGTCTGTCGCTCATTGTCGGCCTTCGGTTCTTGCTGGCGAGCCCAATCCAACGACTAGCGCCGCCGACCCAAGATGCTCGTCCGATCGGGCGCTTCCCCGCGAAGCCTGCCCCTCCGTCTTCTCCAGCCTGCACGCCCTTCCCCAGCGCTTGCCGCATGTCGGCCGCTCGCTTTCAAGTCGCCTACAACCCCCAACCGAAGGGCGCTCTCGACAAGACCGCAGCCGCGACCATGGAGCAGAAAGTCGTGTCCCGCTCTCGCGGCCTTTGAGCGCAATCTAGCCACCGCCTCCGAGGCCACACATCAGCAGTATAGCGATTCTTTCGATGTTGACCACTCCATGCCTGCCGATTTCGAGTTACGGCCGTTCAATGCCTCAAAACCTTTGCTCGTTTTCAATGGGACCCTCGAGCTGCCCAAACAGCGCGTCAACCCCGCGGGGATCCCTGGCCAAGTGGATGAGCTACTCGCCGTCTTTGACGCGTGTCTCCATGTTGGGAAGCTGGAGCGCGCTGGGTTGGTTCTGCAGCGGCTGCAGAAAATGGGGGTTGTGCTGCCTGCGCTGCTTATTGACCTTCACAACATGTACCTGGAAGAAATGCTGGCGGCGCTTGAGTCTGGCAGTCTCACAGAAACGGAGGAAGACATCCACTCTTGGTTCGAACTCCGCATTCGCAAGCCCGGCTTACCGCACACCGCGGAGACGCTCGCTATGATGATCAAGGCGGCTCTGATGGCCCCGGAAGGGAAGAGGAGGTCTAGGTTTATCAAGCGCTACATGGACTTGTTAGAGTTTGACACTGCGCTTGAGGACTTGTACATGACGGGCGTGATGAGCGACGAGGAGATGTCCCAGCTTGCTGAGATGTGCCCGCTGTTCAACATGCCCACCAGCATGTTGTATGCGTCTCCCAAGCACAGAGGCGGGGACGGTGTTGAGGGTGGCTCTGCGGATCAAACGGGTAGGGATGGTAGGGGTAATGGGAGCGAACAAGACTCCGGTCCCATGCCCGAGGTTCTTGCTGTGCCTCAAAAAGGTATGGGCTTGCGGACACTCAAGGATACCCTCTCTCTATTTTCAGAAGTCCCCGAAGGTTTCAACATTGCGGACCTCACCCCCTCAGAGCAGAGAGAGCTTCAGAGTCGCCTGGAAAAGGACACGGTGGATGCCGCCATCGCCCGGTGGCGCGAGGAGAATGCGAACCTGAATGACATGGGTCTCAACAGTCAGCTAAATACCCCTATGTTTGGCGCAAAGCTGTATGGCTGGCAAACCGCTCTGCGAGACCGGATCAGCCGGGAACTCGCTCTCGTGGAAGCGTCAGAGGCGGCGAAAAAGAAGGGCAAGGATGACATCGACCGATGCTTGTACGGCCCGTTTCTACGCCAGTCTGATCCTGATCGAACGGCTGCGGTGACCCTCCTCGCAACTCTTTCCACGGTTACCACAAACGGGATAAATAAAGGGGCGCCTCTGGGCAGCACCGTTGCCACCGTTGCACGTGCTCTCGAGGACGATATCCTGTTGCAAAGAGAGCACAGGAAGGGAAAGATGGAGCAAAACAGACGCCAGCGACATCGCCGCCGAGTCGAGCCCACCATCGCAACCGAAGATAACAAGGTGATTGTCAAGGACGCCCCTTCGACGAATCACCGTTGGCCGATCAATATACGAACGAGAGTGGGCGCTTTTCTTCTCTCCGCTCTGTTCGAAACAGCCAAGGTTCCTGTAGTGCGGGAGCATCCAGTGACCAAGGAGATTATTTCGCAAATCCAACCCGCCTTTCATCACACCAGTCAGCTCCGGAGAGGAAAGAAGATTGGAATGATCACACCGAATAAGGCTGTTGCGGACCTCTTAACACGGGAACCTCGAGGCGAGGTCCTGGCTCGACATCTGCCCATGGTGTGTCAGCCTGACCCCTGGACCAAGTTTGACAAGGGTGGTTTCCTCGAATCCGCAAGCAGCATTCTTCGAATCAAACTGGGGGAGAAGGATCAAGAGCACTACGCGAGAGCCGCGATAGCCAACGGGGATATGGACCAAGTCATGAGGGGTCTTGACGTGCTGGGCAAGACGGCCTGGTCCATCAACCGGCCAGTGTTCAACGTGATGTTGGAGGCATGGAACAGCGGCGAAGCCATTGCCAACTTTCCTCCCGCCCACCCGACAGCAACCATCCCACCCGAACCAGATGGCAACGAAGACCCGATAGCGAGGCGGCTCTGGCTCAAAGAGATCAAGGCTGCTGAGCAGGAGAAGCAGGGGCTGCATTCAGTTCGCTGCTATATCAACTTCCAGATGGAGATCGCAAGGGCCTTCAGAGACCAGACCTTCTACTTCCCACACAACCTCGATTTCCGAGGCCGCGCTTATCCGATGCCGACCTACCTGAACCATATGGGCGCTGACAACTGCCGTGGCTTGCTGCGCTTTGCCAAGGGCAAACCCCTCGGACCGAATGGGCTGCGGTGGCTGAAGATCCATCTCTCGAATGTGTATGGCTTTGACAAGGCCAGTCTCGACGACCGCGATGACTTTGCGACACGGCACATGGATGACATCATTGACTCTGTCAACAACCCGTTGAACGGGAGGAGGTGGTGGCTTGGGGGCGAAGATCCGTGGCAGGTCTTGGCGGCATGTTTTGAGGTTAAGGCCGCGTGCGAGTCCCCGGACCACACAAAGTTTATATCACGCCTGCCGGTGCATCAAGACGGCACCTGCAACGGCCTTCAGCATTACGCCGCCCTCGGTGGCGATACCTGGGGAGCGAAGCAGGTGAACCTGATCCCAGGCGACAAGCCCGCAGATATTTACACGGCAGTGGCAGACTTGTTGGAGCAGACTATCGCTAGAGACCTCGAGCATGGCAGCGACGAAGTCCGCGCGGTCGCAAAGTATCTGAAGGGCAGGATTGCTCGAAAAGTTGTCAAGCAAACCGTCATGACCAACGTCTACGGCGTGACCTTTGTCGGGGCCAAAAAACAGGTTGCGAAGCAGTTGGCAAATCTCTACCCGGAACTCACAAAGCTCCCAAACATGGACTTTGGAAGCCTCACGTCGTATGTTGCCGCCAACATCTTCAAGGCGCTTGGGACGATGTTCCACGGCGCACACGAAATTCAGCGATGGTTTATTCACATCGGGGACCGCATCTGCCGGGCCGTAACCCCCGAGCAGATTGAGGCGCTCCAGGCCCCCGATAACGAAAAAAGGGCCGCCAAAACGACCAAGGCAGGAGCCAAAGACGCTGTTGGCGGGCACTTCAACTGCACGCTCGTATGGACCACGCCGCTGCGGATGCCTGTGGTGCAGCCGTATCGGAAGGTGGTGATCAAGAAGATCGAAACCTGCCTTCAGGGGCTCAACGTGGTCATCCCTGGGCAGTTTGACCCGGTCCATCGCATCAAGCAGCTCCAGGGCTTTCCTCCAAATTTCATCCACTCTCTCGATGCAAGCCACATGCTTCTGTCGGCGCTGGAATGCGATGCGCTTGGTCTCACATTCGCCGCCGTTCACGACTCGTTTTGGACTCATCCCTGCGACGTTGAAGCCATGAGCGACGTCATCCGCGATTCTTTCATCCGCATCCACAGCGACAACATCACGGGGCGGTTGCTGGAGGAGTTCAAGGCAAGGTATCGAGGCGCGCTCTACCTGGAGTCAATAAACGCGAGGTCCCCGGCAGGGAAGTTGATTCGCGAATATCGGAAGAAGCATCGGTTGAGCTTGATGGAGGAGCTTTTCAACGAGTATAGGAGGCAGCAGCTTCTTCAGTCTTTGGATCCGGAGGCGGTGAAGGAGGGCTTGAACATGGTCACGCCAGCCACCATTTTTGCCAGCGTGAAAAGCGCAGCGGAGACGATCGCACCAGTGGAGTTTGATCCGAAGGAATTAGAAGACGCAGACGATGTTGCAGCGCTTGCGGGTGATGATGCGGACGTGGAAGCATCCCTGGAAGAGACGGATGCTGCTGAGTCCATGGACGCAGCAGGTATCGTCGAAACCCTAGAAGCCGAGGACGCCAGCGAGGACGCCGAGCAAGAGCAGACGGCCAATGTGATGCTCAGGGGAGCGATTTCCAACGACAAAATGGCCGAGTTTGCCGACGGGAAACATTTCGGCGGCGACCAAGACGGATTCTTCAAGAAAAAACTGAAGAAGGTCGGCCCACAAAAGATCCTTTATGAACGTATTTGGCTGCCCATTACGTTCCCTAGCGTTCCCGAGAAGGGCGATTTCGATGTGCGGCAGCTGAAAGGGAGCAAGTATTTCTTTTCTTAGACTGAGAGGGCATGGTGTAGAAGCATAGATTTCACGGCGTTTGAGCAAAAGCAAGGGATGGGCGTCTTTTCCCCCCCACGTGGATAGGGGCTTGTGGGAAGCGAGTATCTATCATCTGGCGGTTGCATGGATTTTGTAGCAATTATGTATAATAACGAAGAGAGGTTGTATCAAAACGGCTGTTTTTGTGTGATGGTTGAAGTTGCGGGTGAGGTCAAGGGGGGAATGGTGACAGGGAGGGAGACAATGGCCGATCCGGGACCCCGGGAATACGCGGTTCTCAAAATAGCTCAGTCACGTCGTCTGTCAGGTTCCGTAGCGCCGATGTGGCGGGATTACCGGGAGCAAGAGAAGGCTTCCGGTCCGGATCGGGTCTTGGTGCCTGCCAAGCAGTAGCGTTGTGGTTGACAACCCGGTGCCACGGTTACAGCGGACAATATCTTTTATATTATCCCAACATCTGAGCAATACTTTTGTACGGTTCAGTCGCCACCCCGACGTCTTGTTTCTACGACGCTGCAGAGGAGATGGGGATACCCTCTGTCGGTTCGTCTGGTGAGCGTCGCGCAACAAACAAAATTTCCTGGCACCGCATCTCGGCTGATTTGGGTTGGGCAAGCGTCGCCATGACCGGCCGGTCTAGTCGGGGTTTTCTCCTCCCAACCAAGGGAAATTTTCTCGGAGAGAGACCCCATGGGGAGAGAGGGACATGGAGAAGAGGGAAAGGCGTGATGCCCTTGAGGATGGAGACGTCGAGCTATAAAAGGGGCGACTCCATGCCCGGATTCCACCAAACTGTTTTGACAGACAGACTGACCTTCCCAAGCCAGCGCATCAACCAAGACTCCTCGTCGACTGCCACCTTCCTGAAACCCTCAGGTTGTTAGACTTTAGACTTCCCGTCCCGCAGCCATCATGTACGCCGTCAAGTCCGCCGGTCTCCTGGGTCTCCTCTTCGGAGGCGCCCAGCTCTGGTACGCCGCCCCCTGAAACTTCCTTCCAGAAGAGTGGTGTGACTTACACACGCCACGCATAGCTCTGCTCAGACCTTCGTCACGCTCCCCACAGCCCCCATCGTCACTGTGCCCACGGGTGGCCCTATCGTCCCCGTCCTCCCCACGGCTATCATCACCGTCCCGGGCGGTCCCGCTTGCACGTCCGTTGTGAACGGCGTGACTAAGGGTCCTAGCTGCTATGTGTACACCAAGACGGTCACCAAGGGTGAGTTTCTTTCTCTTTCCACAGCAACCCAGCAAGAAGGGGCCCCCTGACAATGTCCAAACAGCCATTGGAACCCCCCCGACGAATCTTGCGTGCCCTGCGTACATCGCCATCACCACCAAGAACGTCCCCTGCGCGTGAGTTTCCCTTCCTCACCCCAGAGAAAAACGCCAAAAACTGACGTGACTTCCAGCGACGACTGCTGCAAGACCACCAAGACCCGCACCGTAACCAAGACCGTCAGCCTCTCCGGCTGCGTCGTTCCCACCGAGACTGTCATCCGCACCACCGACTGCAAGGCGACCCCGACAGTGACCCCGATTCTGACCCTGGTGAATTAAGCTTTGGAAACATTGGAGAAGTTCTCTGTCGAGATTGACGTAGCAAGTTTTGGACGCGATGATAAAAATAGATAACTTTTTACCTATAGTTGTGGTTCCGACGTTGCACTCACTAAAGAAGCGGAGGAGACCATTTTTTCCAAATGCTGAGAAGGGGAGAAAGGTCGTTTCTACTCTCCATATTCATCGTAACCCTACAACGCTGTTCCTGAACGTCGCTAGTAACGTAGTGATACCCTGATTGCCAACCCTGGGTGACTAAACAGTGTAGTAGTCATTTCATCAACGTTAATCTAAGCGTAGCTCAACACCACACGCAACAGTTTCTTATCGCACCTGAGCACCCTTTAGACTAGGAACCTTACAGACACCACCGCTTGCCGTGACCAGCTTGCCGAGCCCCTCCTTGCCCTCCAACTCCTTTACCACACCAGCATCGAATGCCACCTCGAGATCATCCGTGGTTGTAAATCCGGGCTGGAACGTCTCCCAGATCTTCTTCTTGGGGTTGAGGACCTTCTCCGGCTCCGCCTGCCATCCCTCGAAGTAGACGCGCTCGCCTGCCTTGGCGTCGGCCGGTGGGTTCACCAGCTCGACGGGGCCCTTGTGGTCGTCCGCCTCTCCCTCCTTGATTTGTGGCGACGCAGCCAGAACCATAGCCGAGGACTTGATTCCGCGCATCTTGACAGGCTTGAGGTTGCAAACCACCACAACCTTGCGGCCCTGCATCTCCTCCAGGGGAACGAGACCGTTGAGACCCGAGCAGACAGTCCTGCAAACCTGGCCATCCACCTCAGTTGTGTCGTCGGTACCTGGCTTGTCACCCATAGCAATCGTAGAGACATAGAGCGAGTCGGCTTCGGGGTGCTTGATGGCTTTAAGAATGTGACCAACACGGAGATCAATCAGGCCAGGAGACAAAACAGCGGGAGGCGGAGGGGGAGGGGCCGGCCTCTTCTGCTTCTCCTTCTTCTCCTTCTTCTGCTTGCCCTCGGGAGCAGCAGCGGCACCAGCCGCGGCGTCCACAACCTTATCCTTAAGCTCGGCAACCTTGTCGGCAACGGCAGCAACCTTCTCCTTTGTCAGGTCCACCACTGTCTTCTCTCCGCCAGAGGCAGCAACAGCGGCGGCGGCCTTCTCCTTCTTAAGACGCTCCTTCTCGGCCTTGGCGTCGACGGGGGGCTTCACGTAAAGGACCTCCTCCTGATCGACGACGACCTTGTCAGCGACCTCGAGACCGAAGAGCGGGCTGTTCTGTACGAAGTCGACGAGGCGCACGATGTTGGGGCGGCCCTCCTGGCCGGTGCGCTCCTCGGGGGACCATGTCTTGACGAGCGGGGCCACGGCCTCGTAGATGGCGACGTCGGCCTTGCTGGGCTTGGTGCCGAGGGCGGTGGTGCGGGTAGCGAGGTCGGCGTTAAGGGCGTCGAGGACGGCCTTGTCGGCGCCGGCCTTGATGGAGTCGGCCTTGGCGATCCATTTCTGGATCTCGGTCTCCTCGGCCGGCGTGTATTTTTGGGCGGCGAGGGCTGCCATGATGCGCGGGTTGCTCAGGGAGATGGACCGGGATGAAAGCTGGCGGAGAGGGGAGACGCTGCGAAGTGCAGGACGCGCGGCGCGGAGGGAGAACAGCTTGATTGACGTGCGGGTTCGCCGGGGAACGACTTGTGGTGGTTGTTTGGTCGCCTGGGGTGTGGAAGTTGGGTGACGATGGCGGGGTGATGAAGCTGGACAATTTTGATTCACACAACGGAGGCGGGGCAGTTTTGTTAAACGGCGGCCGAGGGCCGCTAAAGATTCAGAATTGGACCATTCCTCATTTTTCGCACGGTCCACAGACACCTCTCAAGTCGCAGTAGAGCCGTGCGAAGATCAACACTACAAACGCGGTATGCCTCCGTCACTTACACGCACCACTCTCACACCGAGACCTTGAGGGTATGTTATCGCAAGCTTTAAAAGAGGTACAAATGCTCTTGGGGGGGGGGGGGGGCGCTAACAAAGTTTCAGGCCTAAAAACAATATCAACCAGGTGCGAAAAAAAAAAAAAAAAAGGATCGTGGCTCAGGAAGAAAACCTGGCCAGCCATATCTGAGCCATATCTCAGCAGCTCCAGCGTGCTACACACCACGCTCCGCAGAAACGGAGCATTGGCTTATTTTCTTCTCCCAACAGCTTCGATGCCGCAACAATGGAAAGCGTTCCTCTAACGATGGATCGCATGCGATCTGGAAGAATGAGCTTGAAAGTCGACACTGCAACGATCAGTCGGCGGATATCTCGCTTTCTTCGCTTTTTAGCAGCCGAAACGCAACCCTCATAAACGACGTTTCGACTGAGTCAACACGAAGAGGGGCAATAGCTGCCTAGGATCCAAGGCTAACAATGCAAGGGGGGTGACCCCCGGCCTCGTGACGTCGTGCACTTGGACGCGCTAAAGCGCCAAGCGATCTCTGTCGCGTCAGCGCGTTCCCGCGATCGCGTCGCGCCCTTAGGTGACAAATCCGTCGCTCCCTGCATTTGACTGGCATGCCCCTTCTACAACGCCTGGAGTCGACTGATACCTCTTGAAGCACAATTGCACCGTTCTGAAGTTCAATTCGAACTGTTGTACCCATTTTCGGCCTTGGCTGCATCTCAATCTTCTTTTTCGGACCCGAAATTCCCTTTGAAGCCTTTCGCAGCCCGGCTCGTGGGTGGCAAATCGACAACGCCTCAACCTTATAGGTGTCTCTTCGGACCTGGCAGCAGGACAGGATAGGCCTCGCCGCACAGTGCGCGCCATTTTGCCAACATGCCGAAATCCGTCTCCTCCGCAGACGATGACTCTAAGAGCTCGGTTTCTCGACTGCCGACCAGTGCGCCGTCGTCTCCCCCGCCCATGTCTCCGACCGATAGCCCCGACCAGAAGCCGAAGATGGCCGACGACGTGATCAGCAAGGAGCAGATCCTTGCTGCAGAAGAAGAAAAAGCCAGGCAAGCCAACGAGAAGGCTGAGGAGAGGCGAAGAAAGAAACGGAAGACCAAGGCCACAACCAAGGAGGAGCGCGAAGCCATGGCCAAGGACCTACAAAAGCTCCTCGACACTAGCGTTGTCTTCAGCCAGATTTTAACAAATAAAACGGAGGCGCTTGGACGAGTTGGGACGCGCCTCGACGGCAAGACACTGGGCGAACATAAGCTTAAAATGGCAGAGCAGCCAAAGTGCATGGTGGGCGGCACAATGCGGGACTACCAACTCGAGGGCTTGACGTGGATGTTTGAGATCTTCTTTCAGGGAATGAGTGGAATCCTGGCCGATGAGATGGGCCTGGGTATGTCGAGCGCCCCCCAGATGAGATGATACTGCTGACTCCTTTTTAGGGAAAACCATCCAAACCATTTCGTTGATCGCACTCCTTCGGGAGCAAAAGGGGTTTATGGGACCACACCTTATTGTGGCCCCATTGAGCACTCTATCCAACTGGATGGAAGAGCTCCAGCGCTGGGTTCCTTCGATCCCAGTTGTGATGTACCACGGTACACCCCAGGAGCGGACCAAAATATTCAAGAATGGGATCATGCACCACTATCAAAAGGGACGCCCGACCAAAGAATTTCCCATCGTATGTACTAGTTATGAGATGGTTCTGAAAGACCGAGCCTCGTTGTCCAAGATCAATTGGGCGCTCATCATCATTGTAAGCTCCGATTCTCCATCCACCCCCAACATGAGCTGACTAGATTTTAGGATGAGGGCCACCGAATGAAGAACTTTGACTCCAAACTCTTCCGCGAACTCAAGACCTTCACATCCGCAACTCGCCTGCTCATCACGGGCACGCCGTTGCAGAATAATCTCAAAGAGCTCTGGTCTCTGCTGAATTTCCTCCTCCCAGATATCTTTGGGAGCTGGGATGCCTTCGAAAGTTGGTTTGACTTTGGCGATCTCGAAGATGAGGAGGGCACGGAAGAGTTCATCGCCGACAAGATGAAGCAGGAGCTGGTCAAGAAAATGCACGTCCTTTTACAGCCACTGCTCCTCAGGCGAGTCAAGGCAGACGTCGCCAGCTACCTGCCCAAGAAGCGAGAGTACATCCTGTATGCGCCGATGACGAAGGAACAAACCGACCTCTACAACGTCATCAAGGATAAGAACATTGACACGCGAGCCTTCTTGGAGAGCAAGGTTGTAGAACGATTGACGGGTGCGACAAATAGCGGCATCTCATCTCGGACTGAGAGCCCTCGGTCGTCGAGGTCTTCTAGTGTCAAACAAGAACCAGAGGCGGAGAGGGTTGTGCCGATCACAAAGACACCAGCGGCCGCAGCCAAGAATGCGTTTGCGATGATGATGAAGCCCCGTCCGCGCGGCAGGCCACCCAAGCAGGCTGTGGCGAAGAGCACTCTCGATGTCGAGGTTCCTGTTAGGTCAGCCAAAGACAAGAAGAGGAAAAGTGCGCCAGTTGAGGTGTCACCCGAGCCCAAGAGCTCCAAGTCCAGCAAGCAGTCCACACCAGCGAGCACTCGCGGCCGCCCGCGCAGGGCAAAGAGCACGTACAAAGAGGCAGACTCGGATGACGACATGCTGGACGATGACGAGTTTGAGGCAAAGCTCTCAAATGAGCTGGAAGAGGAAGACAATGCTATGGACTCAATGAGCGCAGAGGAGTTCGAGCGGGCGCGAACCCTCGAGCTAGCTAGTATGCTGCATTCCCCCGCTTGCCCTGAGATTCGTACTGACCCGTCCGCAGAACGAGAAATCTCGACCAAGAAGCTCGGAAACCCGCTTCTCCAGCTCCGCCTGGTTTGCAACAGTCCGCACAATTTTTACAATCCCTGGGCCTCCGAAGCGGGCTCGACAGTCGATGAGAGCATTGTCACCGCTTCAGGCAAGATGCTTCTCCTCGACCGGCTGCTCCCAGCCCTCTTCAAGCGCGACCACAAGGTCCTCATTTTCTCACAGTTCAAGACCCAGCTCGACATCCTGGAGGACTACTGCACTGAGCTGCGCGGCTGGAAGCTCTGCCGCATCGACGGTGGTGTCGCACAGGACCACCGGCGCGAGCAGATTAAAAGCTTCAACGAAGACGCTGACATTAAGGTCTTCTTGCTATCGACCCGCGCTGGCGGACAGGGCATCAACCTTGCAAGCGCCGACACTGTCATCCTCTTTGACAGCGACTGGAACCCGCAGCAGGATCTGCAGGCCCAAGACAGAGCCCACCGTATTGGTCAGACGCGCCCAGTCGTGGTGTATCGCCTCGCCACGAAAGATACAGTCGAGGAGGACCTGCTCATGAGCGCCGACGCGAAGCGCCGACTTGAAAAGCTGGTCATCAAGAAGGGCGGCTTCCGAACGATGGGGCAAAAAATGGACCTCCGCGAGGAGCTAGACCGAGAGTTGCTCAAGTCGCTTCTTTTGAAGGATGGGCAAGTGTACAAGTTTTCGGGCCATCGGGAGATTCTCAGCGATCGGGATCTGGATATTTTATGTGACAGAAGCGATGACGCCTATTCGCAAGCGGCGACTGGAAAGGGTAATGCTGATGGGTACACTGTCGTGGAGACGGATGCTAATGGTATTACGGCGGCTGGTGGGGCATGATTGTGATGGCTGCCTGCCGGAGATTTGCGGCGTTGGTTGGTTTAGTGAGCCTTTAGTGCAACCTGGCATGGGGGCACGGTGTCTTAATTTTGCAGGTGTTTAGGGCGCTGATGGAGTCTTGGATCAATATGCTCAGATTTGTTGGTCAGCATCTTCGACGAACAGCATAGCCTGGCGGTCGACACATGAGATTTCTATCATATTCACCATTTGATATTGCATGGATCGAGTTTCCACCCTGCGTCCTTTACTCCCCCAGCGTGTCAACACGGCATGCCTTCCATGGCGATGTGTAGTGTGTGACGGAAAAGTCAACAAACCCCTGAGACGACCCTAACCCTCCTCACCCTGCAAGTTTCACTCATCACTTTGTTGATAGGTATCTCTCTATTCCTCTCTATTCCTTTCTGTTCCTCTCTATCTCTATTTACAGTATTACTCTCATCTCTTTATCATCCCCGGTCCTGGGACCCGCCCAAAGACCTCACATCAACTCACCTCAACATCGCAATACAACCATCCCTCACCCTAACCTCAGGCTCTAGCGGAATAGACCCCGTCCCTGCCATATCCCTTACCCCATCCCCTATCTTAAAGAACGCCTCCGCCACAAACGTAACCATCCCCGCCCACGCATCCCTTACAACCGCCTCCAGCGGGCTCGTCATCACCACCCAAGCAGTGAGGGTCACCGGAAGGATCCACAGCCTCGCCTTCTGCGAAGCCCACAACGCCCTGACAATGTTCAGCGCAGTCTTACCCGTCAAATGAGCAATGGCCCTGAGCGTAGCGACTATCTCCCGCGCAAACCACACCGCAATTCCCAGCGGAAGCGCGTACCTCAACGGCCTCTGCACAACACAGAGGAAGATGTAATCTATCCAAGCGGGAGGGACAACCCTTACGACGAAACCTAGTGCGCTGGCCCAGATGAAGAAGAGCAACGGGGAGGGATGGAGTGTCTCGCGCAGGGCGTGGATGGTCATCCAGTAGGGGCTGATCGTGTTGGAGATGGGAGGGCGGAGGATGAGGGGGGCTTCGGTGGGGCGGCGGAAGAGGGCGTGGTTGAAGAAGCGGGTGGTCCAGTAATTGGCAATTTGGAAGAAGGGGGGGTTGAGGGCGTAGAGGAGGATGAATGTGCAGGGGAGGAGGACGCGGAGGAGGAGGAGGGTACTTACGTAGGCTTGGAGGGCCCAGTGGGGTGAGGGAGCGGAGGGAGTGGGTTGGGTGCAGTATGGTTGGCAGTACTGTTGGTGGGAGGTGGTGTAGGGGCATGCGGCGGGCCCGGACATGGCTGTTGGGCTCATGGTGATGGTAGCTGAACTTGGTGGAGCGGCGTTTCTTGGGTATGGAAAGTAGTGGAGGTGCTCCTGAGTGGTTGGAACAATCAATTATGTCTGGTATGTAGGAGGTAACAAATGGATTGGGGGTGATGGGTTGAGGGATGGCCGTGGTTTAAAAGGGCGGGGGCCACGGGTCAGAGAATTGCTCGGGTTCATGTGGTCCGATGATGGGAACAGAGAATCGGACAATGTTCTTTGGGATTGGAATCCCATTCTTCTATTTTTACCGGTCTCACAAAGAGTCGAGTTGCTTTCCTGATGAAGGAACAATGTCGAGTTGGCTTGCCGAGAGAAAGGCTAGAACAATGCATTGTGTTGACCAGGTGAGGCCGCCTCGTTGGGGCTCTTCGGAGCGCTGGGAAACGGTCAATGCGTGCGCGGCGCGGGTGCAATGAAACTTTGCTCTCTCAATGAGATGGGACCAAAAGGATGTGGGAAGGCTGTCAAGGCCGGGCGGACGCAGACGAGGAGCAGGTGCCATGAGCCCCATGGTTGGGGGAGGTCATTGCCTGGCACTATTGCTCTGATGGGCGTACCCGACTACGGGCTCAGCTTCCCGGAGGAGATCGAGCGGATGCGCATAACTGCTCTTTCTCCGATGTTTAGGTTCAATGGAGGATTGGAGAAGAGCTCAAAAAATCTCATGCTCACGCGACGAGTTGCGCTGTGCCGCTCATATCCGCTAGTTATGCCAAGAACGCAACCACTGAGCCACAGGCGATGGCATGATGCCGACCCCAGGTTCTTATCGCTCCGATAAGCGGCGAAGGTGGGGTGCGCTTGCTGGGCTAGCGGAGTACAAGGACAAGTTACTTTCACATGGCCCTAACTCCACAGAATTTTCTTTGAACGTTTTGGCGTGGAATGGGCCTTTCGCTTGCTTCTAGTGCCGCAATCGAGTTGCCGAACGGTCAATTGCTTGCCTAACCCACCCAGCTCGCAGCTCGTCGCCGATACATCCTCATCCGCCCGACCAGACTTCGGCGCTCCGGTCCTCGCAGTACGTGCGCCTCCCCCTTGCTCGTCTGCTTGCGTCCCCCGCACGAGAGGTTACCCGCTAACAGCTGCTGTGCAGAGGCAAGAAACCTGCAGCAAAAGAATTTCTTTGGCCGGTCGTCACCGACAGGCCATCTCGACTCTTCTTGACAATGTCGGCCGAAATGGCGAACGAAATCAAGCTGATTAGTGGTCGAAGCCATCCCGAGCTGAGCGACAAGATTGCGAAGCGGTACGTCCGTCCGTTCATTCCCCCGCAACCCCTCCGGGAGCACTGTTCCACGCAACGCGCCTGGCGGCAGCGCCGAGCGCTGCGCGAGAAACATGAAGCCCACGAAGCTCTACAACCTACAAATTTTGCTGACGCTCTCGTTCTTTCCTCCAGGCTCGGAATCGAAGTCGCTCGCACCATTTCGCTCAACTACTCGAACCAGGAGACCTCATTTACTGTGGGAGAGTCTGTCCGTGACGAGGATGTCTTCATTATCCAGTCGACTGCTACTGGCGACGTCAACGAGGGATTGATGGAGCTTCTGATCATAATCTCGGCCTGCCGAACTGCAAGGTGAGGGAGAATTTCCGGGTTGCCGTGGAGCCAACGTTGCGCATTCACTGACACGACCCGACAGTGCTCGGAGAATTACAGCAGTCATGTGCGTTCCCAGGTTATCCCCCATCGCCATGGGACTGCCCGTACTGACATCTACAGTCCTAACTTCCCATACGCCCGTCAGGACAAAAAAGACAAGGTACATACATCGGAGAGACCACCATTCGGCAGCTAGTAACTGACTCCGTACAGTCTAGAGCGCCTATCAGCGCACGACTAGTTGCAAACATGCTTCAGACCGCCGGCGCCAACCACATTGTGACCGTTGACCTTCACGCCTCCCAGGTAAGCCCCGTCATTTCTGGTAGTTCAACTGGGTGTACTAACGATGATGAATAGATCCAAGGTATGCAACCATTCGGGCTCTGTGCGCCTCTTGGTAATCGGGGGCCCCGATGTCGTCGGTTGTGATGCTGACTGCGAAACCTCATGACAGGCTTTTTTAGTGTCCCAGGTAGGCTTTCGTACAAACCCGGGCCGTACTTGCTTACTGACAGGCCTAGTCGACAATCTGTACGCCGAGCCGTCCTTCCTTCGCTATATCAGGGAAAACTTCAACCCGGAGGAATGTGTCATCGTCTCCCCTGATGCAGGCGGTGCGAAGCGGTAGGTTTCTTGTATCACAGGGGCGAATGAGGTGCTGACTGGACACAGTGCTACCTCTATTGCCGATCACCTGAACACCGCTTTTGCTCTGATCCACAAGGAGCGCCCACGACCTAATGTGGTAGGCCGCATGGTATGGACCCCCATCCGGACTTTATTCGCGCAGACATTAAATTTTCAAAGGTCCTGGTTGGCAGCGTTGTTGACAAAGTTGCGATCCTGGTCGGTGAGTTGAAAACGTCCCACCTCGGTGGTTTTGATCGCAAGGCTAACAAGTATCAGACGATATGGCGGATACCTGCGGTACGCATGCCATGCTACCTTACCCCTACCCGCACTAACATGTCTTGGGATTCAGGAACCCTTGTAAAGGCCGCGGCAGTCCTCAAGGAGAACGGCGCAAAGTCGGTTCTGGCCCTTGTCACACACGGCATTCTCTCCGGGTCCGCAATTGAGACACTGAACGGCAGCGTTCTCTCCGCATTGGTGGTCACCAATACTGTGCCGCTGGGCGACAAGGTGCAGCGCGTAAGTCTGCTCGACGCTGTTCCTTCCGTTTGAACGGGTGCCTCGGCCCCTGATGCTGACCTTTGGTAGTGCCCCAAGTTGCGTGTCATTGACATCAGCCCGACCATCGCAGAGGTATGTGACCCGTCTACCTGCGCTCTTGGGCTCTTGCTAATGTTGACCCAGGCCATCCGCCGCACTCACAACGGTACAGTATCACGTTTTCGGAGATCTCATCACTTACTGACCACGTGTTGCAGGCGAGTCCGTATCCTATTTGTTCACTCACGCCCCAGTCTGATCGCATCCTGTAAGCGGGTTATACCCAGGAACATCTACCTTGCTTCGGCATCACCGAGGTAGGGCGAGAAACACAATAGTCGGCGTTCGGCGCGGAGGTGGTCATTGCTCATTTAGAGGCATCATCGCCCTTTGCTGTCTTTGACGCAGTGGCGCACCGATTTGTCGTAAAGAAGCGAGTCATCATGCTTTAGGATTTGTAGTTTTTTTTTGTTTTTTTTGGGGGGGGGGGGGGGGGAGGCAGCTACGCCATACAATGGCTGCGAGCGATGCAGCGTCTGTAGCATTCAGTGTTGTACCTTGGCCATAGGAGTCGTCAGTGTACATGAATCTGAATTGCTGTGCTACTGTAACATCCGCTTTCTCACCGAACCCAGCTCTGTAAGTGGCACACGGAGAAACGCGGATGAATTCAACAAGCGGCTCTGATGGGTGGATAGGACAGTTGGACAAGATAACAAATATATCTGTATCAAAACCAGGCGTTGTGTCTACAATATCTGGTGGCAGCTGTTGAGAAGCACAAAGAGACTTAACCACACTAACCACGAGCTATGACCATGTGGGTTGTCTCTTCCCTTCTCCCTGTCCCTCCCCTCCCCCTCCCGCTCTCTCTACCGCCGTGACCTCATGTCATTCATCACCCGCTCCTCATCCTCCCACCTCATTTCTGCCCTCTTTGGTCTTCTCTTTGACATTTGTCCCCTTTTACAAGAATTCTTAGCACGCTCTCTATCCCGAAGTCTAAACCCCTCTAGACACTGCTTTAACCCCGGCCTATCCAAATAAAGTACGTAGTTCGCGCACATCTTGTTCCTCCGACATCCTAGACCATCCCATTGCCTCTCACCTTGTTCGCTGTGACTGGCTGGGTAAGAGGAGGAGGTTGAGGGCGTTCGTTGCGAGGAGGAGACCTGGACATGGTTCCGAGGCGATGAACTCTGCGGGTGCTCCGGGGCGGAAGAGGCATATGCGGTTGTCTAGGTTGCGGGCTTCAGAAGTTCGTGTTACTGATAAGGGGGTTGAGAATTCCATGGTGAGTCTATGGGTTCGCTCAAGGAATGATGTGGGAGGGGTGGATAGGTGACTTGGGTCCTGACATGACAAAAGTTGAAATTTGAGTCGGGCGTCCCAGTGGTGATAGTTGACGGGCTGCATCCGTAGCTTCATGCCAGCGCAGGGTTCTGTGTCCGCAGAGGCGGAGAAAACCTTGGTGGCCGATGCAGCGTTTGGGAGAATAGAGGTGGCGCTGAATACGCGAGAAGTAGGCCAGTGGGTGCGTGGTCCTGCACTCTTGGCAATACTTTGGGCATGACAGGTTTCGATAGCTGAGATAGTGATGAAAAGCGAAGCGCTTAGCATAGTCACGACAATCGAAACACGGGCCACTGACTAGTTTTTCCCGTACGGTGCCTTGAGTCGCCTCTTGATAACTTGGTAAATGACCTGTCGCATCCTGGTAACTCGGCAACTGGTCTGATGCCTGGTCATTTGTTGGTGAGTCCATGCTTGTGGTGGGAGATGTTAAAAATGGCTGACTGGTCTTGGCCGGTGGATGTGTACCTAGCAAAGAGATGGATAGGATTGCCAGCCGTTTTATGTTGGACGACGATGGGGATTGGGTTCGAGAGTCCGAGGCAAACTTTGATGATTCGGTGCCGACACTTTGATTTCTGCGACAACTCAAACCTTGAGCCAGAATAAAACCATCTCTTCTTTCCCCCTTTCGATTCACAAGGAGGAAGCAGGTGCATGGCCTTGATGGCGCTTTGGGCAGTGAGACTGTCCTCCAGCCTTGCCATCGTCATGGGCGCTCCAAACCTCCACGGGTAGAATAGGGGAAAAAGGCATCACACTACCCGTGAATGTAAAGGATCGGCCTGTCGAATTCAAGCGGCCAGTAGAGTGCTAAAGAGCACGGCGGCAGTAGTTCCTCCGACTCAGCATTTTGGGAACACTCGAACAAGATTCCTATTCTGCCCCGCTGTGACTAAGCCGTTTTGAAGGACCTAGCTCCACGACGACCTTGCCGTACCTACGTTTGAGGGCCTGAGAGGCTTTGGATACCTAGCCATCGTACCTGCCCTGAAAGTGACATGGCTGGGGTCCTCGCCACAGGTTGCGCTCCATTTGGTCATTCTCTCCCGTCATTTGCAATTCGAGGGTCGCAATCGGTATCCCTTGTTGCTCGAGACTTTACTCCCTGTAGCGCGCTTCGAACACGCAGGTTTTCCTACCTAGGTTTCCAGCACCTGGAAACTATCCACGATCTTTCTTTCCTGGAAGTCTCGGAAGTCTCATCGCACAAGCGGAGCCAACTTGAGGAGTTTGCAATGAGCTCAGCTTGTGCAAAGCCGACACAGCCGTTAGCAATCTCCAATCGCAACCCATCGGCAGAAAAAGTGGTTGGGGTTGCCCTCAACACCGACACCAACAACCAGCCCGAAGAAATGAGCTCCTTGGGACGACAAGAAACCAAGACCGCATTTCGCTAACCATCAGCGTGCTGCACGACAGGCTGGAGCGTCTGATCCCTACTCTTAGCCACGCCCGAAAAACAACCGCTACTGCCTCAATGTCGGTCGGCATCGTTCACAGACGCGAGGTCGCCTTCACCCACTACGAGGGGGCTCGGGACATCGCTGCTGCCGAGCCGGTTGCCGTTGACGAAGGCACACTCTATCTCCTAGGGTCGCTGACCAAGGCAATTATCTCGGCGTCATGTGGGATCCTCGTCGCCGAGGGAAAGCTGAGCCCATCGCATCACATCTACCATTTCGACAAGCCCACAACCCTGTCATCAGCGATCGAGGCACCCTTATCGATGCCCTCTCACGCTCTCCGGGGCTTCCCAGCTTGATATCTCATGGTACGGGGCGCAAGGATAGACAATCATCCCAGCTGAGGAGCTTATGCATGTTGTCAACCACCTCCCGGTCTTCCCTGATTTTAGGGCAAAATTCCATTACACAAATTGGATGTACGCGTTGGCAGGGAAGATTATTGAGGCCATTGGTGGGCCTGAGGCTTCGGGAGATCAGTGCAATCCTTTCCCATACTTTCCCTGTGACACGCAACACAGTCAATAAAAACTCATATGGCCTGGGGTGGGCAAGGCACGTTATCCCCTCGTTGCACCTTGGTTGGCTTTCGTAGAACGGGCCGCAGTCCAAACACGTCATTAGAGCTCGGTCGAGGCCACGGTTGCTTTTCTACCACGGAGGCCAAATTACGGGTTACCTCAACTCCGTGTACATGTTTCCAGAGACCGAGTCAGCTATCATTTTCCTCACAAATGCTCAAGGCGCCGGCGATTGCTCTGACCTTGCTGCCCAGGCTGCCATCTAAGAGTTATTTAACTTGGAACCCCGACTTGATTTCAAAGCTATTGCGGAGGCGACCGCCAGGAGGCACCTTGGCGACTACCAGAGGATGAGAAAAGAGTACCTGATCAAACCGCAAGGAGAGCACCACGCCTCCGCGAACACAGGACGTGACCGGTACATACTACAACGACGGCATCAAAATGACGATCGAAATCTTCGTCCAGGACTCCTCCCTGAAAATGCAGTTCAACGGAAGGGAGTCTCAGCGCCACGCTCCGACCCACTATCACGACAACGTGTTTGGATTTCTGCCAGCGTCCGAGAGAAGCAACAAGTTCGGTGCTTGGTGGACTATGTCGCATACGAGCAGTTCCTAATTTCCTTTCATGGCGACCTGGACCCTTCACGCGGACCTGGGTTCGACTCGCTCTCCTGGCTGATGCGGGAAGACTTTCTTCCGATTGTTTTCGCGAAGCAGAGTTGAGAATCTTCCTCACATCGTTTAGTTGGTGAACTTGGGCAAGAAGTTCTGGAGATGGTTGGGAGAGATTGAACAAGGGATCAAACAACTTTGCAGGCTTCCTATCAGAATGCAACAATGTGTGTCTTTGAGACAAGGTCCCCTGTTGATCAAACTAGCTATTGTTACATGGATTTGTCCAGCATCTATCCAATCTATTTCCCTTCCAACAGAGAAAATGCATCTAACTAATCACTAAACAGTATCTTCACCATTGCTCTTCTCATCATCATCTCCCCCCTTTTCCTTTTCTGCAACCCCACCCGTCACAGCCGGCTTTTTGACGCTTCTCCACTCAGGAAACACCGCCCCAAAGACACTCAAACAAGCCAATACCGCAAGGATAATCCAAACCCTCCCCAGTGCCGCAGAGTATGACTCCAGTATCACCCCTATCTCTCCCGGATACCTCCCGCCAAGCGCCTCGGCGATCCCGCTTGCACCGACAGAGATAACCACCTCGGGACTCACGGTGGGGACTCGGTTCCTGAGTTCGGATACGAGCTGGTCGTGGAAGATGTTGTTGGCCACGGAGATGAAGATTGTTCCGCTGAGGGTTTGAAAGAAGATGACGACGGATGTACCCACGGCGATGTCGGGACCTGTGAGGACGGTTTGGGGGATGATAAAGGGTTGTTGAGCACCGAGACCGACGCCGAGGCCCGTTAGGAGGAGGGAGATTATCCTGGGGGAGATGTTAGTACGTGAGGGGAGGTGGGGAGCAGAGGGGGGAACGGGATGGGGGAGATGTACCAGTAGGCTTTGCTCGTGGAAAGGTCGAAGCGGGTGGTTAGACCGCATGAGATGCATGTGATGACGGTGCTAGCAATCATTTGAGGAACGTAGTAGCCGATCTTTGAGGTCTGTGTAGAGCTTTGGTTAGCGTGGCTGATGAGTTGTGACGGCAAAGAGGCAAACTTCCCAAGAACCCAGAGGCGATGAAAGTGACGGACATGGAGGCGGTCGCAGCCAGTAAGTTGATACCAGACTGGTATGCCGAGACCCCCATGGCGGCCTGGAACCAAATCGTGACATACTGAACGAAGATGAACAGCACAGCCATGACGCAGAAGGTGAACCATATTGCCGATAACATGGATCGTCCTTTGACGATGCGCAGCGGCACCGTGGCATCATCGCCAGCTCGGTATTGTATCCCAGCCCAAACGAGAGTGGTCACCCCAAATACCACGACAGTTGTGACAACCCGCCAGGAACCCCAAGCGTACTGTGTGCCTCCCCATTGCAACGCCAAGAGCAGGGACACAACCGCAGGGAGCAGGAAGACAGCCCCAAGCAGATCAAACCGACGGACAAGCCCAGCCAGTCCCTTGTACTCCGCCTTCTTCTCGCTGTTCGTCAGAGCAGCGCTCCTCGGGACGTTCACCAAGAAAATCACCGCAACAAAAGTAACAGCACCCATGGGTAAGTTGATCCAAAAGCACCATCTCCAAGACACGTAGTCCGTCAATGCACCCCCCAACGTAGGGGCTATAACCTGAGCAATGCCCATCGCGCCCCCAACCATGCCGGTGATCTTTGGTCGAGTGTGCAGCGGCGCGATGTGTGCGATGATAACGAAAACACCGCTGACGATTCCGGCTGCCCCGACTCCTGCAATAGCACGACCGATGATCAGAGACACGGAGTTCGGCGCGGCGGCGCAGATGACGGAGCCGACTTCGAAGATGGCCAAGGCGGTGAGATACAGCCATTTCATGTCGAGTTCGGAATAGAGCTTGCCGAACATGAGTTGGAAGCAACATGATGTGAGCATGTAGGCGGAGTGGTACCAGCCGATGTCTTCGAGGGCGTTGAAGTCGCTGGTAATCTTGGGGACCGCGGTGGTTATGATGCTGCGGTCGAGGCCGAAGCAGAGGACGGAGAGGAAGAGGCCGAGGCAGATGAGGAAGAGGCTGAGGGTGTTTGGGTAGGTTGGCTCGGCTAGGACATCGGGTTCAGGGCCTGTGGGGATGCTGTCTGAAGAGGCTGAGTCGCCAACTGGAGCGGCTGGCTTCTCGTTGGAACTCTCAATGGGAGTCATTGTGTTGACTGAGATGGAGATGGAGATGGAGATGGAGGCACTGTAGGATGGCCGGTGAGGCGGCTGGGGATGTGCAAGCTGTGAGAGAAGGAGAATTTTCCATCTTGGATCTTGGCAGGAATTTGTTATGATATACCACGGCCGGTGGCCGTTCAAGGCCGATGCCGGGAACTCGCTCGATGCGATGAAAGCCGACAAAATCTGGGTGTGGCATAGCGTTTTGGTCGCCGAGCCCGTTTAAGGCTTTCCTCGAATTGCTCTCGCATGGCTACCTACTTTCACGAGTTGGTGGACAGTCTGGCTGTTGTGGCGTGAATTTCTAGGTGGAAGGAGCGGCCGACTGGATCTGGGAGACGGTGTCGGCCAGCAAATCGGCACCGATGCCCCACTTTCCCTGCCAGGGCTTTCGAAACTGGGATGTCATTCGCTGCTGGGAGGGGTTCACCGAATTTGCCGACCGATGCCGATGTCGACCTGCTGGTTGTTTCCTGCTGCTCATTGCGTTGGGATCCAGCTTTTGTTGGACTTGGACTCGCGATTTGTTACGGTGCTATTGGCATCTCGCGCCATCATTCCACTCCGTAAGTATTGAGCTTGACTGCTGCCGGGTTGTGTTTGCTTGGCTGCGCGATTGGCCATACTTTCCGTGCCTCGCGTCACAACATCGCCCTGGGATCGGGCAAAATCGCAAATATGGCCGACTCTACCGGCGACAACCACAAGGACCGACCCCGAGCATGTGCGTACTGCAATCGGTCCAAAACGAAGTGCTCTTTGTCTAGTGGGCCTGGGACCGGCAGCTGTCAGAGGTAAGCCAGCTCATCTTGCAACCGTGGTCGGAGAGGCTCACATGTTCTGGCGATTTCCAGATGCACACGGCTCAAGCGCCCCTGCTCCATGCCTGAGCAAAACGAGAGGCGGAGGCGAGGGCCGTCAACGTAAGTGCAACAACAGTCAACCCACTCAAGTATTGGAGTAGCCGTATCTGACACTGGGTAGGCGAGTTGGCCAACTGGAGGAGAAGCTCGACGGCATCATGTCTCTGCTCAGCGCCAGCCAGGGGCTGCAGCAACTGGCCACACCGACTTTGAGCAACTCAAGCACTCCTCCTACCTTTGGTCTTCCCCTGGAATCACTGCAAAACCCTCCGCCACCAGTCAGTCGTTCCGCCAGATACGCCCCACGAGCCGGTAGCTTTGAGGTTGTCCCTGGCTTCCAAGTCACAGGTGACGAAGCGGAGAGATTTTTGAACTTGTACCGATCGGAATACTCGCCGAAATTCCCATTCGTTCCCATCAGCCCAGAAGTTGCGCCTGACGAGCTCTTTCAGAGTCGGCCATTTCTGTTTCGTGTAATCATTCAGATCATCGCGCCGCAGACGGCGGAAACGCAGCGGGAAGTGGCGCAATGGGTGCGCCAGCACGTCTCGCACCATGTCTTAGTTGTGCAAGAGCGACGACTAGAACTCCTTCAGGGGCTCTTGTTGTACATTGGCTGGTGAGTTGCGATGGGTGCGTGAAGCACTCGAGGGGCTGCTGGTGGTAATCGGACCTAGGGCGAATCACTTCAACTTCTGCATCGACTATGGGGGCACAGCGCTGTTTCAGTTGTTGGTTGGAATGGCACTCGAGGCCGGCCTCGGTAAGCCAGGGAGGCCGCGCACCAATACGCCGAACCACCTGTTGGACGAGGCGAGGCGCGTTAAAGGCTTCAAGGCAAGGCGCCCACATACTCTCGAGGACATGCGGGCGATGCTTGGCGTCTTTTATCTGAACTCACTGTAAGCTTGCTTCACCTCACGTCTTCCCCTGACAGCTTCTGATGCTTTCACAGTGCTACGTCCCTATTCTATCACATGCCGATGTGCCCTTACTCCGCCTACCTGAGAACGTGTCGACAGGCCATTGAAAGCACTGCGGAGTTTGAGTCAGACCGATTCCTATCGATACTAGTCCAGATGCTGCATGTTGGGTGCAGGACGCACTATACGTTTCCTAACCCTGAGATGGATGGAAGCGAGCCAGTTGAGTTTACTGGGGCGTCCCACATGGTTCTCACATCCGTCAAGAGAGAGTTGGAAGCCTTGCGGAAAGAGACACCGCCAGAAATCCGAGCATCATGTCAGTCGACCGGCCCCCATAGATGTTGGTGATGTGTTCAGTCGCTGATGACGTTGAAACTATGCAGGCATGTTCGACCTTTGCTACAAGGGGATCCTTGTGAGGCTCTACGAGCCAGTCATCTACATGAATCCTACATCTGCCTTCGCGGATGGGGCGGCGTGGCGGTCCGAAGCGCTTTGGTTCTGCCTGGAAGCTGCGAAGAGCTACTTGGTCGCATACCTGAACAACCCGGCGGAGCAAATCCCTTACTTGCCTTGTCAGGTCTTCTCCTACTTCTCCTTTACCTTGATCACGGTCACGCGGCTCCTATTCTTGAATGACTCGGATTGGAATCAGGCCGAGGCCCGAAAAGCTATGGACTTTGTCACTCTCGCGCGACAACTCAGTGACCACCTCAGCCGAGGGGGCCAGGCGGAAGCCGCGGGCGCGCGAAAGATCAGATATATCGAGGATGGGTATTCGTTCTTGGGGATGTCAGCAGAAAAGATGCGCTGGATTGGCTCTTGGTACCTGTCGAAACAGGGTCCTGCTGATGAGGTGCAGCGGCATCAGCAACAGCCGCACCTACCTACCAGAGGCTAATGGTGGGCCGTTGGCCATGGACATTGACCCTACGGCGAGCGTTCCGTCAATTGACTTCGATAGTGAGTGGTGGGAAGAGTTGATAAGTGTTGACTTCACTTTCGGGCAGGCAACGGAATAGGCGAGCTGATGGGCTGAGTACACCGAGGTCGTAGGGCGGGCGTGGATTCGTGGGTTCGCGCCCCCCTGGAAGTCCCGTCCTGGGAGCGACGGATCGGATCCGAGGCTCAGCGGGGCGAGCCCCGTTCCTCAGCCATCCAGGCAGGCAGCTGCTGCCGAAGGAGCGTGCACATGTGTGCGTGCCTGACAGGGCCGGGAGTCACGCAGTCACGCAGTCAGTGGCGTCCTAGGGAAAAGTGGCTGCATGCCATGTGCGGCTCAAAGGCCTGCACGCGGCGTGAAACGTCACCGACGGCGACCGGGGCTTCCATCGGTCACATCGCATTCGGAAATCCCAGCTTCGCACTTTTGTGATGAAAAGCGCTCAATTCGGGTCATATCCTTCTAGCCTATTCTGGCAAGCAGAAGGACGCTGGATCCTCAGGGACCCCCCTGCTCTAGGGCTCGGCCAATCACACCCAGTGCCGAAGAAGCTCGTCAAGTGCGGTCATCCCCCGATCATGTATCTTTCACTCTACCCTTCTCTCCAAATCGATGCCAATGCCTTGCTTCCATTGCTAGGCAACAATTTAGGGCTGGCTCGCAGATGCGGTTTGCCCATTCGATTTCAGCAGCTAGTCACTTACACAGCTCCTACACACCTTAGGATACACACCTGCACGACTACCAGCTTCAAGCTCCCTTTGGTATATAAAGACACCATGAAGACCGAACGTCGAGATTCATGGCCCAAGGCACGCAGCGAACCACCGGACAACCAACCATCTTCACCTCGAATCAAACAATCAGACTCACCTCCGCTTCCTCCCATCAAGACTAGCGATTCCCCTCCACCCACCTCATCCTTCACTCCGTACGGATACAAGATGTCGGGCAGCAACAACGGCTCATCATCTTCGGACAAGACGGACTGGAACTCTCTCCTGAAGCACTCGTCGGCTCTCGGCATCCTCAAACCCGGCATCGTCTTTAATACGTATAGCGGAAGCTCTAGCACTTCGGGATCCAGCTCGACGCGCTACACCAGCTCATACACGTCGGGCTCGAGCGGAGGCGGTAGCAGTTCCAACACTTGGTCTTCTAGCAATGTGAGTGGCGACCCTATCACGCCATGATACAACCCACATGGGCTAACCCTGCCAAGCCCTCCGGATCTGGATCTGGTAGCAGCAGCAGACCTTGAGTCGTCACCCCTGTTGCGAACATCGGCCGTCTCTGAGATCTCTAGTTGGTTGGGTTATCTGGCGTATGGGCACGCACTCTCTTTACTTGAATTTGATTCCATATCTTCGGCGCACACTAGGGGGAAAGGGGGGCACGGGCATAGCATGGGGCATCTCAGCTGGCACGACGGCTACGGCACTTCACGATACACGATATCATTTCCTTAATTTTCCTAGCAGTCTCCTTGTCATGTTGCGAGGTGCAGACACACGGAATGGCAGCATTGGGCATGTGGGGGCAGCACTCATCTGGGTACAACACCCGTCCAGGCAGACGTTGAATTTTCACACACACACACACAGCACCCTTGAGTAGTTAAATACCAGGCAGTAACAATTGTTGCTCCACAAACTTTCTATCAAAAGCGCCAGTGCCCCATTGCTGTGCTGTGAATGCCTTCCTTTCTTCCTCCTCTTCTCCCCCCCCCCCCCCCCCAAGTCCGACCCCTCACCCGGGTATGACATGACCCAAACTTGGGCATTTTACCCCCCATTCCTTCCTGCGTTCCTCGCTCTTCCCCAATCCTCGGCTCCGTATGACGACCAACTATAAGCAAAGCACTACAAAACCCTGAAGCCCCATGTTCACATCTCCAAATCACAAAACTCACACCATCTTGCAGGTCATCTCCCGACCTTTTAGCTCCGTTTCGAAAACACATTCCGTCCCATCTCTCTTACTCGGGGGCTCACCCCGTATCGCGGATTCCCTCGCCCATAATTGGCGAGAAAAAATCTCTCCAGGGGCACCGGCAAAGTCCCATGACCAAGACATCTAAGCCTGGTACATAGCCGTCTCACTCGGCAAGACAGTGCTTATGGTGGATGGATCTAGTCTGGATCCGCATCCGTGCCCGTCTCCGCATCAGCTACCGATGCGACATGACACGACACGGCGATCTCTTTCCCGCTTCTGTCAGCTTTCACCTTTTGTTTCTGGTAAATTATCAAGGTACGCATGCGAAAGTCGGATACTCTGTGAATACCGCACTAATGCACGCCCGTCACCCTTCATCTGGAATCTTTTTTTTCCCTTCTTTCCAACTAGGTCTCGTGTTCTGTCCTTTTCATGACGCGCGCGGAAGGATTCGAGCTGGGGATGTCAACCCCGGGCCCTGTCAACCCCACTTTTATCCGAGAAACCAGGTGGATGCGAGTCCGAGATCTAGTAAAAGGGATTATGCGAGGTGACGAGTGAGAGCGTGGGAAATGTGTGGCGCGTGCGGCGTCAGCCACTTGGAGGCTTTGGTTCGGCTGGTGCACCGATGCAACGCCGGGAAGACACCGATGGTTTGTTTGGCGCGTCTATTCGGTGAATGGGATGGGTGCAATACGAGAGGAGGAAGGCGCTTGTGGATTTAGGGGAGGATGCGTTATCAGTGAACCGGCCATGAATGGCGCCGAGCGTTGGCGATTGTTTCAGCGTTGGGACGCTAGATAAGCCACCCGGCCCGAGGGGTCAGTTTCTACGTTGGCGCGGGTCTTGTTTCGTGCCGCGTCTCCACCTTTTCGGATACGCGCTGGTGGGGGGATGAGAGGGGTCCGAACCGCGGTCCGGAAGGCGCGGCTTGCTGAGACCTTGGCTAGGACTGGGGACCTGACCGAACCCGTTTTTGGTGAGGCAGATTTTAGGGGGATCCCTGGCGGGGTGAAGGAGGACAGGCGGGATTAGCTAATACGATTGATTGGATGTTTATATGGCGTTCTAAGTATTTTCCTGTTTTGTGCCCTGCTAGCCTGAGGCTTTGTTTGTGGGTGGGGGCCAGATCGGACTTGGAGGGGGCCAGAGCCGAGACCGAAGCCCGGTCCTGGAAAGGGATGATCGGGTGAGCAAAATTCTGTACATCTGTTTCTTTAACTCCGGTGTGATTCATCGGCTAGGAAATGATTAGAGATCAGGAATCGAATGAGAGGTCCCGAAACAAAAAAACAAGCATCCGGAAGGCCGTGGATCCGATCGTCCTGGATAGGCGGTCAAAATTTGAGGATGGCTTGCAGGTGACGGAAGCATTCCCCAGGTGTTGGTGATGATGCACGCAGGCGCGCGTTTAGGGGACTGCGGTTGGTCCTTTCCATCCTGCCGGTTTAGGCTCACATAACCAAACTGTTCAAAAAGAGGTGTGGATGCGCGTCTGGGCGCCAGGGGTCGTTGGCAAGGCGTTTTTTCCATTCGCGAAGGAATAGGGATGTCCTGGGGGTGGCATATGGTGGAACCGCGATATTGGTAGGGATACGTCGCTGGTAGTGGTCAGTTATGACTGCCCAATGTTAAAGTTCTTACTGTGTCCTGGGCTGCTCCTGCCAACCGTCGACGTGGAACCCACCACACCTCTCCGCAGATGCGGCCAGCCCTACAGGGCTGGGCATTTGCATTTGAGATGCATGGGATTGCGGGTGTGGGCCAACGGCAGGCTGCTGCACTACCGAGAGGGCAGCTTTGTGGTCACGCGGTGTCCGGGTCGGCTCGGTATGTCGGTCTACACGTCGGGTTCCGTGTCGACATGGCAGCATCATCCTGCAGCCCGCATGAGGTTGGTATTAGCAGGCTGGTCACATGTGAGGGCGGGCTCGGTCGAGGGCCAGGCACTTACATGAAGATTGCAGCTCCGCTCGCACTTGGACGCCACCAACAACTTGCATCTGTAATCTCTCATTCGGCACCCCGCATACAACTCGAAACTTCGGAATTGCCGCCTGACGCAGGAGAAATGGAATCTGGGCGTTGATTCCTTAATTGCCAGGCAATTTGGGCCTAGGGCGTCAATGTTGGCCTTGATCATCATCGGTTTCGGTAAAGGTCGCTGAGCGGGAACCAGTTGCCACCGACATCAGTACCTCATGCTATATCCGAGCTATCGCATGTCATTCCCTGCGGCGGGGTGACAGATAGCCGACGTGGCGGTGACGTGAAACGCCTGCGTCGCCCTTGTTTTTCGGGCATCAAAATAACAACAAAATGGTGATTGCCTGGTATAGCCTGATCCCACTCGGACGGGGCGGCTTTCGGTGCGTCCCAGGCCCCGACTCAGGGGGTCGATGTGCCGCATCTCCACGATTTACTTACTGTCTTGGGGAGACGGATGCAAACATACCTCCAAAGATAACCCCCCTGAAGGAGTTGTCGGGCGAAGGGCTGGGTTTTGTCAGAACTTTAGACGAACCAGGCAGCTGTTTCCGGTGAGGCACAGCTGGCACGGGTACACCGCAGCTTTCAGCCCTACGGACATGGTCTTGGCTTCTGGTAGAGGTAAGTTATCCGGTTCAGAACTTTGGGTTTCGACATTCGTCGTCACATTGTTGCATCATGCATAGTTGTATGTAGATATGTGGCCTGGCTGGGCAGGATTGAATCCTTTCACCCCAGACTTAGAGAAACACGTCAGTGACCGTCCTCTCCGCAAACATTCTGCAGGTGCGCACTGCTTGAGCAGCCGATTCCAGCTACGCGGTCTTGTCAACGCGTCCTCCTTCGGAATACACTTTATCACATCGATTCATGTGCGGCAAGTGTCAACGCTGAGCGAAGTTGGCACGGGTCTCACAAGGATCGATGTGATAAAGTATATTCCGAAGGAAGGCGCTCTGACATACAGCCATCATGAGTCATGTAGGTACAAGGTACATTCCATGTTCTCGTCGTCGTCATCATCATTTCCGTGTCTCTGTACCGGCAGTCCCTTGCTCCCCACAAGTTCGTCCAAAAGCAAAGTCAAACAACATAGAACGGCAAAGAAAAACAAAACCAGAATGCCAAAAGGGGAAAGCTCCTCGCAAACCCCTGTGTACCGCTAATTCTCATGTCCTTCGTTCACAGCCCTCGCGCTGCTCCTGTTCCCGCCCTTTTTCCAGCCATGTTTGGCCACTTTGTGACGGTAGAGACGATCGCCTCTGGTGTATACTCGTGAGCAGTCGCCAACCGTGCAGTGATACGTTGGTTTGGTCTTTCCCAGGTCGTCATAGTGCTTGGCGATGACATGTTTGTTGAGATCACCTGCGTATGCGAAACAATTCTGGCAGTATTCACACTGCTCGCCGTACAAATCAGGGCGTTCCATACGAAGTCTTCTCCTGTACATGTTTTCCTTCGGTTAGCATTGGACGCGTTCATGGCAACGAGCGTTGGTTGCGGTTGCATACTTAGGGATCTGTGAACGAGGACCTGGTTTGGCGGAGCCTTTCCGTCGTGACCGGAGTTCTCGGGTCCTGACTGGTGGCACGCTTCCAATCCTGTGCAACGGAAGACTCAATCCTGTGTTGACCTCAGTCGCAATGTTTGAAGTGTTCGAGAAGGCCCACTCCGTGTAAACGGGTTCTTGAGGTAACCCGAGAGGTGCCACTGGCGAAAGTGGTGACAATGGGAACATCTGCTGCGACGCTGGTGAAAGACCTTCAGACGTCGGGGATGAACCTAGTCCATCTATGCTGAGTTCTCCGATGTCCAGGCGGTACCCGTGTGCCAGTGTCGGGGAATCTTGGCCAGCGAAGACGAAGGTTGTCGTGTGGTTGAAGCCAGGGTGGTCAACGTAACAGGGGAAGGGGTCAACGTCAGGCTGCTGGCCACTCATTGTGATTCCAAAGGACCCCATTGTGGTGGCCGCCATTTCTTGATATGGATTGGGCATTTCCGGCTCGGGTAACCAGTGGGATCCGCGAACGTAAAATGGGTCGACACTATCGACGTGCCAGTCCAGAGGCTGCGGCAAACCCGGATCCGGATTGAGCCCCAGAATTGGGTCCCCGGAGTCCGGGTATCGGGGAAGAAGTCGAAGTCCTCCATAATTGAGCTGATTTTGTGAGGTGGGAATCTCTTCCCAAGGATATATCGCTGTGGTTGAGCGTTCAAGTTGTGGGTTTTTGGCAGAGTTGCGAGGCTGAAATGTTGGCTTTGTTATTCAAGTTTGAACAACCCGAAGTACGGGTTGTGACCGGCCAGTTTATCGACGTTTCCCGGTCGGGCAATCTTCTATAGAAACCTCGATGTTAGATTCAAAGGATGCTTCCAACTGAGCCAACTCCACTTACTATGCTCTGAAGCATCCCGAGTTGATTATCCGACGCCATCTTCCTCTGTGGCTGCTACGATTAGACCATCGCCCACCAACGCCAACAAGCTGCAGCATTTTCTGGCGCCCCCCGCTGCACACCCTGTCAGAGTGCACTCGCAATAAAACGGCCTTAGTCGCCGGCTGAGGCTGGCGGCTTCCGTTGAGCTTTTGAGCAGCGCCTGCCTAGTGTGCAATTTGAAGCGTCGAGAATGTGCTGGGCTTGCGGTGGAGTGGACGATTCGAGGTCTGAGGAGCAACATCTGTATGAGGAAGAAAGCTAAATCAGCATTGAGCCAAACAGCAGAAACGGAGAGGGATGCCGACATACCTTTTGTCGAGGAAGGCCATATGTTAAAAGACAAAGGAAAAAGAGGGACGATGCAGAAACGAAGAGAAAAGAACCCGCGCCAGTGCCCATCTGGCTGATGATATCGGGGGTGCCCTTTTGCGGATGTGAACGTGGGCATCAACGACCTCCCTAGTCTCATACTCGACACGTCAAGAACTCCGATTCCGACTCTGATGCTCCACGTTCACATCCGCAAAAGGGCACCCCCGAGATAATCAGCCAGATGGGCATTGGCGCGGGTTCTTTTCTCTTCGTTTCCACTGAGGGTGGGAGATGGAGTTGGAGGAATGAAGATGGGGAGGTAGGAAAGAACGATCGGAAAGGAGCAGGGGAGCTCAAGGTTTAAATTCTCTGGGCTTCCCCTCTTTAGTACATTCAAAGACCAAAAGTCAATCAAAATTGCGCGTCTTGGCGAAGTATTTGAAAGTACCTGGTTTTCCAGCTGCGATTGGGCATCTCCAGGTTTCACAGAGAGCCCAACTTTCCATTCGCTTTCCTCTTCTGGTGCCTTTGGCATGGGGGACTACAGCAAACGGCCAAACATCATTGGATACCGCTATCTCGGAGAGCTCTATCGCTGGCAATTGGCTTATCAGATTTCAATCGTGCGAGCTTCATCGCAAACTGTTGGCCACAGCTGTCAAGTTTGTTGGTAGGCCTCCCGCAGGTTCTTGCCTTGTCGGCCCGCGAACTGCCCGCCTGTGCAGCAGCTCATCCACTCAGAGAGAGACAAGATCGAATCTCCCGTAGGCCTCCACCGCCTCATGCTGCACCGAATGGGATTGCGCGTCGTGATTCCGATAGGCCAAATTGTGCCCGCCATCACCTTTGGACGCCTTAGGTTCAGTTCCCCCGAACCGCACCGCGATCGGGCTCGGTCGATCATCTCTCATTTTTGACCTGCATTTGAGGCCCATCAACATCAACAAACCAGGACCGCGGTCGCTAGAATGATCGTAACCCAGAATTGAACCCCCCCCACTGGTCCCAATCCGCTCTGGCTTCCACGTTTCTTCATTTTCGAAGACAAGCATCAGATCTTTGAGCTAATACCGAATATTGAGACTAAATTGGGAGCGCAACCCCATGGCTTGTTATCATCAGTTGAAGAAGACGTCGATAGGAGTCAAATGCTTAACGCGACTCAAAGCCTCCCACGTTGTTCGCAGAATGTCTTCAGCCCAGACAGCAGTTTGAGCCACTGGAGGAGGCGCTGTCGCACCACGGTCGGTCGCCACCAACCAGGCGCATTTTGAGACAGGGCTGAAAGTGGGTCTTCGGAGGCAACCTGTCTCACGTCTTGGGCGTGCACCCCCAATTGAAGAGCTGCGCCAGGTTTTTTCTGTCAACATCCCATGAAATTCAAGGAAAGGGAACACTCAGGCTATTCTCGAGATCAGCTGCCACAGCCACCCGACAAACCACCGATAGGTTTAATTTTGGCCGCGATCAGCACCCGCGCAACTCGGCATTGGACATGTCTCGGTTGACGAACCTGCGACACGATGAGCCGACGTCCACAGACGTCAGTGGGCCTTGACAGCGCCTGGGACCACGGCGCATGAGTCCGCGCGGGCGGTGTTGGCGGAGGGCAGGGGTGGCCTGCATTGTCTTGAGCCCCGGACGCGGCGGCGATCTTGCGGATGTCCCCATGCTTTCCTGCAGCGGCGCCAATCGCAAACTCTCCGGCACGGTCGGCACCCCTTGCCCCAGAAAACTGAAACCCCTACCGTCCCGGACCATCGGACCAGGCACGCCAGAACAAACGCATCGCCGCCGATCAGATGCTACTTGGCGTCGCATTTTCTCAAAAACAATGGCCCGTCTGGCTTTTTTTGCCCGGGTTTCGTCCTTCTCCCTCCTTTTGCAACCTGACAAGATGCCATCCGGGTGAATCTTCACCTGCACACATGGCTGTTGGGCGTCTTCTTCCATCATTCCGTTTTTAATACCCTTTTTTTTTTTTCTCATTCTCAAGATGCTGGCCATCCGCATCCTTTGGTTGCAGGCTGCGCTGGCCGCAGCGCAGCTCCTAGATCTACCCGAGTTGCCCATTGTAGGGCCGTTGTTGGGTGAGACCAACGAAAACGTTCCGACTCCCGTCACCGAGCCCGCCGTCGATCCAGTTGTCGTGACTCCTGAAGAGCCCGCAGTCCCGTCGGTGGAGATTCCGGTTGTCACCGTCCCTGAGCCAGTTCCGAGTGTCGAGGTTCCAGCGCCGGAGGAGACTGTGGAGGAGCCGGTGGTTGTTCCCGAGCCTACGCCAGAGGAGCCGGTCGTCGAGCCCGAGCCGATCCCTCAGGAACCGATTACTGAGCCTGAACCTGTGGTCATCGTTCCTGGACCGACCGTAGAGCCAGCTCAACCCTCCATCGACATCCCGACGGTAGTTGCTCCAGCACCCCAGCAGCCTCAGGTTGATGTCCCAGCGCCTGCTGCGCCGATCGTGCCAGTCCAGCAGCCTGCTCCGACGGCAGCAGACCCCGCCGTAATCGCCATCCCGACGCTCGCTCCCGCCACCCCCGGAACTGCGAATGGCAACAACGGCGGCGCTGGCGTAGCAGTCTTCCAACCCCCCACAGCCGCGGCAGCAAACCCCAGCGCCGCAGCAGTGCCAACTCCAGTAACGCGAGTCGTTACCGCACCAGGAGGAAACACCTTCCTCTCCGTCTTCGTCCCTCCCACCGCGGCCGCAGCCGCCCTACAACCCTCCTTTGCTCCGGATGGTACCCTCGTCATCCCCACTGGTAGCCCTGATAGCGGCACCGCCAGCGACGTTTTCAACACCCCTACCAATGACAACACCAACTCGGGAAGCAATCCCAGTGGAAGCAACCCTCCCATCACCCAAGCCACCGTTAACTCCAACGAGATGTCCCAGGGCACCAAAATCGGAATAGGTCTTGGTGCTGCCGGTGGCACGGTGGCCCTGGTAGCCGGCATCGTCTACCTCTTCTGGAAGCGCCGCATGCGCGCTGCCAGCCTCGGCCACCGCCTCAGCGACGGATCGCAGCTCAGTGGACACGTGCCCGTGTCGGAGAAGCAGAAGATGGGGTGGGAGGCGGAGCATGGGAATGCGACGAACTTTGACTTTGGGTTTGAGTATCGTGAGAAGGAGAAGGAGAGGATGGATAAAGATATTGAGATGGGGAATAGGGTTGAGTTGGAGGGTGATTCGTTACCTGTCCATGCGGGGCCGAGTCCCCCGCAGACGGCGAATCCTTTGTCGGGGATGTTTGGGAGGCGTTAGGAGGGCTGAAGGAGGGGAAGATAACGGTTCGAGGAGGTGAAGAAGGGGGTGTTAAGATTGAGAGAGTATCGAGAGGGTGGGGGGTGAGAGCTTAGTGAGAGCCATGAGGAGCCTAAGAGGTTGGAAAGTGGGGGAAGGATTTCACAGTTAGGGGTAAGTGAAGAAGATACTGATTGCTGACTACGTGAGTTGTGTGAAAGAGATGCTTGGATGGAGCTTGGGCAAGTATGACGATTATGCGCAAGCGAGCATCAGGGGTAATGAAAACAAGGACACGGCCTACATCATTGGGTATTTATTTAGGGGCTGATCGCCACAATATGGGCCTGGACACGGGGCTCTGAATCCTTCTTTGATCAGCATTCCTGGTTATATTGGAGTTTATAGTATATACTTAAATCTTTTTTGCAATATTTCAAGGAGTTGTAGTGGTGTCCGCCTGAGAACCCTCGCGCCTTGACTTTGGTCACCTGCGGCGGAAAGCGGCGGGCAGCTGTGGGCAGCTGGTGGCTCCCGTTGCCCAGCGTGGGAAGTAGAGGAAGGGACCATCCAAAACACGAGGCTCCAGGCAGAAAGTTGAGACCTCATGACTGCCCATCTTTTCTTTTCCGGCAACATGAACCACAGCCACCAACCCTGCTGCCGAAATGGAGCCGTTCACGGCGCTCGGGCTCGCCGGCAATATCACGCAATTCGTTGACTTTTCCTGCAGACTTCTTTCCCAAGCCAAGGAGATCCGCCAATCCGGCTCCGTCGCCCAAGTTCAAAACGTCACCGAAGTCGCACAGCAGCTTGCGCTTCTGTCGTCCAAGCTCGCAATCGACACGCCATCCGAAAACTTGTCAACTCTGGCTAAATCATTAAGAGCTCTCGCTGCCAAGTGCAATGGCGAAGCAGCTGAGATCATTGCAGCTCTCGACAAGTACCAATCGCGCAACCTCAACCCTTCAAAATGGAGCAGCATCCGCGCGGCTCTGTCAGTTGTATGGAGCAAGGACAAGATCGAGCAAATGAGCCGCCGCTTGGATCAGAACCGTCAGGAAATGGCTTTCCATCTCAATGCATTACAGGAGTGAGTTAGCCCCTTGTTGCGATCCGTCTACCGTTCCTCACCGACTTGATTCAGCGAGAAACAGTCAGCCCTGATGCACACACTTGACCGCCTCCATCAGGACAACATCATGCTCCAGTCAAGCATGCCCAGGGAAATCGATGCTCTTCGCTCGTCTCTCTATCGAGCTCTGGAGCTCCTCAAGACCGAACTCAGGCAACCATGCCGGGGTGAAAGTACGTCGGGCGGCTCCAATACGCGTGTCGAGTCAGCAGCAGCATCTCTCTCGCAAAACGCCAGGACTGCAAACGGCATGGCCATCGCGTCCTCTATTCTCCAGAGCCTTCGCTTCAGCTCCATGAAATTTCGCCATTCAAAGATCCCAGATGCGCATACCAACACCTTTCAATGGATGCTGTCGGAGAAGTTTGCGGCATGGCTTCGATCGAACGACCCCATTTTCTGGCTCAGCGGAAAACCTGGGAGCGGGAAAAGCACTTGTATGAAGTTCCTGGCCAATAACGAGGAAACCACAGAGAAGTGCCTACGATACTGGGCTCGCAACCGCAGGCTGGTGACCGTTAGTTATTTCTTCTGGATCAACGGAACAGCAATGCAAAGGGTCGCAGGAGGGGCTGTTTCAATCCCTCCTCTATGACATTCTTCGCCTCCACCCCCAGCTGATTTCGAGCACTTTCCCATCCCTGTGGGCCGATGCGCAAGACAAGCCGCTTTCCGATACCGCGAAACACGAGTGGGAACGAAAGGAGCTCTTGGATGGGCTCACGGTACTGCTCGGTGGCCAGCACCTCTCTACCTGCTTTTACATTTCCATCGACGGTCTCGACGAATACGACGGAGATCACGAAGAGCTCGTCACCGCCGTTAAGAACCTCGTTCAGGCAAACAACGTTAAGCTCTGCGTTGCCAGTCGGCCCTGGAACGTCTTCGAGACCGCTTTTGGAGTCGACCAGCTGCAGAAGATCTACCTCGAACAGTTCAACCGGCCTGATATTGAGCTGTATGTCAAGGACTTGCTGGAGAACCGCCAAGACTTCCAAGCGATGATGCGCAAAGAACCAGACGCCCAAACCTTACCGGAAGAGGTCGTCTCGAACTCCCAAGGCGTTTTCCTTTGGGTATATCTCGTGGTGAGGTCCTTAGTCAGGGGCCTGCAGAACCGAGACCGCCTCCGAGATCTACAACGCAGGCTCCGGGCGTTCCCATCCGACCTCGATGAGTTCTTCAACCACATGTTGATGTCCTTGGAGGACATATACCGCGTCCAGGCTGCACGTAACTTCCAGGTTGCTTTATCGAGCCCAAGACCATTGTCCCTCCTTAACTACTGGTACATCGACACTGAAGAGGGCGACCCAGACTACTATGACGACCTCCAGGTCGCAGGGTTGGATATCGAGACGGTGACCGAAATTCAAGAAGACATGCGGATACGCATCAACGGGAGAAGCAAAGGCCTTCTCGAAGTGACGCCATCTGCCCATCCAGACCCACCCTTCAACCTTTTGGTCGACTTTTTACACCGTACCGTCAAGGACTTTCTGCTCACAAAAGGTGCCCAAAATATTCTGAAGAAATGGAGCGAGGCCCCCGAAGCGGCCAACGGCCCAGAAGGTGGAGAATTCGACGTGTTCCGAACATTATGCACGAGTTCGGTTGCTGAACTAAAGACCGCCCCGATACGCGCCTTTCCACGGGTTCTGTGCGAACCGGAACATATATCGGAGCTGGTCTCGGTTGTTCTCATCTCCGCTCAGAGTTACGAGCAAAGAACTGGCGAGACATTATTTACTCTGCTAGTGGACCTGGAAAGGACGATCCCTCAACGTTACCTGTCAGGGGCTTGGACCGAAACCGCATCGTCTCTGGAAGAGCACGCGCTACAATGGGGCCTTCGGATATTTGTTGCGAAGAAGCTGGCGGATTTTGGACACGTACCATCACGCAGGAAGTCGCTTCTCGTTGCTGCTTGCCGCTGTCGATACGACGATGAAGGAAAGATGATGCGATACCCGGACCCGAACATGGTGGAGCTCGTTGTCAAAACTGGTCCGCGCATTGCCCTGGAGACGTGGGAGATGAACAGGTTGACTTCCTGTTGGAGATCGCCAGCCGACAAATGGCAGAAGAAGGTCACTGCGGACTCAGTGTACAGCTCGTTAATGTTGATCTTCACAAACTGCGATATCAACGTTGGCATCGCGGACCTTGGCCGGTTTTGGCAAAACGTCGGAGCGGTCGTCAGAGAGAACGAACTTGTCTCTCTGCGAGGAGCACTGCGGCCTACCACCGCGGCATCCCGCATGTTTAGCACGTTTGGACGCTGGACGGGCTTGGTAGGCAATGATTAGAGAAAGGAACTAATAGTATTGCCTGTGGAGGGAGGGATGCGCAAGTTGACTGGTTTTGGGATTGGATATACACGAGCAGCAATATGTGGTCTTGTACAGATTGCTGTCTCAGGACATGATCTCAAGTTCACCTAAGGAAGGTAGGAGTTTGACTGTGGACAATACTCCTCTGGAGAGACTTAACAGTCTTCTATTACAATAAGACAAACGTGTATAAAAAAAATAAAAATAAAAAAACGGGAAAAGAGAAGCAAGCCCGAACCGCACCAGAACAAACTCCTTCCCGGTATTAAGACGTGAATAGGAAAAAGAATCCAAAATCCAACGCAGATATTGACCCGTAGTGAAAGAGAGAAAACAGTCTAAGATGAGCTGCTTAGAGCTTGATCCTCCTTCCAAACCTCCACCCACGGCTCCATCTTGTCTATGTGGGCTGGGAGGAGATAGATATCGGGCATGACCTTGGCCATTGCAGTTGCAACAGGGAAATCATAAATCATAGCTAGTGGCTAATACGATCAAACTCTGCATAACTGAGGAAACTTACACCCAGGGAGTACGCCGCTTGGGTCTGCAAGAACTTCAACCTTGCAGGAGGCTCTCCCCCACCATTCGTGATTTTCCAAGGGGCAGTCATCTGGAACCAGGCCCTTGGTGTCGTCAAGGATGACATATAGCTCAAAAGACACGTCAAGTTCCTCGCCTGGAGCGTCGGAAACCATCACAGCCCCCCGCTCAAAAATGAAGTAAATGTGGCCGTAGTCCCAGGATGTGCTCCACTGGGGTTTGACCCAATTGTGCCCTTTTCTGTTGAGGGCTTGGCCATCCTTTTGGGGGTACTTGCCTTCGGTATCACTGCCGAATTCGAACTTGGCGACGAACTTGGTCTTCTCCGTGATCTGGACCGCAAGTCGTTGTCTGGAAGAATACGTAGGGCCGTCAGAGGGTATGGTCTGCCTGCTTGGTGTGCCTTGGCCGGCGATGGGCAGAAGGTGATGCAGTCTTTCAAGGGGCCGAAATAACGGAAGACCGATAATCCGCCGCTTTCTGTTCGTCCTGAGAGAAAGTTGTACGGTTACCCACAAGAGAAAACATCTTGAGAGCTGCTAGTAAGTGATAGGCAAGACCTAGACGGTAATTGTTGTCTTGTGTGTTTGACAATGTGAGTTGTGAAGTTGTCGAATGACGGGAGGGAATGTCCGAGCTGGATTCTGTATCCGAGAGCTCAGCTTTGTGTCTATCACGGCCCGGAAAGAGAAGAGGAGGCACCGTTGCCAGTTATCCCCATTGAGAGGCTGTGTGAGTACGATTCTTGAAAAGCACTGTGCTTCCACTCTCACTCCTTTGTTACCTTATTCTTCGGTATTCGCATCTGAGCCGCGGCAGTCTCTAGCATGTAATGGCGTGTCCCGTCTCATGGCCTACACATTTTGCGTAGAAAGACTACTCTGAGTCTTTTAGGAGGTCTGATTAATAGTACGAGCCTCGGCACTGTAAGCATCAAACCCGTTTGATCCACTTAGAAGTTTGCTCACATCGGTGCAGGTCAATGCTATTTGTCACCCGTCGGACGTTGCGGACGTAGGACTAAGTTCATGCCGCTTCAAGGTCGGCCGGATGGGAAAACGAGTTTAAAATATTGCTGCCGGTCATGCCGAGTCAAGGAAACTTTGAAGGATACGGGTTTATGTCCCGGGCCAAGAAGAATACCCTGTGTTACATTTGAGTGACACGTTGAGAGGTCGAACGCCGTGCTTATTCTACAGCTGTGAGTAGGGAAAAAAACAGCGGCTCAACCTCCGTGACCTTTCACTAGGAGATAGCCTCTGCGGCCTCTTTCCAGCTTGTCCTCAGCCCCTTGGTCTCATTATTGACCGCCAACGCTTCGGAGCGCGCTAGTTCTGCCACCGCGCCTGAAATAACAACCTGCGCGCCACCAACGCGCGTAGCGAGAAACCCGACCTGGACTGCCATGTTTGTTGACGGTCCGCCCTGACTTTGAATGGATTGATATGATGGCCGGATCTCGTCCTCGGTCGGTAACTGGCGTAGAAACTTGATAAAGTCGAGTTGCCACTGTCCATGAAGCCAGTCTGCAGATAAGAGGGCGTGTCCCAACTTCAGGACACTGGAGCATACAGGTTCAATGTCTGGATTGTTCTCGGTAAGACACTGCGAGAGGAGATCTTGACCCGCGGTGAAAGCGCCCGAAGCACGATGGCCTAAATCAAGGAATACCCCGAAAGGCACTCGAAGGGCGGGATACTGAGTGAGGATATGAACGGCGGAGGCGAAGGCGGACATGCGAGTGATGGGTTTGGTACTTGGCGAGAGAACTCTGACGAGATTCGCCAAAACTTTGGACGCTGCGTCGTTATTTACGCTCACTGCGGCTTCGAGTTGACTGAGCGTTCGTTCCGAAACATCTTCTCTCTCCACACAAAGTGCGATCAGAAGGTCGACTGTTGCGAGGCCAATGGCCAGACTTGAATCCAGAACATCCAGGAGGCGATCGAGAATGTGTCGGTCAGTGGAGTGCGTTGGCTCGCTCAGTCCAGTGAATGCTCCTGGGCTTGACATTCGAAGGGTGCCCCTTTGCTGGCCAGTCGTGTCCGGGCCTTCAAGGTCGAGAGCCGCCAGCAGCTGGCTCCGGTAAGGGGCGAGGTTGGGGCTCTCCCATGACATGATCCTCTTGGTATCGGGGCGCCAGGCTGCCCACATGGGATAGTCGGGGAACGTATCCCGCAGCATTTGGTCGGCCCTAGGAAGCCCAACAATGTTTCGGAGACTGTAGACAAGCTTGTAGGCGTCAAACCATTGTCGAGCATTCTTCAGTGTGTTTAGTTCGCGCGTGAGATTCTCCTGGTAGTGGCTGACTGTGAGCACCTTCTTAATCAACCCTAGAGGCAGTACTGCTTCGCACGTCTCATACCCGACAGCCTCCAAAAGACGTAGTATCGACGGGAAATCCTTGGTCCGACCCTGCGAGACGCCTAGGCAGTCCCGAGCCGCGGAGGTCTCTTCCTCGGAGCACACATCGGGGTTCGCTCGCCGGGAGTGGATGATGCACTGCAGATAGATATTTAGTCTTCTCTCAAAGAAAAGGTCGACCTGGACCGGATCCGGCTTGATGGATAGAACCTGGCCACGCGCTTGGGCGTATGAGAGCAAGTGCAGACAGGAGAGAATGGCGGATTCGTGGGTCCCAAGCTCGCCCTTGACGGAGAGCAGCTCGTTGGCGAACAGCACATCGCACTCCTCTGATCGAGGTGCAATTTTGCGGAGCAGAGGCGATTTGTCTTTGAGCACGCGGTCCCCTATCTTCTGGATTTCAGCAATGGGAAACTTGTCGAGATGTCCGGAGAGCAGCCACTCTTTCGCCTTGGTCTGTCGAAGTTGTTGCTGCCAGCTGGGTTTCCTGTTGAGAACTGACATTGCGGCTGCAAAGTGCGCGTATGAGAAGGCTCATTGGAGATAATAACGATGATGATCCGATGAGCCGGCGTGAAATAGTTGCCTAGCGTTGAGGTTCAAATTGGCCACAGCCAAGATGTTAAGGGGGATCTGCTAGCTGAAACAGTCAACCCACAGCCCTGGAATCGCTACCAACTCCCGGCTTCCCGCCGACGATCATTCAAGGCACAAAAGTCTCCATCGATCATCGAAATCACGACCTTCCATAAGCCCATGAACATAGCAACACCCAATTAGTTCAAATGTCTTTCCCCTGGGCCTCAAAAGAAACGGCATCTTCGTCCCCGCCAGCAAGGCAATGACGTCCCCCCGCTGCGTTCTCGGCGGCACAACCGCTGTCCTCCCCTGCTCAGTGATGCAGAACCGATTGCGAAATACGTGCCTGCTCAGGCCCATAAACTCTAGTGCAGTGAGCGCTGTATGGCGAGATTTCTCCACATAGTCGCCTAGTTTTTGAATCGTTGGGGGATCATCCCTCGGGCCACCACCAGAGCTCTCCCGCATCAAACGGCGAAAACCACCATTTCCGTTGTAATATGTGTTTAGTATGTTCGTGGCGTGTAATACTGTGTCCGCGCTGGCGCAGTGGCTCAGGAAGCTCGCGTGCATCTCCATGCATTTGGAAGTGGTTGGGGGCGTTCCGTAGATGTTTGAGGAGCGATCTCCAATCACGGTGCGGATGTAGACTTCGAACCGTTGGTCAGGTGGATAGGACGTTGCGTCCTGCATGGTCATGGATTCGGCCGTGTTATGCCATGCGCTTAGGCCGGGGAGATCGACCGAGGTCGCGTTGGAAGTGGCAACCTCGAGGATATCACTGAGAAGGTTGACAGTGTCACGGGTCCAGCCTTTGGCGAATATTAGTCGGGGTTGATCGGGCAGATTGAGAAGGGAAGCTTTCTGCGTGGTCGCGGCAGTGTAGGATTTATTGTAGAGCCCGCTCTGGGAGGCCCGCGTCCAGTCTGATACCCAGGATGGTAGCTCAGGGATAGGCTCACGTTTCCCGTGGCCGGCAAAGTTCAGAGCCTCGATGTCGCCGTCAATTCCGAGTATGTGTCGCATTGTGTTGCAATATACGTAATGATAGTCTAAAGCATAGTCGGCAGCAACTTTAGGATCGTTGGTCAGCGAGAGGAAGCCAAACACCTTGTCTCGCGGATCGGTAGCGTTGAAGGTCAGGGAGCACTCAAGTGCGCGGCCGAGCGTCATTTTATCTGGGGCTTCAAAGTCGCCGCGGAGTTCAAGCATAGCGCAGATTCCGTCCAGACCTCTGTAGACACCGCTGCCCGAGCTAGGGATGCTTGGTGAGCTGGTCTCGCGTTCGAACTTGAATAGGGTCTTGGTAACGTCTTGGACGAGAAACTCGACGGATTGGTTGAGAATCTCCCAGTCCATGCAGATGTCGCCGTACAGGAGATGGAGTTGCGTGGCCAACGCCGCTTCCTGCACGATCCAGACACGGTTGAACCACTCGTTGCATAGAAAGGTAGAAATACCTTCCCAGCTTGGCGTATCGTACTCGAACAGGAGCTTGTCCCGCATCTGAGGAAAGGACATGCCGCAACCTTCCCTTAAAAACCGGATCTTTGCCAGGAGGGCCTGCACAAGAGGCGCCGCTGGAGACGATCCGAGATAGGCCGTTACCCGCCATGCCCCGCGATAGATTTCTCCCATCATTTTCACCTGGTCCGTCTTTTCGACTTGGTCGGTCTGATTGATACAAATGCCGTCGATCCAAATCACCCGTTCTTCCCATGGCGACCGTATCTTGGTGAGAAGTTTGTGAGCGTTTGCGGTGATGTCCAGAGCGGTCTCCTCCCCGTTCTGTTCTAGTGTGACCCAATGAGTTAACTCCCCGCTTCCCCAGACGTATGAAACCGCTTGGTAGACGGGTTCCTCTGCCAAAGACACAATGTCAAGACGGCCTCGAATGGGGCTGGAAGGGCGACCCGGATATATCGCAAGGATTCGGACCTGGTCTCCGGAAAGGGCTGCGTACCGGTAATGCGTTCCAGGTTTCGTGTTGGGGAAGCCACGGGACACCCAGAATCTTCGAGCAGTTTTGGCCAGCAACCGGCAAGTGGCGTTGAACCGGTAGAGAAGAAGCTTTGTGGCATACAGCACACACTGGTCCAAACGAGCGAGCATGATCCCAGGTCCGGCATAATACGCTCGAACCCATGCTGTCGCCAGTCTCAGCACAATGACGGCCAGCGCGCACAACCCGACCCCAATGAATGCAACGGCGGAGTGACAGTGGCTCAGAAGCTTGACCAGTACTGAAAAGACAGCGTTGATATAGGTCCCGGTGAGGAATACCCTGGCCTGATCGTGGTCCGAGGCATCGTTGTGAAGATGATCAACGAACGTCAGGTGCACCATCGCAACCCATGACCATGCGCTGAGGAGAGTTGAGATACTGCCGGGGGCCTGGTCAGACCTGAGAATAATTGCAGAGGCCGCCACCACGAGGGCCGAGACGAAGTGTCTGGGCTTCCAGTCCGTGAGTCTGAAGACATAGTCGGCGAGCATGGCAGCAAGCACACACCACACGAAAGTGGCAGGGCCGACAAAGGCGTCGCAGGATCGCAGTATGAACGCGGCAATGGCGACGCGGTAGATGGCAGCGCCGATTGCCCCCTGTTTCTCGAGGCTGTAGTTGAGGGCGGCGTCTTGAAAGATTTTCTTGACGCGTTCTCCTTGGTCCTCGGCTTCCTTCGCTTTCTGGCGAACGAAGCGACTCATTGGGCTGCTTTCCTCCAGAGCTTGGTAGGCCAACTGCATCGAGACAATGTTGGCAAGCCAAAGCTCGCCAACAGTGAAGAGGAGCGACATTTTGGTGTGCAGCTGGATGCGGAGGGTGCACGATCCTCGGGATGAGGTGCAACGAGGAAGGCTGGGCGGTCAAGGCGGCGGACAATCGGGGGCGTTGTGCGGACCATTGCTCAGATTCGGAGCATGGAATAAGCTGAATGTGTTCAGCAGGATCGATAGGCCTTTTCTTCAGCCGCTCAGCCACTTTGGCTTTCGCGACGCGAAACGGGCATGCGAAAATTGCCGTGCTGCTGAAGCGTGTTGGTGGCAGTTCAACGGCTGGCGCCAGCTGTGAAGGCCGTTTAGCCAAATGCAAAGTCCGGATAGCGAAACGCCACGTGCGACGAGACCAAACCCCTCGTCAAATTTGCAACTTCCAACCCCATGTCTCCTCGCCGCACTTACCAGCTCGCTTGACAAACAAGGTTGTCAACATCACCAATTGACCTATCACCTCCAAAAAGGCAGAACGGGTAGCCATTATGGCTCAGCAGGTTCCCTACACTCAGCTGTCGTTGGCCCCGACGCAGCAAACGCAGGGCGGCCAACAAATGCGTCAACATCAGCAGCCTCTCCATCATCAGCAGCAACAGCCACAATACCAAACCTTACAGCAGCACCTTCAGCAGCCACAGCAGCTTCAACCGCAACAAACACAGCAGCAACAACTCCAACAGCAGCAGCAAGAGCCTGCTCGACCCAACTTTCAGATTGCCCTCCTCCCCCCACCGCAGGATCGCCTGTATCCCACCTTCGACGCGCTGTTAACCGACGTCAAGACCTTCACCCGCTCGCAAGGTTATGCCGTCGTCATTGTCTCATCGTTGAACCGCGATCCACAAGGGAACTATCGCCGCTACAACCTTTGCTGCTCGAAAGGCGGTAAGAGCTACACTTCACACAGCAAGGGCATCCGCCAAGCCCGGTCCACGAAGACAGGATGTCCCATGCGTCTCAAGGCTGTCCAGGAGAAGGCGTACCCGTACGAGGACAAGTGGCACGTCGTTGTACAATGTGCCGAGCACAACCACGAACCCTTTACCGGCGAACCAGGGGCCAACGTGCCCTCGCAGTTCCGCAAGATCGAGCAGGACGGCATTCGCTGGCTGATGATAATGCATCGCGAAGCTCAGTGCACACTTCGTCAGCTCACCATTGGCATCCGCATTTCTTTCGGCGATAAGTATCAGTACGTCAAAAAGGGCGACGTACGGAACGCCCTCGCCAAGATCAAGCGTGAGGAAGAGCGAAAGGCTGCTGCAGAAGCCGCGGCTCAGGGGCTTCCAGAAAACTCAACGTACACGCTGCTGCCGCCCCAGCATCAACCACCCCCGCCTCCTCCGCCTTTGCAGCCTATTGAGCAGATGCCGCTGCTGCCGCCGGATATGCAAGTACCAGACCCTGACCTGGAATCTGACGATGGGGACGATGAGCCGTGAGAGGAGTAGGTGAGCAAGGCTATTCGTCCAGCTGCTATACGTTTCTGCTTCCAATACTCTAAATAGAACGGGAGGATGTACCAAGCTCGCTTCAAACCGTGGAGATGCCATCCATCCAAGAGGACTCGATGTGAACCTACCAAGGTGGTGTCTCGGTTCGATTTGCGGATCCTGCTATCCAAGCACTCATGCAAGCCTGCGGCCGACGCGACGAGTTGTTTTTTCTCCAACACTCTAAGAAAAGTTACAACGCCCTTCAGGGGGGCTTCAGGGGGGCAAAGCAGTTGAGGAGAAATTTGAACGAACATTCCAGCGCGCAGGGGGCTGCAAGCTTACAAGCAGGCCAAGTTCAACGAATGTGGCGCGGATGTCTAACTCTAAAATCTCCCACGGCCAGTCGCCCTGCCCCATAAGCTGAAACTTCCCCGCTCCATATCCATAAGTTGACGAAGAATCCATCACATCAACCATACGCCTTCTCAACGCCAGCAGCCTCGAGTTCGAGGAGTTCTACGACGAGAGTACGAGACCCAAGTGTGCCATCTTATCTCACACGTAGGGAGAGGAAGTCACGAACAAGGAGATGAGGAAGCATAGAGACAAGGGAGAAAGAAAGAAAGAAAGAAAGACAGAAAGAAAGAAAGAAAGAAAGAAAGAAAGAAAAGAAAGAAAGAAAAGAAAAGAAAGAAAGAAAGAAAGAAAGAAAGGATTCGAGAAAATCACCCTTTGCGCCAAATAGACTCGGATAGATGGTCTAGGTTACTTTTGGATTAACACGTGTTGCATCGACAAACCGAGAAGCGCCGAACTACCGGAAGCCACCAACTCCATGTTTCGCTGGTATCGCGACGCAGAGGTGTGCTACGCGTACCTGCCCGATGTTACAGAGCAGTCGGCGCAAGACCTCCAAAGACTCGGAAAAGGCAGACTTCCGCATTTATTCAACTAGAGTTTGTATGGAAACTTTGCGAATGTTAGGTGGTTCACGCGCGGACGGACGCTTCAGGAGATGATCGCGCCACAGCACCTGGAATTCTATGCGTCGAACTGGACTCATGTTGGGTCAAAGTCTTCACCTGACAATTGGATCTTTAAGATCACCGAAGTACCCAACTCTGTTCTAGAAACAGGATCGCTATTTGGCACACCGATGCAAGTTTCCTCTTGTATTTCATGATCGGCGAAGCTAAATCCGTTCCCAGAACTCAAAGCATGAGCTGGGCATCCAGCCGTAAAACGATCAGAGTGGAAGAAGACACAGACTATTGTCTGATGGGACTTTTCAACATCCACATGCCTATGCTCTACGGCGAGGGAGATCGGGCTTCCTTCGGTTGCAAGAGGAGATAATCAAGTCTTCGGATGATCTCTCCCTCTTTGCATGGACGACCCCGGAAGCTGATTACTTCCAACTTAGCGGCCTACTCGCACCATCACCATCCGTTTTCGCGGCCTGCGGGGAGACCATATGGACCGGAAACGACAACAAACCCCATAAGATCACAAACAAGGGCATCAAACTGCTTATCAAGCTTGTACCCAGCCCTTCTAGAGCGCAACATGAATTCAGCGCTGCTCTAGACGGGCTAATGGCGGTCCGCAGAATTACCGATCATCAGATCAAAGAACCAATTGGGATCTGGTTGTTAAAAGTCAAAGCGCGTTATCAGCAGGTCAACACACGTCAGCTTAAACCCCCGCTGCCCAGTGACAGAATGGTCCCGCAATCTGTCATTTATGTGCGTCAGGTCGAGGAACATGAAGACCTCGATGGGGTGATGATCCGTACTGGAACAAGCGGCATAAAGGTCACACTATACGAAGATCGCGATTTCGGCTTGGAACTGGTGGCTGCGCAACCCGCCGAGCTTTGGAACTCAGACGAACGTGTCTTTTGCAATCCTCCGCCGGGAAAGGGTTCGCCCTTGCCACCCGCGACGCTCATGTTTAATGCTTTACGAGGGGGGGGGTTCAGTGGATGAGGGAAATGAAATCATCACCTCTGTTAAAACTGAAATCGACATCACAAAGCCACGGGGAGACTGTCGTCGTGTGGAAGTTGGCGCAAAGGCCGTCAGCCGATGGGCAGCCAAATGGGATAACGCCTGCGCACGCTATCGTTTCCTCGAAGACGTTAGCACTGGCTGGAGTTTTGAGTTGGTGGTCACCTCTAGACTTAGCCGGGTTGACCAAAAGCTGGTGATGCTCTTGGGGGTACATATCGTGGGTTTCGAAACGGCTCTGAAAGAGCCTTTAATGGATTACTAGACAAGTTGTATCTTGCTGAATAGGCACTTGAACCATGACCACCAAAGTAAGTATGTCGTGGAACCTGCCCAAAGTAACCAACCATCTCTGCATCGTCTACCACCCATCTATCAAGCAGAAACAACCAACTCCCCATGCCTCACCCCCTCCAACACCCTCTTCAACCACCAAACATGTATTCGAATATCATCCGTCAGCTCCGGGTGGAAACTCGTCCCGAAGACATTCTGCTGCTTCACCGCCACAATATCCCCCTCTCCCTTCCCTCCCTTCTTCCTGTACACCCCCAGCACCTCCACTCCCCCGTTCTTCCCCACCCCGGTCGTCCCCCCAGACACTGGCGCAATAATCTCCTCCACCACTGGCGCCCGAATAAACACCCCCCTAAACGGCTTCTCCTGCTCTCCTCCCAGAAACGGCAACTCCAAATCCGCTACAAAGCTCTGAATCTGCGTCCCGTACCGGTTCCGCAGTACCCGCACGTCCAACCCCCCTACGAGCTCTTGGCCGCCTTGCTTGGTGGCGCTCGCTTCTTCGGCGAGCATGACTAGCCCGGCGCAGGTGCCCCAGACTGGTTTGTGCTCGACTCTGTGTTTCAGATTAGCCATCAATGTCTTATCATACCGCGTTCGAGTAGAGAGGGTGGAACAAACTTCACAAATTGCCTCAAGGGATCAAGCAACCCTAATCGTCGAGCGACGATGGCCATGGTGGTGCTTTCGCCACCGGGGATGATGAGGGCGCTGCATTGGGCGAGGGCGTCAGGCGTGCGGACTTCGAGGAAGTTGAAGGTTTTGGAGGGGTCAGAGGGGAGAATTTCGGGTTGGGTGGTGACAATGTGGGCGGCGGCTTTTTGGAGGAGGGAGATGTGTTCGCCGACGCCGCCTTGGAGGGCGAGGACGCCGACGGTGATGGGGGCCATCAGTTTTGAAAATGTGTGGTGGTGATGTTGGTGGTGAAAATGAGTTTGGTGGTGTTGATAAGGGTGTTGTGGCGGCGGGGGGGGGCAATTGGCTCGGGTTCCCCTATCGAGATCTGGGACACGGGCGAAATCTTGCTGTGAGAATGAGCAATTAGAGAGAATGTGACTCAAGTGAGCTCGCTTTCTAAGCACGCGAATTGCTGCAGCGCCCAGGACGAAAGATGGAGACGGGATGAGCCGGGTACAGCCGGCATTGTGAATGGGCAAGTCGGATGGATCCTTTTTCAAGAAAAAAAAAATGAATAAGACGAGCTCGCCACGTTGCCATTGGGCGATGATACTCTGGGCAGCTCCTGAGATCGGAACCCGGGGGCTTCTAGCTCGAGCTTTTTCGCCTTCGCTAAGGGCGGGAGGCGGCCGTTGCTACCGTGGGGAGAGATGGCGCACAGTAGGTGATAATAGAGTTGGCACCGTGAGGGGAGCTCTAGAAGGTGCGGCGGAAGCTCGTGCAACCACGAGCTGCCCGACTTTTGAGGCATATACCAGTTGGTTTGTCCCAAGAAGGGCGTGCCCGCATGCGCCGCCTTGCATCCAATGCCGGTCAGAGACAGGTTGGATGCAATCACAACACCCACCTCGACGACCAGCAACCCCGAATAGGGGGATGTGTGCGATTGCCCCCCTGGTCCCACTTCTTGAGCTATCACTGCGACTTGCCTCTTGGAATGACACACGCAGCACAGTGCTTCGCCGAAGGCAACAAACATGACAAAAGATCGCCTTCATTAACATCCTTCGGCATGCTCGTTCGAGTTGTACCCGAGATAGAGATGGGATAAAGTGCCGAGGGCTCCGATCGGAGGCGTCCCGGAGAACGGGACGCCCTACAGTGCGAGTGCACTGTAGCTGCGGCGACCGACCTTGGTGCAAGAATCTCTGGACTCCAGATCTGCTGATGGTACGTAACTCCAGGTACCAGGGCTCGCTCAGTTTTCCGCGGCCCCCCTCGCCTGAGTCACACGATATTCCATTGAAAAGGATCCCGACTTCAGCTCGAGCATAACCAGACAAGCCCATTATCTTTCAGCTCATCTTTCAGGTCTTTCACCCGTCTTACCCCGCTGAGGTCAGAAGGCACGCGAGTGACATCAAAGACCGAAACCCACCCCCTCGCCACACCAAAAACCCTCAACTTATTGCCCCTCCCTCCTTATTTTTTTTTTCCCTCCCTCGACCCCGCGCTATCAGGAAGAAAAAAAAAGGTTAATTCACACCCAAACCTACCACCAAAAAATGGCCGCGAACCTCAACGGCGCCAACGGCACCGCCGACGATGCCTTCACCGTCAAGGCCGGGCTCGCCCAGATGCTCAAGGGCGGCGTCATCATGGACGTCACCAATGCCGCCGAAGCGCGCATCGCCGAGGAAGCCGGCGCGTGCGCCGTCATGGCCCTCGAGCGCATCCCCTCCGACATCCGCAAGCTCGGTGGCGTCGCGCGCATGTCTAACCCTCAGATGATCAAGGACATCCAAGCGGCCGTGACCATCCCCGTCATGGCCAAGGCGCGCATCGGCCACGTCGTCGAGTGCCAGATCCTCGAGGCGCTCGGCGTCGACTACGTCGACGAGAGCGAGGTGCTCACGCCCGCCGACGACCAGTTCCACGTGCAAAAGAGCGACTTTACCATTCCGTTTGTGTGCGGGTGCCGCAACCTCGGCGAGGCGCTTCGTCGCATCAAGGAGGGCGCCGCCATGATTCGCACCAAGGGCGAGGCCGGCACGGGGGATGTCGTCGAGGCGGTTAAGCACATGCGCACTGTGAATGCCGAGATTGCGCGCGCGAGCGCGGCGCTCAAGGATGGGGGGCCGCTGGCGGTTTCGGCCATGGCGCGCGAGCTCGGGTGCGATGCGGCGCTGCTGCAGCGCACGGCGGAGCTGGGCCGGCTGCCGGTGGTGAACTTTGCCGCGGGCGGTGTGGCGACGCCGGCGGATGCGGCGCTGATGATGCACCTGGGATGCGATGGTGTATTTGTGGGCAGTGGCATCTTCAAGGATGCCGAGACGCCGGAGCACGCGGCGCGCCGTGCGCGGGCGATTGTCAAAGCAGTGGCGAACTTCAAGGATGCCGGTGCGTTGATCGAGGCGAGCATTGAGCATGGTGAGGCCATGAAGGGTATTAGCAATGCTGGGCTGAAGCCCGAGGAGAAGATGGCCGGAAGGGGCTGGTAAGGGGATACCTACCTGTGGGTTATATGGGAGATGGAGGGCGGCCGGTTTTGCTCTTTTCATCTGCATCATCAGCGGCAGAAGCATCGCAAAAGGAAAGCGAACTAGGAGGAAAGAGGAATGGGCGGCTATCTGACTGACCGCAAGTCTGCATCAACTGATTTCACGAGAGTTTCAACAGTATCAAGAGGGTAGCTTGGGTGGTAGTATGCAATGTCTCTGCGTTCTGGGAATACAAGCATGGTGGGAAGATTGCAAATCCAGATGAGTTGTAGTTGTCTGAGAAAGTTCTCAAAGATTGACTGACCCAGTTGCTGTGTGCTAAGTTGCGTGAAATAAATTTCGACAATCTGTCAGCTGGAGCAGAGTCCACAGAGGGCTTTGAAAATCAGTTCTGGTTGTATGCAACTAGGCTAGAATCGTTTCCAAGCTCTGGGATGCTTCAACGCGGGTAGCCGAAAGAATGGTGCCTGCGTGTTTCCGACTTTTACCCCTGGAAAGTTGAGTATGGGGTTGAGAAGTTCGTTCTGGGCCAAATGGGCTGCTCTACCTGCCCGCCATCCGCTTTCCCTTTTTGTTCAAACTTGTGATTTCCCTCAGCTCCCGCCTACCCACTCAGCTCTCTGCAGTTGTAGTGCTGGTGCTAGTTCCAACAAACACCACCAAGACGGCAGCGTATGCAGCAGTCGCCGACAAAACGTCAAACGGCTTGTCGAGAAACACGGCCATTGCAACACCAAAGACAAAGACGCATACCGACGGCGCGATCAATGAAGCCAGCTGGCTGGCGGTCAGAACCATCAGCAGCATCGACCCGATGAGGAATGCGCCCCCGAGACACTCCATCCCGAGACGCTTAAGGAACCCTTTGATCCTGTCCTTCGCGTTGACGACGTTGCGGGTCTCCATGTCCCCGAGCATCAGGGAGGGCCTGCCGGACCCCACGGGGCGCTTCCCTGCCACCTTTAGATCTTTTTCGAATGCATCCTCCATAAAATCGGCGTCGTCCGAGTCCGACACGCCATCCTGGAACTCGGCTTCGGCCTGCCACATCAAGAATCTGTCGCGGCCCCTCTTGGTCGTGACGATGAAGGGGTCTGCTAACTCGCCTCTGGCAGCGCGTTCCCGCATGTAGTCATAGTCCTTCAGCGCTTCAACTGAGGCGGCGGGGGTTAGTAGTAGTTCGACTACAGGTGCTGTCAACAAGGCAATCGTACATGCCATACGCATGAAGCTTTTCGTTCATTTTTGACGTCCCTTCGCGAAGGTACTTGAATTGAAAAGCTAATTTGACGAGTTCTTTTCGCATTCGTTGCAGCTCAATGCGCTGCATGGTCGCGATGTTCACAGTCGGAGAATCTTCCCTGGTCCGGGCGTATATGAGGCTTCCCTTGAAAATTCGCTTGAGTTGCCGTTCAAACTCGACATTCTTCTCGGAACTTCCAGCGTCTTCGGGATCATCAGCGCGTGGCGCGTAGTGACTCCGCGGATCGACGATGCCGCGAAACATTGGCGCGGAAGAAGTGAGACGAACTTGGGCCGGAACGATACACATGATAGTGCTCCTCTTCGAATTCCTGTGGAGAAGGCCGGCGTGATGTTGCAGGTTCGGCCGAGGTGGTGGGGCGCTCGACGGGTGATGGCAGTGGAGATGGCAGTGGAGATGGCAGTGGTGATGGCAGTGGAGGAGGGGTGGCTTCAGGGAGATGATGCAACGTTTCTAAACGCCCACTCCCGTTCGAGGCGTCCCTCTCCTCGTCCGTGCTCGAGTAGCCCCATGGCTCAGCAGTGCGGTCAATATGTCCATCGGAGTCTGGAAGGGCATCTGGTGGTAATCCAGGGAGTCCAAGAGGCATTCCCGATCCGTCGTATCCAGGCCAGTTAGGACGGTAGCCGCCTGTTGTATCTGGAACCCACCGTGCAAGTGCCTGTTCATTGGCTTCCGGGTCTGTGGTAAAGGGAAGGGACAATCAGACCTGACTCTCTCAGAAGTGGAAAGAACGAGAGATTTTCTTGCCTTCAACGCCTGTGGGTGTCATGAGACCATGGAGCGCTAACGGAAATCCGCCGCGCCCGTACCCCGGATCTGGAACCGTAGTATCTGTTCGTTCCCTGACTAGAAGTCGTGACCCCACGACCAATCAACCCCATAACCGATCATGATCTGCACGTGCACCCCTTGTCGTCACCAATGCCCAAAACATCGATTTCCTAACGAATTTGTACGGTACAAAATGCTCACTACATTTCCTGGGCCTCACGAATCCTCTGGAGGCCACAGATTATTTCCTCCTGCGCTTGCTCAACGGCTGGCTCAGGGTCTTCTACAGGGGCCACCCTACGGCGCTTGGCCGGCCGGCGAGAGGCTTCCTCCGCCTCCGCGATGTCGGCGATGCGCGCAAATCGCTCATTGGGAGGACCTCGAACCTTCTTCTTCGTTCGTGGCTGCAACGCTCTCATATCCTCCATCAAACGCTCATTCTCGGCCTCTAGAAAAGCCCTCCTAGCGTTACCCTGATCCAGGGCCTTGCCTGCCTTGATCAGAAGGCCCATGACAGTACGCTGGGTAGGGCTAACATACCCTCTGGCCTTGTCCAAAGTCTGGAGGATATCACGGCTTTTCTGTGGTGTTGTGAAAAGCCCTGTATCCGGAATAGGAATAATCTCAGGGGTAGGGGAGCGCTCAGGGGGAGGGGGGGAGTCTCCTATCACAGCCTCAGGGTCATCTACAACCTCTGACGGCCGTAACGGCCATATACCAGTCTTTTTGAAGCCGCTCCTTATATTGCGAGCCTTACAACCTTTTCCCGAGGCCTCCCTATAACAGAAGAGGAATCGCTGCTTGTTGGCTGCGGCTGAGGCGCGGCAGTGAGCGAGCGGCTTCATCTCTTGGCGATAGTACTCCTTTAAAGGCGCGAATACGCTCCTATCTAGCGGCTGAGTCTTGTGGGAGGTGTGGGGAGGTAGATATAAGAGCGGAACCTTGTTGCGATACGCAGCTAACATTAACTCCTCGGTGTCGTGGCTGCTGTGCTCGTCCAGGATAAGCAGGCGCCATTGCTTAGGGTTTGACGGCTTCGTTTCCGGTAGATAAACGTTATGGAACCATCTTATGGCTATATCGGCGTTGCTGAAGCCCGTAAGGGAGTGGTAATAGCGCCAGTCGCGGAGGATGGGCTGGCTTTTCATGAAGGGGACGAACCATTGTCCCTGGAGCGTGGCGCCTGTAAACACCACCACTGGGGTGAGTCTCCTGCCCTTTGCGGTCACCGTTTCGAGGATAGAAACCCAGGTAGCTCCATCTGACGACGTAACCAGGGCTCTTTCAGTAATGGAGTCCCCTAGAACGCGCCCGCCAGCTGTCTCGCCTTCCTGCATGCCGTGCTCATCCATATTGGCGATGTGCTCAGGGGGGATGTCCTTCTCCTCGATGTGCTTACGCAGACGGCCGTAGAAATCGTTGTACGCGGCCTTGGTAGATCCACGCTTTCTCGCTGACTCGAGGAGGGTGGCGGTCTTGGTCTTGATTCGCTTGTGCCGTTGAATAAAGCGGTCTACCCAGCGGTAGCCAAGTGGTCGGAGATCTCCTCCTTCCTTGAGGATAACCTGCGCCATTCCAGTGGCCTGCGCTTTGCTGAGGGCGCGCCCAGAAGCCTCCTCGTGAAGGATCCAATCCACAAGAAAGCTCTCCTCCTCCGGAGAAAGTCGCCTGGAGGAGAGTTTGGATTCCTGCTTGCTCACGGCCCCGTTGAGGCGCCCACTGAGTGTCGGCTGGGGGACCTCCCAATTGGCTGCAGCCTGCCGCTGCGACATGCCTTTTCTAACGTCATCAAGTGCCGACTGTATTTTCTGCTCATGAGTTAACTCCATCTTGAATTTGGCGTTGTTTGCGGGTAAATGAAGGAGTTGTGGTGGTTGGAAGGGGGAGGGTTGTCGTGGAGGGATGGGGGAAATTGTGATCGGCAGGGGTCGATCGGTTGTGGGGTCACGACTTCTAATCCATCATGCCACCAGAGTCGCAATGCTTTTGCCGTTTGGCGTATCTAGGTAGATGAAAAGGAAATCAGTCTGCGCCGAATCTTATCATCGTAGCTCAGCCCATGGGAACGAACTGTTGCTTGGAAGGTCGACTGGAAATCCTTCCTCATCGTAGCCTGGCTCGCCGGGCATAGAATAGCGTCTTTTCGCCACTGTCGCATTGCTCTTCCACGATCAGTATCTGAAAAGCAATCAGTTGGTAATGCTTCGTTTGGCTCCTTAACTGCCTGATCTTACCAGGACCGGGAAACGCGAGTGGGAGCCCCGTCTCATCGTAGCCGGGGCGACCTCGCCGAAAGCAACCGTCCTGTTGCCATGTCGCCAAGCCTTTGGCGCTCACATCGCTGTCTGAAGCCGCCATGGTAACTTTTCCGAATTCAAGACCTTCTCTTCGTGTTTGTGGCAGTAAGAGGGAAAGCTCCCGTCGGCGGCAAAGTCGATTTTCAGGCGCACCAACTCCTCGCTATATCGTTGGCCAGAGATAGCCCTTCAGCTCCCCTGACGCCATTTACGCAATCGTACATGTTTAACAACCCCTCGCGGAGAAAGCCGCCGAGACAGAATGAACCCGACTTCCGTTTGCGTACCGAGGACAGACATTTTTTTTTTAAAAAAAAACCCCCCCCAAATATCATTCATTTGACCGCGCACTCGTGCCGTTGCAGTTGATTGCCTAGGTATCCTCCATTACTCCCCGCTTCATTTGCGCTGCAAACGTCTCCTTTCCGATAGCTGGTTGGTCCTGCTGATTTCTGCTTCTGGCTCCAGTTTCAAGATCACCCCAGAACCGACTCCCAGTTTCTGGATACTCTGGCATTTCCATCCGAGATTCAGGCCGCACCGGCGAGATTGGGTTTCGTGAGGGTTTCGAGCCGATGGTCAAGGGAGGATCGCTGCTGATAATGCTAGCTTCGACCGAGAGATTTCGGGAGTCGAGCAGGCCAGGGAATATCCTGCTCACAAGCGGCTTGAGTGTCATGGTTCAAGCGACTACGATCGCAGTGTTGACTTCGATGACGGTCCAGTAGGTGAGGTTTGTGCCGTTGTAAGTGAAGTCCGGATCGGGGGTACCCTTCTCTTGGGCTAGCATCACGAGACGTACGATCGAAACCAACACCGTGCTATGAGCTGGTCAGGACACAACCATGGTCTGGGGAAGGGATTGGACAGCCGTACAAGAAGCCAACGTTGAATATGCCGACAACGACCATATTCTGTCGACGGGGGAGATTCAAAGGAGCAGTGATCGGAATCGGGAGGACGAAGATCATGATGTCTGTGATGACTGCGAATCTACACCGTGTCTATTAGCCATCGGGTATCCAGACCGTGAGAGTAGTGACGTGCATACCTTGTGATAAGCCACCAGATGTTTTGACTCGTTGTGTATGTTGCTACAACCCGATAATCCCATGTAGCGGCGAGAGGAACGTGAAAGTGAGTACCGAGATGAAAGCCCAAACGTTCGACACGATGACAATGGCGAGAACAGTGTAGCAGGCTCTCCGCGCCGACTTGAGAGTGAAGATGGTAAGATATAGCAAGCAGATTGAAATTTTGGAGAATCCTAGTGTCAGACTGTGGCAAACCAACGACCACCACCAGGCCCAAGAGGAACCAGAGTGTTAGCGTCCCAGGCTTCCAGCTCGTATGTCGTCATTGTCTCGAGGGTGAACTCACGTATAACATGGTGGGAAACTCCCCCAGCTCATTGATGTCTGAAACATGAAGACCCATTCCATGATGTGTTTCTGGGTTTGTCTGTGAGAACGCACCTGAATGAGGAGTAGGACAAAGACTGACGCTTTAGGATTGCTCCTGAACCGGGTGTCTCTCCCCGGCGTGAGGGATGAAGAAACGCCAGAAGGGTTGGCGCTTCCCGCGGCCGTACGCGCGTGCGCTGCCAGCCATGGTTGCAAGGAACTGGCAGTGCCAGAGAAGTAGCACCCAAGATTCTTTTTGGATGGTGTGGCAGCCAATGGCGGAGCCCTGATGCGCTCCCATCGCGTTTGGCCAGTTCTTACGGGCTGCCTCCGCGGCAGATCGACTGTACGATCTCGGCCCCTGTCTTCGATCCCCCAAACGGTAAGGGGCGACGATTCCAGACCGGAAGACATGCCTGTCATCTTGACTGTCGCGGTTACATCCATTCTCCGTACTTCGCGCTGGCGTCTGCTCGTCAGAGGGCGCATGTGAGCCTTCGTCTACCTGTCTGCCAACGTCCGGCCGCAACCTCCTAACTTGGCTGCCATCTCCGTGGGTTCCTTGGATCGGCTTCTCTTGTCCATTCCTCATCTGGCGGCCAGGGATCTCCCCAGATCAAAGGCTCGCATCCCACTCTCTCAAACAATAGATCCACAGCTAAATCCTCCGTTTCGACAAGCCTTCAGGAAATCGGGCCCTCCGCAGCCCGCGCCCTGCAGCTATTAGGCTACACAATCACCCCTGTGGCAGTAGGTTACTGCGCTCAGACTGTGAAGTCTTGCGGACTGAATGCAACTCCACGGCGGGAGAGGCGGTAAATTGCCCGCGGAACAGCTTGCCGGGTGTACCCATGTGCCAGGTTACCAAGAAATCCCGCGAACGGCCAGACAGATCAGGGGACATGTGCTGGGCAAGCAGGATACTGCGCTAATGCAAATATGGGCAAGAGAAGCCAATGCATACCGGGCCACAGAGCTTTCCACCCAACTGCCAAAGCTGCTTGTTATTTGGATTGAAGCAGCGCAGCCTTGCTATTGGGATGCAGCAGCTCTTCTCCGTCCTGTCTGCCTATGGGACCCAACATTCGCGACGGGCGAGCTCTGCAAGCTCCTTAGATATCAGAACCTAGGACGGCAGCGGGACGGCCTCGTTTCTTGAAAGGAAACTTCCTTGTCAAAATTGAGGATCTGTGGGGGTCGGTCGGGGAGGAGGGGGTAAAATGAACAAAAGGAGAGATTGGTGTGAACATTTCCCGGACTTCGGGCTGCCCTGAAATGAGATAAAAGATTGGGAACCAAGCAATGGGATGTGGTAGCCACAGGATATGAGATTGACTGGCTGGACAGAGCCTCTAATCGAGCTGCCCAAAGTGTTGCAGGGAGAGACGCTGGCCTTAGTGTAACAGACTTCAGGACGGTGCTGAATTTGTCGTGGATGAGCCATATTGAGAAAAGTCTGGAAAGGATGGGAAGCCGTCAACAACCTGCAGCAAGGGGTTGACTAGCAGCTAGAGTGCGACTCAACACGGAAATGGCTGCAAATGAGTGAAATGACAGCAGAGCTGCGTCCCTGCGAAGCGTTGGCTTCGTGTGACCACATCGGTGAGGCGCCTGTCGGCGGTGAGCAGTCGGCTTGTCCCTTGTGTTGTGGCGCTGCCTTAGTTTCGGCGAAATCGGCATGAAGTAAGGGCACCGCCAGTTTGTGTGCCATATTATTCTTTCTCTGTTTCGAAATATGTAAATGAGAGGGACCTCTTGAATAGAGGCGCGGGAAGTGATGGTCGTCAGTTGAGGCTGAGGCTGTTCGGAAGCAGCCGCCCTATTTAGCGGGTCATTATGGGGCTCTTTCAGCCCTGATTCAGGCGGGGCGGGCAGTTCAGCGGGGTCCAACGTCGTGCCCCACCATCCAAAAAAATCCATCGACACGTTCATCGCGGGGCAAGTAATAAGGTTTTGGAGAGCATCATTCTTTCTCAGCCGAGTCGAAGCCGCCAGCTACCGTGAACCAATCTGCTTTCCAACCCTCTTTTCAGCTACTAGACATTCAATTCATCGTATACTCCCCGAGTGGCACTAAAGAACAAACATGGAAGATGTAGAGGACAACGACCCGATGCGCGCGGATGCGACAATCGACGATGAAGACGATCCCATTGTCGCAACCTACTCCGTCTTCATGAAACCACCCCTGCCAGAGAACAAAAAACTTCTCGTCCTCCAATATGTCAACAAAACAGCTCAAGACCCGACGGCCATCCGCCAGCCACGCATTATCGGGATGCGAGTCAAGCCCAAGACCGGCATACTTGAGGTGGACGTACCGATCGACACCAGTCATGTATACGATCAAGCAAAGGGCATCAAATGGGGAACCATGCTACAAAAGTCTATGGAGACCAAGAAGGGCGGTAGTCTCGGGTTAGCAGGCGGTTTCGGCATCGGCGCTCCGGCCGTTCGTGCCGCTGGCGGGCGTAAGGGAGCCAACGACGACAACGCTCCGATGTCCTGGGTTGAAGCCACTCGACAAGACAAAGTCCTCCGGACGCAAACACTTGGCGGTGGACGTAGCACCGAGGAAGAGAACGCAAAGTACATGGTTGGGGTCTTCCAGGGTAGTGAGCCACCCTCTTTTCTCCCTCTCCAACCAGGATCAACACACTAACCACCCGCCTTTCACAGAAAACATCCACCTCACCCCCGTATCTTCCCTCATCCACCTCCGACCAGTTCCCCACCACATCGATGCCGTTGCAGAGCAAGAGAAGCTCTCCCGAGCCACACCAGGCGGTGCCGCAGCTGCCGCAGCTGCCGAGAAAGTTGCTGGGCGCGCCATCCAAATGACGCTCAAAAATGCGATGGACGACGAGGGTGTAGCGACCGAAACCATGGCCGACCGTTTACGATCTGTCCAAACCGAACCCTGGCGCCACATGGACTGGTTTGAGGACGAGACTAGAGCATCATGGGAGGCATACCAAGAGCTACTCTTGATGCGGTCAGAAGGTGCCGCAGCTGCCGCGCAGGAGGATGGTGGTGAAGGGAAAGGGAAGGGCAAAGAGGTAGCCGTAGATGCACCTGCTGATGACAGTGGAGCTGCTGAGTTGGTGGAGAAGGTGACGCAGTTGAGAACAGACTGGGGCGAGGATGAGCTGTTGCGAGCTGTCAGTGGTATTAGGCCTGGCGATCCTAAGCCCGGGGAGGAGGTCGTCACGCAGAAGGGCTCCGAGAAAGCAGATGCAAGTGGCAAAGAAAAGGGAAAGGAACCAGCTCTGATGGCTAGAGACGATCCAGTGGAGGAACCAAAGAAGCGGTTGGGTCGGCCTGCAAGGGCTACGGCGGCAGCGACTGCTGCGCCAAAACGAGGCAGGGCGCGTGTGGCGAGTGGTAGCGGCGCAGCCGATGCTATGCAGATTGATTAGTTTACTCGATGACTTGGGTCATCATGGGTATGGCCTCTTGCATTCAGACCTTATGGCATAGCCTTTAACACGACAGATATATGAGCTGGGCGGGATATGGAATTACACCGGCTGGTTACTACCGGACTTCGCATTTATAGAGTCGATACCCCACGGTCATCCTGTGACGTCCCTTCCACAAGTGCCCTGTGATGCGCGACTGCTCATCGTGCGTTCTAATCTACATTGCAATACAATCCATCATCACCAGCCGCACTTATAAACTCGCTGAATCGACGCTGGCGAGTGTCCATAGAATATCAGGGCAAACGTGTGTGTGAGTTGTTACCCACCCTGAATCTCATCACGCTCCGAGAAGCCCTCAATCCCCGATGCCCATGATCAGATTCAGGCCTCATCCATTGCAAAGACGCAACTTTTTGCAAATCCAGAACCAACGCTACCGTGTGACAACACCTCCGCAATGCTAGAGCATGTTCCTTGAAGAGATCTGCTTTACTGCAGGAGCTCAACGTCCAAGCCGATCGAACGCATGAAGAGATTGACGTTTTGTAGGCGCTGGGCCGAAAGGTCGTGGGGCAAAGTCTTAGCAAGATTCACCGTATCCATGACACGGTCCTTTACAGCAAGCACAAGGCGTTGCTGTTGGTCAGGGCTGGCGCCAATACCGATAGCAGCGAGCAGCTGCCAGACGTACATATCGTCACCGGAGCTGACTGTGCCCGGGAAGATGTATGGGAGGCTGGGCTCGAGGAGGTTGAACAATTGCGTATATGCCGCATCCCTAAGGAGTCGATTAGCAAAAGGCCATGCATCGTCAGAAGTGGTCAGGAGGTATTGGAACTTACCAAGACTGCCAAGATTGCGAGGTGCGTCCACTGCTGTGCTTGATAATCTCAGCGCGGCTAAGGATCATGGTAAGCATCGAGGCACCGATCCTACTCTTCGCAATGACGTCAATGTTGCGGCTGCAGACGAGTCCCAGCACACCGGCAACCAGATCAAGATCGAGCTCGTTCATGAAGTTGAACAGAGTCGACATAACGGCAACCGAGAAAAGCTCAACGTTCTCGCGCATGGCAGCGTTCAGCTGGATGTCGCCAGTTGCGACCTGAGCACCGCGAACAACATCCAGCTCATCGAGATTGACGACAATGAGGGTAAGAATGATCGTGCGCTGCTCCACCGTTGCGTGGCGGAAAATGCGCTCCATGGCCTTCTTGCCCTTGGTGTACGAGAGAAGCGCGATAAAAGGATGAATACCACCAGGTTGGGGATGATCGTGAACCCGAAGGGCTGTCCAGAGCTTCTTGTTGAGGGCTTGAGCCGTCGTGTTCCACTCAACGACCTTCTCGATGGCATGGGTGTCAGCCTCGCCAGTCGGAGGAGGCGGCATCATGCGGTCATGGTCCTCCATCTTCATAAGAGTGCTATACACCTGCTCAATAGACCGCAACTCGCTCTTCTTGTCTCTGCCGCTGGTAGTGTGGATGTTCTTGTGAGCGCTGCTTGGGCGTGCGGTTTCGCCAGCCGTGTCGTTACGCTTGATGTTCAGCAAAGGCTTCGGCGTCTTCGCATTGCTGAATGAGATCTTCCCCAAACTACCCTCGATGACCAACTGCTTGTTCTTGGGCTTATTCTTGGCCGCTTCCACAGCTCGCTGGACCTGCTGCTCCATTCTCTGCATGTGGTTCTCGGGTCCTCTGTGATGGCGACGCAGGCCGCCGTGGCGGCTGCCCGTTTGGAATAGGTAAGTCTGAGCAAAGTTGTTGAGGGGTTGGCTAGGGTGCTGTCTATGGCCACCTTGGATCTGATTATGGACCTGATAGTAAAAGTCTTCGACAAGAGACTCGTCTGTCCCGTGGTCGTTCGGGTTTCCGGTGGCGGCAACGAGCTGCTGGAGTTGAATGCGCGTTACAAAATTCTTGTCCTGGGGTGTCATGATACCGTTATCACGAGACATCAAAAAGATCTTGTGATTGCGCTTGGCCCGCTTTGCTTCCTGGTCCATGTAGGCTGCCTTCTCCTCTTCAGACAATTGCGAGAGCTGCGACGGATGCGTCACCAGCTGCTGCTGCTGCTGCTGCTGCTGCTGCTGGCGTGAGAGAGAACCCTGCTGTCTGTGGTTGGGGTGCGTAGGATAACCGGCAGGAGGAGTAGGGTCAGAGTGAGCACCAAGCCTAGCTGCGTCGCCGGATAGGCGGCTGGGGTTCTGAAGGATGTGTGTAGGCTGGACAGGTGCGGAGGGCTGAGGTCTTTGGTGGGCGTTGTGTTGGGCAGGTATGTGGGCAGGGTGAGATGGGGCCTGGGCCGCGTGCTTCGACTGGGGTCGCTGTAGGATAGTCACGGGTTGGCCGTGGCCCGGGTGATATTGTTGATCGTTGGCATGCGCAGGAGCTTGCGGTTGGGTTGGTTGTTGAAACTGATAGCCTTGGTCATAATGCACTTGAGGTTGCTGCACCTGCTGTTGAGAAACCGGAGATGGCGCAGCTGGTTCAGCCGGCCGTCTCGCCTGCGCGCGCATTTGGGCCTCAACCTCCTCCAAGCTCATGATCTTGCGCCCAGCGGGGACTGTCGCTGGGGAGTGAGTCTGGGGTGGCGGGACAGGAGCATGTTTCTTCGGCGCAACACCCCACAGCGCTGCGTCCACTTGAAGCTCGCCCACGGGCTCCTGGCTGTACTTCTCATAGCCAGTTCGGGCGGGCTTGTAGGACGGCTGAGGCGCGTAGTTGTAGGAAGACGTCGCGGCCGGAGGGGCGTGGATGTGCGCTGCGCTGGAAGTCGGCTGGGCAGCTGGCTGCACGGCTCTTGCCACGGGGGCCTGGCGGTTGAAACGGACGTGCTCCTCCTCGATGGCATTGGCGACTTTGGCGGTCTGACCGAAAAAATCGAAATCCTTTCCAACTGGAGCCGCCGCCGCGGCACTACCGCCAGTGTTCCCAAACGTGTCATCGTTGAAAGCATCATCGGTTTCGTCCAACTGATCGCCCAGTCCATCGTATGTGTCTTCGAAGTCGAGAGCGTCGCCATCGTCGCCGTGGCCAGAGAGGCCGGCAAATGGATCGCGAGCTTGAGAGAATCCCGCACCAACCGGGTTCGGCCGGGTGGGGTCAAATCCAAAGAACGACATATTGACGCTGTCGGCAACTTAGGGAGCAATGTATGAAAGAATTACTAGTAAGTAGGGTGTCAGCAATTGCTGCGCGATCGAATATGAGCAAAGAGTGATGAATTGCGGGGAGGAGGCGAAAATGCGGGGTGGAGATGGCAAGTCGCGACTCCCAAGCGCAGGTGTTGTAGGTTTCAGAAGCATATATGCTTCGAGAGATCTAAGACTACCTTGACAGCCCTTTTGGGAGGATTCGCTGCGCTCAGGTCGTGTATTTGAAGAAGATGGGAGGTGGGGGAGGATGAGGTGCGATCGCAAAGCAAACAAGCTGGACCCGGCGCAGAGCCGCTTCAAGGGGAGGCAGCCCTTGGGCACACCCGCAGCGAGAAAATAATACCGTGGGAACTTACAACGTGGTAGGTGGAAATATAGCTGTCGCCGACTTGATCGAGTATCATTATGATGATGCGATCTGTATCAAAACCAAACCTGCCAACACACAAAACTAAGGGCCGTGGTCGGACCTCTCGGCGTCGTTGAAAAGCACAGAAGAAGCAAGAAAAAAGTCTGGCAACGAAGGCGCAGAAGATGCTGGTTCTTGCTCCAGGAGAGAGTGAGGATGGCGTGCCTGAGCAAGAAATGGCAGAGGTGTCGCGCAAAGAGTGAGGACCAACTCTCTGCCCTGTGTGTGGGTCAGTCAATTGAGCTCGCAGCCCGACCCGATCGACGGAAGTGGGATGAAGGTCACGGATTATCCGACCAGCCAATCGGAGCAGCGCTCGGACTATTCAGCTCTCCCGTGCCTGAGATGGCAGAATGGCTGCCACCAAAGTTTCACGGAACAGAACAATAACCAACACACCAAAGACAAAATCCAACTACGGCTTCGAGTGTCAATTCTCAATCCCTTTGCACAATAATACAGTTGTGCAGGAAGCGGCGCAAGTGAGCACTCAGTTGTGAGAACGATAGGCTCGAGTCGAGTTTGCGCCACAGACTGCGTGATGCGGTCGAACTGCAACCTCCCGAGAGACAAAGTCGTTCTGCTCGCATGCCCCACGACCCGATGTCCTTCCCAGTTCCATCGAGTGCTTTGCGCATCGGCATCCAGCTGCACGCGAACCTCTCTCGGCTAATATGGCCAGCTTGCACCGCGCAGCTCAGGTCAATGATCAGCCCAAAGCCTTGGATCTCAAGGCTTAAATTGACCGAGCAGACGGGCCGCCCTCCACACCTGCAGTAGGTTTTATTGCAAAATCTAGACCTACGTCGCCACGAAGTTTGCTGTTTTCTATAGTCTATGTGTTGCATCCGTCATCAGTAGACCGCTGCTGCCGCCCACATCGCTTGCGTCTGCATATAGGGTCCAGTTACCATGCCGCACAGCAATCTCTACGCAAAGTGTCTCCGTTAGGATGACCCCAATCCAGGTGAATGAAGGTAACCCCAGACTTCAACCGTTCCCGGGTTCAATGAGCGAGGAGCCAGTTTTGGCCCACTGCAAACCGGCGCTGGTGATCCTAGTGCGGGCAGACGGGATCTTCGCCGCATGCACGACACGGTCGGCTGGTCCAGCGGTCGCCACTGAGACGGCCTGCGGCACTGGGAAGAGTCAAGGCCGCAGATCTGGCGACGGTCATGCACCATTCCAGAGAAGCTGAACTCCGCGAGACAGCTGAGCAATACGATTGTGGTTCGCGTCGCCGTATGAGGCATCGCGCGAGAGTCGCGACGCAGGGACTCATTTGAGGTTCAGGGGGATTATTCGAGTGGCTTACCCCTTAGTTGGAAGTGATACATTATCAGCTGAGCGGTGGAGGTGCTGGTTGAACTGTTAAGTGGGTACCGCTGACGGGGGTGGATCGCAGGCCTAAAAATACGGTGGATGCCGTTTCTGGACTGGAGACCAACCACTTGGCTGGACTTGGGCGCGCGTGGCCCATGTCCGACCTCCTTTTTCATGATCAGGCTTTCTGTTCCCATTTGGGCCGCAGCTGTCTTTTTCTTGCGAAACCTCCTTTTTGTGACGGCTTCCATCTGGAGGCGAAGAATGACTTGTTCTTCGCGTTTGTGAACTTTTTGCTTCACTTTTCCCGTCGCGGCGTCGCTACACGCCTGCATTTAAGCTTTCACTTGGTTTGGAATAAGCGGGACACGAATCTAGTGGTCCGCATTGCAACCACGGGCAGGGCGCCACCTCAATCAAGAATTGCACCGACATCAACCACCGAGGTCTTATGATTACTCGTGCCGCATCCCCTTCTCGCGAGAAGAAGGCTCACGGTTATCCACGCTCTCCTGGACTTGACGGGCACCCCTCATCAGCCTCCAAGATGGCTGCTGGGAGCGCTCGCTACGTGCGATACATCCTCGTTGGATTTTTTGTGCGTTTTCGCCCCTTGCCGTCCTTCAGCACTTTGGTCCCATCAGGGAGGCCGCGCAGCGACCCGTACTGACCAACATTGGATTTAGGTTCTCGCCGCTCTATATTACATCACCGGCTCGGATAACATCGAGCCCCCCTTCAAAGCCCCCATTTACGGCGGCAAGCACGACAATGAGCATGCGACACCGAAACCGAAACCCGCCCCGCCGGCGGAGAGCCACGGTGACACCGGCAGTAGCACTGGTAGCAAGAGCCACAGCGATGGCAGCAGCTCGCCAGTGATCAAGGAGAAGCCCAAGCCTAAAGTTGGTGCCGACCTCAATCCCGCAGACTTCCCGATGGCCATGACCCCCAACGACCCTGGCTGGAATGACCTCTCGGGCATCAAGGACGGCCCGCGCGTCAACGCTACATTTGTTACTCTGGCACGAAACTCGGATGTTTGGGAGATCGCCAAGTCGATTCGTCATGTCGAGGATCGCTTCAACAGACGGTACAACTACGACTGGGTCTTCCTCAACGACAAGCCGTTCGACTCCACCTTCAAGAAGGTGACGACCTCGCTGGTTTCCGGAAAGACGTTTTACGGCGAGATCCCCAAGGAGCACTGGTCGTTCCCTCCCCACATTGATCAAGAAAAGGCGAAGAAGGTGCGAGAGGACATGGCGCAGCGCAAGATCATCTACGGTGACAGTGTCTCGTACCGCCACATGTGCCGCTTCGAGTCGGGCTTCTTCTTCCGTCAGCCCCTGATGATGAACTACGAATACTACTGGCGCGTGGAGCCCAGCATCGAGCTGTTCTGCGATATCCACTATGATCCTTTCCGCTACATGAAGGAGAACAACAAGAAGTACAGCTTCGTGCTCAGCTTGTACGAATACGTCGAGACTATCCCGACCCTGTGGGACAGCGTCAAGAAATTCATCAAGAACCACCCCGAGCACATCGTTGAGGGCAACTCGATGGGTTTCCTCAGCGACGACGGCGGCGATACCTACAACCACTGCCACTTCGTGAGTTTTCCTTTTTGTGGCGTGCACACCTCAAGACTAACACCTTCTAGTGGTCCAACTTTGAGGTCGGCAACCTTGAATGGCTCCGGTCCAAGGCCTACACCGACTTCTTCGAGTCGCTCGACAAGGATGGCGGTTTCTTCTATGAGCGCTGGGGTGACGCCCCCGTCCACTCCATCGCAGCCGGCCTCATGCTCAAGAAAGAGGAGATCCACTTCTTCAACGACATTGCCTACTATCACGTCCCGTTCACGCACTGCCCTACAGGTGATAAGGTTCGCCAGGATCTGAAGTGCCACTGCAACCCTAAGGACAACTTTGACTGGAAGGGGTATTCTTGTAAGCCGATCTATCATCCCGGAAAATGCAGGGACCTGCTGCTAACAAGATCCAGGCACATCTCGCTACTTTGAGATCAACAACCTCGACAAGCCAGAAGGCTGGGAGAACCAGCAAGATTAAAGCAGCCTGGTAGAGAAATGACCATTTCCTTGACACATGACCAGGGGACTGTAAGCGCACAGCAACCGCTTTAGACTTGTACTATCCTTAGCCGATTTTGGCGTTGTTTTCGACATCTGAGCATAGTCGGCTGCTGCCGAACGCACACGGGGAAAGGGGTTCAAGAAAACGGCCAACGGGGATTTGGGGCGTCTGGGTCGAGATCTGCTGGTTACAGCACTCTGGGAATGCAGTGCGGCGGCGAGAAAGCCAAGCCGCGTCTTCGTCTGTACATATTGGTTGCTTAAGTTTGCAAGGTAGCAGACGATCTTGCACTTGCATTGGTGTGGTTCTAATTGTAAGATGTTTCTTTGTCTCATCTATAGTGATGTTGTACAGTGTTATGTTACAGCGGAAGCAGATTTCTTCCACATGAACTCCGAGTCAAAGATGCCAGTATGCTAGATCTTCTTCCGCAATTAACATGCACTCCGCGCTCCTAGGTACCCGCAAATCTATGCGGCTCTGTTCAAACTGGCCTCGTCCAACAAATAATCGGGATGGTTTAGCCAACCGATGCCTTCTTAGGCTTTTTCGTCCCGTATTTACTTCTGCTGCTCACACGGGTGCCAACTCCTCCCTAAACCGCCACACATGTTAGCAGATGTCTAACAGAGAGAAGAGCTTCATCCAGGGGAGCCCACCAAATCCATTGACCCTCTGATGCACTTGTACCGCACACCGGGGCAATCCTGCATACGTCCTCCTCGCACCATCACGACGCTATGCTGCTGAATGTTGTGGCCGTCTCCGGGAATGAAGGCAGAGATGACCTTGCCAGTCGAGAGCCTCACACGAGCGGTCTTTCTCTCGCCGGAATTAGGCTTCTTGGGTCGGGTGAAGCCAACCTTGACGCAAACGCCCTTGAGCATAGGGGCTTGGACGGCAGACAGGGCTGGGGAGACGGCGTGACGAGCTTTTTTTGGCTTTCGGCAGCCCTGGAAGTCGGACTGTCAGCTTCATGGTGGGTCAATTGCTGGGGAGGAACAGATGCACTGCCATACCCTCAAGACCTGGTTCAAAGTAGCATTCTGTGCCGGAGTCGTCGAGAACGCCCTCACCGCAGGCGATGCGAAGAGAGAGGTTGAGGGTAATGCGGTCGGCCCAAGTAATGGCCACCGCAGGGGCGCGGATAGGGAGCTCCGGAAGAATGCCGTCGCCATGGTGTGTTGCTGGCGCGCGACAATCTCGCTGATTTACCTTCGTCTAGCGATCGCGAAGCAGCGGGTCTTCAATTCAGCTTGCAACTTTTTGGCGGGTCACGGCGTAAGTCATGTGATACCGCACGTGGAGGCTCACCATGAAGCTAAGGTCAGCTTCGGCAATTGTCGGCCTACACAATCCAGTCACACGGTGCACCTCGTATTGCATCGACCCTGGAAACTGGCCCAGCGCTGCCTCCAGTGGCGCGACGCTTTGTCGCAGCTTCGTCTGCCCGTCGAAAGCTTGCGTGGGTTCGTACCTCGGCAAGCGCGCGGTCTGCGACTCCAGACACCGTGCCTGCGCATCCCTTGGGCCGTTCATTTCCTTACTCGGACATGTTCGAGTTCTCCCGGCCCTTTATTTTTGTCTCCCTCGTCCCCGTTAATCGGATCTAGGATCTTTGAACAACAAAGTGTTCTCTTGCTTCTTTCGTGGAAGGGCTGTCGCGTTTTGCCTTTGGAAACCTTGATTGGCTCAATTGTTCCTTGAACCCAGCCTTGAACTCTGTTCCCTGTTTCCCCACGTTTCCCCCTTCGCGGCTTCCAGGATGAGGTCATTCACCAGAGCATTGCGCCCGGCGGTGCGAAGAAGCCAGATAGTGGTGTCCGCATCTTCGACGCCGAGGATATGTAGCAGCAGGGCGCCGAGGGCTGCTGCCGCCGTTCAGGGGTAAGTATCCTGTGAGTTGCGTCCACGATAGTGCATCCTGACGGTGCTGGTCGTGTAGCGCTCGCCCCCTTTCCACAACCGCCCCCCGGCGCGATCTGGCCGACATGCCGCCCACGCCGATCACCCACTACTCCGAGATCGAGACCGCCATGGCCGAGACTGTCCGCAAGTTTGCAAATGATGTTATCCTTCCCAAGGTCCGCGACATGGACGAGGCCGAGCAGATGGACCCGACAATAGTGGAGCAGCTCTTCGAGCAGGGCCTGATGGGCGTGGAGATTCCGGAGGAGTATGGCGGCGCGGGCATGAACTTCACTGCTGCCATCGTGGGCATCGAGGAGCTGGCGCGCGTTGACCCGTCCGTCTCTGTCATGGTCGACGTCCACAACACCCTCGTCAACACGGCCGTCGTCAAGTGGGGCAGCTCAGCGCTGAAGAAGAAGTATCTCCCAAAGTTGGCCACCAACACCGTTGGTTCCTTCTGTCTGTCGGAGCCCGTAAGCGGATCAGACGCTTTCGCACTCAAAACCAAGGCCACTGAGACCGCCGACGGGTATGTCATCAACGGTAGCAAAATGTGGATCACCAACAGCATGGAGGCAGAGTTCTTCATCGTGTTTGCCAACGTCAACCCAGAGGCGGGTCACCGTGGCATTACTGCCTTCATCGTCGACAAGGGCATGAAGGGCTTCAGCATCGCCAAGAAGGAGAAGAAGCTGGGTATCAAGGCCAGCAGCACGTGCGTGCTCAACTTTGATGACGTCCTGGTACCCAAGGAGAACCTCCTCGGAGAGAAGGGCCAGGGTTACAAGTACGCCATCGGGCTGCTGAATGAGGGTCGTATTGGTATTGCTGCGCAGATGACGGGATTGGCTCTCGGTGCCTGGGAGAACGCCGTCAAGTACGTTTGGAACGACCGCAAGCAGTTTGGTAAGCTGGTCGGTGAGTTCCAGGGCATGCAGCACCAGATTGCGCAGTCCTACACGGAGATTGCGGCTGCTAGGGCTCTCGTCTACAACGCGGCCCGCAAGAAGGAGGCTGGCGAGGACTTCGTCATGGACGCTGCCATGGCTAAGCTCTATGCTTCTCAGGTTGCTGGCCGCGTCAGTGGCTTGGCTGTTGAATGGATGGGTGGCATGGGCTTCGTGCGCGAGGGACTTGCGGAGAAGTTCTGGCGCGACAGCAAGATCGGCGCCATTTACGAGGGCACCAGCAACATCCAGTAAGTTTGCACCATATTCCACACGCCTGGAGCTCTAGCTAACCAGTTTCAAAGGCTCAACACCATTGCGAAGATGTTGCAGAAGGAATACAGCGTGTAATTGTACGGCCGCATGTACCGTACCTGGGAAGGTGTTATATGGGAGTTTTGCGGCAGGTTACTTACACCGTGTTTCCTCTACATTAGAGCTATTATCGTGCCATCAGGTTACCCCTGAAACGGAATTTACTTTAAATATGAGTACGCATCTAGGTCCAAACAACAGGTCCATCTGTGTTTCTGATAGATGAGCTCATCTAAGTCAGGCTTGCAACGCGCGGCACATCACCGTTTGGCGCCCCTGCTGATCGACTCGGTACGAAAATGGTAATAACAATGTTATCCACATGGGAAGACACCGTCAGTTGAGCAACTTGATTCTACGTCATCCTCCTAGCGCGAAGCTTGTTCAATGGGCTCAACGGTACTGCCCGGTAGATCCAACGGCGGCGTCTAGGGCGTCTAGGGCGTTGTCCGCACGCCCTGGCTAACAAATTCACTCGTAGGACGGACGTTCCGATTTGTAGCACCAGCGTTGACCTGAGACAGAGACTTTGCCTGTTTCAAGGTGTTCATCTCTTAGCTTCGGCGAGTTTCCTTATGATCACAAAACAGGAGGAGTTGTCGAGCGCATGGGGCGAGGTCGGGTGCTTTGGGAAGACGGCGGTTTCGAAACCGCTTCCAAATAACTAGTTCAACCCACTAACCATCGACCCGGCTCTTTGATTTGACTGCCAGCCTTTAATGCGCGGTGTTCGAAGGAGTCTGCAAGAACCGATGTGTTTTGAGATCACAATGAAAGAAATGCAACAGTCTCCTGTTGAAGCTGACCTCGGACTGCTCCCAGAATACGACTGACTACGCAGAGTACCATGGTTGGCGGGAGCAACATCTGACAGCTGAGCCTCTAAGTCAGGGATCGTTCATCTTAGTAGTGGTAGAGCTTCCTTTTGAGGCATTGCGAAACAGCTGAAGGATGCATCGAGGGAATCTTTGAAGCTGCCCGATAAGATAACGTCATGGTGTGAGCCTTTGGCCAATCATACTCAGCGGCACCCTCAAGTGGACCACCCCTCATTCCCCGCTGCCGGTCTCGCATCTTGTCCAACGAGGCGCAGGTAACATCAACCCCGCTGATAGGCGGCCCTGTTTGCGAGCGCGAGATCTCACCAAAGTCCTACGGACCGGGCAGCTAGTCCTACTGGAGCACCGGAGCAGACTCGTCCTCACGCCCGACGCTTCCCCCAGTGGCGGATGCCCAACCACCTTGTGTCTGTCCGTCAGCATTCCATTCGGGAACTGCTCACTCGTGGGTCCAGAGGAGAGTCAGCGCCCAACGGGAAGAGCACGCAGCCCTCAAAGCGACGGGAGTCCCGATGGTCCATCTCCATCCCATTGACCATCACCCGCAAATCGGCCCGCCTCCTTATCGTGAATTGCCTACTGCAATTTGGGGTTTCGGGCAGCTGAGGACTTTATGTGGAGCACCCGACGGAATAGACGGGAAGGCGCCACTGCCAAAGGCCTCCCGCAGGTGCGTGATAGCAACAAGTTGATTCACCGGCTGGGCAGCATGGAGTTCGTCATACAAACAAAGTGTGAACAAAGGCGGTGTTGTCAGTCAGATATCATTCGCGGTCTGGCTGAGACTGCAGGCTGAGGACCCCCGCACAGCTAGCTATCCCTGGAGAGGCTGCGGCCTGTCTGGGCTGCAGCTGGAGGGAGAAATCAGTCCCGAGCATCCTCCTCGCAGATGGAAGTTGCAGTCAAAAACAGTGTGTAGTTTAGCTGACCGGAGCCACACTGGCCCGACGACGGGAGGCGGCTGAAAGCTTATGAGGGTGCACGGAGGCGAGACTTAAAGGCCAACAGGTCGGCGGGGGAATGGAATTTTCGTCTACCGTCCTCTCGCCTCTCGTGTCCCGTCGCCTTCCCGGTTCGTTCGTCCCAGCAAAAAAAAAAAAAGCCGGGAACAGTGAGAATTTGTGAGCCGAGTCCTGGAAGAGGCAGCATGAGGAGCCCCTCCACGTCCCCTCCTCTTGATCTAGGCACCCCTGCCACTACCTAGAAAGAGGAGCAAGGCACCGCCCGCGGCCCAAAATCGCAACAAAAGGGCACTGCAAATGCGAAACACAAAACCCCGCCATAATTCGTCACTGACGACATCTGCGACTCGCACCACCACCTCCCTCTCCTCCTCGCACCCAGCTTCCCTCCGCGCAAATACATAGATTTGGATCGCAGCCCCGGGCTCGCGAAGCAGCTCTTACCTCAGGGAGTCGGCACCCTCCCGCCCGACCACTCAACAACCCCCGCAATCAACCCTATTTTGTGCATCCTTAGCCCTCGCTGCGCGCCCGCCGCGCAGTCCCACCACCGCCGCCATGAACGACGAGGAGAAGATCCAGGACATCAACAAAAAGATCGAGCGCGAAAAGGCTCTAATCAATGCCGCCAATCTCATGCGCCAGCAGACTGGCAATGAGCTCGTCCGCTCCAAACTCGACGCGCAGATGCGCGAGGGTCGAAGGAATCTCGAGTTCTTCGAGCAGCGCATGGCCGAGCTGCAGATGAGGAGGATGGGCCATGGCATGGACAACATGTCTCTAGGGGGTTCGACCGCCGCGGGCTCTTTCAGGAGCTCCGATATGCACGGCGACGGCTCCATGGGCCCGCCCGCGCCACCACCGAAAGACGACCGTGGGGGGTCATACGGAGGCTATGGCGGATATTCGGACGGATACGGTAGCCACGGAGGCGCACCTGGCGACATGATGCCCTCCCATGGCCCCTTTGCCGGACAACCGCCCCAGTCCGCCATCCCGAAGGCCCGCCCCAACTTCTCCAAGCTCGGTACGGTTTCTCGCGTGACCCCTGAGATGGGAGGCCGATCCGGTTTGCTGACAACGCTCGATTGTAGATCTCATCAAATATGATACGCCCTACCTCGGGCCGAAGATTCAGTTGATGTTGTCGCAGATCCAGTTTAAACTGAACGTAGAAGAGCAGTATTTAAAGGGCATCGAAAAGATGGTTCAGCTCTACCAGATGGAGGGCGACAAGAAGAGCAAGGCTGACGCCTCAGCACGACGTGTGGAGAGCAAGCAGAAGATCGTGCTGCTCAAGCAAGCGCTGAAGAGGTACGAGGAACTGCATATCGACATGGACGTTGACTCGACGGATGGTATGTATCGCTGCTGCTCGCCCTATTCGTTTCCAGGCGGCTGACAGTTATGCCGTAGATGATAGTATCAACATGCCGAACTTGAGGAAACCCCTTACCGGCCAGCTTGCCATCCGCATCCAGGCCATCCAAGATACGGATCATGCCCCATTGGGTCGTTTTGCCCGTACTCCCGAGACGTTTGTCGCCGTAAAGGTTGAAGACAACGTCGTGGCGAGGACAAAAGCTTCGAGAAACGACAGGTGGGATTCGGAGTATCACACAATTGTGGTCGACAAGGCGAACGAGGTCGAGCTTACCGTCTACGACAAGCCCGGCGAACATGCCGTCCCTATCGGCCTAATCTGGCTCCGGATCTCTGACATCGCTGAGGAGCTCCGTCGCAAGAAGATTGAAGCCGACAATAACGCTGCAGGATGGGTATCTGCGGACCGACTAGGCTCCAGCCCGTCCAACTCGCGAGTGCCCCCTGGACAGTTTCCGATGGGGGCGCAGGCGCCACAGTTTGCAGCACCACCAACATCACCGGGCGGACAATCCCAGAATACGATGTATAGCCCTCATGGTCCCCCGCCCCCGCAACACCACGCCCCGATCCAGACCCCGATCGACACCTGGTTCGCCCTGGAGCCTGCCGGGCAGATACACCTGAGCCTCAATTTCGTAAAGGAAAACAGGATCCCTGGGCAAGGGGACGGCGGTCTCAACAGAAAGGGCGCTGTGCGTGCAAAAAAGGAGATGGTCCACGAAATGTATGGGCACAAATTCGTCGAGCGCCCATTCTACAACATCATGCGCTGCGCCCTGTGCGGCGAGTTCCTCAAGTACTCGTCAGGCATGCAGTGCGAGGATTGCAAGTACACCTGCCATACCAAATGCTATACCAATGTGGTTACGAAGTGTATCAGCAAGAGCAACGCCGAGACCGACCCCGAAGAAGAGAAGATCAACCACCGGATTCCCCATCGTTTCCAGCCTTTCTCGAACCTCACGGCAAACTGGTGCTGCCACTGTGGTTACATGCTGCCAATTGGTTCGAAAAAGAACTCGAGGAGATGTACAGAGTGCGCTCTCACAGCTCACGCCCAGTGCGTCCATCTCGTTCCTGACTTTTGCGGCATGCCCATGGCCGTGGCAAACAAGATTCTGGAGGGCATCCGAAGTCAGAAGAAGAACAGAGTGTCGTCGCCAATGGCCGACAAAACGCTAAGGCCGGGGGGCAAAAATCCCTCCATGAGCAGCCAGGGGAGCCAACCGCACAGCACAAGCTCGTACACTCCATCCATTGCTTCTCCGGAGGCCACTGAGGCTGCAAAACTCATGTACAGCCAAACTACGCCGCTGCGAACCCCGGGCTCTGAGAGGATGTCCACGTCAACCACGGCATCGGCAGCTGCAGCCGCAGCAATGGCGTCGAAACCTACCGTGCAGCAGCAACAACAAATGGGCGGTCCGATCCCCGACTTCGGCCCCAGTCACTACGGCTCTCCTGGTGGATATGGACGGCCAGACCAGCACGATGAAGATCTGTACGGCGGGCCCGGCGCCCAGGGACAATATGGACAGCAGCAGCAGCAGCAACGGAAGTATAACCCTGCAGACTATGCCAACATCGGCGCATATCCCAACCAACCCCAGGTCCAGCAGCAGCAGCAGCAACCCCAACAGGCCCGACCCAGTCAGCAGCAGCAGCAGCAGCAGCAGGCCCCTCAGCATCAAATGTACCAGCAGCAACCGCAGCAAATTTCACCGAAGCCCCAGCCCATGCCTATGGCTGTAGAACAGCAGCTACAGCCTACTTCAGGAATACCAGTGCCAACAAAGAAGCCCTTGCCATCAGCGACTGATCCAGGAACAGGCCAAAAGATCAGTCTCGATCACTTCAACTTCTTGGCTGTGCTTGGCAAAGGTAACTTCGGAAAGGTCATGTTGGCCGAGACCAAGAGGAGCCGGAAATTGTACGCCATCAAAGTGCTTAAGAAGGAATTCATCATAGAAAACGACGAGGTGGAAAGCATCCGGTCTGAGAAGCGGGTCTTCCTCATCGCCAACCGCGAGCGACACCCATTCTTGACCAACCTCCACGCTTGCTTCCAGACCGAGACACGAGTGTACTTTGTGATGGAGTACATTAGCGGTGGCGATTTGATGCTGCACATCCAGCGCGGCCAGTTTGGCACCAAGCGCGCACAGTGAGTATCCTGCTACATCTTTACCCCAATCCGATGCTAACGCCAAGACAGATTCTATGCTGCTGAGGTGTGCCTGGCACTCAAGTATTTCCATGAAAACGGAGTCATCTACCGTGATCTCAAGCTTGACAACATTCTCTTGACTCTTGATGGACACATCAAGATCGCCGACTATGGTCTTTGCAAAGAGGATATGTGGTACGGCTCCACAACGAGCACGTTCTGCGGTACCCCTGAATTCATGGCTCCCGAGGTTCGTAACTATTCCCTAGAATGACACGAGCAGCTCTGACCCCCTCCATGTAGATTCTCCTCGACAAGAAGTATGGTCGCGCAGTCGACTGGTGGGCCTTTGGCGTTCTCATCTACCAGATGCTCCTCCAGCAATCTCCCTTCCGTGGCGAAGACGAGGACGAAATCTACGACGCCATTCTCGCCGACGAGCCCCTTTACCCCATTCACATGCCCCGTGACAGCGTCTCCATCTTGCAGAAACTTCTCACCAGGGAACCGGATCAGCGCCTGGGAAGCGGACCGACGGACGCCCAGGAGATTATGTCGCAGCCCTTCTTCCGGACTACCAACTGGGACGACATTTATCACAAGAGAGTGGCTCCGCCGTTCCTGCCCCAAATTAAGAGTGCCACCGATACCAGTAATTTCGATAGCGAGTTCACAAGCGTCACTCCGGTTCTTACCCCGGTGCAGTCAGGTATGTGGGTTTCGTTACAACGAACCGGATATGAACTGACATTTTCCCAGTCCTTTCGCAAGCCATGCAAGAAGAATTCCGTGGTTTCTCGTATGCGGCAGACTTTGAATAGAGCGATCAGTAACCGGCGGCCTTCTTGGAGACAGCGGTATGCTGCGCAGCCCATGCGGGGGCGAGTCACTTGCTCGGGAGATGCACCTAGCCCCGTTGGAAAGTACTCCGGGCTTCAACTTGCGCCTGTACCAGCCCTCGCTGGCCAACATTTGCTCTCCCAGACGGCCCCATTCAATATCCCGGGGGCTGCTTGTCGAGATACCCTTTGCACACGGTCTTTCCAGTTTATACCCAGACGTTTCACAGATAGCGATGTGGCATTAATGAAGGGAGGGGTTAAAATAAGTGGGTGGAGGAAGACAACGATGAATGAAGACCATGCCCCGCGATTTGAAATCAGGACGGAGGTTGGAGGGTGATTGAGGGGTAGACTGGAAACTAGCCAGTTGGCAATGAAAAAGGAATTCCCGCGAGGGAGCCTCTCGTTTGATGGTGTGGGCTGTTGACGGTTGTGTCGAGACGCTCAAAAGGAGGGGGGCACCCACCTCGCTCACCTAAGCCCCTTTTCTCCCTCCTCTCAAGACAGATGTCTGTAGCGCTTTCTTTTTAAAGAGAAAAACAAAGGCTGGAGATTAAGAAGAGAGATACCATTCATTTTGGAACTGGATCTTTTTCTTGCTCCCCTTTCCAATGGTTTCAATAGACGGCCATCTAATTTTGAAGTCTTGTCTTCGGATATTGCCTCCTCTCCGATAAAGAGAAAGCGTGGTATTGTACAGCGGCGAGGTGCCTGGTTTCTACTCTTGTAGTGAATATGTAAGGTAGGGTAACAGTATGTACAGCATATGATCCAGGGTCGAGACAAGGCGGGGAGAAGCAAAGGCTACCTGCTCTCGCGCAGGAAGGCAAACACGAGACTCCCTACCAAGGCAGCTCCTGCTGCGGCGCCCTGCAGCGCGATGAAGCATACATCCCGCATTCGCAAGTCTATCCTCCTGTCGCTGACCAGGTCTCTGGCAGCAGCCTTGATCAGCTCAGGGTCTGAAACGGCTTGCTGCCAAGGGCGCGCGAGCAACTCGTCCATAGCCCCTATTGTTGGCTCTAGGACTGGCTCTTCAATGTGTGACTCCTCTTCTGCTGGCGGAACAACCTCGCATTCCTCCGCGAGAGCCGCGACCCTGGCGGCTGAAGCTGAAGCCGCCATCTCAGCAGCCCTGGCCCTCTCCTGCTCCCTAAGGCTACTAGCCTCCAGTGCAGCCTTCACCTCCCCCAGCTCGCGGCGCACCTCATCCATAACGGCCTGCTCCCTCTCCGCCACGCCCTTAACGAGCCTCGCGCGGCGCCATGGCTCCGCAACGAATTGCAGCACCAAGAACAACAACACGTTCACACCCATCAGGCCCCACGTTCCCCACGTCGACTGCCGTCTGATACCATCGCTCCAGATTTGCTCCTCGTGATACCGCTTAAGTATCCCCGCGTTCAACTCCGCGCCCACTCGCGACTCATCTGCCTCCGCCTCAGTCAACTCCGCCGACGCATTCGCCACCTGCGCCTCGAGCTCATGGTCCGCGCGATACAGCGTCGTGAATCGCTCCAGGTCAGGCGGGCTCCAAGTGTCCTTGCGCGCCAGGAGGGTAGTCACCTCGCGCTGGGTGCTGGCGCGATGGGAGGTGAGGGCCTTGTAGGTGTGGCGGGCGGTACGGAGGCGCTCTTGGGCAGCTGCGTGGGCGGCTTCGAGCTCGGTGTTGCGGCGTTTGATGGCCTCGATAGCGGAGTAGCCGGTGAGGTCGTTGATGGTTTGGGTGGCGTGGAGCATGCGGGTTTGAAGGTCATCCATGAAGGTGCTGAAGCGGGCGGAGAGGTTGTTTCGGCGGTCTTCGAGGTAGGAGGGGAGTTGGAGCTTGGGGCGGGGGGGTGGTGGTGGTAGTGGGGGGACCGGCTCGGCGGAGGGTTCGGCTGAGGAAGATGTTTTGGGTGTAGGTTCTTTCAGCGCAGGCGAGGATTTGGGTGTAGGTTCGGAGGTTGACTCGGGTGAAGGCTGCGGGGAAGGCTGTGACGCGGTTTCGGAGCCGCTCAGTATTTGGGCCTCCTCGGCCGGAGCAGGGGAAGCTTGGGTCTCGTCACGGAGAGGCTCAGATGTCGGAGAGGGTTTCGGAGAAATCCCGTCGATAGGTGGGTACGGTGGGATTGTTGAGTAGAGCCGGATTCGTGCGCGGGCTTGAATGCTGCAGCGGAAGCATGTTAAAGGTTGCGGGCCGGCGCGGGTGCGGCTTAATGGAAGCTGGGAGAAAGCTCTTCGGCTCGCAGACGAAGATGCCGGGGCGCCAGAGAGCAATTGGTCGAGCAATGCCGCCCCTCGTAGGGGGCGCACAGCCAGTCGCAGAGCTGTGTGGGGCGACATTGAGCTCGAAGCTCGTGTCGGTGAACTGAGGGAACTCGTCAGGGTCGATGTTGATGCACAGATTCCCGGCAATGGGAACTGCCGCTCCTGACGATCTAGCCGCTTTCTGCCAGCGTAGATTCTCACCGCCTTAGATGAAGCAACCCTAACCCTATCCCCTGCAGCAAGCTCACCTCCCGACAACCCATGACGACCCAACCTTGTCTCACCCCGGAAATCATACATCCGATGAGGAATAAGGCTGATCGCCATGTTTTTGACTCTCTCCCAGTTATTTTTAGTCTTACAAGTGGAACATGTCAGGCGCCCTGTGACCGATGAGCCTCAATTCCCCATGTTGCATTCCCGGCACGTTTTGGTGTGCCTTTGATGTTTGGGCCATGAGTCTTGGTGTCTGACGTAAACCTTGTATGTGACGTGAGCGCTTGCCATGACCCAAACAATTGGCTTCGGCCTTAATCTTTACTACCTACTTGGAGGAACCAAAAGCTACCCGATGGTGCAAGGTGTGTGGGCGCCTGGGATTGGCTCACATGTGTCGCAACGTGAACTGTTTGAGGCTCAAGTGAGATACATTATCCTACCTAGATATCTGTGAACCTTGACGACTTCTTCATTTGTATCCGCCGAGGTCTTATCCTAGAACGGAAACTTGCGAAGACTGACATTGCATCCATGTGTTTCGACGTGTGGGCATCTCACCCCAAAATACCTAGACGCATTGTGGAGAAGATCATTCACCTGCCACCACGAAATCAAAGTAACCTATAGGTTCCTTACCTGCAGTGCACCATAGAGCCACCATATTTCGTTGAACTATGATAAACTGGAGCGGAACGTTGGAGGACACATCGGACACTCTGTGCCGGCAGAGCGAAGAAGCTCGTGTTTCTCCAATGCACCAAGCAACCATCCTGTTGGAAAGGAACAAAGATCGTAAAACAGGGTATGCCGAGATATGTTTGCTAAGACTCACTCACCGTGGAACCCACATCCATGCTCCAAACCTTCGTCTCGGATGTGGTTGCCAGCCATGTCACCGAAGAATCTCCTCCGCTCCTTCCGTCCAGTGTTATCAAGCTCTGTTTGCCTGTGTTTTGAGCCGATAAGAAGCCAGTCCACCGAAAGGCCCTATAGCCAACAGCGGCACTCGTCGTGGGTAGGTAGTTATTGAATTTCGTTGGTTTGAACGTAGCTGCTCTTTCGTCCCTGCTTCATCCCACCAACGATTGGGGCGGCCACCAACCGAAGTTGTCCCAGACGGGAGACACCGCCAACAAACCTCGAGGTTGTTGGACTCTTCTTTTTGCCTTTGGTAACACCAGCAAAGTTGTTCTGGAAACAGTTCGGCTGTGCTATTGTCTATCGGTCGCATTGCCATCGCCAAACATAAGGCCAGCCGGATGCACAACTCTCTCCCAGCATTGTTTCTTTCAATATCGGTTTCGAAACTCGGACGCAACAGATAACACCGGTCGGCAATTCTCCTCCCATTATCAACAGCCCGCAGATCAGGCTTGTTGTCATTCATCCAACAACACCTGTACTCGAAATGGCCGGATATCGGCGGTCGCATCGCTTTCGTCACTCCAATGAACCACATGCGGAGTTTGAGTGCGTTCTCACCAGCCTGCTATTACATCTCTCAGACCTCACTGACCGACCCCCCCAGTATATGGCTAGTACATGGTATTCAAGGCACCAAAACCTCAGCCGGGGCAGGTCGGGTTGAATGGTGGCAGAGAACTCTGGACGACCTGCCTCCACACAGTACAACCCTTACAGAATACAACCATCAGCTCGGCACCCGTTACGAACTATCGGATGATTCAATTACGAAGTCTGCGCTTCATCTACTGAATGAGGTCCGCGAACAACTTAGTACAGCTCGACACAGTGTAGGGGGCTTACTATCTGAAGGTTACGGCGGGGGGAAGAGGCTGACAAAGACCCAGAGCCGCTCTGTTATTCTTGTTGGATATGAGATTGGGGGTACAATCATCAAACGGGTATGATGCCGGTTGCATCTAGGATTGATGGCTGCCTGTCGGCCAGCTAACACTCTGCATAGGCACTGCTCAGCGCCCTACACCACAAAAGATCAAGCTATGTAGCCGGGCGTGTCTCTCTTCTGGTGAGAACAAAGACCTCTAGACACCACACGCGTTGAAAACGAAGGGCTGACAGGGGTTCACAGGTTTTCTTCAACACCCCACACCGAGCTAGAAGCCAGGATCGATGGGAGGAGATCGCCAACAGCATTGCAGCCACGTCGTCATATGATGGAAGCAGGCGTCATCTTTCACAAGTCTTGATGCATAGCAGCCAAGCGCTGGAACATATCCCTGGGCTCTTTGGTGTTTGTAATGGTTACCATGCATCCGGTGTAAGTGCAACATGACCATCCACTGTGGCTTTGAACTGACACCGGATATCTAGATTGTCAGTGAATACTCAGCCACCATAGGGCTTTCTCGAAATGAAGAGTCAGTTTTTGTATATAACTCCAGGGGTACGGGAGGCCATACAAAGGCATCAATTGTGTCAATGATACAAGACTCACGACGTAATTGACCTCCGCCGCCGAGGTTGACCCATGAGGCTGACAAAGAACTAGGTCCTGACCCCCGATCGATTGAGCTTGTGAGAATTCTGAGCAAGACTTTCAGCCCAGCCGACGTTTTCTGGGTGCCCCCTCGTACAACCAGTGGATTAAACTGGATTTCATTGCACCATCAGTACCGGACTTGGGGACAGGCTTTGCATGCCACGCTACACCTGCAAGGGAGACACAGGTTGGAGCTGTCCGACCTTGCTTCTTATCTAGCTCGGCATGCGGCGGACTGTGAACCACATACGGTGCTTGCAAGATTCTCGTTCAAATACCGCTCCTCGGCACGGGAGATGCTCGCTGCCATCCTCTTCCAATTCGTCTGCCAGAGACCGCGCATATTCCATCGCGTCGCCCAAACCGGCGGCTTGATCTTCAGCTCCAGTTTTCGAAACCTCTTTGATATCCTGGAGAGGCTCTTGGGGTTTATGTTCGAAAGCGGAGAGAGACCTGTTGTGGTTCTTGACGCTGTTGACCAGGTGCCAGAGGGCAGACATTCGGGCAGGTGCGGGTTTTCTGCCCTTCAACAAATCCAGCTCAAGTGCCCGCTCGGCCTCATTGTGACGAGCGTCAAAGGCGCAAATGGTCTCCCCGGAGCTTACCAGTCGAGAAAAATTTATGTCGGTGGAGAGATGGCCCAGCGATCTTCCGGATTTCACGACTGGCCCAACGCTGCCGACTTCCATCTTAGGGGCGGAAGCGGCACCCCTCTGAGCGCACACGACGATTTCTCAGACCAGGGCGTGGGCTCAAAGGGGAGCCAAGTTATTCGGAACGACGACGGTTCCACTGCTCTCCACGTCGCTTGCGAGGCAGGTGCCGTGATCATTGTGCGGCAAATGCTCGACGACGGAGCCGAAATGTTGGCACAAGATGGAGACGGCGCAACGCCGCTTCACATCGCAAGCAAGCACGGGTATCCCGAAGTCATCAAGGAGCTTTTGTCGAGAGGCTCAGACCCAATGGCCCTAGACCATGAGGGGTCGACTCCGGTGCACCTCGCATGCAAAGCCTCTTGCCGACAAAGCGTTGAGACCCTGCTGGACTACATCCAAGGCGACCTACCTATTGACAAAGACCTCCGCACACCACTCCATTCGGCCATCGCATATGACGGCATCGGAATTGTACGGCATGTCCTCGACCACTACTTGGGCCACTGGGGATGCTCCATGGCCAGCGCATGGCCGGTTGCTCTGGAAGAACTTCTTCTTCGAGAAGATAAGAACGGGTTCAACGCGCTGCACGCAGCATCCCGCAAAACAAGTGTCGAATACGCTGAAGAGCTTCTCCTGAGAGCGGTTGCCCATGGTGCCAGACAAACAGAGGGGGCCAGAAGCTCACCAACGCTGAAAGATTTGCTACTCAACAGCCAAGATCTTCAAGGGCGCTCCCCACTTCACCTCGCCGTTGAAAGCGGCAGTGCTGACACGGTCCGGCTATTGTGCGAAGAGAGTGTCGGCAGTCGGTTGATCTCGGCGGCGGATTCAGCAGGGCAGACCGCACTACATTTGGCTTGTTCAAACGGCGACAAAACTATTGTCACCTATCTTCTTCGGTTCGGCGCCCCAATCGACGCCGTTGACCACAACAAAGACACACCCGCTATTGTTGCAACCCGACACGGTCATAAAGAAATCCTTCGCTTTCTCATCGACCACGGAGCGTCTATGCTCCCAGCCGAAGCAGCTTCCAGTCCCCTCCATGAAGCGGTGGCCTTGGGTAAAGCGGACATTGTGGAGGAGCTGTTGGACATGACGGTAGAGGACCGTGATGGTGTCTATGTCGACTTGAGGAGGACAGTTGATCAACGCAGCCGTTTCCCGGCAATGCTCGCTGCCCAGCGGGGCGATGAATTCCTGTTCAACCTGCTTCTTGCCGACGAAACCCAGCTCTCTATCATGGATCTGGACAAACGGAGTATCCTACACTATGCCGCCGAGGGTGGGAATGAGAGCGTCCTCTTGTCGATCGCGTCAAAGTCCTGGTTGCTTTCCCACTTGAACACAATGGACTGCTTTGGATACACGCCTCTGCGGCTAGCAGCAGAGTTTGGTCGCACGGAAGCCATCGAGATTCTCCTGGAATGCAACCCTCTCCCAAGTGCCGAGTTGGCTATGTCAGCTGCAGCAACAGACGCCATTGGGTTGCGGCTGCTTGGGGTATCCGGAGGGTTTGTGGAAGCCTGCGAGCTGGCGGAAACCATGCAAAACGCCGCGAGGAAAGGGCACCTCGGCACTCTCAGAACCCTCCTTTCTGAGTACTGCCCGGATAAGCTCGATCCGGACCACACCAATGCGAAAGGAATATCGGCCTTGATGCTCGCCGCCGAGGCTGGCCAGCTGGAGGTCGTCCGACTTCTTGTCACCGAAGGCAGTGGAATAGCTATCGACAGAGCTAGCAAATCTCGTCGAACTGCGCTCTCCTATGCCGCGGAGCATGGACATAGAGAGGTTGTAGAGTTCTTGACCAAGTACCTCGAAGTCAACGTAGACTCCACGGACAACGAGCAGCGAACACCAGTCTTTTTTGCCGCCATGAACGGACATCTAGACGTTGTCAAGAGGCTGGTTTCATCAAACCGTTCTCGTTCGTTGGGCGACCGAAACATGTTTGGCGCATTGTGCGCGGCGGCAGAGGCAGGGCACATGGAGGTTGTGGAGTTCCTGCTGAGAAAAGGGGGCAGCCCAAGCCACGCCGATCCAGACCAGAGATTGGCTGTCTTTGAGCGAGGACTCAGAGAAGGATGCGTAGACTTGGTTCGTGTGCTATCCAAGCATACGTCCGACGAAAGGGCAAGAGACGGCCAACCACTTTTGCACCTTGCTTGGAAACACCCCGACGCCCTCCAAGAAATTCTACGGAATGTGGATGTTGACGCGACGTGTGGCCGACAAGACATAACAGCTCTGGGGCTTGCAGTCAAGCACGGATACGTCGACTCTGCTCTGGTCCTTCTTGAGCACGGAGCTGATGTCTTACATCGCGATCGCAAGGGAAGAACGCCGCTGCATTACGCTGCAACTGTCAGGAACCACAAACAAAACGCGCCGGGTCGGAAGACTGTTCTCCACGGGGAGATGCTAGACCTTTTGTTGCGATACCTTGAGCCCAGCAAGCCGGCAGATGTTGTGGATGGTAAGGGCAACACCCCACTGTCCGATGCTGTCGAAGGCAACGCCATCTACTCCGTGAGGGTGCTCCTTGCCAGAGGAGACTCGGACATCGGGAGACTCACTTATTGCGGCCACTCGCCACTTTGGGTTGCGGTAGAGCGCGGTCGATACGAGATGGTTAACCTCATGCTCGACATGGTGCCTCGACCGCGCCTTAACTCAGAATTGGGAGAGTCCTACCAGGAACTAATCTCGGTGCCGGCACGAGACAAACCGGCGTTGCAAGTATTGTTGCTGGATCGGTTGCCTGGTATCAAGCTCAGCGAGAACTGGGTTTACGACCTCGTCAAGAACGATACCACTGGGATCTTGGTGAAGTTCCTACTCACACAAGGAGTTAGCTCAAGCGAAACGGATGAGCACGGCTGGGCTTTGATGGATTTCGCCTATGCTACAGACAAAGTCCTGTGCCGCAACAAGACGGACGTTGAGATTGGCAGAGTTGCCCACCAGCCATACAAATTCCCGGATATTTGGGTCACCATCGCCACAGAGGAGCAGCGAGCTATGGTTGCTGCGGTGAGAAGTGGCACGTCCAGGGCGAGAAGCCACTCGCGATTGCCTGTGGTATTCGCGGGAAAATCAGGGAACTATGCTCCTTATCGTGCGGATCACCCGATTCCGCCTAACAAGGCGTACTACTTTGAAGTCAAGATTGTTCAAGAAGGACTGGACAGGAGGTGAGTCCAGGCTATGCCGATGATTACCCATTGGGTTGACTCTTGACTAACAGGTGTTAGGCTGACTGGTGTTGGTCTTTGCACCAAGGACACGGACATGACCGAGCTTGATCCATCGGAACCAAGACCGGCTTGGAGAAACTTGGGATACATGTACTTTGGTTCCGGACGCGTCGAGAAGTCTGGAAAGACGATTGGCCGGGCAGAGCCATTTGGGAAGGGAGACATCATCGGCTGCCATGTTGACCTAGCCAGAGGCATCATGTACTTCCGGAAGAACGGCCACAAGATTGGTGAGTTTCCTCGCAACCACCCTGAGATGGAGGAAGAGCAGCGCTAACTTATGATGTCCTAGGCCTTACCTCAAGAGCAAACGAGCTCTTGGAGGTTTCGGGGAGGCTGTTTCCCTGCTTTGTCACGAGCTCTATTCACTGCCAGATATCAGCGAATTTTGGACCTCCCGAGCACGGCTTCGTATATGATAGGGAGGAGGAACGGGAGTTTGAAGATAGCGATTGATATTGGGAAAGTTTGAAATAGCGGTCGAGGAGTTTGGGGGTTCCATGGATTGGCTGTCGGGAAGGATACTGTAAGAGCAATTTCTTCATGAGCTGTAGAGTGAATGGATGTTCTGCACAAAGGCATTGATGACACGTGTGTTTATGACGCTTCGAAGGTTCGGGCCTTACGAAAACGGCAAGTGTTGCGCGCAAAAACGCAGGCGTCGATTCGTGTGGGTCTCGTCAACATCATGAGGGACATCAAAACGGTGATCTTTGACCATGAACCTGCTCTCAATATATCAAAAATACCTAAAAACTGGGGAATAGGACGCTTTTCTCTGCCTGGGGCCTGCGTATTCTGTAGCGGCCTTTTTTTGCACAGTGGGTCGGGTGATGACAGGACCGGGCACAACCGTTGAGGGAAACTCTTCTCTTCGACGCTGAACTTTGCGCTTTTGGGAAATTATTATGTCTTTCACGTATTTTCTCTTTGGTCACGGCAAAGCGGACGAGATAAATTATAGCACCTGCCGCGAACTTTTTTTTTCAGGGTAGGCGTGTATGGCTAGCTAGGTCTGTACGCTCCTTCCCTCTAAAACTTGACGCACCTTCTCCGCCTTTGACCTTTTCTTCCCAAAACATCCCATCTTTCCCCAAACTTCTTCCTCACAACCTGTAATTTTACACTCGGGTCTATCTACGTCTATCGCCGAAAAGTATCTCTACCCTTACCAAGCTTATTCTTCTCTCTCAAAAAAACAAAAAAACAAAAACAAACAAAACAAAACAAAAAAACCAGCCTGCACGCGCAATGGGCGAGGTGTACGCGATGGCCCCCGATATGGGGGTGAAGGATCTCGTCAAAGCATTGTCGGGCGCCGTTCAAACATTTACGGAACTAAGCAGCAAGGTTCCGAATGTCGGGGACGGACTTTTGTTCATTTTGTCAGTTTCTAAACGCCTAGAAAGCTACCTTGCGGAATCCGTAAACCTCTTCAGCAAAGCGCGCGACAACTACGTGGAGTCTGAGGAGATCAAGAAGAGGACCTCAGAGTTGATCCCAGTCAGCGCCGGTGCTATCGATGCCTTGGCGGCTGAGACGAAATCATGGGACCGAGAGATCATTACCGAGCTCACAAAGACACAATCTTTGATCAGTGAGATGCGAGAGCTTGCGTCCAAGTCAGAGAAGACCTCCGACGAGCCGAGAAAGCTGGGCGCCGCCGCAGCGCAGAAGAACTTCGACAATATTGCTGAGACGCTGGTTGAAATGCAGACCATCATTCTCACCCGTGTTAGTGGAGAGGCAGTAAGTGAAGCAGTTGCGGATCCTTGTGCCTGCTAGTACATATCTAACAGCTTTAACTAGGTTTCAGCCAAGTTTGACTAGCTCCCCAATTCACTCTCGGATTCCACAGACATCGGTCCGTGACATTCTGACCAGGCTGGACAGCACCTCAGCCCGCACCTCAGAGGAAACGGAGAGTTCAATCGTCGCTTCGACACGCGAGATCACGGTAAAGCTGGACGACAACTCGGCCATATTGTCGCAGATGATCAAAACACTGACAGCGGCATCCGCCAACTTCATCATGAAGAAGCTGAACGACATTGAGAGGTCACTGGAGGCCCCTCGCCTTCCCAGTACGGCTACAAGGGACTCCTGAAAATGATGTCAAGGCCGAAACTGGAGGGCTCCGAAGCCCAACCATCGGACGGAAGCGGTCTGTTTCAGTATCTACTGGGCCAAACGAGGATATAGCCGCGGATGCGGACAAAAGCCGGCGAAAGAGAGCGAGAACCGCGACCAGCGCCGAGAGAGACGAGACCTCAAAAAAAAATCAGAACGAGCTCAAAATCTACCAAAAGCTGTGGCTCAATCTTGTCCCTGACAGTCGAAGCAGGAACGACGCCATCTCGACCCTGATCCACACTCTCAAGGGGCGATCGAACAACGGTCGAAAAAATCATTGCCTTTATGGAAAAGGAGTCTCAAGTTCAGGGAGATCGCTACTGGAAGTGCATTCGCTCTACGATTAGTCATGAAGATAGCGAAGGTCTCGCCGTGCCAGATGAACTGGCTTATGGTGCGTGGTCGTCCTCGACAGCCTGCTTCCAACTGAAGCGCTGCGAAGACGACCCAACAAATTATTTCTTCCGGGTAATGAATGTGTGGAATTTATACTTAAATACCTCCCTAGTTGCAGGTTGACGAAGGGTAGCCTAATTCTAGACCGGATGCTTCTACCTCGGGCTGAGTTAAGATACGGTATTGGAAAATGGAAGAGTGGGTTGGTTGAGGGAACCGCCGCAGGATCGTCAAAGGGGATATGTTTAGGATGATTGCATCGAGGAACTTTAATTTTGATTGTGATGGATGAGTTTATTGGCCTCTGGGTCGTCGTTTGATGAAAAAGAGGGCTGTTCTATTCATGACGCACGCGTGTGTGTCTGCGCGGTCGAGGCATGATAATGATAATGATAATACCATTCTTCACCATAGGTGACTATGAATATCAGATTACATGGGATCAAGATAATTTTGGGAAACTCAATGTATTTATCCCGAGCTCTATCTAGTTGGTCCTTACAAATAGCGGCCGATCTCGTTGTCCATTCCGTTCTGATGCAGTGTACAGTCTCAGTTGTCCTGGTATCCCACATCAAGATTCCTTCCAATGCCAAATCCGGTCAACCACCCAACTAGCCAAGCCATCAACCATATCCAACCTAAAAGTACAACCACCCTACCCCTACCCCTACCCCAAACACCCACAAAACAACCACCGCCAAAGTCAACACTGCACGACCCGGTCCCCCGTCGGAAACGCAACATCGTATTCGAGCGTCAGCCTCGCACTCTTCCCCGCATTTAGCACAACATCCCACGACACCTCACCCGCCTTCTTCAACGTCGCCGTCGCCTTCCCCCAATCCTTCTCCTCCTTCCCTTCTTTCCCAGCAGCCCCCGTAGCGACACCCGACCCGGCGTAGAGCCCGCGGGGATGGAGGATATCAATCCTCAGTTTCTCGTCCTCAGAGACGGGTACCTGGTCGAGAACGAGAATGTTGACTGGCTTCCCGGCTGTGGCGCGGGTGTTAACCAGCGTGATAGTACGTGTATACACGGAGTTGTCACCCTTGGTGAAGACGCCAGTGGTGCTGCGCTTGACGTCGGGCTTGGGGTAGGCGACTTTGATGGCGGGGTCGACGCCGAGGCTCATGGTGAAGGTGTCTCCTGCGCTGCAGCGGGGGAGGGTGGAGCGGCCCATGAAGGTGCCGTCGAGGGTGAGGCCGGTGGGGCCCTTGAGGAGGGTGAGCTTGGAGGTGTTGCGGAGCTTGGCCTTGAGGTAGGCGGCGGGTTTGTACTTGGCGACGACGGTGTGGGAGAAGTAAACGTTGGAGAAGGAGATGCGGGCGACACGCTGCTTGGAGGCGGTGGAGCTGGGCTTGAGGGTCTTGAGGTTGGGGAGGTCGTAGGTTGCGGTGAGGCCGGTTTCCTCGAATGCCGACTCCTGGAAGGAGAGCTCGGGGGTGGGTTCGAGGATGGTACGGCCGTCATCTTCGTCGTCTTCGTCGGGAAAGGGGAGAGAGGCTGAGGATTCCTCCCTGAGGTATTCGTCGGCGACTCCCCTGCGAGCTGATTTCTTCGACTTGGCGAGATTTAGACTGTTCATCGCGGGGGCAATGTTGGCTGAAGCATAGACAGCGTTTCCTGATGCTCGATCACGGTCAGCGTCACGGTCACGGTCACGGTCACGGTCACGGTCACGGTCACGGTCACGGTCACGGTCACGGTCACGGTCACGGTTGCGATCGGCACCATGGTGTTCAGGACCACGGCTGCCGAACGGGACGCTCGCACCTGTATTGGACGCAGAACCGAAAAGCCCGCCTGCGTTGGATGAACCGAAGCCCGCAGATCCGAAGGCTGCCCCTGTGTTGGAAGTATTAGGCACAACGCTTCCAAAAAGACTGGGAGCGGCATTTGGCCGAGCAAAAAGCTGAGGGGCCCCGAATAGACTCGTACCTGAAGGCGCCTGCTGTTGCTGCACCGGCGCCGCCATCATCTGCTGTGCCTCCATCATGGGAGCTGCCTTTTGCATCATCATGTTTCTCATCTGCGGTGCATTCTCGAACGCATTCGCCGACTTCGCGAACGGTTGCTCGCTCAGGCCAAAGTACTGCGCGCGCGGCTTTTGGGCATAGTTGGCCATCTGGGCAGCTTGCCACACCCCCTGATGTGCACGCTCCTCCTTGCTGTCAATGAGTTCATTCTGGACTCCGCCTGTCCATTTCCCAGCGAGTTTGACCCGCCATGGGACCAGCGTGGGGATGGCATCCTGAAGCCCCGAGAACGTGGTTTGCGAGGTGCTGAGCGTGACTTTGCTGTTAGTCCAAGTCTCCGACGTCATGTTGGTGAGCTGAGCATCGAAGCAAAGCAGAGCCGTGTTGGCCGTAGTCGACAGAGCCAGGTCGTAGCTGGGCGACCAGAAAGCGGACGAAGTCACGTAACTGATCGAGAGGTCACACGTGTGACCCGAACCGCTCCCGCTCGCCTCGGACGCAGCCTCCTTCTCCACCATGACTTTCACATCGCTGACACTGGCAATCGAGCTCCGTCGAGATGACGACGGGGTGAAGGAGGCGGCATCAAGGGTGATGCGCACTGAGTAGCAAAAGCGTGGCCAGAAGTTCTCCCGCTCCTTTTTGACACGGTTCTTCTCCTTGACTCGCTCCGCCTTGCGCCTCAGCTCCTTCGCCTCCTGCTTGGCTTTGGCGCGCGCGATCTTGGCCTTTGCCTTTGCCGCCTTCTCGCGCTCCTTGATCACCAGCTTCTGAAGTCGCTGCTCTTCCGTCCGCAGCTTGCGAATCTCCTTGGACAGGTCCCTCTCACGGATGGTACCGTTCATGTGGTCCTGGAACACCTTCTCGCGCTCCTTCCGATACGTTTCGACGCTGGCCTCGATATCGACGGCCTCCTTTTTCTTATCGAGAGAATTGCCATAGGCATCCAGGAACTTCAGACGAGACTCCGCGCTGGAAACGGTTTCCTTCGCCCGTTTCTGCTCGTCGGCCAAGGCCTGGATCTTGTCTCGCACCTCGTCGAGTGCCTCGTCGACCTTCTCGGCGTCGTCCTCCTCTTCCTCCTCCGACTTGTCTTCCTCCTCCTCGTCAGACTCGGGGTAGATGTCTTCGAAGATCTCGCGGTTCGGGAGGAGCTCGACGGTTATGTCGGTTATGATGGCGGAGCCGGTTCCCTCCACCTTGATCGAGTGCTCGTCGGTTGTCGGGGTCAGTCCAACGACGGTGATCTCGTTTGCTCCTGGCTAAAGGGGCTGTCAGTGGATAACTTTGGGGGGGGACGGAGGGGGAAGCTTACCTTGAGGGAAACATCTTTGACCTCTCGAACAATCTGCGCGCGTGTTGGGAACAAGGTAACGGACTTGGTAGGGAGATCGCGAATGCGATACTCTTGCTTGTGGGTGGTGTCCATGCTGGGCGAGCAGACGGGCGCGACGGCAAAGGGTCACAGCAATACAGCAAAGAGACTGATATGTTGGGACGCAGCAAGAGGGCCTTGACTCTTGGTGGTCTATGGATGCGGAGAAGGGGGACAAGAAGTCAAGAAAGACGCAACCAGATATACTTATACCTGGCGCTCAACGTTGAGAGACCAGAGAAGGGCATAGAGGGGTCATCATAACCTGCCCCTGACAGCTGCCTCGGGCAATTGAGATTCCAGGGACCAATGAGCGCGGACGCGCTGTGCTGCCTGTCATGGTGACTGCAGCGATGCAAAGGTTGACCCGAGAAAACGGTCTGGGGTACCTGAGGGCGGAGCAAAGCCACATTGATGGCGGCCTCCACCAATAAACCGAGCCACCACTGCGGAGAAGTGGAGAAGGACTACGCTAACCGCGACGGGGAGTCAACCTGCCAATCAAGGCAGCAATGACTCGATCCACAGCACGCCAATCATCAAAAGTGTTGCTCAGCTGTGCGAAAGCCAAACATGCAAACATTTGACTCAACTCTGCCTCGCGTTTCATGTTGCGCGCCATTCTGCATGTATCTGTCTCTTTACCAGAGGGGTGCGTTTGTGCGGCGGTCAGCCTTCGAGCCTCTGGACCATCTCGACACGACGGGATTACTCACATTGCAACGGGCCTGCGGAGTTGGAGCACTCTCCCTTTGACAGTCCGCCATACACACCTAAGCCACCGTCCAGTCTCCATCACCAAAACATCGTGCCCCATGATCTCGTCGTCAACAAACGGAAGATGCCGACAACGATGTCGTCCTCAAATTGAGGACCCGCTGTTTCCCGGACCCACACAAGCTCTTTTGGTTGGACGAACAAGCAGAGCTAGCCGTTCCTGGCACCCCCCTGTCTCACCTCCCGTGGGGTAGCTTCCCCGCGGATGCTGTCATCGCCCTTATCGATTCTCGATCCAAGCTCACGAGGTCCCAGCCACCTCAATTGCAAGCCAAATGCCTCGTGAGGCAACCAACCCCTTTTCTTCCAAGGAAAAACGCAATTTTGATTGCACCACCTTGCCTGCGCGTTAATATCCGACTGATCGATTTGCCGAAAGAACGTTAGAATTGAGTTTGCCGAGGGTGGAGTCTCGCTGGCAGCCGCTGCGCCATTGAAACCTTGAAGATCGGCGGCCCTGAATTGGCGATGTCATCGCAACAACCCCAGCAGCCCGCACCCGCGGTGCAACCCTACCCACCTCTCCAGCAGGCTCTGGCACAAAACTACGATCTCCCGTCCGGAAAGCCCCCCTCGGACGCGTCGTACAGACCCCAGGCGCACCCGGACGCAGGTTACAGACCCGTCGACCTGTCGTATCCTCCTCCTGGCGTCAATGGTGGCACATATCAGCCTTTGCCTCCCGGCATCAACGATCCCAAATATGGCCCCCCACACCCGGGCGTCAACGACTCCAGCTACCGACCGCCTCCCTCGGGAGTCAATGATCCATCATATCGCCCCGCCCCGCAAACCAGCGGCCTCACCTACAATGGGCCGCCCCCTCCCGCCAGCCAGGCCCCGTCCTTCCCGCCTCCGCCGCTAGCCGTGGTCGAACAGATGCCTGGTCCCTCCATGACACCTCTCCCTCTGGCGACCACGATCAAGCCTACTCTGAAAGACACCAAGGCGGCGACGGCGTTTGCGCTGAGGGAGTACATGAACCTGCAGCGCGCGCGGTACCGCAAGGAGGAGGTTGGTATTGAGGAACGTCTGCGCATCCAGGCGTCGACGGTGCTGGGCGACCTGCGCTCGCTGAGGCAGGAGGTTGGGGATATGGTGAAGTCGGCCGAGAAGCATCGGTGGCGGAGGTTTATCATTGGTGGGGCGATGTGAGTCTCGTAATTGTGTGGCTGTCAAGAAATCGAGCCCAAAACTGACACAGCTGCAGCGCAACCTTCATCCCCGCTGTGCGGACGATCTTTCGCCGACCCAGGGAGGAGAAAGATGCGGCCAACGACACCGAGTATGCGTTCAGAAGGAGCAGGTCGCTCATTTCTCGCATCTTGAACTCGGCATACCGGCCTGGCTTCGCGACGCTAGCCTTCTTCGTGTTCGCCGTCATGTACGTCTTTCAGAATGAGGTCACGCTGCGCGTCGCCCGCACGGTAGGGAAGCGTCTGAAGAAATTGAGCTCCAAGGTGGAAAGAGGCGAGGACGACATCAGCGAGGACGACTTGAAGTTGCTGCAAGGGTGGAGGTGGAATGTTTTGCTTTGGAGTTGAGTATGACTCGATGATGACTATGACCATGAGATTATGATAATCCGATGACATTGGATGGGAGCGGGCACATACCGGCGATGGCGCATACTGGAGATTGTACGTATGGGTGGAGAGAGCCAACAAACCATTTTCTTGAATAAATGTAACTGCTCAGTTTACACACATACCAAGGCACCTGCCAGAGCAAAGCACACCGCAACCCCAGGTAAGGTATATAAGCCACCTGACTTTACCACCTTTCAAGGACCTAGTAATAGGCGCCTGTCCGTTGGCCGAGCAGCTTATTGGTTTGCATACCTGAGGCGCCCCCAAGCCTCCTGACTGGCATCCACCCTCTCAGAAAGCGTTGAGTTCAACTCCCCAATATTTTTGTTTCTTTTGTTCTTTATATTCCTTTTTGTAGGTCTTGGAAAATTGCATTCTTGCTCGTTCATTCCTTTCCATACGCCTCAGAGTTCTTGGTTTCACCACCTTCCCTTTGACGTCCAACAAACGAAGATCAATGTCTCTCAATTTTACTTTAGGTTCAGGCAAGTTGCGCAATAAATGGTAAGCGGCATTCCTTCCGTTCTGTCTGGTAGGGTCGCGTTTGGTGCCTTGGTTCTTGGATGCTCTGGTGTTGAGCCTGCAGGCTTTGTTTACACTCCTTTTCTTCCCGACCGCCTTTGCCCTACACCGAGACTAACCCTCCTCGGCTGTTGGCTCCAAGACCCCATCACACGGTGTAGGGTTTCTAGATAGCTCCTCCGTAGAACAGGTTTCAAGTCGTCCGTTGGAGAGGCTCGAGAGCCTGTCCAAGAGCAAAATGATGGTTCAGTTGCCGAAGTCAAAGATGAGCCAACCACTGCCTCTACGCGAAGTCCTCCAACCCGTCTCGCAAACACGAGGGATGACCCCCCACCCCATTCCGCCCTAGGAGAAAGCAACACCCCCACGTCTTCCATCCTTCCGGAAGGAAACGTTTTACAATCAAATAGCCGATCACAAGCTCTAGACCCTGTTTCACCGATGCAGCCAAGCCCCATGGAACAGAACAATGTAACCCCTTTTTCAAACACCCACACCAACCCTGACGGGTCGGGAATATCCTTGTAACGACGGCGTCCTCTCCGAAGCCACAGCCTATAGAAAATCAGATGTAGCTCAACATGAGACTTAACCCCTCGGGCTCGCAGACATTGCACAATGAGATTCTTACCCACCAACATTAGAGCCGCCGCGGGGTTCGTATTCTCACCGCTACGCGGGTTTCAAGATAGGCAGGCTGCCCACCTTTACAGTCAGCAGATCACATTAAATCACGAGATCCGCGAAGGTACCCCTGCGTAAGTAGTTTGTTTCTCACATGTCGGGCCACTTACACCCTACAGCATCGCGGCCTTGGTCAACTCTACGTCCAAACGTTATCGATACCGCCTGTCCAATAGCTAGCCGCCAGCGTAGACTGCTGAGGTTTCTATTGTTGACCTTTGACCATTGATACCCCTCGTGTTCTTCCCGCCGAGGCCCGAAGAAGCGGTCTGGGACACGTAATGATGTCCCATGAAGCCCATGGCCGCTCCCCCTTAACTGGTGCGCTTCGGCGTCATTACTCTTGCGGGCGGCAAGAAATCGTAACTTTCCATGTGCGGGATGCTGCTGTCGGAATGTAGAGTAGATTCAAGAATCGCATCGTGAGCGAGGTCGGAATACTTTTGGCGCCTAGAACAAGCGCTTGTTTCTGACACGAGGTTTGAAACCCGCTGCGGGTGATGAGTTTCCCGTCTCCCGTCGACAGTGGTTCTCGTATGGATTCAAATAATTTGATATTGGGTATATTCTAAGCACGAATTCCGCTGCTACCAGAACAGCAATCTCGTTCTTGTTCACGTTTCAGATTCGTGCTCCTTCTTTACCTGTAGATGACCCGGACCCTGACGTGCTGATGTCTCTCTCTCCTCTCGAATCGTTACTGACCAAACTTGCCCTCCCGCTTCCAGTAGGCGGTATCCCCTGCCCCGAGAATCTCACCGTTCTCCGGGCATCTTTCGGTGGAGGAACTGGGACAAAATCTCTGGTGCTCGGTGGTCTTGGAATTTCCGTTTGCAAGCCGCTAGGCCCCGGTCTGGGATGTGTGAGTGCCGTTGGCGGTACGAATATGCCGCTGTCGGTTCTGTGAGTTACTGCGCCTGTCCACTGTGACGCATCCGAGTTGCTGGACTGCCGATGATGGGCCTGTGAAGGCCTTCCGTCGCTTGATGGTGTTGCCCTTCCCCTGAGGGCTGGTGCTGATGGAGGTGATAATGATCGCCAACTGAACGCTGACATGACAGATCGTCGCGGTAGCTGCAGGACTGGCCCAGCGGTATCTGGGGGCTCTGATGTGTCCTTCTCGTTCAGGTTCTGAGCCATGAAGTCGCGTGTTTCTGCGCGGGCGGGCGACTCTTTGCGCCTCTGGCTGAGCCAGACAGGAAGGGGTAAGGCGGGCATATGCAGGCCTGGCTTGCGTTTTGTCCGCCGCGGGCTAGTGATAACGGAAACCGTCTGCCCGACATGTATGCCCGGGCCGGGGTCGGGAAACGAACCCTCAGTGTCTACGCTGCGGTTTCCCACAGGCGAGATGACGCGTTTCCACCGTGGCCTTCGCTTTCGCCAGACAATGAACGCGAAAACGGCGACAAGAATGAGGATGAAGCCGACTGAAGAGGATTAGTACCTATCTGACAGGGAAGATGCATGATTGCTGCTTACATATCGAACCAACGACAATTCCAGCTGTCTGGTTGGAACTCAGTCCTCCCAGCTGTTGCGGCTCTTCTGGCGCTGCATTGGTCTCTCCCGGGGGGATTGATTTGACGGTTGATCCCGAAGGCGAAAGGGTAGGCAGCACCATCGACTCTGTGGCGGTGGGTGAAAAAGATGGTGCAGCCGAGGTGAAGGTAGCAAGAGGTGGCGTTGAAGCTTCTACCGTGAGCGTGGACGTGGCCGTGATTGTGGAAGTTGACGGCCGCCCCAGCGTTATCGTGAAGAGCGGAAGGGTGAGCAAGGACTTTCCCTTGCCCTTGGCCGGGGGTGAAGGGGGCGGCGGTGGCTCTTCGGCTTCCTCATCCTTTTTTCGGAAGAAGCTTGGAGGGAGCTTGTATTTGCCCTTGCCCTTGCGGCGCCGGAACTCGCGATCTCGGATGGTCTGTCTTTTGTCCATGCCGCCATAATAGTTTGGTCGTGATGGTGGTAGACTGACAAGGAGGTGAAGATCAAGTGGGGTGCGCTTGCCCTCAAAAGTCCAAAGTCGCGAGCGCTCCTTGTTGCCAGCCCCCAGCCTTGACGATGAGGACCATGCCCCTCGGAGAAAAGAGGCATGCAGGACAGTGTCTGCCGCGAGAGGCTGGAGGTCCCTTTCCTTTTGATTGCGTCGGCGTGCAGGGAGCACAAGCTTGGAACCTAGCTTGGGCACGGCAGGGCGGGGGCAGGCGGGTGACAGACGCGGCACTTCCACGTCGAGGGATCAAGGGATTTGTTTTCGAGCTCGATGTCCCACGCCCAAACGATTTGAAATCCAAAATCCCCGACCCACGCGTCCTTGCGCCGCAGTCCGGGGAATACCGCCAGGCGGGGGCAGGCGGGGAGGCCTGGGTGCGTGAACCATCGCAGGGTATCATGGAGACGAGCGCTTTCGATCTGGTGATCCAATGAGCATCTCCGAGCCATGGATGGGTGGATGTATTTCTGGAGGGAAGGTGTGTGAATGACCCGTTTCAAGCTAGAAGCTAGCGGCAAGAAGAACACGGCTGAAACTGTTCCCCCCACAACCCTCCACCTCGAAGTCTGGGAAAGGGTACTTGACTGTCGATTGCGTAGGTAGATGGGGCTCGCGTGCGGCCGCCAAGGCCCCAGCGGGACGGCTGCAACGAGATCGAAGCATGATCTTGGCGCCCGTTGACTGGCGGGACGCATGGTCTCTTCGCAGCAATGGCAGGTGCATTGCAGGGTATCCAACCACGATCGTCCCTTCGCAGCAGAACCACCAACCTCCCACGTCCAGCAACCTCATCATGAAGTCAACTACCGAGCGAAAGAAAAAAAAAAAAAAGGGGGTTCTTGATACCCAGCCATGGCGCGCGAGAAGAAAAAAAAGACGCAAATGGCGGGGATCGCCCGACAACGCAGTGACCTACCCCTCACGGAAGGGTCGCCCGCTCAGGGGCTGCGACTCGCCCCTGTTGTACCACCGCGTACGAATGGCCGAAAGTTCAGACGACAAGCCTCTATTCCCATTCTTCAGGTCTCAGAGAGCGCCCGAGAACTCCAACTCCCCCTTCCGTGGATTTCTCCCCCGCTGCGCCTCCGAGCACACCCACGGCTCCGAAAGTCGCACCGATTCCTTCCCGTGTGTGCACCGCTTTGACGGCGCGTTGGACCCCAACCCCCAGGCTTGGCGCCCTCGCTGGAAAATAGAGGGCGTCTTAACGCAGCGTGCAGCGCATGAGCCGCGATTTTGCGTGTGTTGGTTCGCCCGGGGATTGGATGCGGTTCTGAACTTTGCAGGTTTTTGCCACACAAAACCTAGCCGACGCTCCTTTACGTAGTGTCTGTTCGGCAATTGAGTGCATCGAGCATCCAGTCGGTCGTTCAGTCGGCGTTTCTTTGAAGCGATCGTCGTGGGAGGAGAGTTTTGTAGATGCGGGAAATCGGCATGTTGAACTACCGCACTCAACCCCATCATCACTAGCTAGGGCAGGGTTCCGCTTCCGGTGCGGTGGTGCAGCGGCGGGACTAAATATCGCTTCCTAAGAAGAAGAAATTAAGTTACTGCTGGTAGGCGCATGAGGGACGCCTCTTGGCCCTCTTGGGTTGTGATGGGCGGAGCCCCACTTGACTTCATGCTGGGTTGGATTCAGAGCATCAGAGTCTACGTTGCATGTCATTTCGCATACAACGCGAAGAGGCATTGGTATTCAAAGGCATATTCGAGCCTTGGGTCTAGGTTCTAGGGTGACAGATAAAGTGGAAGCGTTTTCCACAAATCATGTCTAGGTCCGCGACCTGATTCATGGTGCTTGGCAAGTGAACCGGCCACTGTTGCTCCATGTCTGATGGTCATTGATTGAACTCTTTCAGGAATTCATAAGATCGAGTTAATGAAAACTGAAAACACCCTGTGCCTTTGAATCTGTGACATAGGTGCGTGCGGCTTCAGCTGCATGTGCTGTGTCGATGCTACTCGGCCTCGTGGCACGATGCATTGCTGCGGGTCAACCATCTGATCGAGAACTCTAGGTTGTTTCAACTAACTGCTACCTACTTTTAAACTGTCAACAGACTGAGCGATCGCTGATTTGACGTTTGCACCAATCTTGTAAACTCATTGACATAAGATATGATGCCCTTGTTGCCTGCCAGGATTGCTTGGGCTTACACAGCCAACACCAACCCCATGCCCTCTACCGCTCCTGCCTCAAACACAGCACCTCAGTACCAATGGCATGGGCCAGTACCGGTAGGATAGTCCTGGGAGTCCCATTGTGGGTCTGACCCATCGTGCCTTCCTGAACACGTGCAATCGCTGATGTTCGCGGCACCGCTCAATTATGGACTTGTATCACCATTCTGGCATCAAAAACAACAAGAGCGCAATGCTTTAGCGCGTCAGACTTTTATTTTCAATCTAGAAGCGAATCTGAATGTTGCGAGTTCGAATCTCACCGTGGGCGTAGCTTTTTGATGCTCTTCGTACTTTTTGCCCGCGTAAGTAGGTGAGCCGGGCGGATACCGTGTGGAGCTGGATCTGGAGTCCGGCTACTCCCTCGGCTGTGGGACAAGAGATGAGATACCTTATTTGGCTTACAGGATGTGGCCTTGCTTAAAGTTGACTGAATATGCTGCTATTTCTTCTATCAAGACATTATGCTTCCCCCTAAACCTGACCAACACTCGGGTTGAGTGAACATCGTGCTCTTTTTTTTATTCATTCGCAACAGTAATACTTAGGCCGAAACACCGCCCTAAAAGAGAGAAAAATGCCCTTCTGTTGGCTGTTGCTATTGATAGAAGCGCCTTGCGCCACGGTATGAACCTCCAACGAGTGTCAACCGCCAACCGCCAAATGAGGATACCAGGACGCAGAGTTGAGATGATGTGGGGCGCCATTAAAGTCACACATGCAGTTGATTGAAAGCTGGCGAGTCTAAGTTTGAAGAAGCAGTTCTGTTTTTCTACCTGACACCTATCTCACATCTAACCCGCCCTTCAGCTCTTCTGCCCATCCCTCGTCAAGAGATACCACAGTCCCATCAGGTGAGAAATCTGCGCGCAGTTCACAAGAATATGGAAAACCTGGTGGCTGGCGCCCTGCAAGGTTGGTTAGTATAGTTACGGTTGAGTTTCGGCCATCTGAACTTACCCAAATATCAAACGTGCCCGGCCACCAGCTCTCGGGAACCCTCACCACGTAGAGCGCTGTGCCGAGACAGAAGGCCAATGTTGTGACGGCGAGATGCGGCAACGAGTAGTGCTCAAGCGACAACCGGTCAGAAACGGCTGCGTGGAGGATGGGGAGGTAGCCACAGGCTCCGAGGCCAACAAAGATGGCAGCCCTATGACTGTCAAGCAAGGCTCGTAGAGATCATCTGCCAAAAGCTTACCTCAGGGGTGCCGCGCTCTGTGTGTGCATTGTGGGATCTATCACGGCCCAAAACGTGGCGACAGCACAAAGAAGAATCAGAGTGATGTAGGTCGAGGTGAGTTGGGGGTCGTGTCGCGACAGTCCGAAGTAGGTGGCTGATACAGATGTCGCTGTCGTGCCGGTGACGATTCCTAGCAGATCTAGCTTGAGGCAATTCTTGGCGACATGCTCCGAATGACAGCTCAAGCAGTGATACGATGCCTGAGAGTTGTAAGCAAATTTTCATCAGTGGGTGAACGGGGAGGGCCTACCGAAAAGTACAGGCACACAGCTGTGCCAAGAAGGTAAAACTGAAGCGCTCGGATGTCGCCGTCCGCAAAGTTGAACCCCCCATGCGACTCAGGCAGGCCGGTCCATACCAACAACGAGAAAAAGCAGCTTCCGATTAGAAGATGCGACCAGATATTGACTGTTTCGTTGTGCATGTACCACAGAGAGTGGTAGCACCGACGAAACGACTTGAACTCTGGTCGATAGCCGCGCAAAATGTGAGCCTCCTTTTGCATCCACACTGGTAGGTTGTGTATATCGACGAGCTGATCGAGGACTTGGATCGCCTCATTCTCAAAGGACTTCAGTCCCATGGTGGCGAGGGAGGAGGCTTGGAGATGGCTGACTTGAAGCTTGAGTGTGCGGGAGGAAGACGTCGAGGTTTACCCCAGCTGCGTTGAGGGCCCCGTGGGAACCGCGATATATATCCACCATGGGTTGCAGGCGGTGCCGTCTATATCGAGCTGAACCACAATCTTGCATGGCTGAGACGAGATCGCGAGTCGGTATTGGCTGGACTTTCGTTAGTTAGCGTGTATCCGAATCCTTTTGCGTCAATGTTTGCAATCCTTCCGTGGGGGCCAACAATGTCAGACCATCCGCTTTCGCACCTTTCTCCCGACACTGGTGGGAAATGTGGCGCTTTTTAGAGCCAACAAACTGCTCTATGCGCGGTTCTTAACCAACATAGAACTATGTAACTGTGACCGAATCCTCTGCCCGTAGTTGAAGCCATTCCAACAACCGTGATCAATCGGATCCTTCTCCGCTTGAGCCGGGACGAGTCCCTAGGTCACTCAGACATTCTAACTAGCATTGGTTCTCTTCAATCACTTTGCGTGGATGGCCTTTGAAACCCAGCCGAGGCCTTTTTAAATTAGCTGATGGGTCATTTGCTGATGGCTCAACGAGCGAGGGCCCCGTAGTGTTAAAGTTTGGAGCTCCGAATACTCATGACATGAGAACGAAATCAAGCTAGTCGAACGTAATCTTGGAAATATGTAAGGCCTTGCCGAAAGGGAAGGAAGCGATCTAGGCATCCTTACAGGTCAGGATTGACGCATCAGCGCGCAATTGATTTGGAAGGCGGTCACTAACCTGTTACTAATCCTCACTCTCTTGCTTCAGCTCCGCCTCTTCACCTCCCTCATCCTCCATATCCTCAGTCTGCTTTGCCTTGTTGCCATTTTCCTACTCCTTCTTTCTCTCCTGCTTCCCTTCCTTCCTCCTGTTCTCTCGTTTTCTCAGCCTCTGCTTCCTCCACCTGCCCTGTCGTTCCTATGCTCGGGAAAGAAAATGCCACTTGCTTTAATCACATGGACTTCATCGATGCGCGGTAGGTGCCGCGGCGACCTGTTGCTGCAACTGAACATACAGTTAGATCATGAATGGCACTGGAACTGGTTGGAAGGCAAAAGGAACCCACAGCAGCCTGACGCGCTTGCACTCTGAGAATGGCCTGCGTGAGGTTGGCAAGCTCGATCTCGGCGGCCGAAGGATGGGGGCGAGCCATTGGGGCACTTGAGTTGGATGGGCAAGGCTCTTGAAGGTAACGTAGTGAGGTTTTGCCAGACGGCTGAGGAAATCGCGAAAATCTGCGGGATTGTGGCGCTTGCTAAGTGGAAACTTCTCTTGCCCTGAGCTGAGCTGTCTCCTTCCTTCCTTGTGTTGGTTGCTTGAGTGGCAAGCCCTAATGTAGGTTGAAGGAAGGAGCGACCACGGTTGCCCAGACTGGCAACTTCTGGCACCCACATTTTCGGCGCTGGGACGGTTCCAATAGGAGATTGGGTGCAACTAACAAGGGTCACAGTGTGTTGCTAACATTCAGATAAATACCGCGTAATGCCGCTAATGTCAAGATCCTCAGCCGAATACTTTGCTCCGGAACCAGTTCCAGCCAAGTATGCCCACGCCCGCGGGCGTGATAGACGTTGCTTATTTCTTCCACTGGGCATCCTTGCTCGCGAGGAACTCCTTGAGGACGCCCACAATCTTCTCCAGGGCAGCGAGGTACTCACTGAGCTCCTCCTGAACCTTGGCATCATCAGACCCCAACTTGCTGTAGAAGTCCTTTCGGTACGGGCAAGCGCTCATGGCGGCGCTGAAGACGGGCTTGACGAGGAAGCTGTGGTGGGGCTTGAGGGTCGAGCCGTAGGCGCCGCGGAACGAGTCGGCGAGCTCCTCAGTCGGCTTGGCCACGTTCTGGCTGAGAGCAATGCAGGTGAACTCGAGGCCTCTGCAAACAGAAGACGTGTCAGCGGGCTTCCCTACTCTTAAATTATGTGTTCAAGCTCGTACCTGACCAGCCAGACCAGGCCCTCGGTCGCGACGTGCGAGCCGAACTTGAGCTCGTTTCGGACAAGGTCTTGGAGGTTCTCGGATTCGAGGGGGGCGGCGAGGTAGCGTTTGCGGATTTTCTGGTTGGGAACCTGGGTTAGCCGCCAAGCTTGGCACGGGCTTGGGGACAACAAGGGACATGTGCACCTCAACGTTGCCGAGCATGTCCTTCTTGACTGGGGAGAAGGCAACAGAGCCGAGGAGGTCTTCGAAGTTCGAGGCGAGTCAGCATGGTCCTACAGGAGGCAGGGTTAACAGGGCGGGGGAGCTACCAAACATGGTGGTGAGGGACTCGGCAGCTTCGAGAAACTCAGACGTCGAGATGGCATTGCTCTTGACGGCATCGACGGGCACCTTGGTGAAGTCCCGCTTCATGGTGTCGAGGTAGGTACCTCCTGCAGGGATCTGAACAGCCGCCATTTTGCTGGTGTCTTCGGTGGTCGGATGCTGGCTCGATCAACAAGTCGCTGGTTGGAGAGGAGAAGCTAGGAGGATAGGGGGAATGCGGGCAGTTGGGCGGTCAACAACCTTGAAACCGCGATGAACCCCACAGGAATCCGGCCGGGCCCATTTAGCAAGGGATGCCCCGCTCCGTCCGTTGCCCCTCCCCCGCAGTTGGGCTGCCATCAGCACGGGAAGAGTCACGTGGTATCCGTCATCTCCGATTCAAGTATGAACGCGAGCATAGGTGGTTAAAATGTTCAGTGAAACAGTTCTTCATTTCCCCATGCTACATCTTTTGGGATTGGGGAATTGGTCGCAGTGACAATAGCGTCGGCGGCTGTTGTCGTCCTCGATAGTGACCCCGCACTTGAGGTTGGTCTTCACCACGACCTCATCCCACCACAGCAACGCCTCAGCTGTCATCGTCTCGGAAGTTGACGTACAACAAGAGAGCATGGATCTTGGATATAATTAGATTGACTACAGCGTTCTAACTCCGGTGACAGATTGCTCACCTCTTCGTCCGCCCTGACGGTTCTAACCCCGCCAATTAGCTTAGGCGAATGACGTCATGCTGGCTTGTGCCTTCGGCCAGTTGCCCGTGCCAACCCCCGAGCGCTGTTTCCTCCTGCTGCCAACCGTTGAAGCTTGCTTTCTAGACCCCTCCTCAGGACCATTGGTGCATGAACTACGCCATGGGCCACAGACGTACCACCTGAGGTGGCCGAATACCCGAAGCTGGGGGCAACATGATGCCGTCGCCTGGTGTATTCACCTTAAGAAGAAGAGCGAGCCAGCGTGCCCTGGCTTAGCGTGACCGCATCCGTCCTCGATTCCCTTTTGTCTATTTAGACCACTGGTTATAGTCAATCGCTTCTCCGTTTTCTCCAATTGACGACGTTCTGCTCGCAGCTCCTCTCCTCCAGCATTCCTAAGATCTGCAGTTTGTTTGGGAGTGCAACCTACCCCTGCCAAGACCTTCCCCAACCTCTTTCCTCTCGCGCTGCACGTCGCGATGGGCGAGCCGAACGGAAAACATGATCATGGCGTCAGCCAGAAGCTGAAGCATCCTTTCCACGAGCTGAAGGAGAAACTTCATCACACCCATCTCCAAGATGCAAAAGTGCATCTCATCCACCAAAAGTATGCCCGGAGCCTCGGACCGGCAGTGCGCTTTGCTAATTGCTGTTTAGGCATAAGATCGGCAAGTTTGCGAACTTGGTAGGTACTTGTTCAGGACCAGATCCTACCTACTCAGACCGTGTGGTTGACACGCCGCCGAACAGTTCAACCCCCAGCATCGCCATGACGAGGAACACGAGAAGGCTTGCGACGAGAAGCGCAGCAAGATCGCCGAGTCGCATCGGTTCGAGTCCTACTTTCCCGAGCGCGAGGGTAACATGGTGAAGTGGTATGTCGACGGGAGAGACTACTTTTGGGTACGTAACTCACTGCCGTATCTTCGTCCTGGTCTGACATGGTCCAGGCTGTGTCTGTCGCCCTCGAGCAGGCGCAGGAGACTATCTACATTGCGGACTGGTGGCTCTCGCCAGAGCTGTTTCTTCGCCGACCACCGCACTTCAACCAACAATGGCGTCTGGACCAAATCCTAAAGCGTCGCGCCGAGGCGGGCGTCAAGATCTACGTCATGGTCTATCGCGAAGTTGAAGCAGCTTTGACCTGCAATTCCGTGCACACCAAGCATGCCCTCCAGTCATTATGCCCCGAGGGCTCACCAGGCTATGGCAACATCAAGATCATGCGCCACCCTGACCACAATGTCCTGGAGAACGCCGCCGACATGACATTTTACTGGGCGCACCACGAGAAGCTCATCGTCATTGACTACAAGATGGCCTTTGTTGGGGGTCTTGATCTGTGCTTCGGCCGTTGGGATTTCCACCAGCACACCCTGGCAGATGTGCATCCAGAAGGGGTCGCGAACGAGGTTTGGCCAGGTCAGGACTTCAACAATAACCGCATTATGGATTTCAAGAATGTCCAAGACTGGAAGCAAAACGAGCTGAGCAAAGCTGACTACGGCCGCATGCCCTGGCACGACGTCGCGATGGGGGTCATTGGCCCGAGTGTCTACGACATCGCAGAGCACTTCGTCCTCCGCTGGAACTTTGTCAAGAGAGACAAATACAAACGCGACAAGCGGTTCGAGTGGCTGGAGCTCAGGGGCCGGCAGGGAGATGACGAAGATCTAGTTGGCGTGCAGAGACCGAAGCACCCCGTAGGAGGGTATGTGGTTCATCCGCTCACCCACATGGAAACCAAGAACCTGGATGACCGTGGAACCCTCAATGTACAGGTAGTTCGATCGAGCGCCGACTGGTCTAGTGGTATCCTGACGGAACAATCGATCCAGAATGCCTACTGCGAGATCATCAGAAACGCCAAGCACTACGTGTACATTGAGAACCAATTCTTCATTACCGCCACGGGCGATCAACAAAGCCCTATCCACAACAAGATCGGTCGGGCAATTGTTGACGCGGTGGTGAAGGCAAGCAACGAGGGAAGGAAGTTCCGTGTCATCATCCTCATCCCAGCAATCCCTGGTTTTGCTGGAGACCTGAGAGAAGACGGCGCGACTGGGACTCGAGCCATCATGGATTACCAGTACAAGTCCATCTGCCGCGGAGAACACAGTATCTTCGAGCAGGTGCGGAAGGAAGGAGTTAACCCTCATGATCACATCTTTTTCTTCAACCTTAGGACGTACGACCGGCTCAACAAGACACCGGCGATCAAGAAAGCAGAGGAGCAGTCCGGCGTAAAATACCAGGAACTCCAGCGAGCCGAGGCGGAAGAAATCATGGGTGAGGGCATCCATGGTACAGTCGACGTGGATGGTGGTCACGACACCCACATGGGCAAGCTCCGTGAGCAGAGAGGCGTTGTTGGTGGAGCCTTGAAGAAAAACAATGCAGATCACAGGCCAGATGCAGAGGAGAAGGGAATTGATGTCAAGGAGCGCTTCGAAGCCGCAAGGGAGGAGGACAAGGACACAGACTCCCCGTTCAGCGTCGCACATCACGCCATGGCCGGCCCAGGCACGATTCTGGATGTGCCATGGGATGGCGATGCAGAGGACGAGGTCAACCACTGGATACAGGAAGAGCTGTATATTCACGCCAAGCTGCTCATTGCAGACGATCGCATCGTTGTCTGTGGCTCGAGCAACCTCAACGACAGAAGCCAAGTGGGGTACCATGACAGCGAACTGAGTGTCGTCATTGAAGATAGAAAGACGTTCCAGTCCACAATGGATGGTGAACCATACGAAGCTGGCTGGCACGCATCTACGCTCAGACGGTACCTTTGGAGAGAGCATCTCGGTCTGCTGCCCCCTCAAGAATTGGATGGAACGAATGACCCAAACGCTCAGCCGCCAGGTGACGATTCGCCGAATGCTGTTAAAGACGATGATGAGTCTTGGAAATTGGTGGAGGATCCTATGAACGATGACCTATGGAAAACCTGGACGGGACAGGCGACGACGAACACACTCATCTTTCGGCAACTGTTCCATGCTGACCCAGATGATCACGGTAAGCAAATGTTGTCACCATGATGCGGCTTGAGGCACTGACATCGTCTCGCAGTTAAAACCTTTGACGATTATAATGGCTTCCTTCCAGCAAAAGGCGTCAAACCCGGCCACATCTTTGACAGGATGATCCCTCCTGACGAGGTCAGGCACAAACTGAACAAGATCAGGGGTCACCTGGTCTGGATGCCACTGGACTTTTTGAGGGATGCAGAGATGGCCGAGAAGGGATTGCAAGTCAACTCTTGGACAGAAAGCGTCTACACCTAGGCGAGTACGAGCTACTCGTTACAACTTGCATTGTATTTAGTTGATGTATTCAGTATTCCGTATTTTCGAGTGTCAATAGCACCAACGTAATTATCGGTTACCATGAATCCTCTAATGCAGTGCTCGCCATATATCCTGTTTTACAAACAGATACAGCGCCAACACAGCGATCTTCATGATGCGGGAATGAGCACCGTCGGCTTCAAGCGCTTCAGATACGACAGCGCAACCAACAACGAGAGGTTCTGGTACAACTCGTACTGGACTCCCTGTCCAGGTTGCCCAAACCAAGGCGCAATCGGCCCAGCAATGACCACAAACGGCTTAATGACTCGGTACAGATGGTAATTATACGGAAAACTGCTGACCCTTAGCATGCTCTCTCCACTCGCGGGCCGTAACAAAACTCACTAGGGGTATTCCCCGTCTTGCACATCAAGATTACTAGGCGGCAACGATCGCTGCATGTACGGTGCTCCCGCAGGGCTGCTGAAGTTGCCGCCCTCTCTTCCAAACCGATCTATCAGCGTCCCCACGGGCAAGGTAATGTTGCCCTTGATCGGGACGCCCTCATCGTTCAGGGAGTACCCGAGGTTATCGGGGTAGTTCCACCAGTTCACGCTTGGTGTTGGGTTCCAGTATTGGGTTATGAAGGGGCCGGGGCACAGTCCGCCGAAGCGATCGTAGATGTCGAAGACGGAGTCGAGGGGGAGGCGTTGGGGGAGGCGGGTTGGTCCGAGGCGTCTGAAGAAGTCAGTAGGTCAATTTTTTTTTTAAATTTTCTTTGGCAACAGAGGGTGGCTTTGAGGTGTGGAAGAGGGGAAGAGGAAGAGAAAGGGGGCGCACTTGTCGCCGCAAACGTATTTGTAGCGGAGGGTGGCGTTGTATTCGATGGGAGGAGCGCAATACTCGACAGGGAAGGCGCCGCATTTGGCTTCGTTGGGGGTGAAGGAGGGGGTCAGTTGGGAGGGAGGGGCTGTGCCAGGGGAGTCGTGGGTTGATGCGTCGCGGGGGGCGAGGAGGTTGGTTAGAAGGGTGAGAGTTGTGGGGAGCTTCATTTTGGGAAGAACTGAGGGAATGCCTAGGGGAGGTAAGGAAACGAGTGTGATAAAGGAACGTGGTGAAAAGAGTGTGTAAAAAGGAGCGTGGTGAGGGCCGCCGTGTTGTCTGCCGAGCCGGGGGCTTGACGTTGTTGAGGAGGGTGGAAATATATAGCCATATTTTTTTTGCTTACCGGTGCAAGACAAAGGTTTGGTCATTTGTTTACTTGTGTTGTGGCATGCAGCACAGATGGGGTTCGAGTCGCACCCGAGATATTGAGTTGAGATGATGTTGTCTCACCAGAACAGACGGCTACCAACATCACAGTGACATGCGACAAATGGTCTGTAGAAGAAACAACAACGCGATGCATGGGTTCATTTAACAACAAGGCATTTGCAATTTGGTGTTGTTGGGTTGGTTAGGGTGCCGAAAAGACGGTGATCCCTTGGCTCCCAGAAACACTAAGCCGGGTATCAAATCTCCCGCGGAATGTAAAGCCAACGCTCCAAGATACAATGCAGTTATGGCTGGCAAAAAAAAGGTATTCCGGCGATGCACCCTTCATATATCCGTCTTCAATCGGCGGACGCCTCCGTACCTTAACCAACGCCAAGCATGACAACCCCTTTTCCGTCATCAACAAAACAACCCCCCAATTACTCAAACAACACAAGACACCACGTCCTTCCTCAGCAGTCAATTATCCTCTCCCCTTCAGTGCTCCAAAACACATACTCCGCCCTTGCCACGCCCAAATCACACCCCAACTGCTTCACCCCAGCAATAACCCCACTAACTGCAACCCTCACCGCAAACTTCGTCGCCAGAAAAGCCAAAACCCCCACCCCCGCCGCAGCATGCAAATAGCAAACCACGCACTCTAAACACCCCTTGCAGGAAAGCTTGTCTTCTCTTCGCGTCCCCTGCGCGAGGCGCACGTACTCCGTGGTTTCGCGAGCGAGAGAGGCGACGTACGCGGCGTGTTCTTGCCAGACGTGGCCCATGTGGTGAGCGTTCTGGGCGACGCGGCGGCGTTGGGCCTCGTTGAAGAGGCGGCGGCGGGAGGAAATATCGGGGGAGGACGGGGGCGCGGGCGCTGGGGAGAGGCTGCGGCGGGCAGAACCGGGAGAAGAGGGCGTCGATGTGGACGTGGGCACGGGGGCGGGGGCGGTCGGTTCGGTGGCGTTCGGGGGCGGGCCGGCGGTGTGGGGGCCGGTGGTGGGGCCGGCGGAAGCGGAGGAACTGGCAGCATCTGGGGAGCTCGTGGCGCCGGGGAAGCCGGGGGCACCGGAGCGGCTGGCGGCGGTATCGGCATCACTGTCGGTGCCGGTGCTTACACTACACCCGTCCCAGTCGGAGTCTCCGGCGGCGGAGGCGGAGGCGGGGGCTATCACCGACCCGGCGTCGCCAGCCTCACTGCTGGTGCCGAGGCTGCATCCGTCCCAACCGGAGTCTCCTGCGCTGGGGGCTGCCACCAGTTCGGCATTGCTTTGGCTGTCTGAGACGGCCTCGCCAAACTCGATAATCTCACCTTCTCCCCAGCTAGTTGCCTCGCTCGTGACACTTCGCGCGGCCCCTGACGTGACATCATTCGAGACGTTGGTGTCGAGAAGGGGGAGGGTTTCTCTGAGGGTTTCTCTGAGGCCCGCCGTCCGGGGTGCGCCAGAGCGTGCTTGGGAGCTTCGCGTCATGGTGAATATGTGATGCAAAGGATGCAAAGGAACGAAAGAGAGGATTGAAGACGAATGAAGAAAGAGAATTAAGACCTTGAGAAAAGAGACGGCATTTTATGAGAGATGGAAAATTTGCTGAAAACCTTCTGTGCAGCTCTATGCTTTGGCAATGGCGGGAGTGGCACGTTGTTGTGGCATATTAGGTTTGTCGGCAACATGGAGAGTCTCGATTGGTAGCTTCGAACAACCATGAAGTGAGTTGGTTGCGATTAAGGCTTGCTCAATACGTACCTGGTAAATTTGAAGTCTATTTCATGTTTGGGGAAAAGAGCCTCGGTATCTGGCAAACGCTCACTCAATGACGTGTGATTCGCCATGTGGAAGCAGGAAAAGAGTTGGCACGTTGGAAGTGTGCTTATGGGACACTGAGAAGCTGGAGGTGACGACAAGTCGGTAAAAATACTGAAAAACTTCGAAATCGGGGTATATCTTAGATACTGACGAAAGTCTTGATTTAACGAGCCTCCAAGAGAGCTTAACCAAGATTGAACTCGCTAGATGCGTTCATCAGTGCCTTCATCTTCTCCTTCATCCTCCGCGCAGCCCCGTCATCCACAGCACCAACACCATCCTCTGCATCCCATGCCTTACTTGGGGCACCTGTCTTGAGGGTCGAGAAGCCATTCTTTTCTGTTGGCCTGTGCGTCCTCCTGGAGACGCCACCGCCAATACCTCCAGGAGGTTCACGCAGACCGAAGCTCTTTGCCATATGTCCAAGGTGCAATTGGGTGATGTCGAAGAAGCCGCGTTCTTCCCGAACATGTGTTGCATAAGCACGAATATGCGAACGAAATGCCTGTCGTCCCGCATCAAGAAGCGGGTTGTCCTTCGGTTTTACCACCTCCTTCTTTCCACCCTTGCCGAACTTCGCCTTGGATTTAGAGCTCGTGTCCGCCTTCTCGCCATCGGGTGTAGCCAATAACCGCTGCTCGAAATGTAGCTGCAGCGCCTCAGCACGAGATGTCCACGTCTGCTTGTCCGTTTCCTCGCTAGAAGCAGGTGGCGGAAGGTTGACAGGAGTCGCAAGTCCCTTTTGTAGAATCGATTCGTAAGGCTGAAGGATAGGCGCTGGGGTGCCAAGGAGCCCTGTATACCCTTCCTCGCAGCCGGGAAGGAGAAACAACACTGCCCGCCCAGGTCGGCCCGCACGTGCAGTTCGTCCAATTCGATGTACATGGTCGGGCGCTGCGAACGCAGGATCATACTCCACGACAATGTCCACAGCTGGAACGTCAAGACCTCGAGAAGAGATATCTGTCGTAATCAACACGGCGGGCTCTTTGGAAGCGCTGAAGGACTGTAATGTTGCGGTGCGAACTGGCTGTGGTAGCGACCCGTGGAGCTTGTGGAGCATCACGACAGGTGTTGCTGTGGAAGTGAGGTATGAAGCTGGTGCGACAGTCGATGCCGTGTGCGGGTTTGGTTTCGTAGGGGGAGTCTCCGGAGACGTGGGCTCGGGCGCTGCCGTCGTTTTGAGCAGCTCGAAGTGGAAGTCGACAGAGTCGGCGCAGGATATGAAGACGATTGCCTTCATAACTGAACCCCTTTTCAGGAAGACTGATCTTAGCAGCGCAACCAACGTGACCAGCCGCGTCTTGGCAGGCACGACAAGACAGGATTGCTTCAACTGTGCTGGGGCGCTGAAGTGGGATTCGACGGCGCCAGTCTCCGCATCCTTTTCCATGTCTGCCTTGGAGGCGGTGATGTGGACCGCATCCTCCAAACTGATCTCTCCGAGCTTCTGGACATTCATCTTCATGGTTGCCGAACAGAGAATCGTAACTCTCCTCGAAGGAAGAATCCCATCCAGCACCACTCCCTCGCTGTTCTGCTTCAGCAGTTTGTCCTTCCTGATCTTGCCCACAATCATCCTGATGTCCTCTTCGAAACCCATTTCCATCATCCGATCACCTTCGTCAAGCACCAGCCATCGCACGGTTCCCACATCCAGGACCTTTGTGTTGTCTAGATGATCCGTCAGACGGCCTGGCGTCGCGATCAGAATGTTTGCGCCCTTCCTGATGCGCGCCTTCTCCGACTTCTTGCTCTCACCACCCATGACAGTGGTGCAGACAAGCCATGGGACACCCCGAAGGACCTTCTCCAGCACAACTGATATTTGTTTGCACAGTTCTCGAGTGGGCGCCAGGATGATGGCAAAAAGACCAGAGTTGCGGTGTACTTTTGTCTCTTTCGGTGTCCCGTCCTCGTTCACACTCAGCGCCATGATCCGGTGGACTATTGGCAGCAGATATGCCAAAGTCTTTCCCGAACCTGTCTCAGCCTGAAGGAACGCATCGCTGTCCTCCTTGATCAGCTGCGGTATTGTATTTTTCTGGATGGCCGTGGGCGCCTTCATTTCCAGCTTCGTAGCCAGGTGGTTCGCAACTCGGCGGGAGAGCCCGAGGGCAAGGAAGTTCTCCGCTTCGGCAGAGAGGGGGGCATTGGAAGGAACTGCGGGTTCGGCTTCCTCGGCGGGTTGCTCGTCGAAGTCGGTCATGGCGGTCGGGTTGGAGGTAAAGATGCTGGACGAAATCAGGCCCGTCTTCATGGCATGGCTGGGCGCTCTGGATTCGCTGTGCGGCATGGTCCTCGGGATCTTGGAATGCCTGTCGGAAGCGCCATCTTCGGTGCGCTGTCGTTTTATCGGGCGCTGACCAGCATCGGCACCGGATGGTTGCTGTTGTTTCTTGACGCTGCTCTGTGCGCGGACTCGATCTCTCCAGCGGCCACCCTTGAACTTGACCTGGCTCTTTAAAGGCGCATCGCCGATCTCAAAATTGAGGAGCATGCCATCGTCATCCATTTTTGCGGTCTACTTTCGTGATGATCGTGCAATTCGGCCTTGTTCCGCGCTGCAGCAACGCAAGAAAAAAAGCTGGAGCAAGACCCCGCGAGAATTAAGGTGGGGCAGAATCATTGGACAAGGTTCTAGCTTGGCGTGCTCTCTTCCTCACCGCCTGCCGAGTTCAGTTCTAGCTCCAGCTGATAAGATAAGGATGGCCCACCACTGTTGACCTTCAGCCGAAATCCTGAAAGCCAACCGCCCCTTTGCGAGACGTCCCGTCGGTTAGAAGTAACAGGTATGTCAGAAGTAACAGGTATGTCTTCGATGCAGCATGTTCGAATTGATTACACTTTGTGAGGGGCATTCACGCCTCTTTTGTGGCTTTATTTGCGTCCTTTCTAGCGCCAATTTGCATGGTTTAAACTTTGGTGAGAAAACCATGAATTGGCAGCACTCCTGATACAGGATGCCCCTTCACTCCAGGCCACCAGCCGGCCTCAACTCCAAAGCAACCCAACGATCCGAAGCCCCCGGCTCTAAGCTTATCCTACAAGCACGTACCAATCAGATACTTGTACAGGTGTTGTTATGTTCCCGAAACGGTATTTATCCAAGAAACGCACTTCGAACGCCACGCTCTCTCTGGAACTACGTAGACATCCCCTCATGTTCGTGTCCTGCATGGTGCGCATGTTCAGCATGCCGACGCTGATATCCCTCGAACCCAATCTCCTCGGTCGGCAGCCTCGAAATCCGCCGGTGAGGCTGCCCATGGTCTTCGCTGGTGACCGAGGACGCAAGACTCTGCGCAAACGGTGATCGCTTGCGAAGCGCCGGCCCATAGTAGTATATTGCATAAACGGCAACCACAAGAATAAGAGAAATACAAAAGAGAATCGTGCTGGCTATTTCCAAGTGGAGGCGACCACCAATATTTGTGTAAAAGGGGGTTGCCGGTACTGTCAAGACGCCAGCGAGGAAATCTCTTGACCACCCGTTGCCGCCCGTGGCTGAGGCAGAGTAGGGCCCATAGGCGCATATCATGTACTGTGTTGCAGCGTCAGCATCAGACACGGGTGGAAAGGGGGGAACTTACATCAATAGTGGCCATGTAGATCGCGTAATTGGCAATGCCGATGATGGCGGATCCCACCATCGTCCCTATCCAGTGCGTTGGGGGACCACCAGAAGTCCAAGCGAATATGATCAGCCCAATGGGGAGGCAAGGTGCGGTGAAGAGCAACCACCAGAGACGCGATTCGTATTGGGCGTGCTCATCCCCAGGCTTCGCCAGCCTCTCCTTCTTGTTCCTTCTGATGGCTGGGATGAACGAGAGCCAAGCAATAATGTAGCCCAATCCAATGGGGATAAACGACAGTCCGATTTGAACGGTTGAGAAACCCCACTGTTCATAGACGAGGGCAAACGATTGGATTTGCATGAAGATCAACGCGTCGGAGAATCCTGACAATAGCGAGAGGGTCAAGACGATCGGCTCCGTCAGGAACATTCGAAAGGGTCGTACCCATGTCCAGATCAGCTCCTTGAAGGTGAAGCGCTTGGAGAAGGGCTCAAGTTCGTTTGGCCCGTACAGGTTCGGCGCCAGGCCGCACTTTCGGCGTATCTTCGCGATGCGATCCAGCAGAATGGTCGTTCGAGTCTCAGGGACGCACACCAGGTGAAGGATTTGGACGAATACGCCGAAAATAAGCTGAATCCAGATGGTCCATCTCCAATGAAGGTTCGCCTGAACAAAACCGCCGATGATGGGCCCGAGGATAGAGCCGCCAACAGACGAGAAGACGATGTAGGCCACGGCGTATTGTTGTTCATCGGACTCGAAGATATCCGCGATCATTCCCAAGGTGACGCTTCCACCTGCGGATGACAAGCCACCAAGGGCCCGTCCCACCATAAGAGTCGTGAAGTTTGGTGCCAAAGCAACCGGGAGACACCAGATGTTGACAAGGCCGAGAGACAGCTGCAGGATTGGTTTCCTCCCGAACTCTTCGGACCATGGAGCCCAGAGCTCGCAGCCGAAGGCGTAGGTGATCAAGAAGACAGCGGCGCCTGCACGGGCAGCTTGCATGCTGACACCAAACTCATTCGATATTCCCTCGAGGCCGTTTGAGTATAGCGACGTGTTGAAGTTCATCGAGGTCTGCACTAGGAAGATGACCGTGAGGATTGTCCATTTCTTCCAACTCGGGTAGCAGAACCCAAGCTCTCTCCACGCGTCCTCCTCTTTCAGCTCGACCTTGCCATCGGCGCGAAGGGCGGCTGCCTTTTCTCGCGCCGCAGCATCCTTCCTGGCAGCAGTGAGACCCTCATCGTGGGACACCCCTGATCCTTCACCTCCCGCTCCACCGACGCCGTCGATACGCTTGTCGCTGGGACTGATGTTCGCGTGGTTTGTTGAAGAGCTTTCATTGAAGCTAGACATTACTTCGCGCGCTCAGCGTGTAGGAAAAGGGTAAAGGAAGTTGAAGTAGGAGTTGTTGACACTGGTGCAACCGGGGCGACGGACTCTTCGCTGACGAAACAGAAAACTCGATGATGGCAACAAACGGAGAAAGATATAGCACAGACCGCAAGAGATGGGACGAGGTGACGACCGACTCGCCACGGTACCTAAATTATCGACAAGGTTTCGCCGTTGAACTTCAACAGCTCGCCAGGACTTCGAATCATGCTAGAGGGTACCCAGAGGGAGGTACCCAGCGGAGCGACGTGTTGTTTCGACATTCCATCCAAATACGACTCCAAGCAGCGGCGCAGAATGGCCATCATGAGGTCCCAAACGCTTCACTTGAGCACGCAGATGCCATAGAGCCCATTGTTTCGCAGCTGTACAGCTCGAGATGGATGTTGGAAGAAACGTTGAAGTCGTTGCACCACGATGTGGAGGGCACGGAACGTGCCGACCAGACCCACGAAGCAGGCACGCTGATCGGACCCACATGGATCAGCCCCGCCAAGAATGCGGTCGCTTGGCAGGCAACGTCCCGGGACTCGAAGATTGAAATGACGAGGATGCGATGAGACTTGAAGGAGTCAGGCAAGCAAAATCCCATAAAGCTGTGATGCTGAGATGTGGAGCGATCTAAAAGAGCAATGGCTGCGTTCGCACCCAAAATAAACAGCCCCCAATATGCTCAGATGGCTGAGGGCAGGGCTCCACAACACTGAATCCACACTCTATTTCGGCGGCTGACTTGGCGACCGCAATGTTCCCTCAGCGCCCCACCGCCGCGGCATGATGGGAGCGAGTTGATGCCAATCATGAAACCGCATCTCAAAGATGGAGACCGTCAGACATCGGGAACGGCTCGTTGCCCCCTCCGTGATATCGTCGGCGGCGACTACGCGGCGCGAAGGGGCTGGAGATTGCGGCTGCCGTCGGGCAGATCGGGTGTTGGCGGGACCGAGCCGGTCGCATTCGCGCTGTCGTCCACCCTTGTTCCAGCTCGATGGGAGACGCACGCCGTTTTCGTGCGGGCTGTTGGACTTCCCCAAAGGCCGACTCCGAAAGCACGCACAAACGTTTTAACCGGCCCAGCCTCACCTACACCCTGTAACGCACCCTGCAACGCTAGCTTTGGCGCCTCAGGTTCTTCGGTAGTCCGGCGCTGTCTGCATCCCCTTTTTATTTAATCGCCAGCCCAGCCGCATCGTGCGCTCGTCCGTCATGTCCCATCCAAGAACCGCAATCCGGCCCCTTCAATCCAGCATGAGCGTCTCAGTCATCTTCGCCGCCGCGGCAGCGGGAGTTGGCGCCTTGGTTTACTACAAGAGTGCCTTCCCGCCGTCTGGGAAGCCAATCTTTTCGAGTTTCGGCCTCCGCAGCCTGAAGGTCCACAGCACCGAGTCTATCAGCCCCAACACGAAGAAGCTCAGATTTGAGCTGCCCGAGGGAAATCTGCCCAGCGGCCTTTCGCTCAGCGCATCTGTCCTCACTTTTTCGTTCCCCGGCGGTGGCTGGAAGCCATGCCTCCGACCATACACCCCGACCAATGATTTGGGTGAGAACTGCGCCGCCCCCTGTGACACAGACCAGCTGAAAATCACGTGCTGACACCTGCCACAGACGAAAAGGGGTTCCTCGAGCTGATGGTCAAGCACTACCCCGGCGGAAAGCAGAGCACACACATCCACTCTCTGAAGCCCGGCGACAAGCTCACCTTCCTCCCCATCCCGGCTTTCAAATGGACCCCCAACAAGCACGCCCACCTCACCATGATCGCCGGCGGCGCTGGCGTCACGCCCATGTATCAGCTTGCCCGCGGAATTCTCAAGAACCCTGATGACCAGACTCGCATCTCGCTCGTGTGGGGCGTCAACACCGACGCCGACATCTTCCTCAAGGACCAGTTTGCGGCACTCGAGAAGCAGTATCCCGGTCGTTTCAAGGCCACGTACGTGGTTGCCACTCCGGACGCCAAGTCCCCGTACCAGAAGGGTTTCGTCACCAAGCAGGTTCTTGAGAAGCTCGGCTTGACGGCCGCGCAGAACAAGGGCACCAAGGTGCTCGTTTGCGGACCCCCGCCAATGGAGAAGGCGCTGAAGGGCACCAAGGCCGCTCCGGGCATTCTGGGCGAGGTCGGCTACACCGCTGCGGATATCCACACCTACTAAACGGCTTGGGGAGGTGAAAGAGCAAAGTAGAGGGTCAGTAACAAAGGGACTATGGGATTGGCTTGGCTTTGTAAATACGGATCAAGCGCTGGGGTTCAGGGACGGCACTATCGGTACACAGTATTTCATACACGTATAAAAAGTTCTGCGCTCTGTGCTCTACATTGTTGCTAAGTGATATGCCCTCTCCCGTGAGTTTGCTGTGCTGTCCAGAAGGTCATTTCCCGCTCTCAAACTCTCCAGGATGGCATTCTTCTCAACCTCTTCATGCTGGGTCCAGCCCTACCAACCCGACGCAATGGAACTCTCCGAATTGCCATCGGGCAGCTGCACAACACATCCCCGATCTAAGACGCAAGGATTCGATAGGCCCCTAGGGCAGAGCCGCACAGGATCGTAGGGGGCTCGGGAAGATCCGTTTCAGGGGGGTAGGCAATTAAGTCTCGGAGCTGATGTCCGACATCAAGCGTGGTCTATTTTTGGAGTGGAACATGTCGCGGAAGGATGAGGTCTTGCCAGATGGGGGCACCATTGTCAAATTTTTTGGGGGTTTCTTACAGTGCACACGGAGGGCTCTCTGAATGTACCTAATCGTTATCATTGCCATTGAGAGATGTCCTCTTCTCTACGCCACACAATGCAACGCACCCAATAACTCACCGACGGTCCCGATCAGAGGCCATTAGCTCGCAAAAAGTCAGTGATCTCCTTAAAAGACCCAGCCGCATTCAAGTGCAAATTCAACCCGTGGCCTGCCCCGGGGTAGCTGACGGCCGTGAAGGCCCTGGAGTTGGCGAAGGCTTGCCTTCCGGGGTTCTCAAGGACGTCGTCGCAGCTGGAGAGTGAAGGTCAGTTTCTGTGCTGGAGGGCTGGGGCTAATAGTAAAAGGGGGCTTACTCGGAATCACAGAAGATGAAGTCGTATTTTCCAGAGATAATCTACCTCTTGGTTAGTGTGGTCCGATTGTGGTGACGAACAGCTTGTGTGGCCTTGACATACCATAGCGGGGCCCTTGAAGGCAAACGGAGGAGATGGGACGTTGTTGTCATTCACAAGCTCGGTGACAGCGAAGGGGGTCTTGACGGAGTCCGCATACTTGGCTACTTCATGCGAATAGTCAGGGGCTTTGAAGAACCTGGCGGAACCCGTCAGCATTTTCTGTTTGCTAGAAAGTTGGCGATGCAAACAAACTCACGAGCCCACGTTGGCATAGAGATCAACCGGAGTGAGATAGCCCTATTTCAGTCAGCCCAACCCCTGAACCGTCATACCCAAACAAAACTTACAGTATCCAACTTCCCCCACCTCCCAGGCTGCTGCTCAGCCGCCACACGCAATGCAACAGCCTCGATGAACCCATCCAAATTCAAATAGGTCGAGTTCAAACTGAACCCCGTCAAAACCACACCATCCACAAGCTGCGGACTCTCAGCAACAGTCACCAGCGAGACATGGCTCCCGAAACTATGCCCGACAAGCACCACAGCGTCTGGCTTTCCCAGGTCTGCAACATACTGCCCCGCCTTTGCAAGCTTGGCTAGCTCCTTAGCAACAGCGACCTGATTCGCGAGCTGGGCTACATAGCCAGACACCTCCGATGACTTCCCCACGCCGAGACGATCGTAATAGAAGATGGGATACCCTTGGCCAACAGCCCAGTCGACGAAGCTGTACTCGGCCTTGTCAAGATCGGGGTCCCAATACGACCTGTCAAAGTTCAAGCCGTGCGTAGCAATCAAGACGGTGTTTTTCTTTCCCTGTTTAGCTGGCTTGCAGAAAGTGGCGGAGATGCTGTAGTTGGCAGTGACGTTTTGTCTCTTGGAGGAGACAACGCTGGCGGCGGTGGTGGCGTCTCGGCTGGTGATGGTGTCGACAAAGTCGGCTACGTCGAAGTTGTTTTGGAACTTGGGGAAGTTGAAGGCGAGGTTGTTGGATGTTATTTTGAGGGGTATGGTGTAGTCCTGGCAGACTTTGAAGTCTTTGGTGGGATGGGCGGCACCAGTGAGGGCTGCCGCGAGGAGGATGTGGATGGTGGGACGCATGGTGGTTGTTTGTTGGTGTTGATTTTAAGAATGAAGGTGTGAGTGTCGGCATGTTTGTTGTTTCTGGCATGTTGATGGGCTATATACCCTGGATGAAGTCGGTTGACGATGGTTGGGCATCGGAAATTCGGTGTCCCGCATCAGTCACACCATCAGACCATGTCTTCCCGAGTCCGTTTGGATACTGACGTCAGGAGACCTGAAGCTTGTCTCGCCGATCCCATGACAGACGCAGAATGGTAGTTGTTGACTGCGGTGAGTCAGCCACGAGAACACAGGTCCATGTATGAGCTGAGTCAGGGTCAGCATCTGCCCCCCTCCCCCTCCCCCCATGTCGCGCCGTCGACAAACACAAACCGCCCAAACGCCAGGGTAGGGATTTAGCATGAAGGGGCACGCATGGCAGCATGTCCCGTACGTGCCCAGCATCTTGTTTTGTTCTTATGAGGAGGGCTGTTTAGGTATGCCGCTGGTTGTTGAAGTTCATGATGAGTTCCGTTGCATCGCAAGGTGCGTTCGACACCTCTCTTGAAGGCCGTGGCGGAACATGGCCTGCTATTCCAGGCTAAACAACAGTTACCATTGATTCCCAACGTTGATGCGCTGGATGGCGAAGGGTAGACGCCGGCGGTTGGAGCTCAGTATGCGTACCTTCCTGTTCAGTGGAAACGGATGTCAAATTTCAGCCATTGCTTAGATGACCTATCAAGTGGAATGAGCAGTCAAAGGTGGGGGGGGGGTGGGGGTGGGGGTGGGGGGCCATGCTCCCGGGAGTGTCCAAGCAGTCCAACAAATATATCATCCCATTTTTTGACGAGACACCAACAGGACTTGGGCGAACGAGAACCACCTCAGGCTGCCCCACTCACCGTCGAGCTCGTTTTCTCAAGAAACCAAAACCCGGGGATGCTCTTGCCATTTCTAGGTTTCCTCCACCGTTTTCTTCTTCTTCACAGCTACAGAGGCGGCGATACATCGCCTTTCAACTCCGACTCCACCTCACCAGCTTTTCTCAACGTCCTCCGCAAGCACACGTATTCGGAATTATTCGCCCACACCTTGCTTCATGATTTTTGGCAAGATGGGAAAGCGAGTGTTGCGTTGAACCAAGATCATCTCCAAGAGCACCTCCAAGCCCTCCAATACATCAGCACCAACCTCAATCTCCTCTGACTTCATCAACACTGTGAGTGGAAACGGGGGGAAAATGAAGCAACCATGAGCCACTTGAAAACTTACTAGATTGCAGTCCCCTGGATCAAATACCTCGAGTCGTGCGTCAAGTCAAGGAAGATTTTGAGCGCATGTCAATATGCACCAGCCGTCGCAGTCTTGCCAGCCGTCGAGCCACCGGCGTTGAGGTCGAGAATATGGCCAGATTTACTTCCGATGAAGACCTTTGTTTGTCCTCGGTATATCAGAGAGCCCAGGCCTACGCAGAGGCCATGTCGTTTTCGTCGATGAATGATCACCTAAAACTGCCGACTTCAACTGAATCGAGGGTTTGTGTCAGTCAAGTCCTACACTGGCTAGAAACGTCATGTGAGAACCACCAAGTCCAGCGCTGAGAAGATGGCGGTTCTAACCATTAATCTCCCCCCAGAATCCCCTTGGTTGCTTGTGTGTGACAATTTTGACATTGGCTGGGAAGCCCTCGCGCCATAAATACCCCGATAAGGTGCAACAGGCTCCGCAGTCCTAGGGGCGGATAGGATCGCTGTACCGACGTTCACCAAAGGTGAAGCGGTGGACTATATCCTCAGCAGCTGCGACGACGGCCAACACAACCGAGATGAGCTTGCAAAGGAAATTGCCTCAATTCTCGATTGCCACCCCTATCGCTCGCTCAAGCCACTGCCTATATGGAGACGAGGCTTTCGATGTCAGAGTTCATCCACATGTACAAAGAACAGCCAGAAGCACCGGACCTGGACGAAAGCCGCGCCGCCAGTTACGATACTGGTTATCAGCTATCATTGGGCTCTGTGTTTGCCATCGCCATGGCGGGTCTTTCAATGACCGCACTCACCCTGTTGAAAACGCTCGCGTTCCTAAGTCCCGACGGAGTGGACAGGAACACGCTCCTCAACGGATTCGCTTCTACCTTCGAGGCCGGTGTTGATCGGGACACGGAATCCAGCCAACTCCTCAGTGATATACAAAAGTGAGTACACTACTGCTGGGCCACGATATGTATGTGTGTCGTGAACAAACCGCTGACATCCCTCCTTTTATTCGTAACAGGAAAACACTGGGCCCCTGGAACATGTCCGCCCTCGGGGAACTCTTGCCCAAGTCCTTGGTCTCCGGTAGACCAGATCCGCAGGGGAATGTCACCAAGATCGTGATGCATCGCATTGTCCAACAAGTCGTTATGAGCAGCCTTCGGGGACACTACGAAACGTCGGCATCCGACGAAGCACGCGCGTATTTCCAGCGTGCGGTAGACATTATGGGAAGATGCATGCCCTGGACTGCCGCCATCAAGACATCGTCGCTGCAAAACCTACAGGGCATGGAGTGGTGCTTGGATCATTCTCTGTCCTTGGCGCAAAAAATATGGTCAGTTACGCATGGAGCCGAAATTGGACTGGGTCGCTCTGCTCCTTGACTCTGCTGGCTGCGGAGCACGGCTAGGCAATTGGACGGTGACGAGACAGCTGGTCGTGGTGGCGACCAGTATGCTTGAAGCCATGGCAGATGTCGGTGACGCGCTGGAGCCTGAGGATAACCGCTTGGGCGATCTTCAGAAGAGAGCAGAGATGATGCGGGGTTTCCTTGATGAATGTGGATTTCGAGAATGCCTCGACTCTCCTGCGGTCTAGCCGCTTAGAGTTCATTGATTGATTCTGATATGATGCTAAGAATGACCCCGACTTGCAAACGCCGGGGGTGGGCTTCGGGAGTCAAAAAGAGGCTTATCAATGGAAGCCGGAGCAGCGGTCTTACTGGGCAGGCATCCCTAAAGTCAAGTGTGGGGGCGAACAGAGGCAGCTCTGAAGCTGGGGGGCGTGGAGTGCCTCTACCCGAAGGATATCCGTATCTGGGAAGAAGGGATATCGGGGAAGCTCGTTGCTCAAACCTGGGTAGGGGCAGGCAAGAACCGAAGGAGCGGTGAGCAGTGACGGTGATCAGATGTCTCCTCAATCACAGGCCTCTTCGGCAACGGTAACATAAAGTTTGCTGCGTTCAATGCGACCTCCTGGTTGCTAACAACACGGGGGGCATCGACTTTGAGCGCTTCTGGTGTCCCAACATGGAGATAAGATCGAGCTGGTTGAGCTTGTGAAACCAATCGTTAGTCGAGGGTGGCCGGAATAGGGGTTGTCATGGTCTGTGCGCCGCCATTTTTTGACAGCCCGGGTTGCTGGGTGCACGGGAGGAAGGCGCGATGGATTGACAGCCGCGCTGACGACCAGGGCAGTTTTTGCGGCTCGCGGACCCCGGCATCTTGAAAAAAATTTGAGACGCCCTGGCTGACGCGCAAGCGACCATCCAATTCTGGCCCAGCTACTCGGGACCATGTGCGACGCAATGCGACCAGCTCGTCACATTCTGTACGCAGCGGTTACCCGATATCTGCGAACAGCGGCCCCGAGGTTGGTGATGTGGCCGCAGCAGCAGAAACACGCAATCCTTGCAGCACGTATTGCTTGCGTCCGTTCCCCCATCTCCCCAGGCGTTTTACGTCGCAGCTTCTCGACCCTGCAATTCTCTCTGGCACGCGCGAGGATATGCAGCATGGTCCTCCTGCCGCTGGAACCGATCAGAGCGGGACGCTGGCTGGCCACGGGTCGCGGGAACAACGACAAGAGGGCTGAAATGCACGTCTGATGCCAAGCCCCCACTTCAATAAACCCATGCCCGGCCGCAAAGCCACGCCAACCTCCCGCCAGTGCCGACGCGAGAAACTAGCCTGCCTGTTCGACCTGGCCCGCCCCGTCCACACCCTCCCGAGGACTTTCCCCCCGCCCCTCCGTCTCACCGTCCTTTACGCCTGGACCGACATCTGTCGAACACCTCCATGCGGCGTGCTCTCTGCAGTGCGACCTTGGCCAGTCCGCCACCGGGCCTCGGGGCGCCACTTTTCTCTCCCCTCTCGCCAACTTTGACATCTCTTTTTCATTCAAGACGCCACCCAACCCCGACTCTGCCGTGCCCCGCAAAATATTAGCCTACCCTACCATTCCGTTCCCGCTGTCAGTCAACTCTGCGCCAGGTTTTGGGCATCACAAACAACCACCAAACTCGTCCGGATGCGCTAATACCCGACTCCGGGGATCGCCCGAAGCTGCCCGCGACACTTGGCCGCGCCCAGCAGAGAGATAACCACTCATTTCGGCCACTGATCGTCCAACTGTTGGAATCGGCACGAGAGCTCGGACTCCGGAGCCCGGTCCGCCACGATGTATCGTCCTTCCGGTGGATCGCCAGATCCGTCAACCCAGCTGCCTCAACAGCCACAGCAGGCCGCGCATTTCTCATACGCTCAGCGCGTTGAACAGAGCCAGCAATCGCCGTTCTCACAGAATGCGACTGAGAGCTGGAGTCCGATAATAACACCACCTCCGCCGCCCCAGCTGCCCTCGGGCCAGTCTTCCGCCAATTCGTCTTTCAATTCTTCATTCAACTCGTCCCTTTCCATGAACCAAGGGCTAAATGATGAGTATGGAAGCCCGCCAGGATACTCATCGGTCGGGCTTGGCATTTCTTCACAACGCGCCAACCATCGTCGCGGCTTGTCCTCGGATACGCTTCCCCTGTCTCAAGAGAGCCCAAGTCTGCTGGAAACGCCTAGAACACCCTACCAGTCTCACGATTACCTATTAGGGAGCCCTCCCAGTCGCATCAGGCATCCCCTTCAGTCCGAGTATTCTCCGTATGGCGGGGGCTCCCCTCCAAGCCCACCCCGCCGACGCCGGGCACGGGACTTCTTCTTCCACAAGGGTTGGACAAACTCTTCGTGGACCATGTACGCGTTGTTGCTGCTGGGGATCATCTTTGCGATTTCACACCACGTCTTCTATTCCCGGCTTGCAGGGACACCCGCTGAGGACCAACTGAAGATGATGCGGTTTGGCACCTTGCTTGCGTACCTGAGCAAATCGTCATTGGTGTCAGCCGTCATTTTTGCCTACCGCCAGCAAATTTGGGCGACTGTGAAGAGGAAGAATATGAGGTTGCGTGGAATCGACAACCTCTTTGCGGCTGTGGACGATCTGACTGCGCTGGCAAGTTGGGAGCTGATGAAGAAAGCGAGGGTTGCAATGGCTTTGGCTGCGTTGGTGTGGCGAGTTCTCCTCTAACCTCTGTCCGACCTCTCCAGCATGCTAACGTTCTGCAGGTTATATCCCCTCACTGTCATTCTCACGCCAGCAACTCTCACTGTTGGTCCCCTGACCGAGACCATTGACACTCAATGCAACGCGGTCCGAACGCTCAATTTTGAATCCGAGAAAACCAAGAATTGGAGAGACGCCGTCCGAATCAACAACTTGCCCCTCATTTCGCTGTCATTCTGGAACAGCAGCCTGGAAGCCAGCTCCGAAGTCCGCACCCCGTTCAACGAGACGTTTTTCGACTATTGGACTGGGACCAGTCTCCAGACGAATCTCTACGCAACCTTGAGCGCGTATTCAAACAAAGCGGTCAAGAGAGACGATGTTTCCATTGAGGTCTGCGGCGCCGGCTGGAACTGCAGCTATGTCATCGAGTTTACGGCACCTGGCTACAAGTGTGAGCAAATTGCGAGGGGCCGCGACGATAACACAGCAAAGCTGGCAGACCTGGGATCCCCGTTCAACACAAAAGATCTGCTTCCCGATGGAAAGCACGGCTACGTTGCGCACGCAACTCTTGGAGACTATTCCTCTGTCCAGATTGAGGCCCGTGGCGGTGGCTCGCCCATCAATTTGAACCAGACGGAGCCAGACAAATGGCCGAAGAATATTGGGGCTTTTAGATCCGAACCTGTGCTTTGGGTGGGCCACTCTGATCTGTCTGACCCAAGCCAGCCAATGCCCAAGAAAGGCGACGATCGGTGGCTCTCAGGCTTCGTCCCGACCATCTTCCGCTGCGAGCATTACTACACCCAGTACAAGGTCCAGTTCAACCACACGCTCTCGGACCAGGTCATCAAGGTCCTCAACAGGACATATCTTCGCCCCGTTGTAAACACAACGTTTCAGCCAGGGGTGGACGCCAACGATGGAACCAAGGACAATATCACCGCTATCCCCGAGAAAAACTGTACGTTTTGACCCTCTCGCTTGACATTGCCTCACTAACGCCTGTCAACAGATGTCATGCCCTTGGATGTCGAGAACTACCGCGTCACAGCGGCCTATCATGCACTTGGCACTCAGCTGCGTTACTTCATCAACGGCAGCATATTGTTTAATCCGGGAGCCATCGCAAACACCGAAGCACTCAAGACGCACCTCATCAACAAAACGAACTACTTGGTGGTTCCAAACTTTCAGAAGCGGATACAGGAGTTTTACGAGAATATTGTGTTTTCACTTTTTGGAAACCCTCAGTTTCTCGTCCTTACATGGGCCGCGAGCCCGAACGAGCGAGCAGGTCGAGCAAATTCCAGTACATCTAACGACCCCCGACTGCTGCACCCGTGCACGAAAACGAGGACTAGCGGTGCCTACATCTACAATGCCCGCGACCTGTGGCTCGTGTACTCATTCGCTGTTGTCACGGCGGTTGCGGGAGTCTTCTTCGGGGCATTGGCTGTAGTCGAGAACAACCATCACGTCCGCGACATCCGAGTGTCCAGCATTATCGCCGCCACGCGAGCGCCATGTCTCCAGGAGCTACCATGGACGAAGTCACAGTGGGGCGAGGTGCCGCCGGAGATTCGCGACGCCCAGATGGGATATGGGATGGTTGTGGAGGATCAGACAGACGACCCCCTGCAGCCCAAGGTCATGTACGGCTTCGCACCAGTAGAGGTGCTTGAAGCCAGGACAACAGGCTCGGCCTGTTCCCTAGCGACGCGCTCGCTGAAGAGCCCGCTAAACGGGATGGTGGCCAGATTCAAAGGGAGACGATAGCATGCACGCATTTTGGCTTCTGCGGAGATACCCGTTGCGTTGTTAATTTTGGCATACAGCGATAATGTTATTAATTGCGTCCAAGACGAAACATGTCAGCACAATTTGTTCAAGGCTTTCACGGTAAATCAACATCATCAAGGATGAAGATCCTGGACACTCGGCTTTACCGTTCGGCCATTGAACTTTTCCCGGTGGATAATTGCAACTCTGGTTGCCAGCGCCCAGCGGGTTGCCTCACTACGAGAAACGGCCGCGGCGCAACGCTGCATTGGAGTGTCTTGCCAATGGACCAATTAAGGACGATGTGCGACCCCCCGTTTCTGCAGTCAGCCGGCCCCACAGAGCGGAAACGCCGATAGACGTCATCGAATCATGGGAAGGGATTTTTATTTTAGGGGCGAGTGGAAGATATCCAATGTCAAGTCGGTACTCAGCTCACATGTGAGCGCCTCCACAGCCTCGATGTTGGGATCTCAGTGGAGGTTTGATTGGTGATGGTTCTGGAAGCGACCTTCCCTGGAAGGGATCATCTGAGTTTGGAGGCGAACCCGTGGTTAACGCTAGCTTTAGATCGACAGTGAACAGGATCTACGGGCAGGTTTTTTAGGTGATGTTGTAGGACTTCCGTGCGTCATGTGTGGCTTTGATGTGCCACGAATGAGACCTCTGTAACATGATAATGACACAATGGGTGTTGCCGAGCGCCGAGGGTGTTGCCCTCGGGCTGGTCCGCTGTTGAAACAAGGCGCGGTTGTGGTACGGGCGTGTCGTAAGGATGGAATGGGGAGGGGTGGGAGTTATGGCGTTGTGTGACTTCCAGGTTGTTCCTTGTCACTAGGAACTTGGCGGACGTAGACGAACACAATGGGGTACCGAGACATGAGCTTCTTGCGAATGGACTTTTGACTGGTTTTGCTTGATGTAGGGTCAGTTAGTGAGAGTTAGATTAGTAAAAAGACATTAGATATACTGCTGCTCCTTATCATATCATGCTCGCCGAGTGTTTCTCGCCTGGTACCTGCCCTCCTCTAAAGATGATACCGACAATCTCGCCTTCCTCTTTCCTTTTTTATCTTCAACTGGGCTCACAAAAACCTCGGGCTCATAGATATCCATATCCTCCCCCTCATCATCTTCATCGTCTTTTTGTCGTGTCTCACACCTGCCCGGAAGATGTGCAAAAACAACAGAAGCTCCCCCGGTCAGCCAGGCGCGTGTGCTTTCAACATCATACATGACAAACTGCCGATCTCGAACGACCCGGAGCATGCCGATGTAATCGTCATCGTCCAACTTGATGTGCTTCGGCTTCGACCTCAGACCCAGTGCGATTCATGTGCCAACCGAAAGGTATTTGCCGCCCGAGACGGATCCATTCTGGAACGCACACTTGGGGTGAGTCCGTTCAAGTGCAAACCACCCTGATGTTGTAATTTGCGCCCGGTGCGCCTCGAATAGCTGTTAGCGACATGGGAAAACTGGACGGCAAGGCAACCATTGACGTACCAACGGAATTCTTGACGGATTCACACCAACCGACAACATGCTGACTCTCTTGGATTGAGCCAATGCCAACAGTGGTTTTTGGCGATGGCAGGAGGACTCGTGGGCCAGAACAGGCCATGTATCCGCCCTCCGGGTCGAAGAAGTGGTGCCATAGAACCATACCGCTTACCACGCTTGTGGCTGCTAGCATGGAAGGAAAGCTCTTGATAAATGTTGCCCCACGGAAGTCAACAACCCGTATCGACTTCAACAAGGCTGCCATGATGCTAGGTGTCATCTCAAGCCCTTCAACTTCATGAGGACGACAGAGAATGGGGAATCCGGAAACGACGGCAGGATTCCTGAACATGGAAAGCCAGCAAAGACCATTCTCTGCCGTATGCATTGCTGGTTTGCCCAATCGTATGAAATCTGAAATCGTGCATCGAGCCCTTCGGGATCTTTCTCTATTCGAAGGAGTGATGTTTTAAACTCCGATCCTCTCTCCTGAGATCGTCGTCTCTTGCCTAGGTAGGTAGGTAGGTAGGTAGGTAGGTAGGTAGGTAGGCAGTAATAGTTTGCTTTCAAGTTGGGCATTGGCTATGTTGTTAAAATAGGAAACGTCCCAGAGGACACGAGTTACAATGAGTTTTTCCCAGTGAAGTCAGCTATGAATTATCGTAATAATTCAATGTTAATATCTACCTACCCTCTCTTGTTCTCCTCTCAGCAATCATTCTGAATCCCGCCCGTTGTGCGAGACCACATCCTCCATTAGCTTCCATCATTTTCTCTCTCTTGGTATCAATTGATGTCGGCCAAATGCTGGAGGGGGGGGGGTGTACGCATGGAAAGTTGCTATACAGCGAAAGAGCGGATATGGCAGCCGCCTTCGTAGCGAACGCAACCTCTTAACGGAGAGCAGCCCGACGAGCGGTAACTTCGCGGGGGACACTCGCCATAAAATCTTTGTGGGCAGCATCCAGCCTGGCACGAGCCCAGAAATTGTTAGGATGAAGGGAGTTGAGGCAGCGCCGTCAAAGTGGTTTTGCGCTCAATTCTGTGCGATGCAACGAAGCTCGCCAACTCGAGCGAGAGAGCACGGGCTGAGAGTGTCGTCCAGTGGAAAGCGCTCAGGGGCTTCCCCACATTTTAGTGACTCTTTCATTGCAACTTCACTTCTCCACTCTTCACTTCTCAACTGCATCATCCCAGGCAACATCAATACGTCACCGTATCGACCAAAGACTTTGTATCCGACTCAATCAAAACAAAATCTCACTTACCGCGCTCACCTGTCAACATGGGACGCACTCAACCCTCACGGGGTCTCGCCCCCGCAGCAACGCGCAAAGACCAACGCGCTAAACAGGCCAAAAACACAATCAACAAAGTCATCCCCTCCCTGCTCTCTACCCACCCGCGCGCCCGCGATGGCATCGCCGCCTCCGAGCTCATCACCCCCGACAACCTCCCCTCTCCACCCCCTTCCAAAACCAACCCCAGCAACACCCCTATCCGCATCGCCCTCCGCATCTGCGACACCCTCACAGCAGCGCACTCCCTCCTATCCCACTACGCGCCCCACACCACCACCCCCAACAACCCACCTTCCCCAACCACCCCTAACTCTACTTCCCTCCCATCTGACCTCACCAACCGCCGCTCCCGTACATGCATTCTAAACATGGCCTCCCCTCTCTCCCCCGGCGGCGGTTTCCTCTCCGGAGCCACCTCCCAAGAAGAATCCCTCTGCATGCGGACCACCCTCCTCCCTTCGCTACGCGATGAATTCTATCGCCTCCCAGAGCTAAGCTGCGTCTACACAACCGATGTCCTCGTCTTTAGAGATGAAGATGGCGAGGACTTGAAGAAGGGGGAGAGGTGGTTTGTGGATGTGGTTAGTTGCGCGGCGCTGAGGGGACCGGAGGTTGACTGGGAGAGGGAAGGGGGGCTGTATGTGAGTGGGAGGGATAGGCAGGTGATGAGGGCGAAGATGAGGTTGGTGATGGAAGTGTGTCAGAGGAAGGGGGTGAAGAGGATTGTTCTGGGGGCTTGGGGGTGTGGGGCTTATGGGAATCCGGTGAGGGAGGTTGCAGAGGGGTGGAAGGGGATTTTGCTTGAGGGGAAGGGGGGAGGTTCTCAGGGGCAAGGGCATAAGGGGAAGAGGGGGAAGAGGGGGAAGAGGGGGAAGGGGGAAGGGTATGGGAAAGAGGCGACGAAGGGAGAGGTGGAAGGGGATGTGAAAGGGGTGAGAGAGTGGGATGGCATAGAGGAGGTAGTGTTTGGGGTGAACGACAGAGGCATGGCGGAGCGGTTTGCGTCGGCTTTTGGAGAGGGATTGGTGTGGGAGGAGGAAGACGCGAAAGATGCGGATGAGAAAGAGGATGATGTCGATGCGGATAGAATCAAGGAACTGGCGGGAAGGATTCGAGAGATGGAACTGCAGGCGGAGCAAGCAACATCTCCGCAGACAAAGATAGGACTATCTTTGGCGATCACCGGATTGAGGAAGCAGCTACACGGCGAGCAGGACAGATCAGGCGCCGCAAGAGCCGAGGAAGACGCCGAAGAAGACGCCGAGAGTGGTGATGATGGTAGCAGTGGTTTTTGAAGGTTGTAAAACGAGGTGGAGACAGACACGTTACGACGATACGAGACGACAAATCTGGGGTTCGCACAGCGGGCTTATTCCATCAGTCTGCCAACTGCACGTTGCGAGTTTTATATCGATATAAATTGCGTTGACGTACCCGGAGAGATGATACGCCTGGCGGCCGCCGATGATTCGCTGCGACACTCCGCGCCGCACACCCACCTTACCGGGTAGGAGGCGTCGCTTGATAGAGGGTTTCATTTGTGTCCTGATTGGGTAAGGAGCCCACGATTACGGTTCCGGGAATTGCCATGCTGAAAATACACAGGGCTACACCAGCCAAAATGTATATTAGATTTCCAAGACGCCTAAGCGAACGTCTGACGGCGTTCGACTCTGCATCGGGAATTCTTCTCTCCGGCCGTTCCGCAGCAAGCCCTGAGCCGGCCGCCGACCCGGTCGCACGAGGTAAGCAGATGAGAAGGGGCACGAGATACTAACGATATAGTGTAAAGTTCGCAGGGAACAATTTAACGTTGCAGTAAGTCGGTCAAGATTTACCTGGTCGCCAAGAGACTGACCCTTCCAAAACCCCTCTTCCTTTCATCTCGACGGTCCCTGCGTTTCGGTCTTGAACAAATCGAGAGCGAGGCCTGAGGTGAGCTGCGCCTAGCTCGATATTGATGAGATGATGTTCCCTCTCTCTCTTTCTCTCTGTCGGCAGGGAGGATAACTCGGCACCTATTTCTGTACGAGGAGTCTTGCCACCAATGGGTATAAGTACAGCTGAGAATTTCCTCTAAACTCGGGTTCAGAGCGTTCTTTTTTCAGCCTGATAGACGACCATCAAAACTCTTCCCCTTTTCAATCTCAAACAAAGAAACCAAGACAAAAATGCATCTCCCCGCCATTATCCTGCCCGTCCTCCTGGGCGCAGCCACCGCCGTGCCCACCCTCGACACCCGCCAGCGTCAAGAGCGCGACGTCGAAATGCTCTACCTCTTCGGCATCCCCGGCATCAGCTCATCCGGCAACAACGTCAACTTCATTGGCCGCGGCACACCAGGGGACTGCCAAAACTTCCCCTCCTTCGTCAAGGGCTTCACCCAGGCCAACCCCATCGACGGCTTCACCTGCACGCTGTACTTTGAGAACAACTGCCGCGGATCCGCGCTTACGATTGGGCCGGTGAATCCGTTTAGGGCGTCGGAAGAGCGCAAGGGGGGGAAGGATCCTGTTATTGAGAGTTGGAAGTGCTCGCGTATTAAGAAGAATCCTTGAAAAGTTATAGAGTAAGGGAGAGGGGGAGGAAAAGGGGGTTTGCATTGATTGGTATACCAAAAAGGAAAAAAAGTGCGTTTTGTTTTCCGTAGTACCAAAAAGGGGGGCAACTCCTGAACATCCAATACCGATACTCGTCGCAGTCACCTTGTTACAATGCTCACGTGATATATCCATCGTAGACTAGCCACTGCAAGTATCTTGATCTAACTCGCGGTGTAAGCTGAAGCTACTGCTACTACTACATACGTCATACACGTGCACACCCCCCTTCTGGGGGATTGATGATGCATCAAGTCTCATAGGTATTCAATCCGTCCATGCAGCAGCTGAGCCCCTCAAACTCCATACCAAGCAAAACAAAAACGCCCAGGGATAAACAAAACCTAACACCTCTCTCCCAAGATAACTCCTTTTTAACCTCCCGCTCCCACAATTTCTTCGGCCGGCTCATGGCAGCTAAGTCCTCCACCCCAAATCCCTCACATATTCCCTATGCGCATATCCCACTCTGGCCGTCAACCCTAACCCAACAGCCTCGCCTCCTCCCCAGCCTCCTGTCCTCACCGCACTAACCGCAAACACCTCCTCCCTCTCCCTCTCTCCATAATCATTCCCGTCTCTCCTTCTCTTCTTCAATGGCTCCCACCCTAACTGGAACCCCATCGTCACGTGCAACCCATCCCTAAAATAAGCCTGCAAGTCCTCAGCAGACTGCCACTCAGCCCCTCGCCCTAATAGCCCAAAAATGTTGCCGTCTGCAAGGAGGGAAGCCACGCCAGCAATGCTAGTTGGGCTGCGCGGGAGAATATTCGTCTTCGGGAGAGCAAGCCACGACGCGGCAGACAAGACGAGGACAGAAGCTAGCAGGGCTTGGAGGATGCGGGTCGAGACAGTGTCCTGGACGACGCGGCGAGCCGCGCCGTTGTCTAGAGAAGTTGCAATGAGACGGGCGGGGAAGGAGAGAGCTTCGTTGCTCCCTAGGGAGAGCTGCGAGGGGTCCGCAGGGGCGGGGAGGTCGGGGTTGGTGGGGCGACGGTTCCAGGTGTTGAGGATTTGGGCCCGGATGAGACGATGTTGAAAGGTGATGGCGTCGGCGATGGAGGAAGAGGCGAGAGATGGGTCGCCCAGGGAGGTGGCGGGAATGGCGAAGCGCGAGGCGGTGAGAGACATGAAAAACGGGTCGAGGAGGTGAGGGGTGGGGAGGGTGATCAAGTCGTCGTATTGGAGGTTGTCGTCGATGGCGATGGCGACTTCGAACTCGCCGGTCTCGTCTGGAACGGGAGGGTTGGTTTGGTCAATGTCCAGAGCGCTGCCGAGGAAGCGAAGTGCGACGTTGAGCTGGAGGATAGATTCAGTGCACGCGAGAGCCGAGATGGTCTTGACTGTTGTTTGGGGTGTCCCGGCATTCTCCAGCTGACCCCAGACCCAGACCCAGCGGGCCAGGGTAACGTTCTGTGATGGAACGGGTCGGTAAACGCCTCGGCCGAAGAATGCGTTCGGGTCAAGCGCAGGTTTGGTTGCGTCATCAATATCGCTAAGCGTGTGCCCAGTGTTAAGCACGACAGTATTGTCCTCGACGCTCCCTCCTCCAGCAGTATCCGGAAGAGTCACGGTCATGGGATTCCCAGTGCCGACTGCTGTTGAGGGCGACAAGCTTACCGCAAGCTCAGACTGTTGAAATGATCTGCACGCAAGAGAGGACCGCAATCCAGGGATATTCGCCGAAACGATGATGTCCTCAGGCAGGTCCCGCATATTTTCGGGGACGTTGGCAATCAAAACAGTTGGGAATACGAGGTCTTCGTAGGTGAATCCGGGATATGAGACGTTCCCGTTGAGAACGAGGGACGCGAGTACCGTTCCGTTCTGGCAGGTACGGCAAAAGCCGTCCGGGGCGGTGTTGTTCGTGGTGAAAAAGTCCTGGGTCAACAACTGACCTTGAGCCGTGGTTGGGACTGTCGCAACCGTGAATAGCGTTGAGGCAAACATGGCAACAAACGACGATACAAAGGCTGCTGCGGCTGTGCCACCTATGGCAAAATTCCGAGACTTGAGGGCTTCGAACAAAACAAATGGTGGCGCCTTGTCGGCAAGATTGAGACTCATACTCGTCTCAAACGTCGCGCCATTGATCAAGGCAAAGTAGGGCGCCAGGAGGCGTAGAACGGAGCCCGAGGCGATGAAGTAAAACGCAACGAGGCACAGAATGGACGCTGGGAGTATGGTCCAGAAAACGTGGCGGTGTTCCTCGTCCGTAACATCCTCGAAGCCACCGTCCTTGTTGGACATTTGCAACGTAAGTTCGAGGGAGATGATGAGGCCGACCAGCACCACAAATGCTGCTATTCGAAACAGGGGATGAAGTAGTGGCGGGTACGGCAAAGAATCCGCGGGTTGGGCGTACCTTGGGCTCGTTTCCTGGGGTTTGTGGGTGCTGAAGATCTTGAAGTAACCCGAGCCCCTGGAGTCAGTCCTCTCGTATGCCTCGACCCCTGTGTAGAACTCAGAACCCGCCAGCCGCTGTTTCAGCATACTTGCATCTCCTCCGCCTGTTCCGCGTAGCGTCTGCAGTAAGCCGCGGCTGTTCGCGATGAGCGCAGCCATATCCATCATCGTTCCTGGGTCTCTGGGTAGAAATCCCTTTTTCGGGACAAGAAGAATGGTTGCGACTGTGAGAAAGGCGGCTAGGGCCAGGTGCACCACGATGAACTGCGTGACAGCAAAACTGGCAACGAGTCTCTCGCCTTGTCCCGCGGAGATGGCCGTGATGGGTGTGGACGACTGCTCCATCAGCGAACGGGACGCCAGCAGAGGAATATACTGGGCGAAGTAATCGTTGACAACGTCCTCCAGAATAGCGACGTCAAGAAGCGCATCCGGTGGCATCGCAACACCAGCAGACCTGAGTCGGAAGTCCAGGGCAAGATACATGATCGAGTCGACGTTGACAACTCCAGGTTGGTAGAACCACGGCGTTGTGTCGGTGTATGTCTCGGCCAGAGAATTTTGGAATGACCCAAAGAAAGCGTCGGCGATGCTCCAGGCGTCGACGTCGGCTAAAGCTCGTTGCTGAGCGTTAATGGAGGGGTCAACCCCCACGATGATGTCGTTCCTCTTGGTCACCTCGACTTGGCCAACGCCGTAGGTAGGCTTGCACAGAAGGGAAGCGGATTGCGGAATCGTTCCGTTCACGGCGATGTTGCTCGTTGAGGAGTTTGTGAGGAGCGCCCTGGTGTTGAACGTCTCGGTCCCGAAAGCCACGATCATCCGCCTATCTTCAGGGGCGTTGACACAGCTTCCTCTGCCAAATCGGGCAAAATACAGCGTCTGGTTGGCGGGAACCCCGGGGGGTCGACTGAACGAGGCGCCCGTAAGGGGCATGGAAACGGTGCACCCTCCCGCTGTAAACGACGTGTTAAACTGCTGGGAATCCGGACCAAGCTGTGCTCCCGAGAGAGTCAGTCGAGCAACCTCACACTCCAAGCCTGCCGATAACCCGTCCACTGTGGCCGTAATAATGTTGCCGGCGGGGACGTTGGAAAGAAACTGTTGATATGCGAACGACGACGAAACGCCATCTGGGAATAGCAGGTCCTGCTGTTGCAAACCCAGCATGGTGTAGAACGCTACAGACCCCGAACTCGCCAAAGCCGATCCGTTGTTGACGAAGGTTGTTTGGATCGTGATCGATGTGGTTTGGTTTGGGAAGTCAACGAGGACAAGAAACATCAGCCCTGTAGAGGCGACTACCAGGACCAGCAAAAACATAGATACGAGGGTTGTAGCGGCCACGACGTAATCCCTATTCCACATGGCTTTCAGGATGACTTGGGGCCGCGAAATGCTGACGTAGTCGAGAAGGAGTGTTCGTTCGGCAGCCGCCGCACCCTTGGATAAACGGTGCCACGGAGCCGCATGCTGGGCTTGATATTCGACCCGCGCCCAGAGCGTCGCCGTGAGCATGAGAAGTCCCGTTGGACCAAGCCTCCAAACGAAATACCCCGGCTCGCTGGTGGTGACAAGTCCCTGGTTTCTTTTTGAGTATGCCAGCAGCGCCTCGAAGGCCACCGAGAGCCCCACGAAGGCGACGGCAAAGCACGCTAATATCTTCCGTTGAAGATAAAAGGGCCGCCATGGTAGTGGAACCTCGATGAGATCCGGTTTCTTTTCTGCTCCAAGCTCGAGGTGCCGTAACTGGCGGATGGCGCCCAACGGGTCGACCACTTGACTGGTTGGCGAAAGTTCTCTGGCCTTTTGTGATGCCGAATTAGAAGGGCTTATAGATGTTGGGGATGCCGTGGAGGTGGAAGATGTGCTGGACGAATTGCTGTGAAGCGGCGTCCTCCGCGGAACGCTGAATGATGCCAGTGACCCCGTATATGGACGGTCCGTTCGAGGCCGTGGCGGTGCTTGACCAGCATCTTCATTCCGTCGCGCATTGTTGCCGAGTTGTGCGTATTGCTGATATGACATGCTGAAAAGAGCCGCCAGATCCAGCCCCACGGCGTGTCGGTCTTCTTGGTGAGGGGGCGAATTCCGCTAGTGTTTACTTGCGCGTTGACATCGCGAGTCGCTTGGATTCGGCTTGCGTCAAGCGTCCCGGCTCTGAGATGGACGGCACAGGATGGATGTTCCGGGAAACCACAAAAAATGTACGAGGGAAACCAGTGCAGGAACAAAAAGTGGAGTGGAGGGAAAGGGAGAAAACCGGGAGATTCCAGTCTCAACGGTAGGAATTAGTGCAATAAAGAACGCGAACCAAGCGTGGCCATGAATGATCTTCAAGATTGACGGCGTGGACGAGCTGGACGACCGGAAGGGGGGGTGTCCAAGTTTTGAGCCCCTCACGCTGAAGTGCACTCAGACGCCCACGTCGTACGAATGGGCGACATTTTGACGAGCAAGGAGACACCCTGCCATCCTCAAAGCCGGGCTCTGGCGCGAGCCGAGAGAACGTTGCGCTGCGGCAAGACGCCCGTCGTCCTATGAAGTGTGTGCCCGAAGAGGCACCGTTGCAATTCGGGGGCGGGGACAGTCGCTTGTTTCATCCTGACCGCGGCATCTAGAATCGTCAAAGAAGGGGGCCGGGATGGGGGCCGAACACATGGCAAAGAGCGAAAACGACTGGTGAAGCTGCAGTCTGCGATCCTTCGGCGCTTTCTCATTGGCCCATTCCATTTAACCCACTCGCAAGTCCCGCGAACGTAGCTGTCTGGATCGCGTCTCAGATTCCCCCATCGCAGGGGTCCGTGCGAGTTGGTGCATGACCTTGAGCTTCACCGGCTGCCCGATGGGCCCAAGGGGGCGATGGTAATGGCACGATGGTAGTGGCGGATGCTTGGAGTTCCAGAGCTGTGTATTCATGTGGCGAGCGGGAAGTTGACTGGTTCTGATTAGAAGCCCAGCTAGAGATGGGGACGAAGCAAAGGGGCGCTGGGTAAAGGGTAACCTGTGGCATTGCGCCGCCAGCCTTTATTGAAGCCTTCACCAAGAAAAACGACCCAACATTTCGTCTCTCATGAGTCCTTCCCGCGGTGTCAGGGGTCAGGGGTCGAGAGTATTGGGGAGTGGTGTCGATGCGCGTGCACAGGTGCTCGGCATCATAATTCGCCTGATGCGGATTCGCCACACGACCGATTTTCTGGGGTGCTCGCAGATCATCCGCGGCCCCGTTTGCCGACCAATCTGATACTCGCACAGCCTCTTCGAGGCCAGAGCCCGGTTTACATCGGGACGTTGGTGCTGACTACGCCGATGAGGCCGCTGGGGCCGAACGCGTGACCGACTGTCTTGGGCTTGACGAAAAGGAATCACCACGGGGGTCATGCGTCTAGTTGTATTGCGTCTATTCATGGTGCCGAAATCGCCAGGTCTAATACTGTACGGGCCGATCCTCATCGCAAGACTCACTAACCAGTCAGCTCTTCTCCTTATCTTCTTTCAAGGACACGATCCGGTTGAGAACAATCTTATCATCAGTGCTATCCGAGTCCAAAGCCTGTACGAGATAATGTAAGCGGCGTTCTCAGATGTCTCGATGGGAGAGACTCACAAAGTATGCCACACGCATGGCCTGGAAGCGGACTGACTCCGGTCCTCCCTTGCCGAGCTGATCCTCGCCAGCCGCCTCGGGCCAGGGAGCGCGTCGCTTGACCTCGTCGATCCCAGACTCAATGAGCGCGTCTGCGTAGATGACTTTACTCTCTGGGTTGATGTCGTTAAGATAGCCGCCTTCAGCAGCAGCAGGATTCTCCGACTTAAACAGCTGGTTGTAGACGCGGACCTCGCACTTTCGGCTGGAGTCGCCAGCGCCACACCACTGGATGTATGTCTTGGGCTTCTTAGTCTCGCGGTCAAAAACTGCGCGGATCTCTGTGACCTTCCCAGTGGTTTCATCCTTTGTGAAACTGGTTGCCTTGATAGGGTACGGGGCCTGCAACAGACCAACCGATTTCCCCACTGCCAAACGGAAGTAGTCTTTGCTGTCAACCTCGCGAAAGTCGGACCGGTCAATATAAACCGTCTTTGTGAAATCGACCTTGTGGCTTCCCATAGCAGGATTCTTGGGCGAGAAGGGGACATCAAGCTCCAACCCATCAGACTCATCGGCATCCTCAATTACAACTGGCACTGGGTCGAGAACCAGCATCAGTCTTGGGACGGTACGTTCCAGATAGCGTCGTATGGTCTGCTCAAAGCGTCCAACCTGGATAATACTGTTGGTAGTGGTGACGCCTAGCTCGTTCACAAATTCGAGGATGGCGCCTGGAGGGACACCACGCCTGCGAACAGCGATTAGGGTGTAGAGACGCGGGTCATCCCAGCCCTGGACATACTTCTTGTCGACAAGCTCTTTCAGTTTCCGCTTGGACAACACGGTGCCGGAGATGCTGAGACGCCCGTACTCTCGCTGCATGGGCTGGAACTCGACGAGCTCCTTGTTTAGCCACTAATTTGGCGTGTTAGCATCATATGTCGCTGTGTGATGAAATGCCGTTAGGGCGTGAAGCCCAAACAGAGAATCAGGGGGCCAGCAGGGCGGGTATACGAACCTCGTAGGAAACTCTGCTGAGGACGAACTCGGTCGTGCAGAGACTGTGCGTGATTCCCTCAAAGCTATCGCAGAGACAGTGTGTAAAGTCGTAGGTGGGATATATCTTCCACTTGTCCCCGGTCCTGTGATGCGGCTTATCAAGAACGCGATACGCAGCGAGATCCCACATCTGGGGGTTTCCATTGGTGATATCCTGCTTCATGCGCAGGAATGCCTCGCGCGGCTTGTACTTCCCGTCACGCATGGCACGGAACTCCTCGAGGTTGTACTCAGGGGTCTGATCCGCATGCTTGCACCGGAATCGGGGGCTCGCTCCCTTTTCACCTCCACGCTGGAGCTTAATCTCATCGTCTGGAGCGTCTCGGTCAGAATTGATGGATCCTGTGTATGTAATAGGACTGACCGTTGCAGTGGCAAACGTATGCCTTGTCGAGGGTGATGAGCTTCTCCGCGAGCTCGTACAGTTTGTCGAAGTTGTCGGAAGAGTATGTGATTTTATACGGACTGAACCCCAACCATCGGACCATCTCCTCGATGGCGGTAAAGTAGATCTCCTCTTCAGCCTCGGGGTTCGTGTCGTCAAATCGCAGGTAGCTAACAGGCTCAGTAAACGGTCCCAGCAGTTCAAAGGTTTCCATGCTCACCACAACCCCTCATGGTACTTCGCAAAGCCGAAGTTGACAGCAATTGCCTTTGCATGTCCAATATGGAGGAACCCTAGGGTCGATTAGACCAGTGGCATCCCATACTCCAGATTGCTACCCACCATTGGGCTCGGGCGGGAACCGCGTCATGACCGGCTTGACTGGACGCTCATTGTACACTTCGTTCAAGAAACCCTGCTTGAACATCGTTTCCGGATCCAATGGCGCATCTTCGGTCTTCTCCTTGGGCTTCTTGGGGGCTGCCGCGGGCTGAGCGGCCTTCGCATCCTTGTTCTTGTCCTTGGTGGCCTTCTTCGCCCTCTTTGCTAGCCGCTTTTTCAGCTCCCCCTTGCTAACCCATTCACCGGTCTCCTCGTCCAGCTGGAGCTTCGGCGCGTTCTCGTCGATCTTGAGGTTGGCGGCGGCGTCGGCAACATCGTCCGTGTCCGCCATGGTAGGACTTCGCTCGGTTCGGGCAAACGGGGCAGTGTGTAGCGCAAAGTGTTGATGACGCAGGGTCTGGGCAATTTATCTGGACGTAATTGCTTTCGTGATACAAGTATTTGATCAAAATATGATGCGCTGTCGATTGCCTTTTTCCTCACACAGATAAGGTGAGTCAATCGCAATCGTGAGTCAAGCCGTTTCGGGCAGAATTGGGATGGAGGGATGGAGGGGCACGAAGCAGCTCGGAGGGGCAACCGGAAGGACCGTGCGACAGGACCCGTCTCAAGGGCGATAAGAAAGATAAGCATTTTATCCCTGCAGTTGGGCAGAGCTCCTAGCTTTGAGGTCTTGGCATGAGCTTCTCCCTCAATACAAGCAGCGACAATAGTTCGAACCCTTACGGCCGTATTAGCGTTATTATTCCCAGGAAATGGCACAGGCTATTCGGTATGCCCTTGAGACCCTCGGTGTGTCTCCGGGGAGAAATACTTTCATCAGGCTGAATCTGCTACCTCGTGGCCATGTCACCGCCGACGGAAACTTCCTGCACTTTGCCTATGACAGTCCTACCCAGTAAGCCTCCTAATAAAGGTGGAATGGAGCCGTGGAAACTTCTGTTTGCGATCTCTAGATTTCGTACTTGCAACAAACTTACTTAGTAGCTACAGCTTTGCGGCAATTAGAACCCATCCAACCCTTTTTGCCATCTGATCTTCACCAGCCAAGGCTGAAGCTCCTGCTGCAAACACCCCGCTTTCGTCATCACCCCTCCGCGCAACACGCAGCCTCGCTCCCTCTACAAACCAGGCACAAAATCACGAACTCAAAGAAAACACATCTCTCCAACAACAAACACCGCAGAAGCAATTCCTGCAGCATCGTCGACACTTATTAAAGCCTTCCTTCCCACGCTCCATCAGCCAACCCTGATCACCACCAACTCGTTCATGCTCAAAGCCGCAACCGCACTCAAAATGTCCATCGTCCCCGCCTCCCAAATCCCCTCCCTCTCCCTCCTCTACAAGCTCGGGAAAATCCCCCCGGCTGCCGCCTCCAAGCCCCCTCCGACCCTCCTCGGCCCGTCCACCCTCCCCACCCCTTCCAAGTCCCTCAACGACCGCGTCGCAATCGTCCGCGGCGACATCACCAAGCTCCGCGTCTCCGCCATCGTCAACGCAGCGAACAATTCCCTCCGCGGCGGCGGCGGTGTCGACGGCGCCATCCACCGCGCCGCCGGCCCCGGCCTCCTCGCCGAATGCCGCACCCTCAACGGATGCCCCACTGGTTCCGCCAAGATCACACGCGCATACAACCTCCCCTGCGACCGCGTAATCCACGCCGTCGGCCCCATCTACAGTACTCACGACCCAGAGAAGAGCGAAAGGGAGCTGACGAGCGCATACACAACGAGTCTGAAGCTCGCGGCGGACAATGGGTGCAAGACTGTGGCGTTCAGTGCGTTGAGCACGGGGGTATACGGGTATCCGAGCAGGGCGGCGGCGCCAGCGGCCTTGAGTGCAGTGAGGAAATTCATGAAGGGGGAAGATGGGAAAAATTTGGACAAGGTTGTGATTGTGACATTTGAGAAGAAGGATGTGGATGCGTACAACGAGGCGTTGCCGTTGTTCTTCCCACCGGTTCCTGACCACCAGGGGGAAGAGAAGAAGGCTGCTGCTGCCAGCAAGGAGGGGTCTGCTGTTGGGGGCGAAGAGAAACCAGCTGCTGCTGCTGAGGAAGAGAAGCCAGCTGCCGCCGGCGACGAGCAGCCTGCTAAGAAGAAGAAAGCCGAGGCGGAGCTCGAGGCCGAGGCACAGGCTGTGGCCAACGAGCTCCCTAGTCCGCCTAAGGTTGACCCTGCGGATGGTGATCACGTCGAAAAGAAGCAGAAGCGCAGTGAGGATTGAGAAAGTGGCTACGATCAGTAAAGGGAAGCACGAAGCAGGCGTGGGACACATGGGAAGCGTGTGCGTTGGAAAAATTGCCCGCCCGTCATATGTTTCTTCATTGGGGTAGCATCTCGCTGCGCCAGCATCGAGAGTGAGCCCGCGTTAGCCTTGATGGAGACCTGGGTTGCGACGGAGTTTGGGTCTTGGGCTACGGCTAAGGCAGGCGCAAAATGGGGAGAACGGTTCGATTCAACAGCGAAATGCAACAGTGTCTTAGAAAGCGGATTGTAACTTTGTACGACAGAAAAATAAGGAGAATTGACAGCACGTTTTCTGATATCGCCCGTGGCTGTCCCTCCAACTGAGATGCATGTCCTGAAAAGACGAAAGTGGAAAGCCAATCCCAAGGAACAGCCACAACGAACTGTTGAAACGCCACACAACGGCCTAGATACCATCCGTCAGACACGGCGATTCTTTACCTCCATCCTCCTCTACCACGATCATCACCTCGACCACCACTACGGCCACCACTACGGCCACCACTACGGCCACCGACGCCACCGCGACCTCCCTGACCACGGCGGTGCCCCCTTTGGCCCTGACCCTGCTGGCCTTGCTGGCCGTACTGCCCCTGCTGACTCTGTTGACCTTCCTGAGCGTACGGGCTGTATTGGCCGTACTGGCCCCGCTGAGCCTGCTGCACCTGTTCGGCCTCAGCCTCCATACTCTCCAACTGCGCCTGTCGCATCCACCTACGAAATTCTTCGTTAACAGGCAGGTCGTTGTAGTTGTAGCCGTCCTGGTACTGATCGTCCTGGCCTTGATAGAGCTGAGCCTGCTCTTTTTGCAGGGAAGCTCCAGAACTGCCCCTCTGCTCGTGTCCTTGAATCAACTTCCTGAGGTAGGTTGGGTTGCCAAACATGGTCGCCAGAACTCGACTGCCCTGCGTAATTCCCTCAGCAGCCGGCGTGGTTGATTCAAATGTGGACGGGTCGGCGTGGCCGGAGAGCGCAGTGCCGCTGAGACGAGAAAGCACACTCGGTGTTCGAGCGTGAAAGGGTACAGGCCGACGCTGCGGCATGGGCGGCGCTGTGTATGAGTTTGACCCGCCAAATTGGATTTTGGGATCAAAAGCTGTCGTCTGGAGGTTAATGCTGACGCACGAAGGAGTATGCTCAGGAGAAGAACAACTTACCGGCAAGCGGAGTAGGCTGGGGCGGGTATTTACCCATGGCGTGGTAGAGATAGGGGTCGGTAGGGCGTGGCTGTCGACCCAGGCGTTGGATCATATCATCGCCGCGACTCGACCCCGTCCTATAGTGGCTTAGCGATGGGGGGATAGGGATAGGGGGAGAGGGAGGCGCAGGATCATCGCCGTCGTCTTCGTATGTGTCGTGGACATTGATCGGTGCTGTGCTGAGAATGCCGAGCAGTCGATCGGTGAGACGGCGAAGAGGGCTTGGCATGAGCTCAATTTCCTTCAATGCCAGCTTCTCGAGCCCCCTGGACCGCCTTCGATACATGCTCTGGGGGACAGTGCTGAAGACCCGGGGAGCGCCCTTCTTGTTCACCCAGTCGGCGGTGAGGAATGATCGGAGCTCCTCGAAGAGGTTGGCGTTCATGTTCAGCCCTGTGAACGTTTTCTGCACCATTTCATGGTGAACCGGCCCAATGGTTGATTCCCATATCGCCGACAGCCTCCCCAAGTCCTGGGCAACAGCCTGGGCGCTCGCTCGATAGTTGCCGAGGAGCTCGAACAGATAGGCCCCGTATCTTTGGTGGATCTCGGCCCGTGCAGATGGCTGGAGTCGGAGGTAGTCGATGATCTCAAACTGCGCCTCCTGTATTCGGGATGAGAAGAAACGATGTAAGGCCATGACGGAAAATAGCAGCTCCTTCATCCGATGGTTCACAACCTCTTCCACCTCTCGGAAAAGCTCGTCGCGCCCCACCCCGGATAGCTCCATCTCCTGAGCTATTGCTTCTTCAGATGTGAGTAGTTCTTCGAGCTGGTCGACGCAGGCCATGTACGCTTTGTATTCCCTTCCAAGCTCTCCAATGGTCTGAATCTGCGATGGCCACATCTTTGACAAAGCCTGCCACTGCTTCCCCACAGTCACAGGGAAGATACGGTCCATGAGGGACTCGCGGATATACTCGTATACGATGGGTTGGTCGGCTAGGTCGAGGTCGGTAAGGGCCTGTTTGAGCCTCTTGCCTACCGGGCCAAACGCGCGGAGCACGTCCCCCTCGCTGTGATAATAGCGCACTCTTGTGCTGATTGGCGCCACGTCCTGGTCGAAGTGCAGAGCACGGGCACCGAACGCAGACATGGTGTCCTCCCAAAACGATTCTTGGAACAGCTTTGCCACTTCACGCACCGCGACGGGCTTGTGGTGCGACTCAAGCGGAACCGGGGGATCGAGTAAGGTGACATATTCTCTCAGACAACCATTCTTCTGGCTCCCTTGTTCTGTGAACTTTGAGTTTGGGTTCTTTCTGGCCCCTGGCCACTGATGCATCCCCACGCTCGACCCAATCATTCTCAGAAGCGGAAAGGCCCGTCTTTCAGTCTCATGGGTCGAGTCCGGGTTACCTCCCCATAGCTACCAACGAAAGATCAGCCAAGAGAACCCCCCCCCCCCAGCCACACCTAGCACTTACCTGATTCTCAAATGCGTATCCCATCTCTTCGCGCGGCTCGTCTCTCCAATATCCCTCTCTTTGAACGTCGAAAGACGTGTACCGTTTCATCTCTTCGCTGAGCCTCTTGACTTGATCACGGTTCAGCCGTTGGAGCCCCGGAATGTCACTCCGGTCTATTGGGGCGTACGTAACTCCGTCTGACGTGAAGGGCTCAAGGTGCCCAAGCACATATCTCATGGCCATTCGGGTAGCATGCTGCAAAAGTATTAGCTCAGCCACACAAGCCGTGGCAGGTGTCTAGGCATGTACCTGCAACTCGTGGCACAGGTTATTCGCAAGCATAAACGAGCAATTGGCTTTTTCTGCCAACGAATAACTGGGTACCAGCAGCGGCCAGATTATCTCTGCCGCAATGCTCACCCGTATTCGAGCTTCAGGGCAAGCCGGCATGCCCTTGATCGTCGTCGGGCGGTCCCCCTTGTAGCGATCTTCCTGGGTGACGCCCCATGTTGTGGCTGCTGGGGGTATGATTGATTCTACATCTTCTTGCATTGGTCTAAACTGCCGGGTTGACATGATGTCGAACTTCAGTGTGTTGTGGAGACACCACGATATCGCCTCCCACAACGCCTCGTGCATCTCTGCCATCTCCTGCTCCAGCCTCGCTAATTCCGGGGTCGGGGGAGGCGCCCCAAATGAACGCCGGTTGTAAAAACACACCAGCGGGGGTTTTCTTTTCCCTTTCAGAGGATCTCGGTCTTTTGAGACGTGGCGGAGACTGAAGGGATCCATGAGAGTCATCCAGAATGGCGGACTCCTTTCCAAGATGCGGGTAGCAAGGAGGAGACCAGGCTGCATGGCCGCCCAGACCAGATCGTTGTGCTGCTTTTTGGTCAGCTCACGCCGGGACCAGTCTTCCGCCCTCGATTCGTACGCACTGCTGAGTACTCTCCCGATTCCCCAAATAGGTTATACAAAACCCGCGGCTCATGAGCGACATCTCCGCGGGCTTCTTGTGGCTTCTGCCAGTATTGTCGCTTGAGGAAACTGGCTGGTATTAGCTACTTGGCAGATACTTCAAAAGACAATGAGGAGTGATTATTTACGATATCACTTCGCCGCTGAGAGTGGACTGTGGAATCTCCGCATCGGGGTCAACCGGGTCGAGCCCGTCACGGATTCTCTGTCATCCCCACGTCAGCTTCGCCCATGCACAGTCCCCAGTAGAAATCAATGTTTGAGAATGGATGTGCAAACCTCGTCGGTTGTCAAGCCTCTCATCAAGTATCGCTGGAAGTCTCGGTCGTCTGCCAGCACGTCAAGGAACTGCTTCAAGGCTTGGTAGTACTCGTACTTTGGATTTTGCGCGTCGGCCGCTTCAATGGTGCGGTACAGGGCGTCTATGCTACGTCCTGAGACTTCGTATTCCTTCCAAAAGTCTTCGCCCGTGACGGTCAGCTTGGCGCCCGCAGACGTTGTCACGGTGGCTTTGCGTGACGTGGAGCGGTCGGGAGACATCCTGGAACGACCCTCGGAGGCAGCGTCTGGGTTTATGCCATATCGCAGCGCATACTCGGTCGGGTTCTTCGCTGCGTCCTGGGGTAGCAGAGCAGGGCGGAGCAACATGGTGACATCCCGTCTGTCAATCATGGTGTCGCGGCCATCCACCTCGGCTCCGATCTTTGTGTGATCATCCCACTTGGGGTTCGTCCACGGCGGCACATACACAACATGCCGAAAGGAGCCCTGCTTGGCCATGTTTGGGGGCAGAGGAGGACGACCTCTACTCTGAGAGTCCTCCGGCTTCCTGCCGAGGTACCATCTGATGAGATGCTCAAGCTGCTGGTCTTTCTTGAAATCCTTCTCGTTATAGACGAAGTGCCTCTGGGCTGCGAATGAGGCCCAAGATGTGGCGTCGTCAACATCCATCGGGTCGGTATCGGACGGAGCGTTAGCCATTCTGGAGTAGGCCCGCCAGGGCAGTCAATTCGTGTTATTTGCTGTCAGGTCGATCTTCCAAGTAATGTTGTGTTGCTATCAAAGCAAATATCGAGCTCCATCGCGGCGACCGGGCTCATAAGGTATTGTCAAGGTCACCGACAAAGGCGCGGGTAGCTTTGCACTGGTCTGCCTCCGCTTCCGGCGCGGAAAACGAGAGGGAGAAAGAAGGCCATGCTCTCGGCCTCCGACAAAGCCCCCTTGCACATCCAGCCCAGTTTCACAGCCCAAACCGGCGCGCATTGTTTTACCGTTGAAGTGGGATGTACTTCAGACCTTCCCTCAGTGTGTGGCGAGCAAGTCGAGGTGAACCAATGGAAGGTGGGGTGTAAACCATAAGGCGTGTAAACTTCGAGGCTCTTGGTGAGCGGCGGGCGGGGGTGCCCACAGTACTTGCATACCTACAAAGAAAAGTATCCGGTAAGCTTTCGCGAATGAATTGGCATTAATGCGAGGCGTGCGGGAACGAGGAAGACCAGTGTTGCGACAGTGACCTAGCGCTTGAGATTGGCTCCCCAAAAGACATGCAACAAGGCAGGCTGCCAAGGCCCTGAACTGGTTAGCTACATATCCCTGACCGTCCCCCTGACAAGCACAGCGCACCTTCCCCACCGTTACTTCTCCAGGACAGATGCTGATAAACAAACAGTAATTCTTTGCAAACTTTGCCCCTGCATGCGCCATCGTCGCCAAACAGCCCAATGTCCTGGTGATTCCCTTTCGTTTCTCATTCTTTCCCCTTCGCAACAGACTAGTTGCTGTTCGAGCATCGCCATGGAGATTTCGACGCAATGGCAACAATTCCCTCGCCTCCCTTCAAATGGGGTGTTGTGCCCTTCCTCTTCAAGGTCACATCTTCTGCATCCAATTCCCACCTTAAAGTGAAACATGGGTTGGTCCCTAGGAGCATCTCTGCCCTTGATCATTTTTCTGTCCCAGCTGAAGCTTGTCGGCGCTGAAAGTCAAGTCTCCTCCCCAACATTTCCCTCTGTCTCCTCCACCGATCCTCCTTGTGCCATTGTAAGTAGATCGCAGGCAGCCCAGAGAGCAGGCGATGCATCAGGTACGCCTCGAACCAACCACCTCGTCGGCAGTCTGGGGTCCCCATCAACTAACACTGAGGCACGCCCCTGGGAAAGCGCTCCCGACAGTTGCGGCAGAGGTAGCCCGCGCCTGTCTAGAGTCGGTGCCTTTGGGGAAGGCTGAAGCGATTGACCTGGTTGAGTCCCTGGAACCCTACCTCGAATGGCAGAGTGATGCGGCTTACAAGGCAGACCCTCCTCCGGGTTACTGGTTTCCACCATACAACATGTTCGCTGCCTTGGAACGAATCAAGGAGTATCTAGTGGCCGATCGCTATGTCAACGAACTAGAGTTTCAGGAGGATCTCTACCTCAATGTCTTTTCCGCTGGACATGACGGCCACTTGGCGTTCTTCCCTGACGCTCTCACTCGCGTCTTCTCATGGAAACGGCAACGGTCCTTGGTCTCGATCAGCGACGACGGGCTGTCTCTACCCGTCATCAAGCTCTACGAAGACATGGTCTCTGCACCCGACACTGCATCGGCCGTCAAGTTGATCAATGGTGTGGATGCAGCCACCTACATCGCGGACACAATATTCACGGCGACTTACAACCAGGTGGGTCTCCCCTTTCCGCCGTGCGGCTCCTGGTGTAGTTATTTGTGGTTTTGTTAGATGTCTTGAACGTTGCTTGAGCGCGCCTGAAACATTGCGTCGCCCAGAAAACACCTTTAAGGGAAATAACTGACGGGCATTTAGGACCCCGATGCTGCATACAACACGATGTTCTACTCCAAGACCATGGCCGCGCTCACGGGCGGAAACGGGTTTTTCTCTGGAGGTGGCCGGATCCGATATCTATACCAGGGCCCCAATACCACCTTCACCTTCGAGAACGGAACAGTCCTGACTCTCGAGAACATTGCCACAGTCCACGACGACCTAACTGATGTCGAAGATGGATCGTCTTTCTACGCCAAGTTTTGCGGCATAGGCGCGGTAGAAAATGCTTTGGCTTCTACGAGCCGAACCGTCAACTCTGAAGCAGGCGCTTCAATATACGGCTACCCCGAGTCTATTATTGCGTCCAGTGGTAACATCGTAACTGGATACTATCTCGACGGCGAAGGTCTTGAGGATGTTGCCGTCATCGCCGTTCTCGCCTTCGAATCGGGATCGCCTGCTGAGTTTCACGCCGTGTGTGAAGAGTTCTTTGCCATGGCCGTTGAAGCCAACAAGACCAAGCTTGTTGTCGACTTCCAGGGCAATGGAGGCGGATACATCCTGCTCGGCTACGACTTTTTTCACCAACTCTTCCCCTCCATCACCCCGGACGGCTTCTCCCGCTGGAAAGAAAACCCCGGCTTCAACGCTCTCTCCCACATCATCAGTGACCGCGTGTCCAACCTAGACCCTTACACCAGCGGCGACCACTCCGCGATTGAGGACTGGGAGTCTTGGTACAACTTCCGTTTCGATCTCAATCTCACCAACCAGCCGTTCGCTTCCTTCGCCGCCAAGTTCTCTCCGCACACCTACGAATCCACCCCCTACACCAATATCCTCCGCTGGGATCTCACCAACAACCTCACCACCACAAACACAACCTTTGGCGTCGGCGTCAACCTCACCGCCCCCTCCCCCATGCCCTTCCTCCCCTCAAACATCGTCCTCCTCTGTACGTTCATCCCGCACTCTCCCTGCAGCCCTCCTTTCCCCTCCACTCTCCATCTCACTTCATCTAACACCCTCTCCCATCCCTCCCAGACGACGGCATATGCGCCTCCACCTGCGCCCTGACCTCAACCATGCTCCGCCATCAAGCCCACGTAAATTCCATCTCCCTCGGCGGCCGCTCTTCCCATCCCGGCCTCACCCCTGGCGTAGGCGGCGTCAAAGGCGCCCAAGTCCTCACTTTCGCGGACATCCACCGTGCCACCTCCTCACACCTCCCCCTCGCCAACACCGACGCTCAACGCGAGGCGCTCTCTCGTTACTCTGACCTTCCCATCCGACGAGGTGGAGGCGCGGTGAATGTAAGGGACCAGATACTAAGAGAGAACCTCAATGATGGAATACCCGCGCAGTACATCACTGAGAATGCAGACTGTAGGTTGTTCTGGACGAGGGAGATGTTGGAGGATGTAGGGGAGGTTTGGAAAGCTGCAGCAAGGGCGGCGTTTCTGGGGAAGGAGTGTGCTGTCGGGGGGATAGCGCGGGAGGAAGAGGGGAGTAGTAGCAAGACAGAAACAAAGACAAAGAGTGAGGGAGGTGCTTCGCCGACGGGCGGATGGCGGCAAAGAGTTTGGGAGAGCGTGAAGCCTGCGGATCGGGATGTGTGGGAGGCGCTGCATCGACAGAGAGCAATTCCATGAGGGCATAGTAAGGTTGTGGGTTATGCGAATATACGATATTAATCCTCTTCAACGGTGCACAAGGGGGGGGAGGTAGGGAGGTCTGCTTAGGGGGCAAGGCAAACGGTGCGGCGATGGTACCACGGAACACAGCACACTCAAACGCGGCGAGGGGTACGTATCAGGTACTCAAAGATCTCTACTGATCTATCGTCGTCTATTCTCTAGAACAACCTCGACCCATCATCCACACTGGTATCTCTCCTCCCATGCAGCCACGGATGGCTTTGGACCGACCATCCGAGGGTCTCCAGTCCTGGACAGCCAGATCCAATCCATTCCCAGCCGCGTACATGTACTCATTGATCGGGAGGAATTAGGACTATCATAACACAAAAGAGACGCAAACCACGATGCCAAGCCATGCAACCAGACCCGAAAAGCAGCTTTTGATATCCGAGAACAAAGGAAAGCGGGCATGAAAATCTTAAAGGTGAGACGCTCAGTCGTCCTCGTCGCTGAAGACCTGTTGATGTGAGTTAGCATGGTGTGTTTGCCAAAAATGCGTAGGAATGAACATACCTCCTCACCGCGCTTCCGGCGAGCCATACGCTCCTTCTTCTTTTTCCGGGCCTCGGAGCTGGTAAGCTTGGCCTTCTTCTTGGTCGACACAATCTTGTTGCCCATGGCGTCAAACTTCTCCTCCTCCTCATCAGCATCACCCTTGAGGCGAGGGCCGCTGCCCTGACCCTGGACCCAGTTGTGGCCGGAAGGAGTCATCTTGCCGTCCATGACAGCCCAGACCTCCTCAGTCAAGTCCTTGGTGAACTCGGCGCTGTGGGTAATGATGATGACACCACCCTCAAACTTCTTGAGGGCCTTTGACAAGGCACCGAGAGAGTCACGATCGAGGTAGTTGGTGGGTTCGTCGAGGACGATCAAGTGAGGACGCTGCCACGAGCAAGCAGCGAGCACAACCTTGACACGCTGACCACCAGAGAGACCGCGCATGCGCGAGTGAGAAACGAGTTCGGCGTCGAGGCCGAAGTTGGCGGCGTGGGACTCGATCTCCTTGCGGACCAGAGGGCGGAACTGACCGGAAGCGAGAGCCTCCTTCATATCGACATCGGCAACCATCTTCTGATGGGAAGCCAGAAGCTCGGAGCGGGGGAGCCACTGGTTGTCGGCCGTCATCATGGGCACCCACCTCTCGTTCTTCATGCCGACGTTCTCACCAAGAGCGAATGAGCACTCGTACTCGTAGCTGTTCTTGAACTTCCTGCGGCTGGAGATGCCAATGACGCGACGCTGGCTGCCGTCGATCTTGAAGATCTTGTCCATGGCCTTCTCATCATCCTCAGTGATGATCTTGTTGGCACGATCCATGGTCTCGCGATCCTCACCAGTCTGGAAACGCCATTGGATGTACTCGGACGGAGTGCTGTCCAGGTGGTTATCGATGTGGGCGAAAGCGTGTTGCTTGATGTAGGCGATACGGATGTTCTCGTGCTGGTAGATCTCACCGGCGGTGGGGATAAGCTCACCAGTGAGGACGTTGATGAGGGTCGACTTGCCAGCACCGTTGGGACCGATGACAGCAATACGCGAGCCGAGCGAGCACTGGAAGCTGATGTCCTGGATCTGAGGCTTGGCAGTACCGGGGTACTGGAAGCTCATCTTGCTGGCACGCAGGATGGCCTTGGCCTTGGTCTTGACACCCTCAAGGAAACCAGGCTCAGGGAAGGAGAACTCCATCTCGGAGGCGCCGAGCTCGTAGTAGGACTTGGCCGCAGGGTTGCGCTTGACGAACTCGGACAGGTTGCCCTTGTAGCGCTTGAGCTTGAAGCGCTCGTAGTGGATGATGTGCTGGCAGACATTGTCGAGGAAGCCGCTGTCGTGAGAAACGATGATGGAGGTGCAAGGAGAGTTCTTGAGGTAGTCCTCGAGCCACTTCACATTCTTGACGTCGAGATGGTTGGTAGGCTCGTCGAGCAGGAGGATATCAGGAGCCTCGAAGACGGCACGGCACAGGGCGAGCTTCATCTTCCAACCACCGGAGAGGGCGGTGATCTCACCCTTGACCATCTGCTCGGTGAAGCCGAACTCGTTGAGGCGAGCCTCGACGTCAGCCTGGCTGGTGGTGATACCAACCTCGGAAAGCTTCTTCATGGTCCAGTCGATGGTGGTCATCTCAGTGTCGGCAGAGTCAAGGTCGTGCTCGACGAAGACGGTCTTGACCTCGCTCTGCTTGGGGAAACCCTCGACCTGCTCGTTGTTGATGGCACGCATGAGGGTGGACTTTCCGGAACCGTTGGGACCGCACAGGCCGTAGCGATGGCCACGCTTGAGGCGCAGGCTGGTCTGGTTAAGCAGAATCTTGGCACCGTAGGCGAGCGAGAAGGTGCAGTTGCACAGGTCCTCACCCTCCTCCTCATCATCCTCAACCTCGGCATCATCCTCGAGCGAGGGGGAAGCCTTCTTGCGGAGGGAGTCGGTGATGGCCTGGGAGTCGGCGTCACCAACGAGGACGGCGATGTAGGGCTTGACAGCCTCGGCCCAGGTAGGGGATCCGGTCTCCTTCTCGCTGACGAGCTGGCCAGCAATAGCGGCGATGTACTCAAGGACGGGGCCGAACTTCTCAACAGCGGCAGTGTGCTTGGGCGCGAGGATGGCCTTGAGGTGGCCAAGGACGACGCTGATGTCGCCGTAGTTGCTGGCCTCAGGGATCTTGCCATCCTTGACGTTACCAACGCGGGTAAGGGTTTCAAGGGCCTGCTTGGTCTTCTCACGAGCTTCAGGGTCGGCAAGGTTGTCGTAATTCTTCTCAAGAGCGGGCATCATCTTGGGCAAGAAAGGAGCGACGATGTTCGGGTCGTCGACGAGCTTGCACATGTTGTCGACAATGACAGCCGACTTACGCTTGATGGCGGTGTCGCGCTCGGCGAGACCACGGTCAAGCAGGGGAACCATGAGGGCAAGAGTGGGCTCCTGAACCTCAGTGACGAAAGTGGTAGCACCGAGCAAGTGAACGGTCTCAGGGACGTTCTCAGGCTTGGCGATACACTTGATCACCTCGGGAATGAAGCGCTCGATATCCTTGTTGACAATCAGGGCGCAGATTTTCTCCATAGTCTTGTAAGCACGCTCCTTGACCTCCTTCTTGGTGTCCCACATGCCGTCGGAGACGACGGGAATGAGCTCAGGGACGAGGAAAGAGGTCTGAGTGGGGGCGGTGCGAACGACGGTGTCGATGAAGTCGAGGACGGTCATCTTCTCGGGCCACTTCTGGGCATTGCGGAGCGAGTCGATGAGAGCCGGGAGGGTGGCCTTGACGGCATTGGGGTTGATGGCCTCGGCGATCGCGAGGGCGGCCGCAATGGCGGCATTCTTCACGGCCGTGATCTTGTCACCGGCGGCAGCCAGGACGTTGGGGAGAAGGGCGACGAGGTAGGGCTCGACATGGGCAGACACCTCTGAGTGCTGAGCGATGGCCTGGATGGCCGTAAGGGCCTTCTCGCGCGCAACGGCATCCTTCTTGTTGGCGAGCTGCTTCTTGAGGGCCTCGACGGTTCTAAATTTGGGGTTCACATGTCAGCCCCAAATTCCCCAAAAATTTTGGTGCGGTGCCTGAAAATATGCGCCGCCCAGAAAATTTTTCCAGAACTCAGGTCCCTGCAGGAAATTCTGCAGGCTGATTCGCCCGTTGCCGGCCGTCCAAGCTGGAAGCGGGCCAACTTCGCCTCGCATCCGGAGGGAGTAGGCAGCGTTGCGACGAACTGGCGTTGCAGCGAGCGGCGACCTGAGTTCAGATTTTTGAGTGGGGAGGTGGCATTTACCTGGTGGGGGTATCAAGGTCCTGAATGCGACCGTTGATGAAGGAAGCGAGAGCGATAGAAGACTCCTTGATGGCATCGGCCTCCTTGGAGATGGTGAGCTTCTGCATCAACTCGTCGAGGACCTTGACGCTCTGGGCGTTCTCGGTGGTGGATTGCGAAGGCATTATGATTGTCGGTTTCTGGGGTATTCTCGAAAAATCGTGAACCGGGTGTCTATGATGGAAAAGACAAAGAATCTAGCCGAAGATCTATCCGGAGCGAGCTCTGCGAGTCTATCGTATCCTGCGCAAGACGATCGATCGAGGGGGGAGCCCGCAGAAAGTTCGATGGAGGGGTCGAATTCTACTCTATCTTGGCTCTTCTAGAAGAAGTCGCAGCAAGAAAGTAATGACTGAGTGGAGAGCGTCCCTTGAGGAACAAACAGTCGTGAATGAAAGAAAGAGGGGAGACCTGAAGAAAGAGGGAAGGAGAGAGAAAAATGGCGGTGGGAGTGGGTGAATATTTAACAGGCCTTTGAGGGGGGAGAGTGGCAGAGAGTTGGTGGGGTCCACTCTTGCGCCGCTGGCAAGGCCACGCCGAAAACTTTTTTCTACCCACCCCCAGGCGATGGGGCTACTCAAATGCCTAGCATTCTCCCTGGAGCCCTGGTTCGGCTTCACATCCAGAATCCAGCTGCACCTTAGGGGCGGACTCGTCCCTCCATTCCCTCTTTGCCCCTCCATTCATTGGCTTGTCGCCAGCCGCTGCCGACCCAGACATCCTTGCTTATCCTCGCAGATCCCTGCTTATCGCTTTATCAGCGGCAGCGCTAGACTACGTTTGGCAGACAGGAGGGCGGTGAGCCGGAACGTTTATGCAAAAAAAAAAAATTGAGGATGGTCAAAATTCCCCATCCCGCTCTCTAAGTTCTTTGTGCCCAGGGTCCCAACAACCATGTCGCCCGCCGCTGGTCTTTCGTTGCCACGTCTCTTTGAACTCTGTTTCAACACTGCCAGCGATGCCACTCTGTCGCCAAGTGGCAAGGGATCTCGGCGTCCCGCTACGAGGGTCGAATCTGCTTCGTTTGGGTGGATCGCGGGGCAAAATAAGCCGCACCACAGGTTACGGTGAGATTGCCTCTGAGGGGCAGAGATGAGGGGCATCCCTTGCTGGCGCCAGTGCGAAGGGACAAGATGCGCTGTGCCGACTGCGAATACCTAGGTTGTTAGGTTCCCCAACGGTTTTGAGTGCTCGGAAGCCACAGCAACCCATCGCTTTCGGAAATAGGAAGTGTCTTGTCTTTTACATTCATCTCTCAGTGTAACCCCAAGTGGAAGGTTGTTAGCAAGCATCCCCGCCCACCGCTTCCATCGTCTCTCCCTTCAACGCACGTATTTCATTCACTAGTCCAGTGAATCAGCTCTCTTCAACAAAGCTTCAAGCGTGCCGTCAATGGGGGGGTGGCTTTCTTCACAGACCATGCGCGCTGAGCTGTAAGCCACTTCAATCACCAGATAGGCCCCATCAAATGGGAAAGGGTTGGTGCCAAGCGTAAACACTGAATTTCGAGACTGGTGAGACAACCAGCATCGACCCGCTGCAATGTCAGCCCGCTGCTGCCGCCCTCTCACCCACGCTGCATCTGCTCCGTCGACTCAGACCGGAGGCGCGGTGTGCTTCGCCACCCGGATCGGATAGCACGCCCACCACCCGTCCTCGAATTTCATCCACGTGTATCCAAGCCTGGACGTCTGGATCGACGTAGGAAGGGGGTCTGGACTTGAGTGGTCCAAATGCGCCCGCGGTATACATTCCGTTGGGACGAATCCGCGCGGGCTGGGCCCCGAGCCGCTCAATCTCTCCGCGGCAAACACGAGGCACCTCGGTTTGGCCGGCGCCCCGCTGTTTGCATCGACCGCGGTGGCTGCCAGCAACCGTGTTCTTTGCCGGGGTCTTAGCTCGTCTTCCGCCATGCACGACATCGTCGAACCCACTTCAAAGTTAAAGCCCCCGCCTCCCCTGGCGGCCTCTACCCCACGTCGCCGCTCCATATCTGCGAAACAGGAGATTTATTCGCAACACATCATCAGACGTTGATAAAAGTCTCCCGACTGCGACATATGAACCTCGTCCCTACCGTGATTGCCGGCGCCCAGTTGCGCCTCTTTGGCTTGAGATGCGCCCAAGCAGACTGCATCCAATTTCAATATCTGACATGCCTCCCCAGTCAGCCTGGCAGCCAGCAGCCCATGCGCCCCAAAATAGGTCCGGGGTATCACTCTACCCCTCCACTGCGATAAGATTACAGTTGCTTATCGCCTGGAGCGCCCAACATGGCAAGTGATATGATTCAATATGTGGTGTAATGATCTCAGTCAGGTCATGAAGCTCGTGATGCCTTGGTTGGTAGTCTAGAGCTTGCATCTGGAAGAAAGTATGGGACTGTCAAATACCTTCAAGTCGCTGAGTTGTAGGATACCCTCTCAGGTCACGGAGCGCGCGTATTTCGAGGCGCAGAATATCCGGATACCCTGTCTCTCTATCAGTGATGACCTCTCAAGCTGTCGTCACGTTTAGACCGTTTATGCTTCAATATCTTCCTTGTAACCTCCTGTTTTGCGTTCTCCGGGCACAAGGCGTGCGCGCATCCATGAATCTCAAGTGTACCCTATGCCATCGCAGAACCCCGTCCCAGCGACCCGCCCACCCCAACTTCACCAAACTCGAAACCCAGTATCTGCGTAGCTGCAGCCCAACTTGCGATGAATAATACACAGATGACCCAGGCTAAAAAGAAGGTTCCACCACCGGCGCACCCCAAGCGGAGATTTCGCCGCTCAGCGGCGCCGGGTGCAATGACGTCAGGCGACCGACGTCACCATTTCGATATCGACTTACACCTCCAGCTAGACATGGCGCTCTGAATACAATACATTCATTCCTTCTACCACTCACCTGCAGTTCCTACAACCAGTACAGCAATCTTGCAAAGAAACACCTCGAGCACAAGAAAGCAAATACCGTCACCATGTCGTCCAACGATTCCTCGAACCAGAACACGAACACACAGCAGCCCGGTCTGATGGCGAGCCATGTTGAGTACATCAAGGGCGCCGCAGAGGTATGCATCCCTTTTACATCCCAATGCATCTTGTCGAAGAGACACACTGTCGAATAGGCTGGCTAACTGTTACCGCAGAGCACAATCGGGTCCGTCACGGGCTCTCACACTTGGACAACGTCCGGTGAACAAGACAAGGCGCACGCCAAGGCCGCCATGAAGGCCGCGACGCAGAACCGCGATCCTGCTGCGTCAGGTTACGGAAAGGCCGAGGAGCTCGCAGGCAAGTTGACTGGATGTGAGGGTATGCGGCAGGAGGGTGCTGCCAGCGCGGCTAAGAGGGATTAGCTGAGGCCGTGATACAAGCGGTCACGAAAGATTTTGTAGGATAGAAGAGGGCATCAGGGGCTCCGTTCAGTTCAGTTCATGCAAGGTGTATTTGACATTACCACTACCGTGTACTATGTATGATGTATGCTGAAAAAAGAGAGCGCAATCTGTGGATCAAACCAGGTGCAGAGAAGAGAAGAAAGGAAAACCAAGCGAGAGTAATTACCACCGTCCATCCCCAGCACCAGCATCAACTCCAGTCCTTCCCCATCCATCATCATAACATCATCCCCTTAGTAGAAGATCGGGTTCTCGGGATCCGTCAGGTCAAAGATGACAGCAGAGTGCGGCCTGGCGCCACCCCTGTTCCTCGTGAAGATGCTCTCAAAGTCGATCGTCCTGTTGAAGTTCAAGCTTCCATCATCAAGGATGTCGATCCAGTGTCCCTTGTAGTCCGCCGGCGTGTTGAGCACGCTGATGTCACCCGCCTGGACAAAGTACCCAGTGACCAGCAGATTCTTGCCGTCAGGCGAGATCTTGACGTAGTGAGGACCGATGATGGGCTGCTCCTCCTCGGGGTCGTCGAGGCGCCTGACGTTGGAGAGATCGCTGATGTCGAGGGCCGCGACGTGGTTGCCTAGGGTGATGGTGAAGTAAGCGAGTCTACCGTCAGCGGAAATATCCGAGTAGATGGCGAGGGAGTCGACAGCCTTGGGGCCGAGGGAGTAGAGGAGTTCGGCGACACCTTGGGTTCCATCAGGGGCGGTACGGAAGGGGTAGATGATCCAGACTTCGCCGGGGCCGACGGCAGTGGCGAGGGCGGCGGATTCGGGGTTGCCGGGGATGAACTTGACGTCCTGGATACCGCCGCCGTTGGGGATGTGGATGGTGGAGATTATGGTTCGCGAGTTGATGTTCCAGAGGCGGAGGGTGTTGGCCTTTTGGATGCCAGTGGTGGGCTTGAGGACGGTGTAGGGGACGACAAAGTCAGAGGTAAGTGCGATGCCCTTTTCGAAGTCGACGGAAAGACCGTGGGGAGAGAACTGCTCGCCGAGGATGTTGAGAGTGCTAGGGACGTCTTCGGGCCACTCGTGAATGATGTTGCCAGCGGCGTCAGTCTCGACGAGACGGCCGGGAGCGGTTCCGGCAGCGCTGCCCATGTAGGTGATGAAGAAGCCGCCATCTGGCTTGGCGCGAATCTCGTCGACGATGGACGAGAGCACCGCGCGGTTGCTGTGGTCAAACTTGGGATTGTAGGGGTCGGTTACGTCGAAGTAGAACGCCGTATCCTGGGTCTTGAGGAGCGACAGAAGGCCGCCGCCGATGAGGAGCTTGCCGTCGGCAGAGGAGCCCAAGTGGTGGGGAGAGTTGCCCGAGCTAGGGACATCCGTGATGCCAATAATGGTGCCGAAGGAGTCGTCGTCGAGGCTGGCAGTGATCAAGAAGTCCTTGTGCTTGTTGTCGCCTGCGCCAGTCCAGAAGTAGCCAATCTTCTTGGGCTTGATGTTGGAGACCGGGAACGGCTCGCTCTCCAGGGGCGGCGTCGGCACCTGGAGGATGGGAAGGGGCGGCGCATTGTCGCTCAGGGGCTCAGTCACCCCCGGGATCAACGGAATGATGGGGTCGATGCTAAGGTCCAGAGGGCTTCGCTTGCCACCCGCAGCCTTGCCAGCACCGCCCGCGACTCCAGAGAGGAGACTGGTCAAATCAGGGAGAGGAAGGTCGGCTCGCTTGTCCTTGTTGCCCGGCAGCACCGGGACGATGTTATTGGGGTTGGGGACCTCAAGCTTTGGAAGGGGCGGGAGACCGACAGCGCCGCCAATGGGGCTGGCCGAGACCAAGTGCGCAACAAAGTGGCCCAGAAGGGCGAAGCCGACGAGTCCGGCGTGCATCTTGAAGTTGTAAAAGAGTGGAATCCCTTGGTCTATGCGTCAAATGAGTGGCTGAGTCCTGAAGATCTCGAGTGCGTGATGATGAGAAGATTTGAGAGTGTTTGAGGGGGTTCTGGTCGGAATACTTATACGTCTCTCGAGTACAAGTCTCCCGCGCGCCCCCTGATCATCGTGTCTTCCTCCGGGCCTCCATCCACGCTGCTCTTTGCAAGCTACGTGTCGTGCTTGAATGAATCGATGATACCATCTTGCCCTTCAACGATGGAATACCTCAAAGTTGCGAGATTCGTTGGTGTTTGGGCGGCGATGCCCCCACGGTAGAGCTCATCAGACGTTGGGAGACTCGTGATGCCTCGCCGGCTGCGGCAGAGATCGGCAGCAGCTGCAATCATTGGGGCTGATAGTGTATGATGCCATTGCCAGCAGGGCCGATTCGGTGAACGTGTCGTCCTCTTTGGGTTGCCAAACATGGGTTAACGCAGATCTGCGTCGCTCCCAGCACGGCCGAGCCTCGACAGGCGATCCGGGGTTCCGACGCGCCGGGCTGCACGGCACCACGTCAGTCTGTCTGAAGAGACAAGCCGCGAAGCAAGAATCCTCCGCCGTGGATGCAACGCCTCGCTGCAGGACTTCGTCAAGGGTTGATGTATGTTTATTCTCGATGCTGATGCTGTGAGATGAGCAACTCCCCCAAAAGCGAAAGACAACGGACAAATGCATGACCAATAGCAATGCTTTCCAAAAACACACGCTCCCATTTGTCCCAGACCTAGTTCTTCCCGCGCTTCCCCTTATTATTGATGCTCGAACGTGCCCGTCGATCCTCCTCGTCCGCCGATGTTCTACGTTGTCGTCAAGTAAATTGGCCGAAGAAAAAGAGCCGAACGCCGACGTTGCGTGGGATGACAAGGGTCCGCGCAGCGCGTTTCAGGTACGATCTCAGCTCTGCGATCGTGGGTTAGCGTTGATCGGCAGGCCCCCGAATGACGTTATCCTACCCCGGATTGTCGACTGACACAACCGCAGATCCCTCATTCGGGCCCCTCCATTTTGGGTCTTCACTCCCACAAAGCCCTTTTTCTTTTTCTCTTGCTGGCGCTCACTGACAAGATAGAGAAAGAGGTGAGATACCCCGTGGTAGAGAGACAACGGATGGAAAACGTGCCTACCCAGGAGTCCAGGATGAGAATATTACAATCTGTGACTTCGAAATCGTCACGGTACGTCCAGTTTGTGATCTGACGATTTAGTATATCGAGGCGGCTTGGGTTTGTCGCAAAACCTGGGTCCTAGAGACTGTAAGATGCTGATCATGAACACACCGCGCACGGCGATGGAAGGGCCATACCACCGAAAGGTGTGATGCCGCAATCAGGACCCGGCGGAGACAGTCAATGATCAGAAGTCTGCTGATATTGTTTGAGTGCTCGCTCAAAAAGAACTCTCGAATGAGGATTTGCCGCCGCTTCAAAAATCTGTACGCCTGATCATGTTCTGGGCAGTTTCTGTATGGCCAGTTCCAGAAACTGTTTGTTGTCCAAGGAGGCCGGACAAAATTATGCGAAAAACCATTTGTATGCCGACCATTCGCGGGGGCGGCCACTAGCGACGAACCTGGTCAACACCATATGAGTTAGTGGGCAGGCATTGTATGAACTTACCTGGGACTTGGTTCGTGCTCATGTTCTCGGATGCCTGATCTCAAATAACCTGAAAGGTAGGTATATATAAGACTTGTGGTGTGGGTGCTGCGGATGAAATGCTGGAGTCGATGTTGTTGCTGGTTGGAAGACCGGGTGTGAAGATGGATGCGCGCACTCAAGACGCATTGCCTTGTCTCGAGCCAGCTCGAGGAAGGCGGACAGACAGGCTGCAAGACTGCCTCTGGAGAGCCCATGTAGAAGGCCGGCAGGAGCGACAGCTTTTGAGGCGTGTCGAATGAGGGGATTTATGAGCTGTTCTTGCCGCGTACATGGTTGGAAAAATAAGCTTGCCATTCTTCCCTCCCCTATCGATTAGGAGCAGCCCATGCCTTTATTCTCAAACAGGCCTTCCTTTTCGGGGGAGGCTCCGGTCAAAGGGAGGGGCCATCCGCTCCGTGCGAAAACACTTTGCCCAGAACAACAGGGACCTTCAACTAACACAGGCCGGCATCAGCCGCATTATAAGCGACGTTTTTCACATCGCTAAACGCCTTGTAACTATTTTAAAAGGCGTTATTAGCATTTAAAAAGGCCTTGTCAACATTAAAGAAGGACTTCTGCCAGTTTTAAACCGCTCTGCGCACTCGCCAAACGGACCCTTGTGGCCGGAGCTTTGGTACCTTGATGAAAGGGGCGATGGAACCGACATCATTCGATGTCGAGAGGCAAACATACCTATTCATCCTCCATCGTGTGGTTCTGCTGGATGCCGTTCCTTCCGATGAGGCGCAGTGTTTTGTCAAGCTTTCGGGCTCCACTGTAGGTCAAGAAATGGAGTCGACAAAACAAATGTCTTAGTCCCTTGTCCTGACGTCACCTCCAAAAAGCGCCCTTTCTTGCTAGCACTCAAAACTGTATTAAAACTACTCACACCACCCCTTCCGCCTCTTCGTGTAACTAAAAAGCTGAAAAAATCGCTCGCTGCAACCCAAACAAACAACCATTGACCTCAACTTCAGAATGGGCGACATCCAAGTCGTTAGCAACCCCGCCAAGCCTACCATCGGCATGATGATACTCGAAGCCGATGAGCCTCACCCCGAGACTTCCGAAAGGAAAGGAACGTTTGCAAAGATCCTGCACCAACATTTCTCCACGGTGGGAGAGGCGCACGATCCTCCTCTTGGCGTCATGAGCAACAACGTCTTCCTGGTCTCGGAACGTGGTGGCAGGATACCGAAGATTGAGGAGTTTGAAAAGCACCACGCTGTGCTTATCACTGGAAGCATCCACGATGCGCACGGGGACGACCCCTGGATTCTGGAGCTGCTGGATCTTTTGAGGGGTATGCTTACCTCTGACGATTCCGGTGTCGAGATAGGGACTGACCAAGGATAGAACTCTGGACCCGTCGCCCGGATATCCGTTTCAGCGGTGTTTGCTTCGGGCATCAGATCCTCTGCAGGTTGCTGGGAGCTGAGGTCGCCCCATCTCCCTCAAAAGACTGGGAGCTTGGCCATTCCAAGATCAATCTCAATAAACTTGGCCAAAAGCTCTTCCGGACGGACGACCCGGAGATCTACCTCCACCAGATGCATCAGGATCATGTCGTCGCACCTCCAACTCCACAAAGCTCAAACGGCCTACTCAGTCCGGGGACAAGTGTCGAGGTTTGGGGCCACAGCGAGCATACTGCTGTGCAGGGGGTGTACATTCCCGGTCGACTTTTCACGACGCAAGCCCACCTTGCATTTGATGAGGAAATGGTAAAGCGTCAGATTGAGATGAGGGTCAACATGGGAAGCATCGACGACACTGAACACGCGGATATGGCGGCTGAGAGGGCAGACTTGGAGCATGATGGTGAGGTGGCAGCGGCTGCCATCTTGCGTTTCTTTCATGGGGAAGACGATGAGATAGCTTGAGGGACTCTTGGTCCTGTCAGGCTACAGAAATTTACTGAAAATGGAAATTAAGGGGTATCATTTTTTGTGATCAAAGCAGCACTCTTATCATGGTCAGATGCCCTGGCCAGGGGTGATCGTTTCCTCCGAGCCAACAGAAGCGACATCGCCCCTCTCTTCCATCACCAGCTCCATGAAACCACCGAGAATGATGGTGTCAGCCTCGAAATCATCATCATTCGCCTCCTCATCCCCCTCTACCTCGGCCTCTGCCTCAGGGTTATCGGCTGCCTTAGCGACACCATCGATGACCTCCACACCTTGAACGGTCATCTCACTGCCACCCACCATGCCAACATCTCCATCGAGCTCATTGAGGTCGTTGGTGACCCCACCAAGTTAGTTAGCCATGGCCTGCTCGCTAGCAGACACATGACCATTCGCCGCGGCGACAGCATCAAGGTCAACCTCCGCGCGGTTGACGGCAGCAACAGCCTCATCGGTCAAAGCCTCTTGACTAACCTCCTCCTCCTCCTCACCGACGGCAGCAGGAGCAGCAGCAGCAGCTTCCTCCCTCGCGATCCGCTCCCGCCTCAAACTCATGATAAGCTGATACTCAACCTCCACTTCGTCCGCCACCGCCCAATCCTCCTCCCTACTATATCCCACCGCGTCGGTCGTGATTCCTCGGCTCGCAAACTCCGGGCAGGCCTCGTCAACGAAGACGGGTGGGTTCTTGTACACCGGGTTGCAGTTGGGGTACTGCGCGCAGGGGTCGTCGGCGGGACGGAGTTCCTTGAAGCTGCGGTCGGTGAGGTGCCGACGGCAGGCGAAGCAGGTTAGGTGGTATTCGCACATTTTTGGTGGTGTGAATCTGAAAGGGTTGGGGACTAGTTGTGGGCGCGGAGGGATGTGATTTGAGGGGGTGTGATTGGTTTGGTTTGGGGGGACTTACACCGGGGTTGGAGGGGTGTGGATTTTGTCGTGGAGTATGCGAAAAAAAAAAAAAAAGGCGGGGCGGAAGTGATTTTGTTGCTGCTGTTCTCTGTTAGCTGTGATTCTTGATGGCGAGTTGTGAAAATGCGTGAATCTGATTGGCTGGATTTGACTTACACGGGCGCGACGAGATGCCAGGCACCCAAAATACGGAAGGAATGCTGTATATTCGGCGGTGTTAGCAATTCCTATCCTCTCAAATTCAAAGAGAGGCAGTATTCATCTGACCCGGCAGCGCGCGTTGTTCTGGCGCGTCCGCCTGGCCCGGCTGCATGAACGAGATCGGCTCCGCGTAGCTCACGCGGCAGTCATCGCACCGCATCCTTTCGTCGGAATTCTCGAGGAGCCAGATTAGATCCCTCGTGCCAGATAAAGGCTCTCAATGTCGTCTGAACTGCAAAGGCACGTTAACATACCAAGAAACGGTAACTTGTCGTCTCCACGGCTCATCCAGTCAACATGAAAGAACGGTATAAATTCTGCCCTCGAAGTTCTGTGAGCTTCCCGGAATCACTTGGGTTGCAGGACCAAACCGCGGCAATGCTGTCGACTATCCACCCCGCCCTTATTACTCTTAAACAGCCTCGTTCTCAGCTCCCTGCAACATCTTAGCCCATTCCGTTCCCTCACCATTTCGTCCCTCTGTTCTTGTCAAAACACCGAACAATCCCACGCTTGGGTTCCTAGGAATCCTCAAATAAGGCCCAACCACTCGGCATCGGCGCGCATGCTGTGCGACATAACCTCTGGGATCGGGCCAAAGAGTTTGTCCGCGGTCGGGCTGCCCACCTGAGCCGTTGGCACATTCGGAACAGTCCCGGGCTGTGGAGTGAATAAATCCGGGTGTCGCTCTTTTCGGTACTCGGGGAGGTAATCCTTCGGCCTGATGTGGAAGAATACATCATTCACGTCCTTTGGACGCTTGGGGTCGTCTACGCCGAAGTAGCCGATAGTCCACTCATGGATCCAGGTGCCGAGACCTCCATCATCGGCGCGTAGAGTCTTGTTGATTGATGCCTGGCGCCAGCCATCAATCCGGGCCTCCATGGCCTCAGGCTTGATTTTCCATCCGGTAGGGTCGGAGGGATCGCCAATGATAACTGCGGTGCCGTCGCGAGGCATTCCTTCAAGAACGGGGTGCACAGGCTCCTCTTCATCGGAGTCTCCGTCGTATTCTTCGTCGGAAAGTGAAACGTACTCCGAAGGAGTCTCTTCAGGCGCCGTTTGGTATTGTTCGGTTGATGCTGTCATAGGGGAAGAGCTGATGGGGACAGCGCTGGCTCTGCGAGCCTCAAGGGCTGACATGTTCGCTCTGATGCGCTCGCGGCGCGGCACGTCATTCGCATTGGCAGGTTCGGCAGTAGCTGGGATGCGGGAGGGCGTCATGCTCGCGGTATTTGTTTCGCGTTCCTGGGTGCCGGGCGCCGGACTGCTGGCAATCGGACGCCCAAGATGCGCCACGATGGGGTTGCTCGAGGGTTGGGGAGCAACCGAACGGGTAGGCGTAACTGGCGATACCTTTCGGCCGGGAAACAGCTCGTCGAAGACCGCCTTTGCATCGTTTTCAGACAGTCCAGGAGCGGAACGGGGAGGGCCCTCGACCGGGTAGGTAGGGGTTGCGACTACCTTGCTCCCGTCTTGCGCCTGCTCGCGGGCCAGGAGGTACGAGACTGAATGTACCTTAAACCATCTTCCATCGTCGCAGTTCTTGAAGACCAAACCTTCACCCTTCCTTCCCTCGGCACGATCCAGAATCTCCTGGTGGTTGGATGCGATCTCTGGAATTTTCACATACTCCAGCACAGGGACATGCTTCAAACCGAGCCTATTGGCGAACTGCTCGACTTTTCGCGGGTCCAAACGAACGCCGTCTTCGATTTCAAGTATCGAGTACATGAAGAATTCCACGACATCTTTCGGATACCGATGCGGGTTTCCGTTGATATTCCAACCGACCAGCTCGCCCTGGACAGCGAGCGGGTGCCCGATGTCGCGAAGAACTTTGAAGACACCGCTGTTCATGGCTGCATCCCAGAACGTCTTGTTCACCTCGTTGTCGAGAAGATCGAAGTTCTTTGAACAGACTCCGAGGCGAATGTCGCTCGAGGGCACCGCTCGGCTGGCAAAGGTGACAGGAAGTGGATGCAAATGAGCCCAGCGCTTGGACGAGTCATCGATGAAGTACATTGTCATTGAAGAGCCGTCCATCTTGACGGATTCCTGGAAGACAAAGCGCTTGTACTTTGGCTTCTTGAATAGGTTGACGCAGTTTTGGACCCGGTCCATTTCTGTCTTGGTGACGAAGGAGGGAATCTTGGGATTCGCCAAGTCGGTCTCATACTCGGCCTCCCACTTTTTCACGCCAAGGAGAGATGAAAAGTCCATTTTCCTCAAAACATCGGCGAGGATCTTGATATTCTCCTCCGTCATAGTGCCAGTGGCCTTTGATTCCCTGAGAAACGCAGCGTGGACTTCGGGGAACTTGCGTGCACCAAGCTTGAAGACGTGTCCTTGGGACCGTATGACCTGGTACGGCTGGAAAGTAGAGGTAACCGGCCTTGTGATGACACGGAAGCCATCCTCTCCACCAAGCTGGGCGTGATTTCCAACATCCTTGAACAGGCGCCCATGCTTTCCGTTGGCGGGAAGCCAGGCATCGACTTCAAAGAACAGAACAAATTCGCCAAGGCTGAAATCGGTTTCGCCACCGGGCGTCTTCATGACGACGTTCCATCCATCGATGATCAAGAGACTCTGGTTGCGGCTAACGCGCTTGATCTCGTTGATTTGCCTGATCGTAGACAACTTGCGAGCCGACATCTTGCTAGTACGCTGCGAAGGGACAAAACATGAAGCGTGTCAGTGAGAGTGAAGCAAATTGAACAAAGTTCGGGGCAGTTGGTCTCGAAGTGGGCGCGTAAAGAGGGCAGGTTGGCAAGCGGCCAAGGACAGGGACGTATGTTGGCTGCGGTCTGGTAAGGGAAGCAAAAGATGTTGGAATGCTGTCAGGGTAGGCGAAGAAGCAATCGGCAAAGCAATTGAAGGAAGCAAGTTTGATTGCGTGGGTTGGAGTGTGTTGATGTTAGAGAGAAGGTTGGCTCTCGAGGAAGCCAAGGAGGCTGTGAAGTGGAAGAGTTGATGGCAAGGGAACAAATGAGAACAGTCTGGCTTTTGAAGCGGCAATTTCGGAGGCAGGAGTTGGTTTCCAAGTGAATAACAAGGTCAACTGAATCTGCTTACCTTCTTTTAACGGGATGACGCCTTGGGGTTTCTCGAAAATGGCGGGTTGAGACAACAAAAGCTGACAAGACAAGATGAGACGGTCACCACCGCAGAGTCGAGTTCGTTCAGCTTTGGGTAGAACCGTCAAGTGAGGTGCTCGCGAAATCGAGAGGAAGGGTTTTCCACAACTGTAAATAGCGGCGAGGGTGTTGAGTTGAGTAGGGTGGAAAATCATTGGGCTGCCTGGTGTTTAGGTTGGCATTCCCATGGCGAGGAAGGAGCAACCCAGGCCCTGGGTTGCCGCAATCTCAAAGACCCGCTTATTTAAAGCGGATAACAGGCTAGCAGTCAAGCTAGGATGGCAGTGGACGACCAGAGGCAAGCCTGTGGAGTGAACGTTGGATGCGAAAGGAAAAGCTCCAACGGTTGGGGGTGAGGTTCAAGCGGGAAGCTGACTGGGCAGCAATTCAAAATCACGTCAGAGCCCCTAGACTAGACACGCGAGACTTTATCTAAGCGGTGCTACAAAGGGGGTCCTTTGTTCGAGTTGAAGGGGACATTCTCCTCTGAAAAGGGGCTGGGGTAAACCGCGGATAAAACTCTAGACATTGGATGTGGCGCATGGCAAGGTAGAAATAATTAGGTCAGAGCTGACTGAATTTATGAGCCGGCTTGAATCTTGCGTCTCATTTTGTACACATCTGGGCGGGTGAATGCTGCTTACATCACCGCTACGCGGTGCGGTGAATTCAGTGGAATGTCGAGCTTCGTTTGAACTCCACGCTGTGGCTTGCGGCACTGGGTTAAGGCCTGGTTGAAAAAAACCCGGCCGTGCCGCTTGCTTGTCCCAGCTAACGTCATGGCAAGCCCTCCTGCGGACTTCATATGGAAACCCCTGCACCATATTCCCAGCTCACCAACCACTGAATTCAGTGACCCGTGGCTCATGGTCCAAGATAGAGATGCCTTGGTCAGGCTACTCAAGAAGTATGTGGACCCACCTTACCGGGACAACAGGAAGCAGGACACCGACAATCTTCAACAGTTCGTAGAGATGAGACTGTCGAGGGAAATGTCGCCTCCCAAGACTTCATCCAGTGGGCTGGAGGGAGCGATACTACAGCTATAGCGATGCGAAAGCTGCAGGCTGAGGTCAATGCTGCCCGAGACTGGAGAGGCGGCCTCTCTCCGTCGGACATCGCACCCGACGCACTCCTCAGAGATATGCCACACCTCCAAGCAGCGATCGAATGGCAGAGTTTCAAGTGCGTGCTTGTGTTTACTGGTAGTGAGCCTTGGGGAGCGGCCTGGCAATGCCAAAGCTATTGCAGAGGAAAACACCCGCAGCCAGAAGACGCATGAAACGCAGGCAGAAAATGCGAATCTCCGGAATTGCGGCTCTGAAGAGATCTAGCTGAGAGAAGCCGAAGATTAGCCGAAATACGCACCGCTTAGCTAAGGCAATCCCTTGCTTCCAGGTTGCCAAGGGCGCTAAACTATTTTCGGCTGCGCTCTCCAACTGTCGCGTTTTGACTGCACGTCAGGAAAAAGAAGCTGTCGCCGTCCAGAAGCTCGACATCGAGACAACTAGCTTCGCCCTTCCCGCGGTATCTGCGTTATTGTCCGCGGAGCTATCGCCCTCTATCTTGCCAATTGAGATAGCGCCGAGTATTGCACCCGGCTCCCAGAGGCCAACTCCCACAATTTCTGGCTCGAACTTGCTCCAGTTGTCGCGCCGTTGTCGCGGCTCTCGACTCGCTCCCTGGGCGACGCCGACCCCCGTATTCTCGCACCGTCCCATCTTCCGGCCGATATGAGATAACCCCTAGCGTCACCAGCATCCATCTTTCGCAATGACGGCCAAACCTGAGTCGCAGCAGGCCGTATTCTCCTCGTACGCGCCGAGGCTGCGCACCTACAACAATTCTCTCCTCGCCCCAGTGCTGCCCAGCGCTGCGCCCGCGAACCCTCTGTCGCGCACCACCAAGCGAGGTACTACCATTATCAACTACGCAGAGGATGGATATGATGACTACGACGATGACGACGATGACAGCCGGCGCCGCCCAACCGGCCTTCGCAGCCTCCGACGCGACGACAGCACCGCTAAGGGCGACCCAGGCGACAAGGTCGGAAAAGACGCATCTGCACCCGTCGAAGTACAGGGCGTATGGCGGGAATGGATGGGAAAGACGCGTGTCAGCCGGTCCGACCAGCAAAACTACGCCCAAGCAGCGCTTCCGCTCACCCTGATCCCGATTCGCATCGACCTTGATGTGCCCGCTTACATCCCACCACCCTCGATACCCGTGCCGGGCCATAACATGGACCATGGGAACCCACTATTCAAGCCACAAGAGACTACCGTCCCATACCGTCTCCGCGACAACTTCTTGTGGAACTTGCACGAGACGCTCATTACCCCCGACCAGTTTGCGACGCAGCTCGCCCAGGACCTGGATCTGCCCAACAGGGTTCAGCTGGCCGCTGAGATTAGCAAACAAATCCGAACACAACTGGAGGAGTATGCGGGTGTTGCGCTTCACCCTTTATTCCACTCGCACGTCAATCGACCAAGTGCTCCCGAGCCACCCAAGGCGCTGACCCGTCTCGAGTCGTCCACCCCTGCGCCGAATACAGCGTCGCTCAGCAGGGCCGACACCCCGTCAGGTGGCAACCTACCATCGACCCCGTCAAGGTTGTCTGCCTTGCCTGCCCCGCCGACTCCCGCAGCAGTGCAGACCTCTGCCGGCGAGGTTACAGCTGCAGCCACCCCCATCCCGCCCGACGCCGACGACTACAGCCCCGACGATACGTACCGATGCATCATCAACCTGAACATCAACCTCTCATCCCAAGTATACACGGACAAGTTCGAGTGGTCGTTGCTACACCCCCCGGGCACAGCCGAGGCATTCGCCAAGATCACTTGCGCGGACCTGGGTTTGCACGGAGAGTGGGTTCCTGCTATGACGCACGCGATCTACGAGGCGGTACTCAAGCTCAAGAAGGAGGCATGCGAAGCGGGCGGCTTGGTGGCGGGCTGGGGCGGAACTGCCCTCGGCGGCGGTCCTGGCTCCGAGTTCCCGAACGACGCAGCGGTCACGGCAGGCGGCGAGGGTGCCGGCTGGCGGTACGATCCAGAACACCTGGCGGACGATTGGGAGCCAAAGCTCGAGACCCTCAGCAAAGAGGAGATTGAGAAACGAGAAGGCGACCGAGAGCGACAGATTCGACGACTCAGGAGAGAAACGGCGCGTTTCAGCAGCAATACTGGCATGGCCGGCGGCCTACCCCTCGGGTTTGGGTTCGGCGGCCTCATCGAGCAGGAGGAGGAGCGCATGGGTCGGGGCGAACGCAGCAAAAAGAAGAAGCGGTTCAGGAGTCTGTCTCCCTTGGCGCGGTCGGGCACCCCAGGCGGGCGATTCACGCCAGACGTGGGAGGCGGGGGCGGGTATGGTGGCGGTGGAACCCTTACCGACAACGAACGATCGACTTGGCGGTGCTCGCATTGCAAGGTATGGGGATCGAATGTGTGGGCCGTTCGAGATGGTCCCTATGGACCAAGAGTAAGAACCCCAACGTTCTATCAATTAGGCTTGTGCTAACTCAACCCAGTCTCTCTGCCACAACTGCGGTTTCAACTACGAAAGGGATCGCAAGCTCTCCAAGCTGGAGAAGAACCTGCACCTTGGCGATCCACGGCCGTTTTAGGGAGAGTCGGAGCTGGCCGCGCAAGATAGAGGAAAGAAAAGAGCCCGAGATCAGAAAAGTTCGAGATAAGACGACACCGCAGAGCAGCCACGGCGAGTTTCGGCGGGCGTCTCGGCATACCCAGAGTTGCGGAGTAATTAGCACAAGTAGGAAAAGCGGGTTGGAGCGGGAAGGATGGGACGGCTTCCTTTTTGGCGTCCGGGGTCCGGAGGTGGGCAAATTGCTGCCGATGCTTCTCCGTGTGATTTGCGTTTGGGCTGGGGCGGGATGCCTTTGCTACTCTGCTACTCTGTATGGATACTGTAGGACAAAGTTAGGAATGGTATCATTGCATTCCTGTTTCTGGGTGGATGATGTTGGGTCCGACCACTATTATCACCTCGCCATCGGATTGTGGCCTCGTGGCAAGTTGACCTGCCGTCGTTGCCAACTGCGCGCGCCCATTTCCTCGCCCTCAAATGTCGCAACGCACGTCATCCACCAAAGTTCCCAAATCCTACCATGCATGTATCTTCATGACGGCCATTACTGCAACGGCCATTACCTCAACACCATCACCGCATTCTACCTCTGTGCATGTGGACGAGCGCCATAACTCTACAACAGCAAAATCTGCTTCCCATGCATAGGTACATGTAATGTGGATTGTCGCCTCACTCGCTCTAAATGTGCTTCCTTGCATCATTACCGCGTTTTCTTCGTGGTTGGACTTGTAGCCATCCGACCCCCCGTCGATGATGAGGATCATACATCTATACCTACCTTTGGAAGGGTTGCTTCTGTGTGCGCTGAATGTAGAATTTCGCGGTGCTTTGTCCAACTCTTTACACTGTCGGTCCCTCTGTGCAGTATTTGTCGGAAATGAACCACTGATAGCTTGGAACATTGTCAAGACAATGGCCGGAATCACGTTTAAGGCGAGACATTGAACATTTTCGTGAAAGCCAAGGCATTCTTTGATGTCCTGGAATGAAAGAGTTACACATATACACACATACTGGCTGTCCCAGCATCTTCATGACCGACAGCCTGCTCCACAAAAACACCACCACCAGACCTTATCCCTTACCTCCATCAACACCATCAACACCATCAACACCATCAACACCATCAACACCATCAACACCATCAACACCATCAACACCATCAACACTGTCAACACCATCAACACCAACCGACACCCTCACTCCCAAAACAAAACAACGGCGAAAAAGAAAAAAAAATGTGGGCCCGCCCGGATTCGAATCGGGACTTTTGCGTGCTAGGGAGCCTACCAGCGACCGTGCCGATACACCTATAAGACAGAGATGTTAGTACAACAGACCGGAATCCGTACCCCAACATTCTATTGCCTACAAGAATCGAACACGGGCCGTGCTCCGTTTAGACCGCAACGTGCTACCGTTGCACTACGGGCCCTTTGTTCTTCGGTTGTTATCATGGGGGGCCGTCGACTCGTCGATACCGGACGAGAGTGGGGCGGCGGTGTGCGGTTTGGTCTGGGGGGGTGTGGGGGGGGGGGGGGGGGGAGGATGGAGGGAAGGTACGCGCTGGGTGGTCGGTCGGTCGCTGAGGTTGGACGACGAGCTGGGTTACTTAGAACGGTGGTGGTCTATCATTCAGAAGCGCAACACCGATTCCGTGTTTCTGGAGATGGCGTTAAGGATGTCAACAACGCCGCACATTTTCTCACAACGAGCGCCATTCGGCCCACTTCATCACTTCACGTCAATGTACGCACAATTTCAAGTACTTGGTAAAATATCAATAATTTTCTATTATTTTTTCAGAGCCCGACACGAATTTCGGGTATCTAACTATCTACCCACCAGCCTATTCCATCGGAGAGCAGGTAGAACAACTTTAATGAGTTCTCATTCAGATTCTCACTCACTCGGCAGCCCCTTCTGACTCCTTGGACCTCTCGGCCCATCGCTCATCTCGCTCACCTGATAGCCCTCATCCGCGCCACCCTCAGGTTCAGACCGCAACCGGCTGGGGCTATGAGGAACCTGCTTAATCGTACTGGTAAGTGGTAAGTACCCTAGAGCTCGGCGACCAGCCACGAGCCGGAGCAGAAGCCCCCGTAGGAACTCACTTCTTCTTGATAGCACCCTGTCGCTGAGGAGTCGTGGGGACGGCATCCTCCGGAATAGGTGACATGTCAGGCATCTGGACTCTTTCACTGGGCACCAGGGCCGCAGGCTGAGCGAACCAGTCCCTCGGGGCTTCGTTTGCTTGCCGTGGCCGAGAAGTCGAACCGAGATCCGCCTCCGAAGGGGCGGTTGGAATCTGAGGCATCTCAACCCTCTCTTCCGGCTTCAGAGGCGTGGACTTCTTGAACCAGTTGACTACCGAGGGACCAAGCTTCTCCTTGAGTTTGCTCCTGGGCTTACGCGGAGGAGAAGCATTGTAGACGTTTTCACCGCAGGGTCCGTCGACAGATGTAGGCAGGACCTGCTGCATATCAATACCGCTTTCCATGGGGGTGCCCTCGTTGAAGGAGTCCTTGGGACGGAGGAATGGGTTGGGGGAAGGTGTACCGCTGGGACCGAGGTACCCGAGGCGAGCCAAAATGCCGATGATCCATAGAGCAACAAACGCAACGACGGTGAGGACGATGCTGACGATCAGCCCCGACTGCATCATGATGCGGGGGATTCGAAATATCTACCTTGTTTGTTTAATGTATGTGCTAGTTGGATCTCTCACCGGGAGAGTAACGAAAAACTGGAAGTTTGAATGCTCGCAGAGCGCTTGGTGAGTTGGAGATATTGATGTCGAGAATCATCCGCCAGATGATGTCCATTTATTCAAATGTTGGGCCAATATCTCGGAGTCGAGTCAACACAAAGAACATGAACCTACAAGCTAGCTGTTCCTCTGCTGACGGCGGTTCGAGCTGCTGACAAAGAAACTCTCCCACAACAGCCAACTCTATCCCGACGGAGGAGGGAGGCACTGGGAAGTTCGAACCAAAGGAGTTGTTCAAAACATGGACTGCATGCAGTGCGGCCTCCCGGCGCGAGGGCAGGCTGGCTTCCAACCGCACCAACCAAAGGCTGATTCGTGACTCGGCCGCCACAGGGCCATCAGAGGGCTAGATCCGAGATGATGTCGAACGCCGGATCGTGTATCTTCCTGATCGAGGGGGCCGAGCATACAGGCAGCTATAATTGGTATGACTCCTCGATGCCCAAGTCGAAGCCGAGTCCCCTAATTTGATAATGCCAAGTTAGCTGGGGGAGAGAAAAGGGGGAGGCACAACACATCCCTGACTTGGAGAGCTGAAGTTGAGCTAGGACTCTGGATACGCGCTTCACAGTTCCATCGAGTCTAATAATGGGAATTCGTCCCAAAGGGTCCAGCAATTTCCACGGCATCACCCGTGGAGGCAACAATCGAGATGGAGGGTTGGTAATCGCGCTGAGTGATGACGCACTGACGCTGAAAAACAGCCTTACGGATTAGCCAGTCAGTACTTTTGTAGGTTTGACGCGGGACGGGCGCAGGGTTCCCACGCGCCTAGCGCTCGTTGGGAATTGGTTTGCTGCTCCTGGTGTTGTTAGCAGGGATAGTTTCGTACCTTACATCAAGAGACACGATCCTGGGCTCAGGAGTTTGCAGCAACTGATCTTGGCTCTGAAACGGGGCAGCCCATGTTGGAATTCCTAAGCGAGACGTCGTGGGGAATCGAGTCGATAACATGCCAAGGAGCCATCAGCCTTACCGTTAGTGGTGCAAGAGCGCGAAGGTGCCCGCCAAGCTCATAGCCAAGCTGTGGTAGCAGGCCACCAACCCACTGGCGCGGGCGTTATTGTCAGTGCGATGTAACGGTCCGCCACGCGCTGCAGAGGGTCGGATCGCCATCCCGCTGGTAGCGAGGTCCCAATATTAGTGCCCGTGCCGCAGTCTTGGCCGCTGGAGGCTGAGCTGGGAACTTGGGTTTCTAGAGGTTCGTTAAACAAAAGGCCTGCATGTTCGTCCGAACTCGTCGATTCAGAGGTGAGATCGGCGTTACTGTCAGGCCGGGGCGGTGCGATGGCGGCGCGGAATGTGACATCGACGCCTAGCGTCGCGTGGGATGTGCGTGGGTTGGGGGATCCAGGACATGGGGGCCGGTCCCCCTCAAATCTCAGACCTGCACGAGACGGGCGTCAGTCTGGGTCTGGTCGAGGCGCGAACATGAACTATTGATTCAGGTTGGTATTGGCAGAGAATCTGACCAAAACCACATCCTCGAAGTGGTGGGATCGAGTTTGGTAGCCAATCGCGACTCTTCATGACACACCCATCGCGTTGACTTGTGATCCCAGGCTCAGAATGGACCTACCTAGTTGGGTGGCCTGAGGATATCGTATGTTTTGATTCAGCATATAAGGATCTCCAGTCTCTCATGTAGAACCGTCCATCTCGTCAGCATCAGGGCATCTCGCCAGCACACCTTCACTCGTTTTCAATCTCCTCCCGTGACCATGACGGTCCTCAGTCGTTCGTTGGCCTTTGGCCTCTTGTTGTTCAACAACGCCCTCGGGGCATCCATCCCCAGAAACGCCGACGCTGCCCCGCGAGCTGCCATCGCGGTCAAGCTCAGCCCGGCGACTCTTCAGCGCCGCAGCACTCTCTCTGGTGCCGAGATTGTCGAGAGTCTCATCCGCAGCGCCCAAAACACCACCAACGCCAAGCGCGACGTTGACTTTAGCGTCTCGCCCCTCATCGGACTTTCTCCCGCTCAGATCGCCGAGCTGGTTGCCAAAGCCAAGCAGATCACGCCAAGCTACGTGCCTGCTGACTTTGGAGCCTGGTATCAGGTCCAGTTCAAGTCAGATGCCCCGACGGATGGCAGTTTTGACCCTGAGGTCGTCAACCTCCTCAACAACCTTGGCACCCAAGAGGAGGTGTCGAGCTGCCAGCCCCTTGGCACTTCCAAGGCACCCGCCGTCAATCCGTCCAACGATCCTCAGTTCGCCAACCAGGGCTACCTGAAGGCAGCTCCCGGCGGCATCGAGGCCCAATACGCCTGGGGCTTCGCCGGTGGTGATGGCGCCAACACCAAGGTGATCGACATTGAGCGTGGCTGGAAGCTTGACCACGAGGATCTCGTGTCGCAGAATATCACTCTTTTGGCTGGGGAGAATGTGCTGGACCGATATGGCGGAAACTACCCACACGGTACCGCTGTGCTTGGCGAGATGCTCATGGCAGATAACAACAAGGGCGGCGTTGGAATTGTCCCCGCTGCGAAGGGCGATGTTGTCGGTATTCAGAGGACCGTCGGTGGGGGTCCGGTGGAGAACCCACCCGAGGCCATCCTCGACGCTGCCTCCTTCCTCGGCTATGGCGGTTCGTACCTTCCACTGCCACACTAAACTGATCTGCAGACTCACCCAAAATAGATGTCATGCTCCTCGAGATGCAAGTCCCCGATGAGTTCCTGAACTTGTGGCCGGTCGAGATCTACGACGCCGAGTTTGACGCCATCCAGCTTGCCGTCGCCCTCGGCATCACCGTTATCGAGCCCGCCGCCAACGGAGGCGTCAATATGGACACGCCCGTCACTCGCCCTGGCTCCACCGTCCCCAAGTCCCTCCTCACCGTCGGCCACGCCCACTTCCGTGACTCAGGCGCCATCATGGTCGGAGCCGGCAGCTCGAGCACCCCTCGCACTCGCCTCTCCTTCTCCAACTACGGCAGCCGTGTCGATGTCCACTCGTGGGGCGAGAACATTCGCACTTCGAGCGTTGACGTCCCCGCCTATACCGACTCATACGCTGACTTCTCGGGCACTTCTGGCGCTGCCCCTATCATTGCTGGAGCAGCTCTGAGCATGCAGGGCATCGTCAAGGTCAGGACTGGCAACAAGCTGTCGCCTTCGGCGCTGAGGAGCCGCATGAAGCTCGGCGGTACCGCTTCGGCGACTCCGTGGACGGACAAGATTGGCGTCCAGCCCAACCTCAAGAACTTGATTGACTGGTGGCAGCTGAACTACCTTTGAATTTGAGTGGGGCGCGCGATCACGAGGTGGTAACAGTTCCTGAAGGAGTCGGTTGGGTACAATTCATTGCAAATATTCTTTGGCTTTCTTCCCTTTTTGTCATCAATCTCAGTCCAGTTACCTTGCTTTGTTCACGATGATTTCTATTGCGTGCAGTTGAAATGAAGTGGCGCTCTCTACCTTTGAATTCCCCTTCATGAATAAGGGAGATCAACAATGAAGGATAATTTCAATTCAGAGTTGAGCAAAGAAAGGTAGAGGGCTAACTCGCTCGCCTCTGCAAAGCTTTGATTCAAGTGACCTACTGGGTCGGACTAACAAACTCACCCCAGTCTCACGGATTTCCACACCAAAATCCCCCGTCAGGTCGCTCTCTTGAGGTCCACACTGCCCGTCCATCATATTATGGATATAGGCGCTCCCGACAACGCGATACCCGGTATCCTCGGTGGCTGGCGGGAGTCAAACGGGTTTCGAGCGAAGCACGCATAGAAACTTGCAGCCTCGCAGCAACACCAGAGCATCACCGACTACAGCTGCGGCGGGTACCAGTCCGATATCACCACGGCTCGAGACCACGAACCTCCTCCGGGCTACACACTCCTGCGCACTTGCTCTTCCACCAGGGGCGGAGCTCCTCCTCCATGCGAGTTGACCTCGCCGCTTGTGTGCGAGCGATGCAATCCCGCTGCTGAAAGAGCCTGCATCGTTTATGACTGGTTTCGCGCCTCAACCTGCCGCCCATTTGATAGAATGTATCATCAGACTCTGCCCACACGTCTCCACGCACGGTGCGGCAGATGTCAACCCACTTGGTATTATTGCTGGGCACTATTGTAGCCCACCAAAACAAGAGCTCCCAGATATTTCTTTCAGGTATGCCCACATCTCCGAGAGAAGCGATTCAGTCGATCACGGCTCCCCCAGCATGAAAGTGCCACGGACCCCGGGCTGAAAAAGGCGTTCGGCGAAAAGTGTTGTGGGTAGCGTTGTACCGCTGAAGGGCTCGTACCTGGCTGATTCTATCAGGGTAAAGCTTCTGTGCTCTACGCGCTCGTTGAATATCCTGTACTCGTTTGATGAGCTCGAAAATGGACGTGGCGTACCCTTCCGGCGCATCACTCCTCAGGTACGACGTGCAGCAATCGTTCACATGTGCTTGCAGCCCGCCGATAGCCTCAGCAACAAATTCCCACGACGCAGCACCGCCACGGCAGAAGACGGTCGGCTCTGTCCCCACTACGCTCTCTTGAATCGTCCACACTCTTGACCACCATGACGCCCCTCAAAACTTCTCCAAAGCCGCAACAAGTAACCCCAGGGGTAATCCGCATCCCCAACGCTCTTGCGTCGACGTCCCCACCTCGCCACCTCGGAAAGGTGGTTGCTGATTTTCAACGCCAACGCCCCTTGCAAGAAGTCAAACAACACTCTCGTCCCTTTGTCAGGTTCGCCAACCAATCTCCCCATCTCCAACACTCTCCTCCTCCCTCCCAAATCAATAGAGGCCGGCTCTTTCCATCACACTCCCCTTCTCGAAATCACCCCCATCTTGCGGCTCAAACCCCTCACCACTCTCCTCCCCCGCCCCTAGAAAAACAACAACCTCCCCCGCAGCCGAGTAGATCCTATCCACTAACCCGACCTGCTCCGCCCTCTCGAGATCATCCTGGTTGATACATATCGCGTCAGCCCAGATCGGAAACCCCATCCGCAGCGGCGGTAGTAACGGAGAGCCGTGTGGAGGCTGCGGCCGATAAGAAGCGTCGTATCGTTGATTCTGATGGGGAGTTGGTACGCAGGAAATTGCGGGTCCCATGTATAGGAGAGGGCTGCAAAAGGGGGTGTTTTCCTCGGAGGGATCTGCTGGGTTGAGACTGGGTAGGGAGACGGCGCTGAGGGAGCACCGCAAGGGGGAAGACCAAGGTGCGGGGGTGATGTTGAGGAGGCGGATTCGGTTGGGTATGAGGGGGTGGTAGATCGAAGACATTGTAGGCCATTTCTCTAACTTGAAGTGTGAACGAAGTAGCTCGTTCAAATCTGGTGGTCGGTGCCGTGATATTCATTGGAGGTGATTTGACGAGTTTTGATGCCCAGCCAAAAACACTTGGGACGTTTCCCCGCTCGAGCCGTAACTTGCTGACTATGCTCATTGCTGCCAGAACTCCCACCACCATTCCCACCACCCTGATCTGTCTCAACAACACAGTTCTCCATTGCTGTCTGCTTCCGCGAATTCCTCGCATTCCAAAAACCGGGAGAACACACTTCTTAGCTCTAGAACCACCTCCCTCCACCAACAAGTAACTAGTACAAGTGTGTTCGCATGGCGGTATTCTTCGGCGATGATGGTATGCTACCCCGATGATTCGATACTGCTGATAATTGCCAGTAACGCCAAAATGACTGTCCTGGTTCAGTGCACAATCGACCGCTAGGAATCAGGAGAACTCACCCGATGACGAAGTTAGAATGAAACTCGCAACAGTAAACGCAGTTTGTGGATCGCCTCCCCTTGCTGTCCATATTATGCCAACCAGGCACGAAGCGAGCCACGGGATTGTTCCCGAAATTGCAATGCGAGTCGTGCTCCAGCCCTCGACAAATTCCAAAGCATGGCGTTTATCCTTGCGCCGAAGCCGGAATACCCATTTGATCCAGTCGTCGCTTTCGTGGAACAGGCGGTCTGGGTTGCGATACGCATACATCATTTCTTGGAGAACGAAATCGTCAAAGGGAACAACAGTCGGCCTAGTTGTCGGGGTGTACTATATTTCAGAGTTAGTACAACGTTGAGTCGGTCGAAAGGCGCCCCCCAGTACTCACAGCTAGGACGCGAAACGCCCGAAGAGTCTTCAGCGAGAAGTACCGTCGAAAGAATCCGCACATTTTGTATTTGTACAGCCGCTGCATCTCCCGAAAGAATTCATCATCTGTGCGGACCAAGTACTTGTTTGCTTTCATAGCGGCCTGGAAGGTCTCATTGGTGGAGAAGTTTGATCGAAGAATGCACTGAATTTGCTGCAGGTCGCAACCTCTTGCGCCAGATCTGTAGCACACCAGATTCAAAGAGCACGTCGCTCTCGCAGTGTTGTAATAGACTGGATGATTCCTCTCGGAGGCAGGCTCATGTTTTGCCGAGGGTCTAGAGGTCGATGCGTCTAGACCCTCGAAAGTTGATGAAGCCCGTCCACCAAGACTGGGTGAGCCCATGGGTAGTGTTGAAACGGGTGGTATCAAGTCACCAATTGCCACTGTTGATGCTCGGGATACCTTTGCTGTATCATTACCCCCACACTCCACTTCACCCTCATGTCGACGTCTCGAGGTCTCAAGAGCGCATTCAAGGGCCGGCGCTGAGAACGTGGGTGGGTTCATCCCCGAGGGTTTTCTTCCAGCACGTGTGAGCTCCCCAGGCCCAGAATCATCTAGCGGCTCAGCGTCTGCAACAGCTGTGGTCTCGAAGACTGCCAAAGGGCCAGCGTCTGTTGTCATTGTCGGGGCCAGGTAGTCATCGCCAAAAGAGGTTCGTGGTGGCGTATCGACTTCCTCGATGGGTTGAAGATCCTCCTCGTTTCCCCCGGTGGGTCGGTAAGGGCGTTGCTGGTAGGACGCTACAGAGGGCGCCGCAGAGACTGCGGGTGACCTAGCAAACTGATAGTCGAAAACATGAGGCGGCTCCACTGATGGTCGCGGACCAAGTGATAGGCTTCTCTGAAGGCTGCTATCTTCTGGGAGCCGATGAGTAGGCGGCGGCCGTCCTACCCTGGAGTTGATGGGGGTGCTGACATTGGTTGGAAGGCGCAACGCCGTCAACGCCCGACCCCAGAGTGTCGATATGAAGCCTTGCGGTTCTGATATTCTCTCGTCCATTTTAATGCACCGGAGATCGAATTCGGTCGGCCCCAAACCGAGGAAGCAGACCTCAATTCTTCGTTTGCTTTGCCGCTTCCCACCAGCCCCCCGCACGTTTCATCCTGCAACCATCCTGCAGTGTCGGTTTCCCTGTCAAGATGCAGCCAATCAGAGACGATTCTTGCTGTCGATGGTGGATTTCATGATGGGGAGACAACAGTGCATAAAAGGTCGCGCGATTTCTTTCTTTTGTGAATATGTTGGTTGGCTTGTCGAACTTTTGTGTGGGGAGAAAGCCTTGCGTGCCTTGCAAGGAAGAGAGTATGGAGTAGGTCCACGGCTCGCTCCTCCCTTGTGACACTGAGGACACGCGTGGGGGCAACAAGAAATTACCAATGCAAGGGTCGAAATGAGACTGATCAACAGTGCAGTTCTGGGCAAGTTGATTGCTCGTTTCTGGAAAGAGTAGATCCCGATTAGTTAGGCGGTTCGATAAATGGGTAGGTGGTAATTGGGCCACCAGGCTTGTACACCAAAGCTTGACCGAGTGCAGACGAGGCTCTTAATTTGGAGCCGTTTTGGTTGATAGTTCGCATTTGCGAGTACGCAATGCCGGGCTGGCCACAATTCTAACCTCTTGGGAATGTAAAAGCCAAACGCAACCCTCCTCCTTTCCTCCCGTCATCCACACTCTTTACCTTTCCACCCTCCGACCCATTCTTCCCCCTCTTGACATCTCAATTGCGCGACACGCGGTGCGCGAAACGTCGAGATCGCAGCAACAGCATGAGGATACCGATTTCCATACTCCAATCCGAATCTTCTTTGAGCCGCTTTGTTGATGTCCCGACGCAACTGCGATAGCAAGCCCACTAGGTTGCTTTCTCGATGTTCTCTAGGTCCGCCAACATGGCCTGGAGTTGCTGCGCCGGCCTCTCGACAATGGCTCTTAACCCCACGCCGGATTGGTATGCGTCTCTGCCCATGACCTGGTCCACTGAGCTGAGTTGATGCTTTGCGCTAGCAACCATGCTGGCAACGGATCGGGTAGGCCGGGCAGAGACCAAGCGGCCGGGGATTTGAGAAGCTCCCTCCTCGAAGAATCGGTCGAGTAGCGGTTCGGGGTTTGGATTCCTGTCCCCGGTGCTGTCAGCTACGTCGGGGCGACGTTCTCAACAATCAGTACATACATCTTGACCCTTGCTGTCTCTCTCTTTTCTACCAAAGGGTTCGCCAACAGTCTGATACGTCTTCAACTCAAGTGGGTTGCTGTGCTGCAATTTCGTGGCGGGGGCTTGTCAAGTCTCCGAGTGGGTTTTGAAAACCACTCCAGAAACAATCTTCGAATATTCTGGATGTGGTTGGTGTGTGGAGGTAGTGACAGCTTTTGGTGGTTTGGCTGTGTGTGGTGCCGTATTTTGCAGGGGGGCCATCATACATCGCGATGCCTTGACAGCGGCGGTGACCCCACCACTGCTGGTCGAGTTCGACGGCGGGGCCAGAGTGATTTCAGCACTTTCAAAGCGGTGCTCTGCTGACCGCTGCCGGCCGGATCCACGCCCGATTGGATGTGATTTCTCATTGGAAAAACCACTTGGGCGCCTCACTTTTCCGGGCGGAGTTTCCCGGCCTCTAAGGGCATGCTGCGATAGTTTTTGTTGTTGAGACCCCGTAGTTTGGATTGGGGTGATTGGGCGGCAGGCCGGCATGGGAGCCTGGAGGCTTGCAGCGCGGTCGGCGATGGCCCTCCGGCGTTGCCCTTCAACGGCGGGTTTCGATTCTCTGCATTTCGGAGCTGCTCTTTGTCCCTGATTCTTAGGAACCTGAACTAACGTTGGCAAATACCGTTGGTTTGCAAAATGAACGATGACACCCCTTGGCCGGGTATTGGGGGTGATGAGAGCCCTGTCCGCGCACCAAACAGGGAGGGCTCCGTGACCGATTTCGGCAAGCTCGCTTGCCCGTTCTCCGAAGCGTTTCCCAAGACAACACCGAAAACTTGTGACAACGGCTCTGTGGACTTCAAACATGTCAAGTAGGTTTTCTACTCTTCTCTGCGACAGGCAAGTGCTCTGTCGGTGACAATCACCGCAAACAACCACTGACCTCAACAGAGAGCACCTGAAGAAACACCACCGCTGCAAGAATTGTCCGTCTCCATGCGAACAACCCTTACATATGACGCCCGAGCAGCTGCGCGAAGTTGAGAATCATCAGCGCCGTCAAAACGAGTTTATAGGTGACCGATGGCTGCGCCTCTATCGAGCCCTCTTCCCTTGCAATACCGGGGATCCGGCTCCGTTTTTGCCGACTGCGCAGCATCTTGAGAGACTGTGTCCCCCAAACACTCCGCCGGCTAGGGTTATCGAGCAGCTCGCCCAAGTCTCCGGAGGCGTTCAGCAAGCTAAACAGTTTCTGTACATCTTGCCGCTCTTTTTGAACCTTGTTCGCCATGGGGGAGTCTGCAACATGGAAGGCGGTGAAGAGCCTGAGACCCACAACGACGGGCGTCCCAGTGATCAGGTCGGGGATGGTGAAGCCAGCGAGAGTGGTGATGATGAGACAGATGTCGAACCGGATGATGTTGTAAAGGACGGATCAGAATATTGTCAACAACATTTCTTTCAGAGGTGGAGTGGGTTTCATGGACGTTAGCGCCGGGCTAATGGTCCAGGGGCGATTGTTTAGTGACCTTCGGGCAGTGACCATGGCAATATTCCCGATTGATCGCAGTCAGCGTGCCTTTAGCATACACAAAGTACAGCGGCAAGCCCTGCCTACTAAACCAAACATATTTACAATGCTGGACACTCTGGTTGTCACCCGAGATTTTTGAACCCCCGCACTAGGTCGACGTGAAGCGAGTGCCCCCGTAGCCCCTCTATAGTGGGGTCAGGCGGCAGCTGAGCCTGGGTCCGATGGAGGGAGCACAAGCGGGGTTGGTCCTGCCAGAATTCCAAGCATCATTGGTCCGCCGGAGGATGAGGAGGCTCTACAGGCCCGCTGTCCTGACGGCCACAACAAAGTCCGTCGAATCTGACCGCCCGACAAGGCTCCCAGTTTCAACCGCCACAGCGAGACCACACCGCAGAGTGCGATCCCATGGACAAGATCTACCGACCGAGCAGCTTCGTGTCCGCATGCCACCGTTCTCGCCCCTGAACCACGCCAAGGGTTGACCGCCAAACCACGGCGTTGCCCGCTCGTCGGACAACGATAGGTAATGACCCCGACCCCTAGTCTTGAAGTTTTTTGTTGTGAATACATGCCAACCGTCCATTTTGCAGCTTCAAACCAGATTTCCGCGAAGGATCCCGGCAGGATACAGCAAGTCTTGGAGAGTCGAGATGGAGCCAGGTTCCGGCGCTCGGACTCCCCAACCCATCGAGGCATTGCTTCAGGGGTTTATACTTGATGGGACCCCGGGCTCAGGCGATGATAGAAAGCCCCAGTTTCTTGCGACCCCAGCGACCACGCTCGTTCAAGCGACAAGGCATCGCAAGCCTGGGGACAACACCTACAGCCAGCACAACAATGGACTGGAACCTCTGGGAGTCTTGCAACATTACAACCGGGGCGCCTGTAGAATGCAGGGAACCATAGATGCCCAACGACACCACAATAGATCTCCAATTCACAGGAGGCATCGCCGTCGCATCGTAAGGCCGCGCACCGTCAGAACGAAGGATCGTACACTTGGGCTGTACCCCTTTCCCGGAACTCAGCATGAACAAGGCAGTTCATACTGGCAGATTTCGAATCGGTATCCTGACTCAGGCCATCCCCAGAAGAAAGGCGACCATTTTGAACCATCTTGGTTGATGAATGAGTTCCCAACCCCCATGCCGCTTCTGAAGGGCAGTCCGTGGGAGTCTCTTGTTCCGACTGCCACAAGATCGCGTGATCACGGCTTGCGAACCGAGCTCGCAGCTCGCGAGGAACCCCCGCTGAGCTCGATCAGCGGTCACCGCACTGCTGAGACTCACAACCAGACGTGGCCAGGGGCTGACGAACGTTCAAGCGATTACAGGAAAAAACCGAATGACCAAGAAGAACAAACTGATAATCGGGTCACTTGCGCAAAGGACAAGCACACTAAGTCCAAGAGGCCAGTTTCTTGTGATGGGATACGAGAAGAGAGCGACCAATGGAACGAAAACGGGGATGCAGATGATCAAAAGCCTAAGAAGAAGCGGCGACTACCAGGCAATTGCGATGATGGTTACTCTAAGAGATATGCGTGCCCATTCTACAAACAGAACCCTCAAAAATACCGGAATAGTACATGCGTAGGACCAGGTTGGATTTCTGTTTCCAGAGTCAAGTACGTCCTATCTTGCCATCCACCTTGCTAACACACCTATATGTAGAGCTAACTATGAGCTGCCCTACAGAGAGCACATATACCGCAGACATGGTCCGCCACCTTTTGAATGTCGCCGTTGTTTGGAACCCTTGTCAACTGAATCGGCGTTACACCAGCACATTCACCAAGAGACCAGATGTATTTCTCGATCTCTGGAGGATCATCTGGAAGGACCCGGGATTAGCAAGTCCCAAATGGAAAAGCTAAAGAAACGGGGCAAGAAAACAGCCACCGAGCCAGATAGATGGCGCGAGGTATATCGGATCATTTTCCCAACGGCAAACGAACATGAAATTCCCAGTCCTTGTAAGACGTTCACGCACGCGAAACCCGATATGTTTCTAATATTGCTTGCAGACTACGACTTGAAAGAAGACAAGTTTGCACCACGTGATTCACTTGACTCCGAGCGATTCAAGGAGTTCCTTGCTGAGGAAGTTCCCAAACAAATTGGCGAAGAAATTGCTCGTCAATTGCCAATGGAACCTCAACATGTGGACACACTGACCAGTATTGTGAGGCGAGTCTTCAAGGACGCCTTTGACAGCTACATGACAGGACGAGCAGAAATGCAGAGACCTCTAGGTTCAGGTATATCGCAGAGCGTATCCACTACGACATCCCCCGAAGTGCTCGAACCTTCGAGCTCGACAGACTTGAACCGGAGTTATCGGTGTCCAGATGTCCATGCTTTCCCAGACTTGATCTGGGAACACGAGAATTGGAGACAATCGGAAGGTCCAAGTCCTTCCGATTCTGGCATGACCTCGGATCCCTCCATCGACACAATTGCACCCCTGGGAAGCTATGATTGCACCACCGCAGCTGAAGAAACTGACATCGTCCCTGGGAATCCATTGCCCACTAGCTCGATACCTCTAGCATACTTCGTGGATCCTGGCCCCTGGCTCTCACCCTTGTCAGCGGTTTCTCGCCCGATTAGTTTCTCGAGTATGCTAGATGCTTCTTCAACTCTAGAGATCCACGATCAGCCTCCCGAGTCCGTGGGAAACGAAACTTCAACCTAAGAGGTTCTTAAAGAGTTCTGCCGTGATGCTTGGTCCCTCTGAGCACCAGACAGCCGCTGAAGGCTGCCTTGGCCGTGCTGTACGTCAAGACGACGACAATGCGGATAGGTCTCGTTGACTTACGTGTCAAAGGCTCGAATTTCTCCCCCAACGGCAAGGGTACAAAATGTGGATTCCTGGTCGGTCGACAGTCGAAGGACGCTAGGGAATTCCCGGCGCTGGCAGATTTCACATCGAGAACATCGCTAGCGAGGCGGTCGAACCATACAATGGCATCGCAACAGCGACTATATCGTACTGGATCCAAGTGAAGATGGTCTGGACTCCTTGCCTGGAGTTGATGAACAAGTTATCTGATCGTGCTATTCAACACGAGAGCTCTCCCAATTCGAAGTGGCCGTGGCTTCAACGCTAAACTGCGTGAGCCCGGACCTCGACAAAACTGGGAACTCCGGCAACAATTAAACCACCTATTTGGATCTCCCAGGATGCCGTACAGGTCTTGAATCTGCCTCGAATCCTTAACGACATGCAGGTCTGTTGATGGGAGCACCACGCGGTGTATGAATTTCAAGCTACGTACCCGCTCTACAGGCTGTTTGCATCTCAACTCTCCCATCGCACCACCTTCTCCCCTCCCCTCTGCGCATCATCGCCACTCGCCAGGATTTTCTTGCTTTCTATCTATGGGTTCCCTAGTCAGACAGCCGATCGCTACCTTGACATGCAAAAGATACCTCACTTCTGTGGCTTGTGGTTCACAAAACCGATGGCTTCTGCGTTTCCCAGCCGAATTTCAAAATATTCCCTGTTATCCAGAACTGCTACCACTCTGCCAAGACAGAATCTGTGCTGATATTGGTAACTGAAGAGGGGCGGCTGTAAGTCTTTCTACCGCTTGAAGGCTTCGATGATGGCTAGGAAATGTCGAAAGGAACATGGTTATTTCCTATATCTCTTTTGGGTGTGGATCGTTTCTCTCTCAATGGTTTATGTTTCTTTGGTGCTCTACAGTCATCTGATTAAGAGGGCTGCGGTTGTACTAGGCTCGGTGGGCCTGGTGCGGATGGAAGCGTATCATGGGTAGGTACAGCGCAAAAGTATTGCAGATACAGGTTGAATTAAAACATTGAGACTTGCAGGATTCCATTTAGCGGTGCGCTTTTTGGACGGAGTGATAGGGTGTCTTGAACGCGACGCGTGTTCTGGCATCTAGGGAACGCAGCGGCCTCCCTTCGACTCGGGCCCCATAACTATGTCAACTGCTTGCCCCGGCCAAATCAGGCTCGCATTTGTTGGTAATCCTCCAAATTTCTTTGAAAACTTCTTTGAAAATGAAGCAAATAACCCCTCTTGTACTGAGCGCCCTTCTGAGCCTCGCTGCAGCAGTGCCAGCCCCTGAATCGAACTGCAATGACGACTGCCTCCTCAAACTCATCTGCTACCGCGAAGAAGCCAACGCCGACTGGCTGATGGCTCTCGGGTACTGCTCAGCCGTGCTTCATTCACCCGCGGGGAGAATACGCCTCCAGACGACAGCACCCCCTTGTGGAGGCAACGAGCTCCATCTTGCCCCTTGACAACGACGAAGACATCACGACAACCACAACCGTCACCACCACTGCGAAAAGTTCCACAACTATCACGCTCTCGGACACAGACTTCCTCCAGCGTCGATTTGACAGTTCCCCGGATAACAGATGCGAGAGATACCGATCCAGGGACAGACCGCAACCTACGCCGTGGCACGGCCGCTCCGAGCCTGAGATCCGCATGGCTTGTTCTAGAATCCTGCACCGGATGGTTGAACCTGCAACGGCTAGAACAGCTTTTGTGAGACCGGTCGCGCTCTCAGTGTCGCCTGTTGTGGTGGGCGACTCCACAGAGTTTGTTACGCTGACGGTTTACGCCACATTAACGGCGGGATCTGCGCCTTGGCCACTGACCCGATTTGAGGGTGGGGTTGTGAAGACGATTGTGAAGATTGATACGATAGGGGTTGGGTCAGGGGAGAATGAGTTCACTTGTGATGGGGCGTTTGCGGAGTGCTGCATAGGGATGGAGAAGAGTTCGGATGGGGAGATGGAGGGGGTTGGGTGTGAGTTGCCTCCCTAATTTGTGGGTTTGTCTCAGGTTGCGGGTGGGGAGTGATGCTGATGTAGATGTTGGTCTGTCAGGCGACAATAACCCCAACAGTGGGCCGGTCGCATGTGGCGCTCTTCACCTACGCGCTTTGTGGTGGCACCCACAGGTCAACCGGCCTCCTGAGTGTGGACCCATCTTGGAGGGTGATGCTTGGCGGTCTTCGGGAGGAGTTGTCATCACGCAGGACGGTAGTGGAGTCATAGCTTTTGTGATGAATGGAATCATGGGAAATCTATTAGATAATGTCTATTGTCTCTGTCAAAAACAACTTGTTATGGAGTGATGGGGGTGCCTGGTTCTTCGTCATGGAAATTACAAGTCGACAAGGGTTAGGGTTCTTCCCTGTTCAAGTCGCATGATCTGCTTCCAGCTGTTGTTTGTGCGTCATTGATGTGGCCCAGTAACCCAAAGTGAGAACCGCGATCACGAACGTGAAATTTTTTTCGTCGCAGAGTCATCGAATGCCTTAGTTAACCTCTGAATTGACTTTTGGAAACGCACGTGGCACTGCACGTGATGGTCCCAGAGCCACCGCAAACTCGGTGGAGGGTGCGAGAGAGCTGTATTGCAGCGAAACGAAATTGAGGAGCGCAAGATGGACAGCACCATTGCACCCTCACACCCCGGCCGCGGGTGACTCGAACGCCTCGAAGTCTTGGAGACCGACTCGCCGTACCCAAGAAACCCCTTCGTAAACCTATACACGTCTTTTAACAGCTCAATTCGAGATTTCGGCACCTGCAGCTCCCCGGGATGAAGCTACCAAGCTTCGGCGCATCCCAATCGTCCTTGCTCCCTCCCTCGGCAGCGGCCCACATCAAAAGGTTCGAAGGCCCCGCATTTCGCGACAACGACGACTCGGTGCGCGCCGAGGCAGCCCTCACCTGGCCTGTAAGGGCCGTCCGCATTGTCCAAGATGCCCAAGAAGAAGAATGCTGCGGCCAAGGAGGATGGCGCGAGCGCCAGCGCCTCCCCGTCGCCGCCGCTGTCTGCTTCCTTGGACCTGAAGAAGACGCCCAAGGCAAAGGCCCCTCCTCTACCGCCGTCCTCGTCTGCCCTCATAATATGTCGCAACAAGTATGTCCTCGGCGTCTCACTTTCCCGCACGACCGTCCATGGCAACATAGCGATGGCGCCCTCTGCTGTGGGCAATCCCCGCCAAAACTCCCCGCGCTCTCCCCTGAATGCCCCTCCTCAGGTTCGCGTCGACTGACCACGGCATAGGCATTGGCGTTATATCTCGGCCTTCCACGGCCCATGGCTGCAATTGCCTCCCGAGATTCTCGAGTCTCTCGCCCATACGAATTACAACACCCCACGGCCGCGCCCTATCGACCCCTCCGTCTTCTTCGACCTGGTCAAAATCCGACGGCTCGTGGACGAGGCCACAAACATTGCGGTCAGGGCCGCTACAGGCGTTGCTGCCACCTATCAACATCTCAACACGTCCAGCGCCGCCCATCATGCAGCTGCGCTGGGCCTGGGGGCTCCAGGGGCACAGACAAAGCTGAGCCGGGAGAGAAAACATCGGATGAGGGAGCAGGCGACACAGAAGCTGGCAAAGGCTTACTATCTGGACGAGATCGCGACCAGCGTGGCCATCATGCAAGGAGCTTCTACACTGGAGGATGTTGCATCTCTTGTTCTTCAGCGCAACGCGCAGGACCCAGATGCCAAATACGTCCACTTCTTCCACGAGAAGATTCCCAGTAGGCACCTGGCCGAGTGCACGAGCTTGGACGTTTTGGATGAAATAATAGCGGCAAAACCCACAGAGGGCGAGCCTTTGAGGACCAGAGCTACGGTTCGTGTGTTCAAGGAAGACTTCAAAGGAGCAGCGGTAGATCTGACAGAAGCGTTGAAAGTTCATCGCCTCTACCGATCGCCCCACAAAGAGCCAGCATCGGCGTTACAAGAAGGAAAGCTCAATGAGAGACTTGACCAGTCCCGGAGATCTGAGGATACCATCCTGAAAGAAGAGGAGCAGCCAACCAGTTTGGAGATGCAACTGCTATTCCAACGCGCTGGAGTTTACCTTACACTTGCTAGTCAATCCGTTGAAGCGTCGTTTGCTGACCTAGCCTTTCCAACCGAGGCCAGAGACTCGGATCCAGCTGCAGTCTCCAGTGGACAGAAAGAGGACACCAAGGAATCGGGTGCTGATGCAAGTTCGGAACCAGAAGAGACAGCAGCGCAAAAGGAGGCAGAGAAGCGCATGATGGAAGCGAGGAAGCTTGTCAGAGCCAACGCCAAGCGTGCTCTGCGCGATTACATGGCCTTTCTCTCCAACTTTGAGTATTCCCCAGATCTCCCGCTACCCGTGGCCGAAGAGTTCTCTCGGAAGGTGAACTATGCGGCAAATGGGGTTCGGGCACCACGAGCACATTCGTATTCTGGCAAGCCAGGATCCCCGGTACTGGGCGAGGGCTCCGAGGGCGGCACGCCTCAGCGAATATATTCCCTTTCGGAGCTGTTTGCAGCGACGCCTCCTTCTGACCTTCCGCCTTACCCAAGCACGGAACTTGCTGTCGTCCGTCCGCAGCGGGCGTCATCGCCGACCGTGTCCCAGACGACAACAGAGACACTGACCTACCACCCGCTGCTCGCGGATGCCTTGCACGCTGTGCTTTTATGTCATTGCCTGATCCAAACATCGGCAAAGGAACTCCTGCGCCATGCCTACATGGTCGCACGTCTGGCCCGGTTGGCTGACGGGTATCCGGTATTTCAAGCAAGCCGGTCCCCCGCTCGAACCGACTGGCTTGAAGTGCTTCGTGCAGGAAATAACTGGATCCAGCTGGCTGGGACTTGGGAGAATCTCTGCGCCCCAGCACCGCTGCCGTTATTCCAACCGCCGAGCAATGGCAGTAGCCCTGTGTCAGTTCCGGTCAACCAACCCCCGGCCTCTGCGAAACAGCTCAAGGCACTTCCCGCGGCAGGCCAAGCAGCACTGACAGGCCCTGATGCGGATGCCGCTCGCGGACTCGCACGCGTTAAGGCTACTGGCCGCTCTGCCGTCGAGTCAGAGGAGCAATGGAGGGAGCGAATGCAGCGTCGAGCGTTCATGGAGGCGCTGTCGGATGACCGTGTTGGAGACGAGGCATCGTTCCAACGGGCAGTCAAGGCGCGCCAGCTTCGAGCTGAACGCGACTACCGTCTCGACATCGCCGCCCATGAACTTGATGCTAAGATGACAAGGAACCGGACGGATGGATCGCCGAAGTTGATCACCGGCTCCGACTCCCCCATGTCGGAAGAGCCTGTCGGCTCTGGAACAGCAGCCGCCGACAAAATTTCCGCTGCGCTTGGTGCTACGCAGGTTGGCTCAGCTCGCCGTTGGGCAATGGATGATAAGGATTACCCCATCGCCAGCGAGCGCGCTACATCCGTTGCCCGCTGGGTGATCGAGGCTCCGCCCCATGCTGGCGGCGGTGAGGGTGCCCGCAAGCGGAAGAAGAAGCCTGGAAAGAAGGCTGTCGGCGGCACCCAGGCGGCAGAGACGAAAGGCGGTGGTGGTGAGGGCGTGGAGTCGTAGCCCTTGTCGATTATATATATATATATATATACTATTCTATCATCTTGACAGTAGCGCTACACCATGTATAGCTTGCAGCGTCACTGCCTTGCGTCGTATTCTCGAACCGATATGCCTTCGCGTCTCAACTCCAAGCGTTTTGTCGTGCAAGCAGACATAGATCGAGATCACGGCATTAGGAAAGGCAGAGATGATACACAAATCATCTCATTTCCGCGATCTTTGTTCTATTCGGCGTCCACTTTGGGTATAAAGAAAATCACGAAGAAATAACGGGCCCTATGCCCTCCTAACCGCTTACCCAAAGATGCCGAGTTGCTCAACAACGCAAAATGAAGCCATCAGGTGACCTTTTATATCTGCTGCGCCATGCAAAACCAGCCCATACATGTCCTAAAAGCACAGTCTATCTCAAGCCCACCTCATGACCCCGTCGATGCCACCGCCCATGCCCCCCATGTTATGTGGCGAAGACAGGAAAGTGTTGATATCACTCATGCCCTCAGTCTCAAGAACGTCCATGAGTTCGAGCTGTTGTTCTTGGCTCAAGCTGCCGTGACGTTCCTGTGTGAATTGGTATGGCATCCCTCCAGAAAACATGTCGAAGTCAGTGTCGGGCGAGGCGCCGATGACGTCGCGGCCGGAAATGGTGTAACTGTCGTTGTTGGTGAGGCCCAGGCCGACAAACGCGGGGTGGGTGGTATTGTCGCCCCAGTAGGCGGGGTTTGGGGGACCGCCGCCGCCGGAAAAGGCATGGGGAGAGATAAATGGGGCCGGAGGGCTGAACCAGTCCGTTACTGTGGTCGGGATGCCGCGCTGTTGGGGGTGGGGCTGCGACGGCGGTGGGATTGTGAACGCCGCCGTTCGCGGGGGCGGCATCCCTTGCGGCTTGAGATGGGACTGGGTGAAATCGGGGGATTCGAACTTCAGGTTCGGGGGCGGCACAGGGCTCGCTTGGACGGACATTGGGACCGGACTGGCGCGGCGCATTGTGGGGGTTGGAGTGGGGCTTGCTGATCGCATCCCGGAGGACATCGGAGAGAGGTGACCGTTGGGATCTGTGGGCGGAGGCGCCAGCGATTCCGGCGGCGTTGGGAGAGCGTTAGTAATGTTGACGGTCGCTGTCGGCGGTGAAAGACTGCTCTGGGACATCGCATTCCCAGGTGGTGTGGCTTCGTCCATCGGTTCGGACATAGGCCCGTCGCTTTCCTGAGTAAAGTCTGGGGGGAAGTATGAGCCTCGTCTCCCGTCCCCGCCCGTCCCTGGATTGTGGAATATTGATCCTGAGCGGAAGCTAGGCTGTCTATTGAAGAAACTGGGAGGTCCAGCGTCAAAAGAGTACTGGGCAGACATCTCCTCGGGCGTAGCGCCGAAGACGTAGCCAAACATCTGAGCCGGCTGGGAATGCGAATGCTGCGATGACGGCCCGGTTGCCGTTGAGTCAGAGCCTGGCGAGCTTGTATCGACCAGAGAGGGAGGGGTGTCGAGGCCGCTGTCTGTTGCCATCGCTGGTGGTGTCAAAGACTCTTGTTTGACGTTGTAGCTTTGCATGCAAGCCTTTGCGAACACCGCATAGAGCTGGGCTGCAGAAGCGGATCCCGGCCAACGCTCCGAGCACTGCTCAATGATATCAATGGCGGCGTCAACCAGCTCTTCTACTTCTGCCCTGGGATGTTTCTCCCTAATTTCGGGGTATGAGATAGTCCACAGAAGGGTGTTTAGGGCCATGTAGAGGACCAACATAAACACCCAGGTCACATCCACGGCGCCCGTTTCCACCTGGCCCTTCGAGAGGTTGATGATATAGAGCACGGCATCAAAGCAGATATCGGCGGCTTCGCTGGTCGGCTTTGGGATCTGGGGAGAGGGACGATACATGGTTATCATAAGGGTATGGAAGCGCCCGGTGAACCTGATCCCACGTCAGCCAGCGGACTGGAGTTCACGCAAATGCAACCTACCAATGTTTCGACCAGGCAGGCTGCTCTGGGGCAGACTCCAACCACTGCTTGCACTTTTGCTCCATCTGCGAGAACCATGGGTGACTTTCGTGGCTCGGCTCAGACCGCTTCGTTTCGTAGAGCGTGCGACGAATCTCTGCCTGCAGCAGCCGCATCTTGCAAAAGTGCATGGCGACCATCTTTTTCTCGCTTGGTGGGCCTGGTTTGATGCCGTCTGGAGTGATGTACTCGTCATCTACCGTCTCGAAGAACTTGACATCTATGTGGTCGTTCCCCTTGGCAAAGCCACTTGGCCTTCCCATTGTGTGAGCGAGACCCAGCTCGTTTGCAGTTGCTATCCAAACTAGCCGTCTCCTCATGTCTAGTGCCTGCGGGTCGGTTATTCCCACGCCTATCGTCTTCTCTTCGTTGAGGCCCAGCTGCTGGCAAATTCTGGTGGCAAAGCCAATGATGTAATACACGGCTGTTCTCGTTGGGGTGAGCAGCGAGTATTGAGCGATAAGGATGAGACACTGTAATGCCTTGATGTCCTTTGGCCGGATCACATCCTCAAAATACTGCATCGCTGCAAGGTAGTAAGAATCTGCGATACCGGCCCATTTGGACTCCATCTTCTGAAGGCTGATCGCTAACACCATCCGCACCACAAAGTTCTTGTACGAGTCTGTGTCACCGGCATACACTGCCTCAAAGTCGTCGGCCAAAGCTTTCTCATGAAGAATTGGAGCGAAGAAATGGGCTGTGTTGGCAGTCAGCATCGGATATGTGAATGTAAAAGCAGGAGATAGTTGTCACAGACCTCTCTGGTTGAAACATTCAAGCAGCCCGTCATATACCTTCTTGGCTGGAAAGGTTGCAGCGGGGTGCTCGCTCACCATCGGGTAGCTCTTTTTCCTGCCCGATGGATCGCTGATACTCCCTGACGTGCTCACCACGCTCTGCATTCTGTTCGCTCGGTCTCGTCTCCGTTTCGTGATCTCGGGAATGAGGTCTGCTATCCTTTTGGAGTCGGTGTAGCGCTTGGCCTCCTCCATGAGCAGTCTCGTCATCGCAATGCCGCTACTAGGCCCCAAGTATCGGGGCGTTTCGTCGCTCTCGTTGAGTCGAACCATGCCACCCGGGCGCACCATGGCCTCGTCGCTGAACTCGGTGTCATCGGTATACTGTTTGAGGTCCCTTTCCAGCTTCCGCACCGTCTCCTGTAATTTAACGACATAAGCACGGTTGATCTTCTTCCCCTTTGTCGTATCAAAGTACTCGCAGGTTGAGCCGGATCGTTCGCACGGAGAACAACGGGGGAGCGTCGGGTCGCATCGTGTTTTCCTCTAATACGACAGGGATTAGAAATGTGTTCCAGACATCATACCATAGCAGATGATTGGGTATGGCAAGCTCACCTGTCGGCATCTACAGCACGCTGTTAGGGTGTGTGCGGTTCGCTGGGGGAAGTCGCTATCTAGGTCATCGCGGAGGGGCATCGGCGGCGGCGCGGGAATACGGGGTTTCGCATAGTAATTGTGCTGCGGCGGCCTCGACGCAACGGACGTCAGACCCTGACGAAATATAGAGAAGGCGTCCATCGTGCCACGGCGACGGCGCGGGCCGCGAACTTTGCTGGCGAATGTTACGACGGGGGTCGGGCAAAGAAGCGCCCAGCTGCAGCCGTGGTGCGGGGACGCCGAAATCTGGAGTTGCGGAGTTGACGATGTCGTATGAGATGGAGAGGAGACAGCGACGGGTGGTATTGGGTTCGGGCGACGCGAGCCGCAGTCACGAAGCTTCTTGCATTCTAGCTGGGTGTGCAGAAGAAAGATTTGGTCCCGATGTTTGGTCTCTACTGTGGAGGATGGACTCGTTGGACTCTCCCCATCGATGCAGTCTTGCTTGCGGGGGTCCACATGTGTTCCACCCGATCCTGGGCAAGACGGCAGGGATTCTCGGTCTGCGCTGAGACCTCCGCAAAACCCAGGTCACTCTCGCCTCACCTTGGCGAGGGGCTATCAGCACCTATCAACCTCTCGTCGCAGCATGGCATTGGTTTCTAGGAGCTTGACTGCATGTAGTATAATTGAAAATGAAACACTCCGGATTGCAGCATGCGAATGTTGAATTGACAGATAATAACAACAGCTGAACTGACCAAGAGCGGTGATGCTTCCGTCAGCTCGCTGGTGCGCAGGGCGGGGAACAGGATCCACCCCGGTTTACCACGGAATGTCCCCTTGTATTTGCTTGTCCTGAGAAAGGTTGGCTTCCAAAGCGTCAGCTTGTCACAGAACTCAAGCTGGAGCTTCGAGTTTCTTCCTCAAACATGCATTGGCTACGGCGAGGGCCACACGATGGCTTGTTGTATACAGCAGTTCAGGTTAGTCAATCGTAGACTGAGGTTCTCAAATCTCGAACAGCCAATTGTTGACTCCACTTTGCGGCCCATGCTGTTGGTGGGATGGTGGTGGCACCTGCAAGCGCTAGACCCTTGTTTCCGCTCCCTCTTCCGTCCATTCTTGTCGGTTGACCAGTTCCGAAGCTCTGCGAATGGAATGATAGAACTCGACAATGAGTGTATTCCCCTTAAAATAAATCAAAATTTGAGCAACAGGAAGAAGCCCTCACAGCTATGTCTGCTCAGGAAAGCCTGGAGAATGCGCAACCTAGCTGCAGGACAAGGCGTCCGAGGCAACACCGCATGCTGCCCCGCGGGTGATGCCCCGCTCACTCGGGTACCAGCCTACTTCTGTTGGGCGAATGAGAATGGCGGACAAGCTTCCTTCAGAATTCTACGCCTTGGACTCGGGCAGCCATCATGGCCCGCCTCCTTCATCTCCTCATTCTCGACCAGACGCTTGCCTGTTTCACCATTCCGCGTGGTGACTGCTGTTTCGTGCTTGCACGTCAAGTGCAAGGAGCTGCAGCTGTCTGCCGTCATCGCTTGGCCCTACCTAGGCGAGCTACCGAACGCCCCCACCGAGTTCCAGGCCATTGAGACTCCTTCCCAACCCCACTTCTTCCCTGCTGCACTTCATCTTGTTCGGCTCGCCAGACACTAACCCCGATTGCCATTGCCCAAGAACTCGCCGCCTGCTCAGACACCACAGCGACGGGTTCAGTTAAGGTCCAGAAAGACCATGAGAAATCTCGCGAAGCTGCATTCGAGTTAGGCCCGCAGAGGCAGCTAATGCCGCCCGCGGTTGCTGCCTTTTTCTCCTTCACCTCCCGTCGAATTTCTTCAATCCTAGGTAGCCATCGCGTGTCGAAGACTCTCTCTCTAACTTGTCCACAACCAATATCCGGGCCTAGCATCTGGGATCGACGCTTCTGTTCCCTTCTCGCAAAAAAAGATCCGACTGTCGAGTCTCACCGGGCGGAGCCAAGATGCGCCGCGGATCGAGCTTCTCGGACAACCCCCTTCTGAGGGTCTCACGACCGGTATCTGCTTGTTCAAGATGTGAGTGGGCAAATTATGGATTTGAATGGACCCGTGCCTCCTTTTCTGGGCCTGGCTGATCTGTCGAGCCCGCAGGCCGCTCAGCCAAAGTTAAAGTAAGTCGTCGGACAGCGGCCCTCATCCCTCACCTCCCATCTCGCTCACGCAGCTTGCCTTGTAGTGCGATGGCAAGCTGCCCGCCTGTACAGCCTGTGAGAAGGCTGGCCGTGAGAATGAATGCTCAGCCGCGAATGATCAGTTCGCCCGAGGCAAAGAGCGGAGGTGAGTCGACAACGGTGAGAACTGATGCTCTCAGAAATGCTAAACGGCCCCGTTTCCTGCAGCTATGTCGCCGCTCTTGAGCTCAGGATCGAGAAGCTTGAGAGGAGGTTGGCATACGCTCGATTAAGGAAGGCTTCAGTTTCGATGCACGAAACTGACGTTGGGCCTTCCACCGAGTCACACCGCAAAGACTCACTTACCACCATCCGTGACGCCATACACAGGCAAGCCGCCCGGAAGAGAGAAAACTCCGATGTCAACACCCTCGTCTCAGACTTTGGCTATATGTGAGTCGGCAAACAGAGACTTCTTTCTTCACTTGGGCTAAATAACACGGGGCCAGGTCCGTCAATGCCACGACTAGGGACTTTGAGGAATCTGTGAGCAATATGACATTTGCACGGCTTGTTTTGGCCGCCTCTAGCAACGACGCGCTGCCAGAACCCAGAGAAATGCCGCCTCCGCCCAGGGAGACTGCCTCGCCTCTCATCCAGTTCTACATGGACAATATCTTTTCCCTATATCCCGCCTTCCAGGCAACCTACGTCCGCTCGCTTCTAGACAACATCGCTCAGCCCCGTCCAAAGAGTTCAGAGGCGTGGGCGTTTTGGATGATTCTCGCCATTGCATCGACAGCGCAGAGCCGGAACACCGAGGATCAGTATTATCAGGACGGAGTCGAGTTTCTCTCTTGTGCGCTGTTTTACGCAGACCGAGCACTCATGCCCGGGTACTCATCCCAACTTCAAGCGTTGCTGCTTCTTACCCAGTTCTCCATGCTCGACCCTGCCCATTTTGACAGCTGGCACCTCATCGGTTTCACATGTCGCGCCGTTGTTGATCTCGGGCTTCACCAAGATCCACCGCAGACCCAATCCACGGATGACTTGGATGCGCGTCGGAGAACCTTCTACTCTATCTACGCGTTGGATAGGTACGTCTACACATTTCCCACTCTGTGGCTGTCGCTCTAACAAGCCCCCATAGAGCAATCAGTATGGTGCACGCGCGTCCTTTCTCCTTCATTGATGACGCCATATCAGTCGCTCTTCCAGCACCCATCCGCGTCACCCCATCGGGCAGCCGTTCCCAAGTACCAGATCCATCGGTTCAACTGTTCAGGCTACGGCGCTTGCAGTCAAAATGGTATCAAACCCTCTTTCAGTGTGACTCCAACGATCAACTCCCCGATGCAGCTTGCTTCATCTGGAACATGTGCCACGACATGCGGGAATGGTCCGAAGCACTTCCCAAAGGCCTGCCTGTGGACATTCAAGAGATGCTCGATCTTGAGTTGCGCTATAGCTACGTATACTGCATCGCACCGAGCTCGAGAACGCCGCATATGACCGCCTACGGCAGAAAATTGATCTTCGAGCACGCCATTGCATACATTGACCGAATTCATGCGATATCCAATGGCGATACCAGCAACACGCTCTATACTTATCACGATGCTCTGAGAGTGTACTTCATGGGGTCTCAGTTTGTTGCCGTTTTGAGGGATGCAGCGGATGTCTTGATCTCGGGCTCGAGTGTCTCAGTCCCCTTGACTCTTCCAGGACAGGCACCAGCGCCGCCGCTCCCGGAGAGGTTTGGTCGGGCTTCAAATGGAGATGACTTGGATCGCAGTCTGGAAACTTTAGAGAAGGTGAGCCTTACGCTCAACAAGTATGGTCAACGCTGGGAATATGCGCTGCAGCTCAAGGGGAGCTTCGAAGTCATATCGGCGGAGGTGCTGGATGGACTGAAGGCGAGAGAGGACTTGAGAGACTCAAGGAAATCGGCACCGAGCCAGGCCGAACAGGGTCAAGGTCAACATCAACTGCCGGTAGCCCAGACTATTCCCAACTTCACGCAGCACGCCAGCCTCCCACAGCATATGTCGTCCCAACAGCCGCTGCAGGACATGAGATGGGCCGAGAGCTACAACGACAGACTGTCAGATCTGAGATGAATTGAGTTGCCATTCTGGATTGATGATCGAGCTCTGCATTTTTCTGGGCAAAAGCTTCGCGGCTCGGACATTTTGGATGATCTGCATTCCGATTGAGCCGTCTCTTCAACCCGGGGCACACCTCTGTCCTTGGCCACTCCCGTGGTTCCCGCTTCGGTATCGAGTGGGGAACCGAAACCATTCGGATTCAGCCTCAGCAACGGCTGTGGCGTTCCCGCCGAGGCTTCTTTTGTGCTGGTTGCCCGGCCCGAGACCAACGTCACTCCCTCAACACATCTACTACCGGGTAATTGCTGTGCGATCGGAAGCCCCCATGAGGGTGAAGTCGCACCGCACTTCGCTGGCATTTTTGCCGAACGCAAGGCAACCCTCTGCCCCCAACAGGACGGGCTTGATGTTCCTCGCAACGGTGGGGGCTGGTGAAGCGACAGGTTGACTTGACAGTGCGATTTAGGCCGCCTGCGAGCGGACGAGAGTTTTGGAGACGCCCACAATACAGCACGCAATACGCTTATACGACCAACCGTCAGCTATTGGTCCGCCAACTCAATATGCCAGTCATCCAGAGTAGCTGTACGGCACAGCTGACGCAAACAACGGTAGCCCTGCATCGTCAAGGACGCCATCGCGTCTCCCCTCAATTAAAGACAATCCAAGCCCATCCAGGATCGGACCTTTGACCACTGCAGTGCAAATGGGGAATTTGGGCCAAGCCCGCGATTTTGCAAGTCCGAATCCGAAGCCGGATCCGTCGTCGGAGCGGTGGGTTGTGTGATGGCCGAGGACAGGGAGGGCCAGCGCCAAGCATCCTGCACGGCGCCGCCCGCTCTGGCCACGGACAGGCAAGGGCGGCGGGGAGTTGACAGCAGAGTAGGACTGCAGTCCAGTATTGGCAAACACGGCATCCCCCTCCCTTTTTGACCGCGATGGGATGGACGCGGTGCAGTTTGCCAGGTGCGGTCGACACTGTGTCGGCCCCATTCTCGGTCCCGCAGTCGCGGTGCCAGGGCGCGCTCCCATCTTGCTGCTCGCTTAACGGAGTAGTGCCGCGGCAATACGAACTCAACGGGCAACAGCTTTACTATACCTCAACTGAGCCACAGTCAACGAGCACCCCATCCGCTCCTCTCCCCCCCTGTCATGTCAGTCCGTGTTACACGACATGGAACGGTCAAGTATGCCTTTGTTACCAGCGTAGCAGCGCGCCGAGCATCCGGGGATGAGCTGCCCCTGGCCGGGTGGGTGTAAACGGCCACACTATATAGCAATGGTTTTCACCCTCCCGCAGTTGGGGGGTGGTGGGCCGCTGCTCAATTCTCTTTTCCAGCTGGATACTCCCGAATCAACACGGGCCCTGCTTTGGGTTATTGTGTTTGCCTCTCTTAATACTCACTGCTTATTACGGGCCGACCCCGCTTACACGATTCCTTACGATGGCCCCATCCATCGGCCCTGAGGTCCTCAAAGGCGTCCAATCGCGCGAAAGACATGGTACAGCTGATGGATCTGCCACTACCGATGCACTTCGGACACTGGAGGCAGTCCAGGATCTGATAGGCACCTACTTCGCCAAAAATACCCCTCTTGGGCTCTCTTCGGAGCCGAGGACGCTTACCCCTGATGCCCCATCCCCGGACTCAACGGGGAAGGATGACGAACCATGTGTCGCGCCGATTTCACCCAAGACGTCCGGAACGGCGGAAGGAGTGCCCAGTTGTGCCGTGACGCAACCAAGCCGCTCCGCAGTGAATGGCGGTGTGGCAACCGGGAGTCCCCTAACCCCCGACGAGGCATTGGATCGCGGGGCTATAAAGCCCTCCGACCCAATGAACCCCGTTGAGAACTCACAGAGCACGGACATGTCCGCAGAGCCAGTAATTATTTCCACCATGGCTTCCAAGGTGATCAACGGAACGACAAACGGAAAGCCTCCGGGGACGGATGGAACGACCGGTACCAACGGCGTCACAGGCTCTAAACCGCATGCCGGGCCTGGAGCGGGACCTAGGCCGGGACCTCCGCCCCTCAACAAAGAGCGCCTGCGGTCCCTCGCTGCCAATATCAGTAGCAGCATCGACCAACTCACAAATTCCGATGGCCCTGATGCGAAGGCCGCGCACATGAAGGCCGCCGCGGCAGCTCTCGAGCTGACTGCCTCGCTCCGGGCGCCGCCAGAGGTCATCATGAGTTGGTTCAGCACTGCAAGTGTCGTGTCCGCCGTACGCCTCTTCCAGGAGTGGGGGGTGTTTGACGCCATCCCCGCCGGACCCAACAGTATCTCTTTCTCGGAACTCGCCGATAATGTCAAAGCTGAGGAGTCCCTTCTGAGTAAAGCCCTCGCTCCCTTTTCCTTGATGCAATAGAGAGCTAATACTGGACAGTCCGCGTCTCATGGATGCTCACCTCTAACGACATCCTCAAGCACATCCCCTCAACGCCTGCCTCTCTCGCTCACACCCCGATCTCAATGCTCCTTCGTGGTGGCCAGCCCATGAGCGCGATGTTTAAGCTCATGTACACCAACATCGTCGAAGTTTCTACCATCCTTCCCCCCTACTTCTCCAACTATGGCCGCCGCGAACCCCTCGGACCTGCTCACATTCCCACATCCTTCCTCGCTGGCCAGCCGCACCTTGAGTACTTTGAGCACCTCAACCAAGACCCTACGCGCATCGAAAACTTCATGCTAGCCATGGGCATCACTCACCGCAACGTACCCACCACCGGGATGTACCCTATGGACTCCGTCCTCGCCGCCGCTACGGGTAACCCTTCTCGTCCCATCTGGGTCGACATCGGCGGCGGTGACGGTCATACCGTCAAGCTCTTCCTCCAGTCCTATAACCTCCCCGCCTCCCAGTGCATCGTTCAAGACCTGCCCGAGGTCGTCTCCGCCGCGCAATCCCAAATCGCCGCCTCCGACGACAAAGAGCTCTCGCAAGCCCGCTTCCTCCCCATGGACTTCCACCGAGACGCGCCCATCGCCGGAGCGAGGTGCTACTACCTCCGCCATATCCTCCGCGACTACTCTGATCCTACAGCCGTCAACATTCTCAAGAACCTGAAGAAGGGGCTTACTGAGGATGACAGCAGAATATTGATTGCCGAGCAGGTCATTGAGAACCCGCCGGCGGCGTATGCGGCGTTTAAGGATTATGCAATGTTGGCGATTGGCGGCAAGGAGAGAACGCTGGAGGGTTTCAAGGGGATTGCGGAGGCGGCAGGTCTGGAGGTCAGTGGCGTTTTTAGAGATAAAGTGCAAGCGGCACATGCGGTGGTGGAGATGAAGGTTAAAGTCTAGAGGGTGGGTAAATGATAGGTTGGATGGATCGGATTGAATATGAGAGGGGTTGGTTCAGATAGTGACAGGATGTGGGATAGGTTGGTTTGGATAGGAAGGGTGTCTGGGTATGGGATATGGTGATACATCGGGACTCTTTAATGTCTACCCGTCAGAGCACATATTATGCGGGCATTTGGATGAGAAGATGAAACAGCGGTGCAGTGGACTATGTACTGGAGCGCTATATACGAACTCTGCTTGGGTTGCAGTCCAACATGTACAGCGAGTCGTAGTCGTAGCAGCCCCGCATTACACAGCTTGAGACATTTCAAGAATTTGTGATAGTACCACTGCTATGGAGTAGGAGTACGAGGGACAAAAAGAGCATGCTACAGGCTGAAACGTCATGCCACTGCGTCACGTCGGAGCGAAAAGTATCGTTGAACATCATCAATTTTTATACGATGAAGGGAAATGTCATGAGCCGCCCAAAACCGCCATGCAATAACTATGTGCAAGAATTCAGTAGTTTAACACTCCTTTTCCGTTGGTCGCCGAGAAGGCCTACACCTTCTTACAAGCACTGGTGGTACCACTGGTTGACAACCGTGCAGTTGTAGGGGGACTTGCAGGTGATAGGGCCAGTCCAGCCCTGACCGCCGCACTGTCCCCAGCGGTCAGCGCCACCGGTGGGAGCGGCAGCGGTGCTGGAGGTGCGGGTGGAGCTGGCGACGGTGGTGGAGCTGCGGCTGGTGGTGGAGCTGCGGATGGTGGTGGTGCCAGACGGGGTGCCGGGGTTGCCGGGGGTTACGCTGCCGAGACCGGCGACGGTGGAGTTGATGGGGCCGAAGCGGATGTTGGAGAAGGCAACGTTGGAGTTGGGGACCTGGGCTTCAACCTCAGCGGGGACACCCGAGGTGGTGGCGCAGGCACCGCGCTCTGAGCCGAGCTTGGTCGAGTCGACGGGGAAGGTGGAGTCGAGCCAGAGCATGTTGGAGGCATGGTCGTCCCAGATGGACATGACGAGGACCATGGGCTTCTCGAGGGCCTTGCCCATCTGAACCATACCGCCCTTGCGGTTGAAGTCATCGAAGTCGGTGAAAGCGTTAACGCGAGCATCGCACCACTCCTGGGTAATGGTGTTGCCAACAACGCCGGGGATGCGGGACTGAGTGTTGGGGATGATCTTTCCGTTCTGGACGTAGAAACGCTTGATCTCGGAGAGCTCGCCAGCGGCGTTCTTTAGGAACTGGGTGACGACGGTCATCTTCTTGGTGGTGTCGACCAACTTGCCGAGGCCATAGAATTCCTTGTCGCCCATGCGGTAAGGGTTGAAGTCGCATCCATCGGGATCGCACACACCAGCGTACCGGTCGGTGCTGTAAGTGCCACCGCACTCCTCGCCAGCGCAGCGGGTCTGGCCGATCTTCGTGCAGGGGTGAGGGGTGTAGGCCGTCGCCATATTGTTGGCCTCCCAGATATCCATCTCCGAGCAGCAAGTGCCATAAGCACCAGCACCGGCGTTGGGGTCGTTGGAGGAGGGGTTCCATCCCTCAATGTTGGCCTCGCCGTTGATGAACTTGATGTCACGGGGACACTGAGCGTCGCAGTAGCCGGTGCCGTACTTGGCACCAGCCTTGTTGCCGGAGAACTTGGAAAGACCACCATCCAGGTCCATGGAAACGAAGTACAAGGCGCCGTTGAGACCGCAGCCGATGTTGGAGACATCGACATCGAAGGTGAACTCGTTGCCGAGGAGCTCAAAGGACTGGTACTTGTCGCCATCCATGAGGTAGGTACGGGAGCCAACGTTGGTGGAGTACTGGCCCTTGGTGACGAACTTGAGGTTCAGCTGGTCGCCGCTGGTGGTGATGCCGTAGGTTGGACCATACTCAGCGCCGTCGACGCAGCACTTCTCGGCGCAGGAGGTGCCAGAGTTGCAGATGGTCGTGTTCCACGTATTGCCAGAGTAGCAGTTGGTAGCGCCAGTCGTGGCGTGTGTCCAACGCCAGTTGGCATCGATGGTGACCTTGGACTGGATGGGCGTGCAGTTGCCGTTGCCCATGCACTTGGCCCAGCGCAGCGCAGGGCCGGTCTCAGTGGTGAGGGTGCAAACCTGCTGGGCGGTCGCAGATGCCACAAGGGCAGCGAGTGTGGCGAACTTGGCGTACATGGCTAAGATCTTGCGAAACCGGGAGAGTATTAGGCAGGTAAGAGGCTTGGCTGAGGGTGAGGGATGAAGAAAAAGGTCCCTCTTGTCGAGGAACGTCGTCCTGTTATATACAACTCGGTCGACACGATCTCCCCCATTTGCCACCACTCTCGCATCAAGAAGCAGGACACAGGAATATCGGCCCTGTGGAGCAGGCCCCCCACCTCCCCATCCCATGGCTCAACAAGGGCCAGCGCCGCCAGAGACAACATCACGGACTCAGCAAGACGGCAGCCGGGCCGTCGAGGCTCGAACGAGCAGCGGACTGAACACGGCCATAGCCCATGGAGTATAGCGTTGCGCTTGATCAGGGTCACTGGCACCCAGCATCAACATGGAGTGGACGACGGGCGTGGACGACGTTGCGCTGGGTGAGGGCGAAGGCGACGCCGAGACCTTGGTCAGCTGTTGGTCGCGCAAGCTATCCGGGGTAGTTCGCGGGTGCCCCTCGTGGCGAGGCCGTCGACGAAGTTGGAGGGAGGTCTGATGGAGATCGCAAGGACCGCCCAAACGGTCAGTTGAGGCCGGGGTTAGGAGCCGCGATGTCACGCGGCAAGCGCACCTCAACGGCGAAAACGTGGAGCCGAGCGATGGGATAGATGAGGGCCGGCCGGGGATAACAGGGGCAACTGCCGCTTATTGGCGGGGGATTCAGGGGAAGCTGTGGTTTTCACGGAGGTCTGCCACCGAATGCAACCGCAAACCGTTGCCAGTTCTGTGAATGAGGGTCGTCGTCCGGAGGCGATGATGGTGACCAGACGCGTGTGCTGCGCAACGCGCCCCGAAATGCCGTCCGGCGGCGCGCGCCAACTTCATCGCATCCAGTCAGTCGCCCCCGAGCTCGTGCGCCGTGGGGAACCTCGTCAAGACTCGAGAGGCAGCTGATGAGTTCGGATTGTCGACTGCCCAGTATAACGGCGGAGGACTCCGCATGGTTGTTTTTGGATACGCCCCAAACTCCCCGTTGCGGTTCCCGTCCTACCTGACGCCAGAAGCGTGCATTCTACCTTAGAAGAAGCTGGGGCAATGTCGGTTATCAGAGGTTCCGTTATGGCGTGTGGTAGATCAAACGACTGGGTCTGTGAGGCTCAACAGAGCGCAATCACGAGCGCTCGGCGTTGGGAAGTGAAAACCAGGAAACGCTGTAATTTTTGCAATTTGCAGAAATTGACCGTCATGCTTGTTTTTCTCGAGTCGTTCTCGCTGCAACCCCTGTAGGGTCCCCTGTCACTTGGCTCGCGTCCCCCGCAGCCCCCGCATGTCGGTCATTGTGGGGCGGCAGTCGCAAGAGTGGAGACACTTGGCTCAGCGAGTGATTGCAATGAACGACGTTCAACACGCACCGCGGCTGCCCTAAGATGGGAAGGAGATTGGGCTATGGGGCCTTTCGACGGCAGCCCCTTCCGATCCCCCTGACTGACAGTTGTCAACACGCGCTCTTACGGGGCCCCGCGTTACCTCTGCTTCGTTTTGGCACGCTCCATTGCGCGAAACCCCTCGACCACGACGATGGGGCGTTGGTTTAGTGGGTATCTTTGCGTCAGCATCCTGTCTGAGCCCCTCCGTCCTTTGGAGCTCTCAGTGATGTTTTTCCCGTTATTCCCCATCTTGAAGAGCATGGTTTCCGTCATTCCGCAGCGGTCTCGGTCGCGGGCTGGCGCGGGAACTCTCGGCCCGCCCAAAGTCTACTTGTGGGCAGGTGGGTAGTTTCCCGGGAATGATGATGTTATGGCTCACGAAAGAGGCTTCGGGTAGCCTCACGGCGCACGAGGCCACAACCTGTGACTCGCCGCATGGCGCGTTGGCTGTCGGGAGGCCCAGAAGCCTCGGTGACACCCAGGCAACTTCCAACACTCCTCACCACGTTCCGACAGCTCCCAATTCAACATGGCCGACGGCGCATGGCAGGGCAACATAACGCTCACCCTGGTCATCATCGCCTTGGTTATCTGCTTTGCGTGGATCCCCGTTGTGGCGGTAATCAGCCTTTTCCACAACGGGAGGGTCCGCATCCGGAGGTTCTTCGAGAGGCGGGGATGGATGCGGCCAGCTCCTGACGAGGAGAAGCGGGTAGCGCAACAGCAGAAGGCGCCTTGGGTGCAGAGACCACCGCCCGCGTACCCTAATCCAAGCTCCAGGGCGCTGGAGAGGACGGTGTCGACGCGGACGCACAACTCGGTTGCAAGCTGGGACCCCATCAGAAGGTGGGAGACGGGCTCCAGTAACGATCCACAGGCTACAAGGGCCAGTCCGGGACGCTCTAGTCCGGGGCGATCCAATTTCTCGCGCCCTATGCCGAGTCGAGCGAGTTCGGTGCGGTCAATGGCAAGCAATCACCAGCCATCTGGACAGAGCCGCAGCCGAAGGCCATCAAACCCCGGCACCGCAGGCGATTTGCCCCCAGTCACCTTCCAGATCAACGACGCGTACTACGACACTACCCCCCTACCTGATCGGCCGCCCAGCAGTGGGGCTGCAAACATCAAACCGAGCGCTTCCAGGTCGCAGTCCAGGGCTTCTCGGCCGCATTCACAGGCCTCGGCGGGATCGGGCTCGCAAAGCCGCAAGGCAACCTCCTTCGACGCCGCCCGTCAAGAGTCAGGGCGAGATCCCGACGATCCTTTCTGGCAAAGTCCAGGAACCTCCAACTCGCAACTTCCTCCGTCCTTTTCCCCCCCTCCACGAAGAGCCTCACTCAGCGCTCAAGCGTTCGAGTGGCCTACCTGGCTAGACCAGCCACACGCGATGTGAACATGGACATGATTTAGCATGAGGTAAGCGCGCATCCCCGCCGAGCACCGAAACAATACGCAATATGAAGGAAGCAAAGCTAAACTATGGTCGTACCAGTATGTTTTTATTTTCCTCTCCCACGCCAACGAGGCCCCTGGGAGGTCTCGACCACGGCCAACCACGACCCACCTGATCGCCGTCACCAAAGACTCGAGGCGTCCCTCGTGATATCTATGACCATTCTTGCACGACAAACGCTGTTCTTTCAGCGTACCACATATCTTTAACCACATGAAGAGAGTAGAGTCTCGACCTACCATGTATAGCTGTACATATTGGTAGAAAGCCACGCCGACGCGTCTAATCAAGAATTACATCAATTCTTTGCGGGTTCCATCCAAGCATTGCTCTACGCGGACCCTGTACGGCTGTCGTTTCCGTCATCCGATGGCTTTCGAAAATAGCATTTTGGGTTGCATCGCATCAGTGTCACCTCGAATCCACAACGGAGGTTGAAAGGCCGGCCGCGGGCGTTAGTCCCCAATCGCATCAAAAGATGCACGTGAGAATCGGTAACCAGGTAAGCTAGCCGATGCAATGTGCGTACTCCTCTGACCCTAACGGACATTTATTGGACTCCAAGACTCTTGGAAGACCCCTCCCAGTAGGGCGTCAACAAGCTGTTGGCGGGTTTCAGCTGGTCTACTTCGTCGTCCTCTGATATTTTCTCCAACACTGATGGTTTTTTTCCTCAAAACATGCTGTTCTAGCTAACTCCATGCCCCCAGAGCCAACTCTCTTCTGTTTGACAATGGAATTGGTTCTGCAAGGGTATAGATCACTATTAATATGGGTGGATGAACCCACCCACCTGCCCTTCTTCTCCTCACTTCGCAGGCCAAACGATGCTTGTTCTCGGGGCATACAGTTTTTGCCCAACTGTCCTCTTTGATTACCACATCTAGGTGCCTACGCAAGTCAAGCACTTTGACCCATGGCAACAAGCCGGCTAGATGACTGGCCCTCAATGGCCGATGGCAACAAGAACCCAACATGGCATTCTCAACACGAGACCTTCCTAGAGCTTCTCTCACCACGTTCACCTTCTCCGGTGCCATAAGCCGATTGACTCGCGGCCGGTACACACCTGCATTCTACCGTTACCAGATTGAGAGAGCCTCTGATGACGTGTCCACGTGGCATATCCCGCTCGTGGATGTCGCTGCGGGACTATTCCTCTCCTTTTTCGAAAACGCAAAGCGTCGGGGCGTTTTTATGTGTGATGTTCCAGGGGTTTGGAATCGTGCTTGAGTTGTGGAAGGGCGGGAGGGTTTTGCCGGATGCGGGAATGTTTTTTGATGGCATCGGTTGCTTTCGGGCTGGGTACTGGGATGCTTTGAAGGCATAGACAGGCTTGAGAGTACCTTGGGGGAAGTTGATGAGTCGGTACGAGAGATTGCTCAACCCGTCTTTGGCCGATACAATAGATTTCTATCCCCCTCCTTTCGCTTTTGTCTCTTGTAAACGCCGTGCGTGCCTCTCCCAATAGGTTTCCGGATGGCGAGGTTTCCTATTCCACCTTTTCCGCAGCTGAAGTCCAAGTTCCTCACTGTCCGAGTACGCGTAGTCCTCATACTTATGGCCCCATGTCATCGGGCCCCATGTCATCGGGCCCGCAAACGCGCCAAAACCAACCCGTTCAATTGCTCCATCACCTGCTTCTCCAACCGTTTTCTCCAGGTCCGTTTATTAAGCAACCTCCATCCCTCTCCCCGCACCCACGGGTCTGGATATTCGCACAACAAATCCATCTCGGCCCTCGCTATCACTTCCAAGGCAGCCACCGCCCCCCTGAAATCATCCACACTAGAGATCACCTGCACATGGATGTGATACTTCTCCCGGAGAAGAGAATCCAACGCAGACGCGAATGAGTGCTTTCTGCCGGAGGTGGGACAAAGGAGGTCATCAAGATCATTCGCAATGGGTCGGAGCGGAAGCAGCAATTCAGCCCAGTCCCGGATGCCGTGATTGAGCTTCTCGATGTTGCGTTCAATATCTCTCTGGAACACGCGAAAGGCTAAGCGATCGGGACGGGGGTAGTTGTGCGAGACGTTGCGCTCAGGGATGCCGTTTGCGTCAAGCCGGATACCCATCCCGTGGAGATGGATCGAGAGGCGGCGGCAGGCTTCGGCGACGGCGGGGTTCGATTGATACCATTCCTGAATCATCTTGTCGTCGATCCCGATGATTGGGCAGGCGGTTATACGGTGTCGTCCTCGTGTTCGTCGCAGAGTTAACTCTAGCAAGCTCCGCGTGTGCTCTATACGTCGCTTTCGCTGTCGTTCTCGCTGTCGTTCTTCTTTCGCTTGCATAGAAATACTTCATCTCTTTGCTGTTCGATCCGTGCATTCAGCCCCTCCTTTGTTTGTCGTGCATCATGTGCGCACAATGCTTCCTCTGCTTCCTGTCTAAGCCTTTTCATGTAGAGATTTAGTTGGTTCTGGCGTGCTTGCTGTGCTTGCCATGCTTGCTGTAGCCGCTCTCCCTCTTGCTCTAAACCTATTTGCTTCGAAATTGGATCCTCTTCGAGAGACATGAATTTCGCTGGTGTTTCGCAGAGTCTGGTATTGTAATGTGTTTGCTGTGGCTCTGGGGGCGGTGATCCGGTTGGCTCTCGCTTCGTCTGGGAACCCAGAGGGGCTGTCATTTTTTTTTTGATGACGCTTGGTCGAGCACTGCTGAAATTCCGGGGTACTTGAGCGAGAGAATTCAAGGAAGGGGGGGCCGCGAGAAGAAATATGCCCCAACCCTTGCAAGGATACGCAGTACTTCAAGTTCGGAAGCATACCTTCGCCGTCAGATCCCGAGGAACCCTTCAAGGCTCAACCGTACGTGCTCCACATGCCATGGCGGAATAACAGCCATGGCGCCATAACGGCTTTGCTCTCGTCACTTCGAACTCGACCCCCTTCCCAACCCAACCTCAACCCAAATAGGGACATGATCACTCGTCCCCCTTTCCTGCACCGTATCAAAAATCCCCGGCTTCAGCACCCTCTCCTCCTCCCATAGGTCCCTCGACACAAACACCATATCCATCCGATCACAACTCATCACCCACTCTTTCCCCCTCGGGTAGTATGTATACTTCCTCTCCGCCCCATTTACCGCCCTCCACACATCCACCGCATCCAAACTTTCCCCTTCCACCTCCCCACCTTCCACCCCAGCCCGCTCATTATCCTCCTTCCCAAAAAGCTTCCCGTTGAAGTCCCTCCAATTCACACAATGCCTACTCGGCACGGCCCTCAACCTTGCATAGCCGTCCCACGTGCTCCTCGCAACGTTCACATGGCCGGATCGTGCCTGGTACCGACGGCCTTACCCGTATCGGGATGGTAATACGGCCCGTCGGTGCCGTTGGTGGCGCAGATGTTGATCATCGCCAGCGGTTTTTCGCCCCTCTCACTGACATGATTCTCTTCACAGGGACTTCTGGTCTCGGCGATCAACACCCTCCCTTCAAGATCCCAGTCGGGTGCGTACACGCGCTCGATGCGTCGTTCTGCGAAATCGGAGCGGAGGATGGTGGCTACGCCGTAGAGTTTGCCACCGAAGGCCCGAGCGTTGTATCTATCACGAGGAAGGGATGTGTGAACATTGTAGTTTCTGAGTTTTGTGGTTGAGTTCAGAGTCTGGAGGGTTGAGGGCGCGGCGGAGCGAGGCTAGAATGTCTGTGGTGTTGCGTGGAGTGATTTTGAGTTCTAGGATGAAGAGAACCTGCGGGTCGTTGTGGCGAGTGAGGAAGGACCTGAGAGAGCAGACGTGGTGAGTTGGTGCTTCGGTGCTGGAGGGTTTGGGTTGGAAAAAGGCGGCGATTTTTTGGGTGTTGGGCGGCGGGAGGAAGGCGTCAATGCTGTTGATGTTCCAGGAGAAGATGCGGATCAAATCTCCCTGGGTGTTGTCTCGGACTGCCACCTTTCTTTGTTTCAGCGGAGGCGGGCTAAAATTGCGGCTCATTTTGGATGTTGTGCAGCTTTCTCTTCGTCGAAGCGGGGACATGATTATGTTGAAAATTGGGAGGTGGTGCTGCATGACGCCACATTCGTCCCTTCCTCATTGATGCTTCAATACAAATCGAAATTCAACACAGTTCATTATTTACTTATATTGAACTTAGGATAAAGGAATTTCATGGAAGCCACCCTGGGATGAAGCAAAACAGAATACTATGAACAACCCCAACTTTCGTACAAGCTTGTGTAAGATCTTGACATCACCCACCACATTACTCAATGCCTTCTTCAGTCGTCCCGCTTGATAAGATCAACAGGGGACTTGTACGTGTGCTTTCCAACCAAAACATAGTACATAACTGCAAACGTCATGGTACATCCAAACATGAGAATGCTCCAGTTCATCGTCTCCGGCGTCACAGTGGGTGTCAACGGGAAGAATACAAACACCCAAACAATAAGCAAGAATGCCGCGGCGCCAATGTTGACAAAGAGGCCGTACTTGCCAAGCGACCAGCGATGAGGGGGCAGCGGGCCACGGAATCTTCGGAGGATCATGATAGAGAACCTAGGCTTGTGATTAGTATAGCAACACGTACGGCAGTGGGAAATGGTACTCACGAGATCAAGTACGTTCCCAGAATGGCGTTAAGCGCAAGAGAGCCAATGGCATGGAAGGCCGTCACAGATCCAATGTTGATCAGAGATAAGAGAGCAGTGATAATGAATGTGAGGATGACTGAATTGAGAGGGATATTCCAGCCCGGCTTAACGGTGGCGATGAATGACGAGAACGGAAGGCCTCCATCGCGGGCAAATGACCATGTTTGGCGAGACACAGTCGCGACGGTAGAGATGCAAGCCGAGGTAATGTTGACGATAATGATGGCTGTCATGATGGATGTACCGGCGTTGCTCTTGGTGACATTGAAGAAGGCTTGGATGAAGGGGTATCCCGTAGGGGAAAAGATGACATCGAAAGCGTTTCCAAGCGTAAAACAGAAGGTGAGGACCATGATGAAACCCATGCTCCCGTTTACCGTGGCTGCTGTCATGATGGCTCTGGGCAGCACCACGGAGGCGTCCTTGATCTCCTCGGCCATGTGCACGGCCGAATCTGCGCCGATGAGGGTGTAAACGGGGGCAAGGAGCCCAACCATGAATGACAAGCCATCTGTCTGCCACCCTCCCAGGTTCAGAAACTCAGTGAAGACTTGCTTTGGGTCACCACGAGGACCCAGAACCCAAAGAGGAATCAGCACGGCGAAGAAACCAAGGACATGGAAGATGAGAATTATCCCCTCGACCATGGGTAGCTTCTTGGCTAGGAATGTGTTGAAGATGATGCAAAAAGCCGTAATGGCGACCACGAGAAGGGTGCCATGCCAATTCTTGAATACATAGTCAGGGTTGTTGAGGACGAGCAGCCCTTGGATCATGGTGCCCACGAGGAAGGCAAGAGACGCAAGGCCAACCTGCCATCCCAGCACGGACACCCAACCTGTTCTGTGTCAGCGAAGCCCTGCTGGGGACTCGATGGTTTTTGACTGACCGGTAATGTAGCTCATGAACTTTTGAGCTCTTGGAGGTGAGAACTCGGAGACCCAATGGTATTGACCACCTGAGGTGGGCGAACTTGTTCACTGTTAGCTGGAAGAGCTTGATACATCCCCTCTGGAACTCTCACATGGACGCCATCTCGGCCATCGAAGCAAAGACAAGCATGTAGCCCATCCATACGAAGAAGTAGCCCCATATCATGCCTGCTGTTCCACCGTTGAGCAGCGAGAAGAAGCTTGTCCTGTCGACGTGTGAGCAACCTAGACAGATGTCTGAGCGAACGAGGGCAAGCTTACATCAAAGAGATCTCCCATGTGCTCATCAACGTGCAGGCAAAGCCCAGCGTTGAGATGAAGCGGAAGTTTCGATTCAACTGCTGAGTTCTTCCCAAGATCCTCATCTCATGCTCGTCAGCCTGAGTGCCTCCCAATTGGGAGACACTCTGCAGCTCGATGCCGCGCTCGGCCGAGGTGGTCTCGATGTAGGTCTTGTCGTCGAGGGACATGATGGCAGGGTTTCAGATAAGAAAGGAGGGGAAGGTGTACGAGGGATCCCACGCACCCTCTTGGTGTGCCGGGAGGGAGCAGATATGAAATGGAAGACGGGGGGCTTGGAGAGAGGAAGAGCCAGAACCCCTTCGCGGCTCGGTGTCTGATGGTAAAAAAGAAACCAGGGAGGAAGGCAAAGCCCGACAGAAGCAAACGGAGCGGGAGAGTCAGGCCATGTCGAGAATCGGGGCGTCGTGGAGCCTTGTAAGTTTGTCTGCGCCGGCAATGATATCGACCAGTCGTGCACGACCGGGGCACCGTTCGAAACGAGCTTGCCCCCGCATGGACGTGCTTTTCCCCTGGGGAAAAAGAAAACGATAAAGGACGGGTAAGTTATCGATCCAGAAGTCGCTTGAGAGGTGGAGAATGCGTTCGGATGCAGCATCGCGGGCTGTGGCATGCAGACACCAAAGTGAGTGCGCCAAGCTTTGTCCAATTGCCTCGTCTTCTTTCCTGCATATTGCAGGTCCGCAAGAGGCCATGTCCTAGCAGCCCATTGGTCTGCTGTCGTCGGGCATTCGGTCGCCCTTCAATACTACGCTGCGTTCTACGAATGTAAGCTCTCTGCAGTAGCTTCAGGGAGACGAGCCGTTTGCAACCTTGGGATAACGTCTTGATCACTCAATCGTGACTTGGGCGACGTGCGGACCTGTCCGTTGTTGTGAAGACGCCACCGCCAAGCCCAGCTGCCAAAGCTCCAAGACAGCCAAGGAAAGGCATAAATTTAAGACACCAGTGGCGATGTGTGCCCCTCTCGCGGCCACCCCACGGGCTCCCGTTGGCTCGGGATTCGGCGGCGTTGGATGGAGGGGGTTTCTGATTCGGGGGTTTTGTGCCCTCGGGCCGGCATTTGGGTTCCGCGTGGCGCTAGCTTTTTGATGCATGTCTTGCACAAGCTTCCCCCCTTGACCTCGCCTGGGCTTTGCGGCGCGGGCGTGCTTCTCACTCGGACGAGACCGGGCCAGATTTAGCGCAACGATGGAGCGACGACCACGGCTAGGGCGACCAAAAACTTGGGGAAAAGAAACTAGATAGTGATAGGGTCAGGTGGTGGCCAGCCGGATCGTCCATCGTAGTTGCTAATTATGGATATGATTTTCAGAGACACTTTTGGACACCGCAAGACATGGCATCCATCACATCACATCAACTGCGGCTGTCCGCTGTCATCCTGTTATTCAGGCACCAAACGGGCCGCCGCGTGCATGTTCTCAAACGACAACTCGACGGTGCCTCGAGAGCTGTCAGGTTTGCTGCCAAAAACGAGGCCCACCGAGACCACTTCCTCGCCGAGCGTCCAATGGCAGGTGCAGCTCACATCTCAGCGGACCGGCAGCCAGCGTCGTTTTCTGTGGCGTCTGCCGTTTTCACTCCTGTTTTTCTTTTTCTCGCTTTGCTGTCTCACGTCTCTGTCAGGGGCTTCAATTTTTTGAGACCTATCTCTTGCTTTCTCAGCTTCGGCGGCGCGCCCGCCTCCGAGATGGGCTCCTTGATGTTTGCCTGGGCTCGCGGGGATCCCAACGCGGTGGGCGTCTCCAATTGACAAGCGAATTGGCCAACTAGTTTCGAGGATTGACCTACGCTCTTCGCTCCTGTTGATGGTGGGACTTTGCGATAGCCGGTCTCTGCCGCTTCGGTCCGTTGTGTCTCACCATGGGGGTTCAAGGACAGGGTCATTGCGTTTGCAAGTTGGGGGTCAGTCCTGCTTGATACCCATTTTTCATGGCTATCGCGAGCCTTGAGGAGATATTAGGACGCTCGGATCCCAGGCTGATTCGGTTTAGGGTCTCTTGTTTCGCTAATGCTAATCCTTCTTGACATTGCGATTTGAGGCGGGTTCCTTATCCTCGCTTAGCTTTCTTGCTTCTCTTCCCCAGGATCTCTACGAGCTGCCAGCATGGCAGGCGGTGGGAGCTCCGCCGGTCCTCCGGTATCACCCGGTCCCGACCCAGAAACCGGTCTTTATCCAGGGCAGTCGGCCCCGCTAGCGACTTTGACGTCAACCGACCAGGGCGGTGTTGTTGCGATCGGTGCTGCCCTGGCTTTGGTCTTCGCTCTCATATCCATGTTAATTCGTTTTTACGTCCGCACCCAGTTCCAGCGCAGCGTTGGATCACCGGATGATGTTGCCTCTGCGGCTGCGATGGTAAGACTAGGTAGAGACCCCTGTTCGAGGTTGCATCAGCTCAACACAAAGTCAGATATTCTTTGTCATTCAGTCCGGTTTGGTGTTTGGGCAAGTTGGTCAAGGGCTGGGCAAGGCGATCAATGATGTTACTCCAGATGGTCTTGTCGCTCTTCAGAAGGTGAGTCGACGTCCTGCCCACGGAAATTTACACGAGAGCTGACCGGGCACTTTCTCCAATAGAGCGAATACGCCAGTGATATCTTCTACCTCTTGAGCATATGGCTTACAAAGTTGTCCATTGTTTATTTGTTCATCCGGCTGTCACCAGACAGGAACCACAAGCGAGCAGCCCGGGCATGTCTCGCACTGACTACCGTCTTCAGCTTCGTTTCGGTCGTGGTCACTTGTGTGCGGTGCAACTACTCGAGACCATGGCTCTTCATCAACCAGCAATGTCCTGACATGGTATGTTTTTTTATCTCTCAACACATAGAAGTTTATGCTAACACACGGTAAGCTTGCGCGATGGCAGGCCACTGCCGCCCTTGACATCATTGCAGAAGCAGCTCTGTTCGCTGTCGCGGCGTACATGACCCAGGGGCTGAAAACTTCTGCCTCCAAGAAATCAATTGTCCTTATCGCCTTCAGCCTTCGTTTTCTGTACAGCCACCCTCCCTTCCCTTTCTGAGTGATGACTGACTTCCGTAGCGTAACAATCCCAATCCTCTTGCGCCTCCTTTATCTCTCCAACGAGATCTTTAGTCCCGATCCGACTCTGGACGGCGTTATGACCACCATCTGCACCCAGATCCACATTGCCTACGCCATCATCGCCACCACAATCCCTTGCCTCCGCCCTTTCATGTGTATGTGCGGTTGCTGCTGTTTCTTGCCCATTTAGTCCTTCACCCTCTTTGTCTCAGGAGGTCCGATGAGGGAACATCCTGAGACATGCAAATATTGTCCTAGAATGGAAGTTAGTAGCTGACATCGACCACTAGCCGCCCTAAACACACACTACGGAGGCCCCAAGGAGGCCAAGGTGTCCAGCGGTGGCAAGCTCAGCAAGCTCACAGGCGGCAGCGGGAGCAACTCGGACAGCTCTAAGAAACAACCCGAGACCTTTGAAGCCGGCTATGACCTCGACGAAATCACACCTGCTGGGGCTGACATTGAGAGCCAGGTTGAGAAACCAAGGCCAACCGCAAGGCATTGGGACTATGACCGTTCGGCGTATCGAGCCGAGGTGATGTCAACCGGTGGCGGGGACGCGGGAAGCACGCAGAGTAACGATAGTCAAAAGATGGTTATTTCGAAGAACACGGAATGGCACATCGAGTACCAAGGGGAAGCCCCGGGTGGAGAGAAGGGGTATCACTCGCGGACTTTGTAGAGTAGCTTCGATATTCGGCGTTTTCATATTATCTGGGATGCATTGAGGGTCAATAAGGAATGATGGGAAAATGGTGTTGACAATGATGGGGCATGGATGATGATGATGTATGATGCCTCGGAAGGACTGGGAATGTACGGGACAGGTGCCAACTAGAATTCAGGTCACATCTCTACCTCAGTTTTTCAATCGTTTCCCCAGGCCAAACTTGGTAGGGCGATGTCGCACGCTTCCAAAGCAGCAAAATGAAAGATGGTTGGGCCCGGGCCCAGCCTTGGATGACTCCCATCCGATCCCCCGCAACCCCAACCCACGAGCACAGGCCCTATACCGTTTAGTTTAGCAGCGTCTATCTCCAACAGACCCGTGGTGCAATGGTGGCATCATGTGGAATGGGCAAGGTGTGGTCGACTCCAGGACTCGACAACACCCCAGTTCGAACGCCACCGAGACCCCCTCGATCGAACAGGTCGCCCCCGTCGAACAAAACAGCTTCCACCAAACAAATCCCCATCGCCTGTTCCACAAGGATCTCGGTTCGATTCCGAGCGGGTCCATTATTTTTTTTGTCCAAGGTTCAAACGCAAAGCAGCATCGGCAGTGTGAGGCTTCATATGTGGGAATATCAGGTAACACCTTTAGCTACCTGCTCGCAAACATTCCGAATCTACTCTCAACTCATTGGGAGAAACGCAAAGTACTTATCATTCCTCCCCAATTC